>BTHU01000003.1:60445938-61645938 GCA_036184795.1 Tokudaia tokunoshimensis | reverse complement strand
AAACACACAAAATAGGAGGAAGCAATTCCATACAGCAGTGGTTTTCAACCTTCCTAATACTGTGATTTTTTTTAATTTACATTCCAAATCACTTCCCCTTTCCCGTTTCCTCCCTCCCCGAAAGTCCCATAAGCCCCCTTCCCTCCCTCTTTTCTCCATTCAACCCCCTCTCATTACTCTGTCCTGGCGTTCCCCTACATCCAGTCTTTCCAGGACCAGGGGTCTCTCCTTCCATCTTTTTAGAAATATATTGATATGCTGATTGTGTCTAGGGTATTCTGAGATTCTGGGTCAATATCCCCTTATCAGTGACTGCATACCATGTGTGATCTTTTGTGATTGGGTTACCTCACTAAGGATGATATTTTCAAGTTCTGACCATTTGCCTAGGAATTTCGTGAATTCATTGTTTTTTTTTTAATTTAATTTTATTTTATTTTTTTAATTTACATTCCAAATCACTTCCCCTTTCCCGTTTCCTCCCTCCCCGAAAGTCCCATAAGCCCCCTTCCCTCCCTCTTTTCTCCGTTCAACCCCCTCTCATTACTCTGTCCTGGCGTTCCCCTACATCCAGTCTTTCCAGGACCAGGGGTCTCTCCTTCCATCTTTTTAGAAATCTATTGATATGCTGATTGTGTCTAGGGTATTCTGAGATTCTGGGTCAATATCCCCTTATCAGTGACTTCATACCATGTGTGATCTTTTGTGATTGGGTTACCTCACTAAGGATGATATTTTCAAGTTCTGACCATTTGCCTAGGAATTTCGTGAATTCATTGTTTTTAATTGCAGAGTAGTATTCCATTGTGTAAATATACCACATCTTCTGAATCCATTCCTCCGTTGAGGGACATCTGGGTTCTTTCCAGCTTCTGGCTATTATAAATAAGGCTGCTATGAATATAGTGGAGCATGTGTCCTTATTGCATGCAGGTAAAGTCTCTGGGTATATGCCCAGGAGTGGTATAGCCGGATCCTCCGGGAGTGTCATGCCCAGTTTTCTGAGGAACCGCCAGACTGCTTTCCAGAGTGGTTGTACCAGCAGTGGAGGAGTGTTCCTCTTTCTCCACATCCTCGCCAACAACTGCTGTCTCCTGTGTTTTTGATCTTAGCCATCCTGACTGGTGTGAGATGGAATCTCAGGGTTGTTTTGATTTGCATTTCCCTAATGACTAAGGATGATGAACATCTCTTTAGGTGCTTCTCAGCCATTAGATATTCTTCAGGTGAGAACTCTTTGTGTAGCTCTGTACCCCATTTTTTAATAGGGTTACTTGCCTCTCTGGAGTTTAACTTCTTGAGTTTTTTGTATATCTTGGATATTAGCCCTCTGTCGGATGTAAGGTTGGTAAAGATCATTTCCCAGTTAGTTGGTTGCCGCTTTGTCTTTTTGACAGTGTCTTTTGCCTTGCAAAAACTTTGTAATTTAATGAGGTCCCATTTGTCTATTCTTGATCTTAGAGCATAAGCTATTGGAGTTCTGTTCAGGAAATTCTCCCCTGTGCCCATATGTTCAAGGTTCTTCCCTAGTTTCCTTTCTATTAGTTTCAGTGTGTCTGGTTTTATGTGGAGATCTTTGATCCACTTAGAATTGAGCTTAGTGCAAGGAGATAAGGATGGGTCAATTTGCATTCTTCTGCATGTTGACCTCCAGCTGAGCCAGCACCATTTGTTGAAAAGGCTATCTTTTTTCCACTGGATGGTTTTAGCTCCTTTGTCAAAGATCAAGTGACCATAGGAGTGTGGATTCATTTCTGGGTCTTCAATTCTGTTCCATTGATCTACATGTCTGTTACTGTACCAATACCATGCAGTTTTTAACACTATTGCTCTGTAGTACAGCTTGAGGTCCGGGATACTGATTCCCCCAGAGGTTCTTTTACTCTTGAGAATAGTTTTAGCTATTCTGGGTTTTCTGTTATTCCAGATGAATTTTTGAATTGCTCTTTCTAACTCTATGAAGAATTGAGTTGGGATTTTGATGGGGATTGCATTGAATCTGTGTATTACTTTTGGTAAGATGCTCATTTTTACTATATTAATCCTGCCAATCCATGAGCATGGCAGATTTTTCCATCTTCTGAGGTCTTCGTCAATTTCTTTCTTCAGAGACTTGAAGTTCTTGTCATACAGATCTTTCACTTGTTTGGTTAGCGTCACGCCAAGATACTTAATATGGTTTGTGGCTATCGTAAAGGGTATTATTTCTCTTACTTCTTTCTCAGCCTGCTTATCCTTTGAGTATAGGAAGGCTTCTGACTTGCTTGAGTTGATTTTATATCCGGCCACTTTGCTGAAGTCGTTTATCAGCTGTAGGAGTTCCCTGGTGGAGTTCTTTGGGTCGCTTATGTATACTATCAAACGTCTGCAAATAGTGATAGTTTGACTTCTTCCTTTCCAATTTGTATCCCTTTGACCTCTTTTTGTTGTCTAATTGCTCTAGCTAGAACTTCAAGTACTATATTGAAAAGATATGGAGAGAGAGGGCAGCCTTGTCTAGTCCCTGATTTTAGTGGGATTGCTTCAAGTTTCTCTCCGTTTAGATTGATGCTGGCTACTGGTTTGCTGTAAATTGCTTTTACTATGTTTAGATATGGGCCTTGAATTCCTGATCTTTCCAAGACCTTTAGCATGAAAGGATGCTGAATTTTGTCAAATGCTTTCTCAGCATCTAATGAGATGACCATGTGGTTTTTTTCTTTGAGATTGTTTATGTAGTGGATTACATTGATGAATTTCCTTATATTGAACCATCCCTGCATCCCTGGGATGAAGCCTACTTGATCGTGGTGAATGATCGTTTTGATGTGTTCTTGGATTCGGTTGGCAAAAATTTTATTGAGTATTTTTGCATCGATATTCATAAGAGAGATTGGCCTGAGATTCTCTTTCTTTGTCGGATCTTTGTGTGCTTTTGGTATTAGTGTAATTGTGGCTTCATAGAACGAGTTGGGTAGTGTTCCTTCTGTTTCTATTTTGTGGAACAGTTTGAAGAGTATTGGTGTTAGGTCTTCTTTGAAGGTCTGATAGAATTCTGCAGTAAAACCATCTGGACCTGTGCTTTTTTTGGTTGGAAGACTTCCAATGACAACTTCTATTTCTTCAGGGGTTATAGGACGGTTTAGATGGTCTATTTGATCCTGATTTAATTTTGGTACTTGGTATCTGTCAAGAAAATTGTCCATTTCCTCAAGATTTTCTAGTTGTGTTGAATACAGGTTTTTGTAGTAGGATCTGATGATTTTTTGAATTTCCTCAGTTTCTGTTGTTATCTCTCCCTTTTCGTTTCTGATTTTATTAATTTGGATACTATCTCTGTGCCCTCTGGTTAGTCTGGCTAAGGGCTTATCTATCTTGTTGATTTTCTCAAAGAACCAACTCCTCGTTTTGTTGATTCTTTGTATGGTTTTATTTGTTTCTACTTGATTGATTTCAGCCCTGAGTTTGATGATTTTCTGCCTTCTACTCCTCTTTGGTGTATTTGCTTCTTTATGTTCCAGGGCTTTCAGGTGTGCCTTTAAGCTGTTAGCGTATGCTGTCTCCCGTTTCTTTTTGGCGGCACTCAGGGCTATGAATTTTCCTCTTAGCACTGCTTTCATTGTGTCCCATAAGTTAGGGTATGTTGTGCCTTCATTTTCATTAACTTTCAAAAAGTCTTTGATTTCTTTCTTTATTTCCACCTTGACCAAGTTATCATTGAGTAGAGCATTGTTCAGCCTCCATGTGTACGTGGGTTTTCTTTTGTTTTTGTTGCCATTGGAGACCACCCTTATTCCATAGTGATCTGATAGGAGGCATGGGATTATTTCTATCTTCTTGTATCTGTTGAGCTCTGATTTGTGACCAATTATATGGTCAATTTTGGAGAAGGTACCATGAGGAGCTGAGAAGAAGGTGTATTCTTTAGCTCTAGGATGAAATATTCTATATATATATCAGTTAGTTCCATTTGGTCCAAGGCTTCAATTAGATTCACTGTGTCCCTGTTTAGTTTCTGCTTTCCTGAACGATCCATTTCGGAGAGCGGGGTGTTGAAGTCACCCACTATTATTGTGTGCGGTGCGATGTGTGCTTTGAGTTTTAGTAAAGTTTCTTTTACGAATGAGGGTGCCCTTGCATTTGGAGCATAGATATTCAGGATTGAGAGTTCTTGATGGGGGATTTTTCCCTTGATCAGTATGTAGTGTCCTTCTGTGTCTTTTTTGATGACTTTAGGTTAAAAATCAATTTTATCTGATATTAGGATGGCTACTCCACCTCGTTTCTTGGGGCCATTTGCTTGTAAAATTGTTTTCCAGCCTTTTACTCTGAGGTAGTGTTTGTCTTTGACACTGAGGTGCGTTTCCTGCATGCAGCAAAATGCTGGGTCCTGTTTACGTATCCAGTCTGCTAGTCTATGTCTTTTAATTGGGGAACTGAGACCATTGATATTAAGAGAGATTAAGGCATAGTGATTATTGCCATCTGCCATTCTTGACACTATCTTTATGTTTGAGTGGTTATCTACTTTTGGGTTTGATTCAAGAAGGTTATTATCTCATTTTTTCCAGGGTGTTGTTTCTCTCCCTGTATTGGAGGTTTCCACCTATTATCCGTTGCAGGGCTGGATTTGTGGAAAGATATTGTGAAAATTTGGTTTTATCATGGAATATCTTGGTCTCTCCATCTGTGGTGATTGAGAGTTTTGCTGGGTATAGTAGTCTAGGCTGGCATTTGTGCTGTCTTAGTGTCTGCATGAGATCTGCCCAGGATCATCTGGCTTTCATAGTCTCTGGTGAGAAGTCTGATGTGCTTCGGATAGGTCTTCCTTTGTATGTTACTTGGCCCTTTTCTCTTACTGCATTTAGTATTCTTTCTTTGTTTAGAACATTCGGTGTTTTGATTATTATGTGACGGGAGGTATTTCTGTTCTGGTCCAGTCTGTTTGGAGTTCTGTAGGCTTCTTGTACGTTCATCGGCATCTCTCTCTTTAAGTTAGGGAAGTTTTCCTCCATAATTTTGTTGAAGATGTTTACTGGCCCTTTAAGTTGCAAATCTTCACTCTCATCTATACCTATAATCCTTAGGTTTGGTCTTCTCATTGTGTCCTGGATTTCCTGGATGTTTTGGGTTACGCGTTTTTTGCATTTTGCATTTTCTTTGACTGTTGAGTCGATGCTTTCTATGGAATCTTCAGCACCTGAGATTCTTTCTTCCATCTCTTGTATTCTATTGTTGATGTTTGCATCTCTGTCTCCTGATTTCTTCCCAAGGTTTTCTTTTTTTTTTTTTTAATTTTATTTTATTTTATTTTTTTAATTTACATTCCAAATCACTTCCCCTTTCCCGTTTCCTCCCTCCCCGAAAGTCCCATAAGCCCCCTTCCCTCCCTCTTTTCTCCGTTCAACCCCCTCTCATTACTCTGTCCTGGCGTTCCCCTACATCCAGTCTTTCCAGGACCAGGGGTCTCTCCTTCCATCTTTTTAGAAATCTATTGATATGCTGATTGTGTCTAGGGTATTCTGAGATTCTGGGTCAATATCCCCTTATCAGTGACTTCATACCATGTGTGATCTTTTGTGATTGGGTTACCTCACTAAGGATGATATTTTCAAGTTCTGACCATTTGCCTAGGAATTTCGTGAATTCATTGTTTTTAATTGCAGAGTAGTATTCCATTGTGTAAATATACCACATCTTCTGAATCCATTCCTCCGTTGAGGGACATCTGGGTTCTTTCCAGCTTCTGGATATTATAAATAAGGCTGCTATGAATATAGTGGAGCATGTGTCCTTATTGCATGCAGGTAAAGTCTCTGGGTATATGCCCAGGAGTGGTATAGCCGGATCCTCCGGAAGTGTCATGCCCAGTTTTCTGAGGAGCCGCCAGACTGCTTTCCAGAGTGGTTGTACCAGCCTGCAATTCCACCAGCAGTGGAGGAGTGTTCCTCTTTCTCCACATCCTCGCCAACAACTGCTGTCTCCTGTGTTTGTGATCTTAGCCATCCTGACTGGTGTGAGATGGAATCTCAGGGTTGTTTTGATTTGCATTTCCCTAATGACTAAGGATGATGAACATCTCTTTAGGTGCTTCTCAGCCATTAGATATTCTTCAGGTGAGAACTCTTTGTGTAGCTCTGTACCCCATTTTTTAATAGGGTTACTTGCCTCTCTGGAGTTTAACTTCTTGAGTTCTTTGTATATCTTGGATATTAGCCCTCTGTCGGATGTAAGGTTGGTAAAGATCATTTCCCAGTTAGTTGGTTGCCGCTTTGTCTTTTTGACGGTGTCTTTTGCCTTGCAAAAACTTTGTAATTTAATGAGGTCCCATTTGTCTATTCTTGATCTTAGAGTATAAGCTATTGGAGTTCTGTTCAGGAAATTCTCCCCTGTGCCCATATGTTCAAGGTTCTTCCCTAGTTTCCCTTCTATTAGTTTCAGTGTGTCTGGTTTTATGTGGAGATCTTTGATCCACTTAGAATTGAGCTCGATGCTTTCTATGGAATCTTCAGCACCTGAGATTCTTTCTTCCATCTCTTGTATTCTATTGTTGATGTTTGCATCTATGACTCCTGATTTCTTCTTCCCAAGGTTTTCTATCTCCAAAGTTGTCTCCCTTTGTGATTTCTTAGTTGTTTCTACTTCCTTTTTTAGTTCCTGGATGGATTTGCTGAGATCCTTCACTTGTTTGTTTGTATTTTCCTGTATTTCTTTAAGGTATTTTTGCATTACCTCTTTCAGGATTTCTTCCTGATGACCCACGTTCTCCTGCATTTCTCTGAGCGATTTTTGTGTTTCCTCCTCATGGGATTCCATCTGTTGATCCATCGTCTCCTGCATTTCTTTAAGCAGTTCTCGTGTTTCCTTTGTAAGGGCATCTAACCGTTGATTCATTTCTTTAAGCAATTTTTGTGTTGCCTCCTTATGGGCATCCGTCTGTTGACCCATATTCTTCTGCATTTCTTTATGCAAATTTCGTGATTCCTTTGTGAGTGCATCTACCCGTTGATTCATCTCGTTAAGCGATTTTTGTGTTGTCTCCTTGTGCGTCTCCATCTTTTGATCCATGTTCTCCCGCATTTCTCTAAGCGATTTTTGTGTTTCCTTTGTAAGGGCTTCTAACCGTTGATTCATGGTCTCCTGTAACTCTTTATGAGATTTATTTGTGTCCTTCTTGTGATCCTCTAATAGCATCATGAGAAGTGATTTTAAATCCAGATCTTGTCTTTCGGGTGTGGTGGGGTATCCAGGACTTGCTGCTGTTGGAGAGTTGGGTTCGGATGGTCCCACATTACTTTGATTACTGTTAGTAACATTCCTACGTTTGCCTTTTGCCATCTGGATACCTCTGGTGTTAGTTGGTCCTGCTGCCACTGGCTGTTGGTTGGACCTCCTGTGAGCCTGCAAAGCTATTTCTGCCCCCCCTGGATTACCAGGATTCCCCTGGCACCGATTTCTGGGGCCTGCCTGCTCCTGAGTGACTTTGGAGCCCTAATGTGCTTTGCCCCAAGTGATCTTATATTGGGGAGGCCTTGCACATCTAAAGGCTCAGCCTAGTGGATTCCTGGAGCAGAGGTCGCCAAAGGGAGGCTGGCAGGCTCCTGCCCTGTGCAGGGGTGTGTGATCTCTCCTGGGGGGGGAGGGGGTGTCCCTCTGCCAGGCAGAAGTCCCACAGCAGATCTGGCGCGCTGGTCACTGCAGATCAGCCCAGCACCTGGGAGCAGGTTACACACAAGCTGCCTGAACCCGAAGTGATATTATGCCTGTCTGTCTCTGAGCCTGGCGGTCCCAACTACCTGGTCACTGGAGCAAAGATGGCGGAGGGCAGTCTCCGTGGCGCCGCTCACCCTGTGGTCACGATGGCCCGCCGCTCTGGCACCCAGAGGACCACAGCGCCAACCCGCCCTCGGGCACAGACGGAAGCCCCAACAGGCCGTGTCCCAAGTGATGTTATATTGGGGGGAAAGCCTGGGTACCGGTCTCTCCAGCGCAGTCCGTTGGAACAGAGGTCGCGTAAGGAAAGCTGGCAGGCTCCCTCCCAGCGCGGGGTCCCTCCACCAGGCAGAAGGTCCCACCGCAGAGCTGGCGCGCTGGTTACTGCAGATCAGCCCAGCACCTGGGAGCAGGTTACACACAAGCTGCCTGAAACCAAAGCGATATTATGCCTGTCTGTCTCTGAGCCTGGCGGTCCCAACTACCTGGTCACTGGAGCAAAGATGGCGGAGGGCACTCTCCGTGGCGCCGCTCACCCTGTGGTCACGATGGCCCGCCGATCTGGCACCCAGAGGACCACAGCGCCAACCCGCCCTCGGGCACAGACGGAAGCCCCAACAGGCCGTGTCCCAAGTGATGTTATATTGGGGGGAGAGCCTGGGTACCGGTCTCTCCAGCGCAGTCCGTTGGAACAGAGGTCGCGTAAGGAAAGCTGGCAGGCTCCCTCCCAGCGCGGGGTCCCTCCACCAGGCAGAAGGTCCCACCGCAGAGCTGGCGCGCTGGTTACTGCAGATCAGCCCAGCACCTGGGAGCAGGTTACACACAAGCTGCCTGAAACCAAAGCGATATTATGCCTGTCTGTCTCTGAGCCTGGCGGTCCCAACTACCTGGTCACTGGAGCAAAGATGGCGGAGGGCACTCTCCGTGGCACCGCTCACCCTGTGGTCACGATGGCCCGCCGATCTGGCACCCAGACGACCACAGCGCCAACCCGCCCTCGGGCACAGACGGAAGCCCCAACAGGCCGTGTCCCAAGTGATGTTATATTGGGGGGAGAGCCTGGGTACCGGTCTCTCCAGCGCAGTCCGCGGGAACAGAGGTCGCGGAAGGGAAGCTGGCAGGCTCCCTCCCTGCGCGGGGTCCCTCCACCAGGCAGAAGGTCCCACCGCGGAACTGGCGCGCTGGTTACTGCAGATCAGCCCAGCACCTGGGAGCAGGTTACACACAAGCTGCCTGAAACCGAAGCGATATTATGCCTGTCTGTCTCTGAGCCTGGCGGTCCCAACTTCCCAAGGTTTTCTATCTCCAAAGTTGTCTCCCTTTGTGATTTCTTAGTTGTTTCTACTTCCTTTTTTAGTTCCTGGATGGATTTGCTGAGATCCTTCACTTGTTTGTTTGTATTTTCCTGTATTTCTTTAAGGTATTTTTGCATTACCTCTTTCAGGATTTCTTCCTGATGACCCACGTTCTCCTGCATTTCTCTGAGCGATTTTTGTGTTTCCTCCTCATGGGATTCCATCTGTTGATCCATCGTCTCCTGCATTTCTTTAAGCAGTTCTCGTGTTTCCTTTGTAAGGGCATCTAACCGTTGATTCATTTCTTTAAGCAATTTTTGTGTTGCCTCCTTATGGGCATCCATCTGTTGACCCATATTCTTCTGCATTTCTTTATGCAAATTTTGTGATTCCTTTGTGAGTGCATCTACCCGTTGATTCATCTTGTTAAGCGATTTTTGTGTTGTCTCCTTGTGCGCCTCCATCTTTTGATCCATGTTCTCCCGCATTTCTCTAAGCGATTTTTGTGTTTCCTTTGTAAGGGCTTCTAACCGTTGATTCATGGTCTCCTGTAACTCTTTATGAGATTTATTTGTGTCTTTCTTGTGATCCTCTAATAGCATCATGAGAAGTGATTTTAAATCCAGATCTTGTCTTTCGGGTGTGGTGGGGTATCCAGGACTTGCTGCTGTTGGAGAGTTGGGTTCGGATGGTCCCACATTACTTTGATTACTGTTAGTAACATTCCTACGTTTGCCTTTTGCCATCTGGATACCTCTGGTGTTAGTTGGTCCTGCTGCCACTGGCTGTTGGTTGGACCTCCTGTGAGCCTGCAAAGCTATTTCTGCCCCCCCTGGATTACCAGGATTCCCCTGGCACCGATTTCTGGGGCCTGCCTGCTCCTGAGTGACTTTGGAGCCCTAATGTGCTTTGCCCCAAGTGATCTTATATTGGGGAGGCCTTGCACATCTAAAGGCTCAGCCTAGTGGATTCCTGGAGCAGAGGTCGCCAAAGGGAGGCTGTCAGGCTCTTGCCCTGTGCAGGGGTGTGTGATCTCTCCTGGGGGGGGAGGGGGCGTCCCTCTGCCAGGCAGAAGTCCCACAGCAGATCTGGCGCGCTGGTCACTGCAGATCAGCCCAGCACCTGGGAGCAGGTTACACACAAGCTGCCTGAGACCAAAGCGATATTATGCCTGTCTGTCTCTGAGCCTGGCGGTCCCAACTACCTGGTCACTGGAGCAAAGATGGCGGAGGGCACTCTCCGTGGCGCCGCTCACCCTGTGTTCACGATGGCCCGCCGATCTGGCACCCAGACGACCACAGCGCCAACCCGCCCTCGGGCACAGACGGAAGCCCCAACAGGCCGTGTCCCAAGTGATGTTATATTGGGGGGAGAGCCTGGGTACCCGTCTCTCCAGCGCAGTCCGCGGGAACAGAGGTCGCGGAAGGAAAGCTGGCAGGCTCCCTCCCAGCGCGGCTACTGTGATCTTTTAATACAGTCCCTTGTCTTGTGGTGACCACCAACCATAAATTTATTTTGTAAATTGTAATTTATTACTTCATTTACAATGTAAATATCTGATGTGTAGATGGTCTTAGATGACTCTTGTGAAAGGGTCATGGCCTGCAGGTTGAGAACCACTGAGCTAAAGTATACTGTGGAGGTTAGACATGATCAGGACCTCTGTTGTACCCAACCCTCCACCCTTAGCAGTTTCTTCCAGCATCAAAATCTATATTATAGGGACTGTAAGTCAATAGAATGATTACATTGCATTTGCAAAGCCCTGGGTTGATCTCCAGCATTGCATAAACTAGGAATGGTGGTTATCCTAGCACTGAGAAAGTACAGAGAGGGGGATCAGAAGGTCAAGATCATCCTTGAATACATAGCAACTTCAAGGCCAGTCTGAGATACAAAAGACACTGTTCTAAAACAACAAAATCCATATTACACTGATTCTTAGTGAGAATACTTAGAGCTCATAGGCATTTAAAAGACCCGGCACATTAATCAATAGAACAACAAATAAAGCTTAGTTCTTAAAATCATAATGGGTCTGGTGACACAGCTCAGTGGGTAATAGCAGCTGCTGCCAGTGCTTATGACCTGAGTTCAGTTCCCAGGACACACATGGTGGAAGGAGAGAACAGAGTCCCGTAAGTTGTTCTCAGACCTAAAATTCCCACTATAGTCTAAGCACAAACACACACAAAACAAACAAAACTACAATGAAATCATGGCAGATTTTTTAACTCCTTAAAAATCAACTATATTAGATGGTCTAACAACATTAGACTAAAGAATAAATAGTTAATATAGGCACCAGACTAACATCAGCATCTATAATAGTTTTTCTGTTATTTGCTGTAAGGCAGGAAACACATGGATATTCTGTTGAGCCACAGCATCAATGAGAAGACACTCTTGGCTCTCTGAATTGTGAAGGGGGTGGTTCTTATCCTAAGGTCCTGCTCCCCAATTGGTTCTTGATCTGTCAGTAAAGAAAGCCAGGGGCCAATTGCTGGTCGGAAGGTACAGGTGGGACTTCCAGGTCCCAGGAGAAAAAGGCAGACATAAGAAAGGGGAAGTTTCTGTCATGCTTTGAAGGAAATAGAAGCCAGCAGCCATGTGAAGTCTCAGGAGGAGCTGGAGCTTGTAGCCACTGCTACAGGCAGGCGATCATGGATGTTTGGCAGGGGCTGGGTGGGACTAGACACTGAAGTTTAGGGTAAGTGGGAGGAGTGGAGATAAAAATATTATTAAGGGCACACTTTTCCAGGTGGGAGATAGTAACACCCAACAATTGTGTCCTAAGGAAAGTTGAAAAGGAACAAACTTTGTGTGTCTTTTATCCATGAATTCAAGGGAAGTTTGGAGGGGGCTGGTAGTGTAAACACCTCCCGGAGCTAAAGACTGTAGTTTAAAACTACACACAACAGAATTGCAGTAACATATTGTCATGATTCAGGTAACCACACACTGGTCTGTCCTTAGCTTTATTCTTTTCATTGTTTTGCTTTTTAATTCTTGTTTCAGTAAGACTTGCTTTCTGATAATTTCATGTGCATGTCCATTTTAGTGTTCCTCTAAAAGCTTTGGTCATTTCTCTAAAATTGATTTAACTAATATAGGTCACTTGTATTGCATGTAAATTCAGCATTTTCTTTTCAATTTCTAAAGGAAAAACTGTTTGAATTTCATTGAAATTTTTGAAAAAATAAGCTCCATACCAATTTGAACTTTTCAATCCACTAAGAATGAAAACAGGGATCTGGTATGATGGTTCAGTAGTGAGGAGTTCTTACTCCTTACATAAAGAGGGCCCTAGACGCTTCCCAGTATCCACAAAAGGTGACTTCCCAGTATCCACAAAAGGTGACTCAAAATGCTTGTGTGTCTAGGTCTAAGGGATCCAACACCCTTTTCTGGCCACTGCAGGGACCGGCACACATATGGTGAACAAAGACATAGATATAGATACCCATGCACATGTGCGCATGCACACCCACACACACAAACATAAAAATAAATTAATAAATACAAGTATTAAAATAATAAAATCAAACAAATCCCTCATGGTTTAGATGGTTGCTATAACCCCTGTGGTTATTTCCTTCTTTCTGCATTAGCCAGGACTTAATCTTATGAACTTAATCACCTTCACAAGGGGCTGGGAAAGATACCCTGTTAGCTTGGCTCATCAGCTTCTCAAATACAGCTACTTTGCTGTAACTAAAAAAGAAGAAGAGATTTCAGGCAGTGGTGATGCATGCTTTTAATCCCAGTACTCAGGAAGCAAAGGCAGGTGAATCTCTGTGAGTTCAAGGCCAGTTTTGACAGAAAGTTCTAAGAGCCATGACTACACAAAGAAAACCTGTCTCATAAAACAAAAAATGAACAAATAAAAAAGAAAGAAGATAAGTAACTGCTAGATTAAAAAAAAAAGTAACCCAGGGCCAACTCCATAAAAAGGGATGGTTGCACGTATAGACACTTTGAGTGTACATTTCCACTTGGTTGTAGTTGAAGCTCTACCAACAAAGTGAAATGACTGTTAGAGCCTACTCTGGACCCTGTTATGAGGTATTAAGCAAGGGGTCTGAGGAAAGAAACAATTAACACCCAGAGACAATATAGCAGCATCCAGTGACCTCTGAGAGGACCTTCCTGCATGGCATTGCTCAGAGTAGCTAAACTACTTCTCACTTAAAGCAACAGACCTACAAGAAACCAACTAGGGGACATCTGAGAAATAAAGGGGAGCATCCCTCAGAAATGCTGCCTGGGTCCTGGTCTCCCACAGATCAGGAATGGACTTTCACTGTGAACAAGTGGGCATATTTTTTAGAAAAGCAGGCAAGAACATTTACAAAGTCTGTTATTTTGGGCTTAAAATACAAATTGTGTACAGAAAAGGCTTAGGGTAATTTGTAGACTATAGGCTCATCACTTCAATGGGTGACACTTGGAAGCCTGTAATGGTAAACTGAGGAAAGAGAGAACTGCCTTGGGGTCTATTCTAGACCCTTTAGTTCTTGTGTTTTGGGGGTAATATTCTTTCCATAGACTATCCCATAATTCCAATTTTATACTTGGATGGTAGTCTTGGTAGGACATGGGCTAGTATATAGTTTTTTGGTATGCATACAATGGCAAAAACTTACCATTCTTCTACAGCAATCTGCTCCTAAAGCAATGGAGAATAGTACCAATCTGAAACACTTCCCTGTAGAAGAAAAGAAACACAGCACACAATTGATGGGGACGTAAGTCATTATCACTACAATAGACTGTAGTGTAGAGGTTCATGTGGTCCTCTTTTCCCACTTCTGAATACATATCCAAAGGAAATGGAATCATTTTATTAAAGTAATTCTTGACCTTGTTTACTGTAGCACCATCCCTATAGTCAGCACATTACAGAGTTTACAAAATGTAATATGTATATTCACATGTTTATGGTATATCTGGAACATTTATTCCATCCTACAACTGAATGAAATGCTGCCAGTTGTGATAACAAATGGAACTAGGGGGAGTTGAATTGAAATAAGGCAAACACAGAATGGAAAAGTTTACATGTTCTTTCATGGATGAAAGCTAAAGAGTGACTCAGAAAAGAGAGTGGTGATTGCTATAAGGTAGAAAGCAGAGAAGGTAGTAACATGATAAGGGGTTGAGGGTCAGGTGACAGGGACCACAATATGGCAGTATACAATTGATCTTTATTTGATGAAGAACTATAAATGAGAAATTTGAATGCTCCCAACAAAAATAAACCATAAATGTTTAAAGAAGTGGAAATGTTAGTTGACTTGACTTGATCATTGCACATTGTGTATACATATTGAATTATCACAAAATAAATACATAAAGTATATAAATACGTACACTTTTTAACAAGTGCAAATAAAAACACATAGAGCTGTGACTGGCAATGCCAGAACATAGGCTTGTTTCAGCCTGACTCCAGGCTTTTGTCATAATGTGGGTGACACTGTGACAAACAGTATTTGTGTTACATTATGCTGAAACAAGGGAGTCCTGCCTTTAGAAAATACACTTCATCAGGTATTTCTCAGTATAACAAAATTTGTAACTTTATGTGTATTCAATAGTAAATAGACAAATTTTTATTTTTTATTTCTACTTGAAGAGTTATATTTCTTATAAAGTTTACAAATAATGGTTTTTATTTTGATTTTTCAGTATAAAAAAGTTGCCTTGATGGCATATTATGATGTAATGCTAATTGCTTATAGGATAGTTGATTGACAATATTGAATCTTAATCTCTAGCTGTCATCTTGTAGATATGAATGAATGTCACCAAGCATGTGTTTCATATCTTATTGCATTGTACACTGCAACTAATAAGCTAAGGAACTGACATATAGTAGGTACATGTACTGTTTCTAAAAACCACAAACTAAGAATGATAAATAGTTTAGTATTTGCTACTTTTACTAAACACTTTTGTTATGTATATGTAGGGAAGTCATAGGGATTATAAATTCAACTTGAGTAAAGTTTAAAACCATATATTTTATGATAAAGGGCCTTTAACATAAGATGGTCAAAGCACTAATATTATATATTTGCTGTGAAGAGAATTATAAGAGTTTTATTTTTCTGATATTAAAAGTTACTTAACGGCTCCAGTGGCCGGGAAGTTGGAACTGCCAGGCTCTGAGACAGACAGGCATAATATCGCTTGGGTCTCCGGCGGCTTGTGTGTATGCAGCTCACAAGTGCTGGGCAGATCTGCAGTAACCAGCGCGCCAGCTCTGCTGTGGGACTTCTACCTGGCAGAGGGACCTCGCACTGGGCGGGAGCCTACCAGCTTCCCTTCCACGACCTCTGTTCCGGTAGACTGCACTGAAGAGACAGGTACCCAGGCTCTCCCCAATATAACATCACTTGGGACACTGCCTGTTGGGGCTTCCGTCTGCGCCCAAGAACGGGACAGCGTGGTGGTCGTCTGGGTGCCAGATCTGCAGGCCATCGCCTCTTCAGGGTGACCAGTGCCACGGAGAGAGTGCAGAGTGCACTCCGCCATCTTTGCTCCATGGCCGGGAAGTTGGGACAGCCAGGCTCTAAGACAGACAGGCATAATATTGCTTGGGTCTCGGGCAGATTGTGTGTACGTGGCTCCCAAGAGCTGGGCAGATCTGCAGTAACCAGCGCGCCAGCTCTGCTGTGGGACTTCTGCCTGGCAGAGGGACACCCCCTCCCCCCCACTCTAGGAGAGATCACACACCCCTGCACAGGGCAGGAGCCTACCAGCCTCCCTTTGGCGACCTCTGCTCCAGGAATCCACTACGCTGAGCCTTTGGATGTGCAAGGACTCCCCAATATAACATCACTTGGGGCAAGGACCATCAGGGCTCCAAAGTCACTCAGGAACAGGGCAGGCCCCAGAAATCTGTGCCAGGGGAAGCCTGGTAAACCAGGGTGGGCAGAAATAGCTTTGCAGGCTCACAGGAGGTCCAACCAACAGCCAGTGACAGCAGGACCAACTAACATCAGAGGTAACCAGATGGCAAAAGGCAAATGTAGGAAAATTACTAATAGAAATCAAAGTAATATGGCACCATCCGAACCCAACTCTCCAACAGCAGCAAGTCCTAGATACCCCGCCACACCCGAAAGACAAGATCTAGATTTAAAATCACTTCTCATGATGCTATTAGAGGATCACAAGAAGGACACAAATAAATCTACTAAAGAATTACAGGAGACCATGAATCAACGGTTAGAAGCCCTTACAAAGGAAACACAAAAATCGCTTAGAGAAATGCGGGAGAACATGGATCAAAAGATGGAGGCGCACAAGGAGACAACACAAAAATCGCTTAACGAGATGAATCAACGGGTAGATGCACTCACAAAGGAATCACAAAATTTGCATAAAGAAATGCAGAAGAATATGGGTCAACAGATGGATGCCCATAAGGAGGCAACACAAAAATTGCTTAAAGAAATGAATCAATGGATAGATGCCCTTACAAAGGAAACACAAGAACTGCTTAAAGAAATGCAGGACACAAGGGATCAACAGATGGATTTCCATGAGGAGGAAACACAAAAATCACTCAGAGAAATGCAGGAGAACGTGGGTCAACAGGCAGAAATCCTGAAAGAGGTAATGCAAAAATACCTTAAAGAAATACAGGAAAATACAAACAAACAAGTGAAGGATCTCAGCAAATCCATCCAGGAACTAAAAAAGGAAGTGGAAACAACTAAGAAATCACAAAGGGAGACAACTTTGGAGATAGAAAACCTTGGGAAGAAATCAGGAGACAGAGATGCAAACATCAACAATAGAATACAAGAGATGGAAGAAAGAATCTCAGGTGCTGAAGATTCCATAGAAAGCATCGACTCAACAGTCAAAGAAAATGCAAAATGCAAAAAACGTGTAACCCAAAACATCCAGGAAATCCAGGACACAATGAGAAGACCAAACCTAAGGATTATAGGTATAGATGAGTGTGAAGATTTGCAACTTAAAGGGCCAGTAAACATCTTCAACAAAATTATGGAGGAAAACTTCCCTAACTTAAAGAGAGAGATGCCGATGAACGTACAAGAAGCCTACAGAACTCCAAACAGACTGGACCAGAACAGAATTACCTCCCGTCACATAATAATCAAAACACCAAATGTTCTAAACAAAGAAAGAATATTAAAAGCAGTAAGAGAAAAGGGCCAAGTAACATACAAAGGAAGACCTATCCGAATCACATCAGACTTCTCACCAGAGACCATGAAAGCCAGAAGATCCTGGGCAGATCTCATGCAGACACTAAGACAGCACAAATGCCAGCCTAGACTACTATACCCAGCAAAACTCTCAATCACCACAGATGGAGAGACCAAGATATTCCATGATAAAACCAAATTTTCACAATATCTTTCCACAAATCCAGCCCTGCAACGGATAATAGGTGGAAACCTCCAATACAGGGAGAGAAACAACACCCTGGAAAAAATGAGATAATAACCTTCTTGAATTAAACCCAAAAGTAGATAACCACTCAAACATAAAGATAGCGTCAAGAATGGCAGATGGCAATAATCACTATGCCTTAATCTCTCTTAATATCAATGGTCTCAGTTCCCCAATTAAAAGACATAGACTAGCAGACTGGATACGTAAACAGGACCCAGCATTTTGCTGCTTGCAGGAAATGTACCTCAGTGTCAAAGACAAACACTACCTCAGAGTAAAAGGCTGGAAAACAATTTTACAAGCAAATGGCCCCAAGAAACGAGGTGGAGTAGCCATCCTAATATCAGATAAAATTGATTTTCAACCTAAAGTCATCAAAAAAGACACAGAAGGACACTACATACTGATCAAGGGAAAAATCTACCATCAAGAACTCTCAATTCAGAATATCTATGCTCCAAATGCAAGGGCACCCTCATTCGTAAAAGAAACTTTACTAAAACTCAAAGCACACATCGCACCGCACACAATAATAGTGGGTGACTTCAACACCCCGCTCTCCGAAATGGATCGTTCAGGAAAGCAGAAACTAAACAGGGACACAGTGAATCTAATTGAAGCCTTGGACCAAATGGAACTAACATATATAGAACATTTCATCCTAGAGCTAAAAAGAATACACCTTCTTCTCAGCACCTCATGGTACCTTCTCCAAAATTGACCATATAATTGGTCACAAATCGGACCTCAACAGATATAAGAAGATAGAACTATACCCATGCCTCCTATCAGATCACTATGGAATAAGGGTGGTCTTCAATGGCAACAAAAACAAAAGAAAACCCACGTACACATGGAGGCTGAACAATGCTCTACTCAATGATAACTTGGTCAAGGTGGAAATAAAGAAAGAAATCAAAGACTTTTTGAAAGTTAATGAAAATGAAGACACAACATACCCTAATTTATGGGACACAATGAAAGCGGTGCTAAGAGGAAAATTCATAGCCCTGACTGCCGCCAAAAAGAAACGGGAGACAGCATACACTAACAGCTTAATGGCACACCTGAAAGCCCTGGAACAAAAAGAAGCAAATACACCAAAGAGGAGTAGAAGGCAGGAAATCATCAAACTCAGGGCTGAAATCAATCAAGTAGAAACAAATAAAACCATACAAAGAATCAACAAAACGAGGAGTTGGTTCTTTGAGAAAATCAACAAGATAGATAAGCCAGACTAACCAGAGGGCACAGAGACAGTATCCAAATTAATAAAATCAGAAACAAAAAGGGAGAGATAACAACAGAAACTGGAGAAATTCAAAAAATCATCAGATCCTACTACAAAAACCTGTATTCAACACAACTAGAAAATCTCAAGGAAATGGACAATATCCTTGACAGATATCAAATACCAAAATTAAATCAGGATCAAATGGACCATCTAAACCGTCCTATAACCCCTGAAGAAATAGAAGTTATCATTGGAAGTCTTCCAACCAAAAAAAGCACAGGGCCAGATGGTTTTATTCCAGAATTCTATCAGACCTTCAAAGAAGACCTAACACCAATACTCTTCAAACTGTTCCACAAAATAGAAACAGAAGGAACACTACCCAACTCGTTCTATGAAGCCACAATTACACTAATACCAAAAGCACACAAAGATCCGACAAAGAAAGAGAATCTCAGGCCAATCTCTCTTATGAATATCGATGCAAAAATACTCAATAAAATTCTTGCCAACCGAATCCAAGAACACATCAAAACGATCATTCACTACGATCAAGTAGGCTTCATCCCAGGGATGCAGGGATGGTTCAATATAAGGAAATCCATCAATGTAATCCACTATATAAACAATCTCAAAGAAAAAAAAATACATGGTCATCTCATTAGATGCTGAGAAAGCATTTGACAAAATTCAGCATCCTTTCATGCTAAAGGTCTTGGAAAGATCAGGAATTCGAGGCCCATATCTAAACATAGTAAAAGCAATTTACAGCAAACCGGTAGCCAGCATCAATCTAAATGGAGAGAAACTTGAAGCAATCCCACTAATATCAGGGAGCAGACAAGGCTGCCCTCTCTCTCCATATCTTTTCAATATAGTACTTGAAGTTCTAGCTAGAGCAATTAGACAACAAAAAGAGGTCAAAGGGATACAAATTGGACAGGAAGAAGTCAAACTATCACTATTTGCAGACGATATGATAGTATACTTAAGCGACCCAAAGAACTCCACCAGAGAACTCCTACAGCTGATAAACGACTTCAGCAAAGTGGCCAGATATAAAATCAACTCAAGCAAGTCAGTAGCCTTCCTATACTCAAAGGATACGCAGGCTGAGAAAGAAGTAAGAGAAATGATACCCTTCACAATAGCCACAAACCATATAAAGTATCTTGGCATGACTCTAACCAAATAAGTGAAAGATCTGTATGACAAGAACTTCATGTCTCTGAAGAAAGAAATTGAAGAAGACCTCAGAAGATGGAAAAATCTGCCATGCTCATGGATTGGCAGGATTAATATAGTAAAAATGAGCATCTTACCAAAAGTAATACACAGATTCAATGCAATCCCCATCAAAATCCCAACTCAATTCTTCATAGAGTTAGAAAGAACAATTCAAAAATTCATCTGGAATAACAGAAAACCCAGAATAGCTAAAACTATTCTCAAGAGTAAAAGAACCTCTGGGGGAATCAGTATCCCGGACCTCAAGCTGTACTACAGAGCAATAGTGTTAAAAACTGCATGGTATTGGTACAGTGACAGGCATGTAGATCAATGGAACAGAATTGAAGACCCAGAAATGAATCCACACTCCTATGGTCACTTGATCTTTGACACAGGAGCTAAAACCACCCAGTGGAAAAAAGATAGCCTTTTCAACAAATGGTGCTGGCTCAGCTGGAGGTCAACATGCAGAAGAATGCAAATTGACCCATTCTTATCTCCTTGCACTAAGCTCAATTCTAAGTGGATCAAGGACCTCCACATAAAACCAGACACACTGAAACTAATAGAAAGGAAACTAGGGAAGAACCTTGAACATATGGGCACAGGGGAGAATTTCCTGAACAGAACTCCAATAGCTTATGCTCTAAGATCAAGAATAGACAAATGGGACCTCATTAAATTACAAAGTTTTTCAAGGCAAAAGACACTGTCAAAAAGACAAAGCGGCAACCAACTAACTGGGAAATGATCTTTACCAACCCTACATCCGACAGGGGGCTAATATCCAAGATATACAAAGAACTCAAGAAGTTAAACTCCAGAGAGGCAAATAACCCTATTAAAAAATGGCGTACAGAGCTAAACAAAGAGTTCTCACCTGAAGAATATTGAATGGCTGAGAAGCACCTAAAGAGATATTCATCATCCTTAGTCATTAGGGAAATGCAAATCAAAACAACCCTGAGATTCCATCTCACACCAGTCAGAATGGCTAAGATCAAAGACACAGGAGACAGCAGTTGTTGGCGAGGATGTGGAGAAAGAGGAACACTCCTCCACTGCTGGTGGGATTGCAAGCTGGTACAACCACTCTGGAAAGCAGTCTGGCGGTTCCTCAGAAAACTGGGCATGACACTCCCGGAGGATCCGGCTATACCACTCCTGGGCATATACCCAGAGGCTTTACCTGCATGCAATAAGGACACATGCTCCACTATGTTCATAGCAGCCTTATTTATAATAGCCAGAAGCTGGAAAGAACCCAGATGTCCCTCAACGGAGGAATGGATTCAGAAGATGTGGTATATTTACACAATGGAATACTACTCTGCAATTAAAAACAATGAATTCACGAAATTCCTAGGCAAATGGTCAGAACTTGAAAATATCATCCTTAGTGAGGTAACCCAATCACAAAAGAACACACATGGTATGCAGTCACTGATAAGGGGATATTGACCCAGAATCTTGGAATACCCTAGACACAATTCGCATATCAATAGATTTCTAAGAAGATGGAAGGAGAGACCCCTGGTCCTGGAAAGACTGGATGTAGGGGAACGCCAGGACAGAGAAATGAGAGGGGGTTGAATGGGGAAAAGAGGGAGGGAAGGGGGCTTATGGGACTTTCGGGGAGGGAGGAAACGGGAAAGGGGAAATGATTTGGAATGTAAATAAAAAAAACTTAGAAAATAAAATTGAAAGAACAAAAGTTCATGACACAAAACATGCAGGAAATTTGGGACACTATGAAAAGACCAAACCTAAGAATAATAAGAATAGAAGGAGAAGGTTCCCAGCTTAAAGACCCAGAAAACATCTTTAATATCTTTAACAAAATCAGAGTTGACAATTTTGCTAACCTAAAAGAAGAGTGCCCATAAAGGTTCATGAAGCTTAGAGAATCCCAAAAAAGATTAGACGAGGAAAGAAAATCCTCCTGCCATACAATAATCAAAACACTAAATATACAGAACAAAGAAATAACTTCAAATCAGCAAAGGAAAAAGACCAAGAAACATATAAGTTTAGACCTATCAGAATTATATCCAATTTTTTATCTGAGACTCTTAAAAATAAAAGGGCCTGGAAGTACCTAAGTGACCACAGAGGTCAGTCCAAACTATTATACCTAGCAAAACTTTCAATTACCATAGATGGAGAAATCAAACTATTCCATGACAAAGCCAAATTTAAACAAAATCTCTCCACTAACCCAACCCTACAGAGGATGCTAGAAGGAAAACTTCAACCCAATGAGGCTAACTATATTCAAGAAATCACAATAAAAAACTATTTTCACATCACTAAAATCAATGCCATGGAAACACACATAGACACACATACTCAACTACCACCAACATCAAAATAATAGGAAGTAACAATCGTTGATCATTAATATCTCTCAACATGAATTCTCCAGTAAAAAGATGCAAGCTAACAGAAGGGATGTGTAAACAGAATCCATCATTCTTCTATACACAAGAAACACATCTCAGCAACAAAGATAGCCATTACCTCAGTATAAAGGGCTGGAAAAGTTTTTCCAAGCAAATAGACCTAAGAAACAAACTGGAGTAGTCATTCTAATACCCAATGAAACAACATACAAGAAGTCTACAGAACTCCAAATAGATTGGACCAGAAAGGGAATTCCTCCTGTCATATAATAGTCTAAACACCAAATGCAAAAAAAAAAAAAAAAAAAAAAACACAACAAAGAAAGAATATTAAAAGCAGTAAGGGAAAAAAGTAAAGTAACATATAAAGGCAGGTCTATCAGAATTACACCAAACTTCTCACCAGAGACTATGAAGAACCTGGGACGATGTCATAAAGACCCTAAAAGAACACAAGTGCCAGCCAAGACTACTATACCCAGAAAAACTCTCAATTAACATAGATGGAGAAACAAAGATATTCCACGACAAAATGAAATTTACACAATATCTTTCTACAAATCCAGCCCTACAAAGGATAATAGATGGAAAATTCCAACACAAAGAAGAGAGAAACTACACCCTAGAAAAATTAAGAAAGTAATTGTCTTTCAACGAACCCAAAAGAATAAAGCAGCAAAAGCATAATTCCACCTCTAGTAACAAAAATCACAGGAAACAACAACTACTTTTGCTTAGTATCTCTTAATATCAATGAACTCAATTCCCCAATGGAAGGGGGCTTATGGGACTTTCGGGGAGGGAGGAAACGGGAAAGGGGAAGTGATTTGGAATGTAAATTAAAAAAAATAAAATAAAATAAATAATAAAAAAAAAGCTGGAAAACAATTTCATAATTCCTCCTTTCTGGTTCCCTTCATGATTCTTTTTCCTTAACTCAATGTATAATAGCTTAATCCCAATTTAACCTTAGGAGGAGGGTTCTCTGTAGTATGCTATTGAGGTGTTCAGATCACAAGCGCTTTCTTCTCATAACGTGTTCATCTTTTTTAAAGGGGCTTGTGAAGAGATGACACCCTCCATGCTGTCTTTCACATGACACTACTAAACTAATTTAAAATGAATGATGTAGCATCAGGGTCTATTCCTGATTTGCTTTGATAGCTTCTCATTTTGCATTCTCTGCAGGATGTGAGCTCAGATGGCATGTTAGTTGATGCCCCTCTTCTCACACCAACACCAGAGACAACAGAAAGCCTACATGCACATGGAAACTGAACAACTCACTACTCAATGTTTGCTGGGTTGGGGAAGAAATAAAGAAAGAAATTAAAGACTTTCTGGATTCAATGAAAATGAGAGTACAGCATACCCAAACTTACCAGACGCAATGAAAGCAGTGCTAAAAGGAAAGTTCATAGCACTAAGTGCCCTCAGAAAGAAATTGGGGAGTTCTCATACTAATTAGCTAAAAGTACACCTGAAGGCTCTAGAGGGGAAAAAAGAGACAAACACACCCAGAAGAAGTAGATGGCAGGAAATAACCAAACTCAGGGCTGAAATCAATCAATTAAAAACAAAGAAAACAATACAAATAATCAGCCAAACAAAGAGCTGGTTCTTTGAGAAAATCAACAAGATTGACATGTCCTTAGTCAAACTAACTAAAAGGCAGAGAGAGAATACCCAAATTAACAAAATCAGAAATAAAAAGGGTGCTATAACAATGGACATTGAGGAAGTTTGAAGAATATTTAAGTCTTACTTCAACAGTCTATACTCCATAAAATTGGAAAATCTACATGCAATGGATGATTTTCTAGACAGTTACCTATTACCAAAGTTAAATCAAGACCAGGTAAACTCTCTGAATAGTCCTATAATCCCTAAGGTAATAGAAACAGTCATTAAAAGTCTCATAACAAGAAAAATAAAAAAGCCCAGGGCCAGACGAGTTTAGTGCAGAATTCTACCAGACTTTAAAAGAGCTAATGTCAATACTCTTTAAAGTATTCCACAAAATAGAAACAGAAGGAACATTGCCAAACTCATTCTATGAAGTCACTCTAATACCTAAACAACAAAGACGCAACAAAAGAAAGAGAATTTCAGAAAAATTTCCCTTATGAACACTGATGCAAAAATACTCAATAAAATACTCACAAATGGGCTAGAGAGTTGGCTCAGTGGTTAAGAGCACTGATGGCTCTTCCAGAGGTCCTGATTTCAATTCCCAGCAACTACATGGTAGTTCACAACCATTGTAATGGGATCTGATGCCCTCTTCTGGTTTGTCTACAGATAGCTATATTGTACTAATACATAAAATAAATAAATTACTTAAAGAAATACAAACGGAGTTCCAAGAACACATCAAAGACATCATCCACTATGATTAAGTAGGCTTCATCTCAGGGATGCAGTGGTGGTTCAATATATGAAAATCCATCAACATAAGCCATCATTTAAACAAACTGAAAGAAAAAACACTTGCTTATCTCACTAGACACAAACAAAGCCTTTGACAAAATACAACACCACTTCATGACAAAAGTCTTGGAGAGAGCAGGAATACAAGGTGTACACATAAGCACAATAAAAGCAATATACAGCAAGCCAATAGTGAACATCTAATTAAATGAGAAGAAACTCAAAACATTCCCACTAAAATCAGGGACAAGACAAGGCTGTCCACTCCCCAACCCCATCTCTTCAATATAATACTTGAATTTCTAGCTAGAGCAATAAGACAACTAAAAGAGATCAAGGGGATCTAAATTGGAAAGGAAGAAGTCAAAGTATTGCTACTTGCAGATGATATGAGTATACATAAGTGACCCCCAAAATTCTATCAGAGAACTCCTACAGCTGATAAACACCTCAGAAAAGTGGCCGGATACAAAATTAACTAAAATCAGCAGTCCTCTTCTACACAAGTGATAAATAGGCTGAGAAAAGACAGTAGCCTTCACATTAGCCACAAATAACATACAACACTTTAGTATAACTCTAACAAAGCAAATGAAAGACCTGTATGAACTTCCAGTGTCTGAAGAAATAAATTAAGGAAGATATCAGAAGATGGAAAGATTTCTCATGCTCATGGACTAGTAGAATTAGCATAGTGAAAATGGCCATCTTACCAAAAGCAGTCTACAGATTCAATGAAATCCCCATCAAAATTCCAACACAATTATTCAAAGATCTTGAAAAAACAATTCTCAACTTCATATGAAAATCAAAAAACCCAGGACAGCTAAAATGATCCTGAACAGGAAAAGAACTTATGGTAGTATCATAACCCTGACTTCAAGCTGTACCACAGAACAATAGTAATCAAAACTGCATAATATTGGTATAGAAACAGACAGGTGGACAAATGGAATCAAATCAAAGACCTTGAAATAAAACCTTACACCTACAGACATTTGACAGTGAAAGCCAAACCATATAATGGAGGAGAGCATCTTCAACAAATGGTGCTGGTCTAACTGGATGTCTGGATATAGAAGAATGCAAATAGATCCATATTTATCACCCTGCATGAAACTCAATTTCAAATGGGTCAAGAATTCAATGTAAAACCAGATATACTTAATCTAATAGAACAGAAAGAGGGAAATTGCTTTGAAGTCATTGGTACAGGAGACCACTTCCCGAATAAAACACCAATGGCTCAGGCACTAAGGTTAAGAATTAACAAATGTTACTTCATGAAACTGAAAGCTTCTGTAAGTCAAAGGACATCATTATTAGGATCTTCACTAACTTTACTTCTGACAGAGGGCTAGTATCCAAAATATATAAAGAACTCAAAAAGTTAGACACCAACAATCCAAATAATCCCATTAAAAATAGGGTACAGAGCTAAAAATGGAGTACAGAGAATTCTCCACAGCAGGACTCTCAAATGTTCAAGAAGCACCTAAAGATATGTTCAATGTCCTTAGTTGTGGGTTAAAATGGTGGTCCATATCCAGCCATGGCTCAGGCCACTGGGTGAGGCAGATTCGGGGAGTTTGACTTCATGCACCCCATGCCACTGCCAGGCAAGTGTTGGGCTGTGAGAAGCCGCAGGACCTCCCCCCCCCATTATGGGGCTGGGGAAGGGCAGCCTGGAGTCCCCAGGGAATGGGCAGGGCTGGGCTCCTGGGTTCCAGGCCTCATGGAGGCCAGGAAGACAAGTTCTAACTCATGGACAGGGCAGATGCTGCTGGATGTCGAGGAAGAGCTAAGAATGGAGTGGCAATCCACAGACTGGGGGCAGAAGGGAAAGGGGGCAGGGAGGAGAACTCCAGCCAATTCTTACTCGAAGACCATGTGTGGAAGTACAGAGAGGCTTCCTGCTGGGGACTAGACAAGGCTCTTTTGAGGAAGACCTGCTCCATTGCTACAGCACAGTGGATTCAGATGAGAAAAGGCAGTCCAAGGTTTTAAAGTGTTTATTGTTGGCGGAGAGCTGTGATGAGTGAAACCATATCCCACTTTCTCATGGTGGGCCTGAGGTTAGTAGAAGCAGGGAAGGGCAGAGAGAAGGGGAAAGTGGAGAATTAGAGGGCGGCCGTGACTACATGGAGAGAGGGGGGAGGGGAGAAGAGCCCAAGAGGGGCAAGAGAGAAAGGCAGTAGTAAGAGCAGTGAGAGCAGTGTATGAGAGAGAGAGGAGGGGCAAGAAACCCCGTTTATAGTGGGCCAGGCCTACCTGGATATTGCCAGGTAACTATGGGAAGGAGCATACCTGACTGTTGCCAGGTAACTGTGGGGGTAGGATCCAGACAGAATACCAGGAACTTGGCATGTTGCCCTAGTTGACTGATGGCCATAGAATTATGGAGCTGAGGCCTCATGTCAGGAGCCTAGTGTCTGAGAGCATGGCAAATGGCCTTCCATTCCTTGCAGGAACACCTGCTGGGTCTCCATGGTTTAAACCTAGCTCAACCAGAACACAGGCTGCCTTTCACGGTCCCACACTTAGTCATCAGGGAAATATGTATCAAAATGACCCTGAGATTCCACCTTATACCAATCAGAATGGCTAAGACAAAAAAAAAAACTCAAAGGACAGAAGATGCTGGTAAGGCTGTGGAGTAAGGGGAACACTCCTCCATTGCTGGAGGGGGTGCAGACTTGTACAATCAATTTGGTTGTTTCTCAGAAGATTGCAAATGGTTCTATCTCAAGACCTAGTAGCTATACCACTCCTGGGTATATACCCAGAAGATGCTCCACCATACTACAAAGACGCTTGCTCCACTGTGTTCATAGCAGCTTTATTTGTGATAGCCAGAAACTGGAAACATCCCAGATGTCCCTCAACTGAAGAATAGGTATAGAAAATGTGACTTATTTCCACAAGGAAATACTACTCAACCATTAAAAAACAAGGACATCATGAATTTCACAGGCAAATGGATGGAACTAGACAATCATTCTGAGTGAGGTAACCCAAATCCAAAAGGACATGCATGGTGTGTATTCACCTTTAAGTGGGTATTAGCCATAAAGTACAGGAAAACCACACTATAATCAACAGACCCAAAATAGCCAAATAACAAGGAGAGCTAAAGGGAAGATGGTTGAATCTGTCTCAGATATGCACCAAAATAGATATTAGAGGTTGATGGAAGGAGAGAACTGTGTGGAAGAGAGTATGAGGAAGGGGAGGGGCAGAGATCAAATGTGGGGTGAGCAGGGGGGAGAGAAGGGAGATGGGAGGGCAACCAGCAATCTCTAGGATGTGCCAGAGACCTAAGATGGGGGAAGGCCACAGAAGGTCTATGGGGGTGACTCTGACTGAGACTCCTAGCAGTGAGAATATAGATCATGAAGTGGCCATGCCCCATAGCCAGGTAGGATTCCCAGTGGAGGGATAAGGAGAGAAACCCCATGAAGCCTCCAACCCCAAATGTGTCCTGTCTCCAAGATATGCAGGGATGAAGATAAAGCGGAAACTGAGGGAATAACCAACCAGTGAATTCCCTAAATGCCATTCCGTGGATAAGAACCATTCCCTGACACTATTAAGGACACTCTGTTATGCTTGCAAACAAGAATTTAACATAACTGTCCTCTGAGACGCTTGACCCAGGAGCCAATGGGAAGAGATGTTTGACTGGCACCCAAACATTAGATGGAGCTTGAGAAGTCTTACTAAATAGTCATGAGGGATCCAAAGAGGACAGGTACACCACAGGAAGATCAACAGAGTCAACTAACCTGGACCCTTAGAGGCTCCCAGAGACTGAATCACTAACCAAAGAGCAAGCACTGGGTAGACCTAGGGCCCCTGTACATAAGTAGTAGATGAGCAGCTTAGTGTTCGTGCAGGTCCCCCAAACAACTGGAAAAGGAACTGTCCCTGAGCCTGTTGCCTTCCTGTGGATCCTGAACCCTTAAATGGACAGCCTTGTCTGGCCTCAGTAGGAGAGGATGTGCCTAGTCCTGCAATGACTTGATATGGGGGGATAATTTGAGACTTGACACTAAGAGGGGGTTTCTCTTTCTAAGGGGATTAGGGGGAGGACTTATGTGAAGGGGTACTGGGAGGAGAGGAAAGACTGATATTGGGTTGTAAAAGATAATTATTTCATGTCACTAGCTCTGTTCGCAGTCTTTTTTAAAAAGATTTATTTATTTGTGATATGTGAGTATACTGTAGCTGTCTTCAGACACCAGAAGAGGTATCAAATCCCATGATAGATGGTTGTGAACCACCATGTGCCTGGATTTGAACTCAGAACCTTCAGAAGAGCAGTTGGTGCTCTTAACTGCTGAGCCATCTCTCCAGCCCCTCTGTTTCCAGTCTTGGGTTTGATTGACAGTATATGTGACCAGTAGCAGAAGATGATTCCTCCCTGGGAAGTGGTGGGGTGTGGTTGCATATGTGACCCTTTCATAGAAAAGGGCATTTCCAAAATGAAAAGCTGTGGGTGAGTTCCCAAGGCCATCTAATTCACTGCTTTCAGAAGGTCAAAAGCACTTAAGAGGCCATGGAAATTCTGGAAGAAGCAGCCTGCTTTAAACACCCCCAGAAAGCACATACATTCCAAAGCCAACAGCTCATTCCAGCCAAGAAACTTCCTGCCAAGAACTTCTTCATGGGTTGAATATGATTCCTCAAGGTATAATTCTTAGCTTATATTTATTTATTTTTTATTTTCTTCTCCTGAGAGACAAACAAGTTAGTCGTGAAGACTAATGAGCCTGAGGAACGCAGCTTGCCCACAGGTGGTGATTTCAACACAAGAAACCTCATTCTGTTATCCATTTCTCCCCAGGTCTGAAGAACAGCAATTAAGTACCCCTCTCACACACACCCCCACCCCGGCAAGCAGAGGGCACTGGAAGGAGGCAGCTGGTTTACCTGAGTGTGAATAACTAAAATTCTTGAAATCTCAAGGTACAGTTTGTCAGGGACTACTTGCTGGTGCCAATAGCAACACATGCAGGAGGGGGTGCAAATAGGGAGAAGGGGAATCCGCGAGTTTAAGTCTATAAAAATGCGGAGCTGCATGGAGCCACCGCACTGGCCTTTAAGAAGGGCAAAGAGGGGGTCTCTCTCACCCAGGTAATGACTGTATGGGCCCCATAAGGAGATGGTTAAGTCAAACTGAGATAACTACGCTTAGGAGGGGGGAAGTATGTCAATCACACTTTGCCTTTGACACAAGGAAATTCCTTGAAACTGAGACCGGAGAGTGGAAGGGAGGGAGAATGTCTCCTGATGTGGGTGGCCAGGAAACCAGGGGCCAGAAAAGCATGGGAGGAGAGAGAGAGAGAGAGAGAGAGAGTGAGAAAGAGTCACAGGGGGTTGAAGGGGGGGAGCACAAGATTGAATTCTAATCAAAATGCTATGAGGCGTTCACACCAGGCCTTGAGAGAATATCAACAAGGTTATGGAGGAGGTGCCTTTAGCCTCAGGAATTATTAGTGAATATGGAATTATATTTGCACAAACACTACCAGATGCAAGGAGGTAAATGTCCTGCAGATGTGGAAGGGCCAGCGTATGCTCCAAATAGGCGGCAGCTTTGTTTGTTTTACTGTCTTCCAGCATCTTCCAGCACTGGGGCAGCACGTTTCTGAGGGGTTACATTTCTGGAATGACCACCACACGATGAACCCCAGTTTCCCAAATTCTGCTTCATCAGCCCCCATGGTCCTCAGCCAAGGACCATGTGGAGTAACCCTGAGGCAGGTTTGACTAGCTCGCCAGCAGTGTCTCCTTTGGGGGGGTGGGGAGGAGGGCAGTCTAACATTCCTAGAAGGAATTTCATGAAAGATGAAAGAGATCAGAGCTAGGTAAATCACAGCAGCTTCAGAGAGGAGCTGTGAATACAGATGTAACTTGCAAACAAAGGAGGCAAGGTGTTTCGTTGTTCTGTTATACCTTCCCATGGTTTAATTTAGATTCATCACTGCTGGAAGGGACATACTCTATTTCTAACTTTGTGACAAGACACTATTTTCAGAGAGTCTCCTGTATACGAGTCTCTGAATCCTTTCAGTAGTTTTGAGGTCCAGTTGTTGAGGATATTGAATGGTTGTGGGGTGAGATGGATCAGTAGGTGAAAACACCTCCATCCAAGGCTGGGTTTGATTCCATACAGTGGAAGGAGAGAACTGGCTCCTACAAATTGTCCTCTGACATCCACATATGCATCATGACATGCACATGTACTCCTCCCCACCCCCCACTCCTGAAAACACATACACACAAACACATACAGACACAGATAAATAAATAAGCAAAATGTAATTTAGAAAATTGAAGATGTGGGCATAGCGAGCCAAGTTTCAGAAGACTGATAAGACATGTAGACACGGGGAATCTTGAAATTAGCCTCGTGAGTCCTCACGGGGGCTCTGTCAATGTTGGTTATATCCCTGCACAGTTATATGTTCTTATACATTCATCAAGTTAAAGCACTTAATTACTAGTAATTAATAGTTACTAATTGCCAATTAGTTACTATTGCCCTGAATTCCCCTGTCACATATTCCTCTGGATAGGATGGTATGCAGTTGGGTTGAGAAAACATTTAGCTTGAAGAGAGTAAAACACATTATATGGGTCACATAACTTTGCTGTAGAGTTGATTGCTAGTTGTATTTAGATGAATGGATTCCAGAAAAGTTCTTATTGGCTGATCACTCTGTGATCTGGGCAACCAAGAGATATTATCATGGAACATGAATACATCCTACAGTACCCAGCTCTGATGGTGGTGGAAGAGAAACAAGACTTGAAATGCAAAGCCAGATGCCAGCAGGGAGAAGTTGTCTAGATCTTGTGACAAGACTCTTGATGTCTCAAATTTCTAACAAAAGTGTTCTCAATCCCATGACAATCATAAATTTGTGTGAGTGGCACTAGGAACAATGAGCCGCATGTTCTGAGGGGAGTTTCCCTAAGCTAGCCACAATAAAAAGCAAATTTTGATTAACCACACTGAAGAGGAGAGTTACAATGTTCCTATTCTGCCTGTGCAGTGTGATGTAATAAAAGAGTTGTCTTTGGAAGAAACTGTCAGAATCTGCAGCACGGCTGTATCTGTGGATAACAAAGGTGTTCCAGACAGCTACTAATAGCCTTGCTAGTTGGTTTCCTGGACTTGCTAATGTTTGCACTTTCTCAGTTTGTTCCACATTAGCATGTTGTTTCAATTTCTCTTCTCCATATTTTTGTTTTGTTTTGTTTTAACTTTTCTGTTTTATTTTATTTTATTTTATTTTATTTTATTTTATTTTATTTTATTTTTAAACCATGTATAGGAAAGCTGAGTAGCAGCTGCAGGCACTGTGCTGACCTGGGCTGTCCAAGTTTCTCCAGTTACTCCGGTCTACAGTTGGAGATCCCATGGCCACAACCAGCCATGGCCCTTGGAAACATGCTGATGACATCTCTTTCTACCCAGAATTGCATTGTTTTTCCTAAGTAAGACTCCCAGAATTGAATGCGTCTCAGACCCACATCACCTGGATTTGGCCCTGGTGATATGTGCCCTGTGTTCACTTCCCATATTCTCTTATTTCTACCATAAGGACACGAGTCAGGCTCTGTTCATACTGCCTGACCTGAGTCTTTCAGCCTTTCTACATAGCTTTGAGTCAAGGTCCGCCTTACACTAGAGGAAGGCATTTATCCTAGCCCTCTTCTCAGTCCCTCCCCCACCAGAGTGAGGAGTTTTCTGTGCTTTATCTAGGATCCAAATGACTTCCGTTGACACCACCCCTACTGTCCCCACATGCCCCTTACCTGCCTCACAGTTGATAGATCTTAAGTTCTCACTGGCAGGCTTCGTTTCCCCTGATGGGAAACATCTTGTGGGTTTTTCTGACAATACCCCTTTCTTATAATATTTCCAAGTATTTACAGACTATAGGGAAAAATAGAAAAACTACTACAAAATATCTGAGTTGAAGAATTTTGTATCTACAGTGATTTGGGCATCTTATAACTGAACTTCAAAACAAAGCCACCATGCAGTTCTCTCTTTGACCCTCATTTACTGTAGGCTACCCACACCCACATGGAACGTTTTATATTCTCAGCCTTCCGAGAAGACAGGACCAACAATCCCTTATAATGCCTGCAACATAAATGACACTTGCCCATTTCAAAACATTATGAGGACCCAGCACAATTTCCAACCATATAAAGTCTGAAGTGAGCTGAGGTTTGTATTTATTTGTTATTTTACTTCAGTGCAACTCAGCATCTATCATGTTGCCTTAAAAATGAAAATGAAATAAGTTAATTTTTTATCAAAACAAAACACCTCACTTCTGCATGGAACAAAAGTCCAAGGATCTCCTGACCCTACTCCCTAGATTCTTGTGTATGGCTTCAGCTCCTTAGATATAATAGCAGCATATGGTACTGCCTACATGTCTGTAGCTGTAAAATTAGATGATGTTATTTCTTTCCCATTGCAAAAAGTCCCATGAGCCCTGAAAGTTAAATGATTAATGACTGAAAGCTCCTATACAAACATGAATACTTAATAACAAAAATAACTCCTCTTTGCCCCAGTGATAAGCACCAATAACCTGATGCTAAGCCTTGATCCAGTCTTAAGGCAGCCGAGATAAACCCTTCCCCTGCTTCAGACAGCCTGGTATTCTCTGACTTCCTCCACTAACAAATCCCCTGTCAGGCTCAGACTTCACCCCAGTAATGTGAAATCTACTCTCTGTTTGCAGAGGACTCACACATGGGACACCTCCAGTGCAGGCCACTGAAGGGTCAGTATAACTTCTCTTTTTCAAGGAACAAGCCTACTTTCCCTATACCACAAAATTATTAGGAAAGTTGTATGAGATCAAATGTTTCAACAAATTTTCATTCGGTTTAGACCCTTCCTAGGAGAACCCCTGCACAGCTGTAGAGAACCTCTGAGACAAGCACGTTTCTGTCTTGACTGTTGAAGCTGGGTGTACCTGGAGAGATAATCAGAAGAAAATAGATTCTGGTGAATTTTGAGTTTGCTTTTTTGTTTACTGACTATAACCCATTCTTCTCTTAAGGCAGAATCACATGGAATGTCTGAGCTCAAATATGATACCAGAGCAAATTTAAAACACTCTGGGTGGGTTATCAACCAACTTTGACACATAGCAAATGGTCTGGTCCTTTTCTTTTCTTTTAGCAGATGAACAGCCAAATAAGGAAGTCCTGCAGGAGAAAAGCATGGCAAAGCTTCCGGTGTTTCAGACAACTGTTGTAAATAGCTGGCCTGGTTTCACTACCAGAGCAAAGCAAGATGAGGGGCGTAAGACTCTGCACCAAGCAGATCTGTATCTGAAATCCTGATAGAGCCAGTTGAAAGCTATGGTATCTTAAGCATTTTATTCCATTTCTCTCAGGCTATTGCCATATATACAAAAATGGACAAAATCCCACAGAAAAACATAGTGGAAGTAATGTAGTTAGCAGCTGCTGGACATTAAATTGGCTGAATTGAAACATTAGAACCCAGAGGTACAGGACCTGCAGTTTGATGAGTTTTGTTCCATCACAGAAGCAAAATAAAGAATGACAAACACAGAGCGAAAATCCTGCCCTCAAGAAATTCTGATCAGGGCTGGTGAGATGGTTTAACAGTTAAGAGCCCAACTGCTCTTCCGCTGGTCATGAGTTCAAATCCCAGCAACCACATGGTGGCTCACAACCATCTGTAAGGAGAAACAAATAAAGAACCCACGGGCCAGAGTGAGCAGGGCAGAGAGAGTGGGCCTGGAGCTAGTGGAAGAAAGGGAAGGGGGGGCAAATAAATCCTGAACATCTAGCTTGTCTTTGTAAAATGTCAGTAAATATCTGTCATTATACATTTTCTGATTTTTCCAAGTGTGCATCAATCATATTCAGAAATTGCACATGTTCCTAGATGTGGAACATGGAAATCCAGATCAGCAGCACAGCATATATTTCACATGAATTCTGGCTTTAAGCTCTCAAACTAAATAAACTTAAAATAAAAATAGTTGGTCAAGTTCTTCAATTTACACAAGCCAAGACTATCTCACAATTACATTTGCCCCCAACCACACAGTGAGGAAACCAGGGTAGAGTATGGTGGTTTTTCTGGGTCTCCACTGGAGTCCTGAGGAGCCAATGTGATCAGAGTTTTCAAAACAGAGATCCAGAAGAGGAAGAGAGAGCCATGGCCGGTGGGAGCTTCTGGGATTTGTAGTCCCCTGTAAGGTTTGGGCCATGACCAGTGAGAGCTCCTGGGATTTGTAGTCCCCTGAGACGTTTCAGCTAAGAACTGCTCAAGCACAGAGAAAACTACCTTAAGGAGCAATGAACTCTAATGTCCCAGGAAGCACAGAGAGCCAGGACAGTCACTGTTTCATCATCCTGAACTGAAAACCTAACTCTTGGTGCTGAGGCTAGTAATAAGAACATTCTAGTCTCAGATGTTAGGGAAAAATTAAAATTGAGCAAAATGTTCTCCTGATCCTGCAGCATTAGTTTGTTCCTTAATACTGGGTTATACTCCAGAGCAGTGTAGCACTTTTTAAGATAAATCTCATAATGTTGTGCACTTGGTGAAAAATGACCAGGTACAAGAAGAATCTACAAAAATAATAGTGAACAGGAAAATAAATTCCATTCAAAATTGCTCAAAAATGATCCAAATTATAACATTAATAAAGAAGGTTAGTAGCATAGTTGTGGCAACTGTGCTCCAAATGTTTGGAATGTGAGAAAGGGACTGAGAATATGTCTCAGTGGTAGAGCATCTACCAGCATACATCACACTCTGTGCTTAAGAAAGAAAGGATGGAGGCCCCACAAGCTTTCTGCTTCTATGATAACATGTCTGTGGATAGTCTTGTAATTAAGGGTTTGCTTACGCAGTCATGCTGAAGAGGCTTCTTGGGTGTAGCTTCTGACATTTCTAGGAGACACAATCTTGCCACAAACTTTCCATTCTTCTGGTCCTTGCAATCTTGCACCTCCTCTTCTGCTAAACATAAAAATTAACATATATCTACATATATGTATTTATACATATATGAAGCCATGAATTTGATAGAGAGCTGGGAGATGCATGGAAGGAGTTTGAGGGAGGAAAGGGATAAATGATGTAATTATATTACAACTGCAAAACATTAAAAATTATTATTTAAATGAAGTAAGCTAGAAACACATTTAATAGATCAGGCAAAGATAATGAAAATGTTTCTACAACAGGCATTTCTAGCTAGGTACCTGTGGACCACACCTGCACTCCCACATTCAGGGAACTTAATGAAGGGTCCCAAGACAAGGTAGCTGGGCTATTATTGTAAAAACCCTATGTCAAACTTTCATCTGAAATAACTTCTAAATACAGAATCTGAACATCTAAAATGTAAAATGCGCTGAACAAGATTCATATCAGCTTAGGCATCAAAGGCAAATTGGTATGTACATTTGGAAGCACTGAAATAGAAACCATTCACCATGAAGCACACAAGAACTGAAGACACTGAGAGACAGGGGAGCCGATTGCTGGTCCGTGGGACAGCCTCAGACAGACCAGGAAGTGTGTTGTTAAAGGAAAGAAGGCAAGGTAAGACACAAAATTTTAAGGAAATAGTAGCTAAACTATTTCTAAATTTAAGAAATACCCAATATGCTTCAACTATAATAAATATGACAAAATATGATCACATCAAGGCAGGTCATAATCAAATTGCATAAACAAGTGTATGCATGTACAGAAATTCTGTGAGATATTATTATTAATATTGTTATTAATATGCTCATAATTTTAAAATTAAATTTAAAAACATAACTATAACCTTGTAAGTAAAATACACTAAGGAAATCTCTAGTGTCTTCTATGTGAAAGGAAATAAAGTAAGCTAAACAAAATAAATAAATAAATAAAATAAATACCTACCCAAATCTTCCATTAACTATATTCAGATATTGGAAAAATATAATGATATGAGTGCTCACCAATTGAAAAGGTTATAAAAAATACGAAAGAGAAGTATTGGCTAGAAACATAAATGTGGAAAAGATGACACTTATATTCTGTTGGTAGGAAAGTAAATTGTTCAACTATTACAGAAAACTATACAGATATTCATCAAAAAACAAAGAACAAAATACCATATAACCCAGAAATCCTGCTTCTATACATTTACTAAATAGGGTTGAGACCATATGTGTACACAGTCCTGTGTTGGTTGCAGTTGTGTTTATTTGCAAGAGTCTAGTTCTAGAAGCAACCTAAATGTTCATCAGTAAACCAGTAGATAAAGAAAGTGTGGTGTCTGTATACAATGCAGCTCAAAAAATAAAAATATCCTTTCATTTGTTATAGGAATAAGCCTGGACACTGGCACAGTAAATAATACAAGCCAGGAAGGATAAATACTCGTGGTCTCATTTGTATGAGGGATACTCAACAGTCAAACTCATTGAAGCACAGCATAACATAGTAGTTATCATAGGCTTTGTTGGGGATTGGTTCTAATGCTTTGAATTAATCCAGCCCCCCAAATCAGGAATTTCCATGTCCAAACGCTGAAGGTCCTTGTCCCCAATTGGTTTTTGATCAATTAATAAAGAGTCAACAGCCAAGGGCTGGGCAGGTAGACTGAGGCAGGACCTTTAGATTTGTGTGAGCTAGGAACTGGGAGAAAAGAAGAGAGATTTCCATGGTGTGGAAGAAGAAAGACCAGATCTAAAGGCCCACTGATATGTGAGAATTAGGGAAAGTGGGCACACCTGCCACTTCCCCAATTGTGTGTGGGGTAGCAGAGATGAAATATAGATTTTAAAAGATGTTAACTCAGGAGTACCTGAGGGGAGTGTTTGCTAGCAACAGGAATAATTAGAAACACCCATTCATTAAGCTAGTCACAGCATTTCAAAATTAACTGATGTTTGTGTGTGTATTTCAATTATGAATCCAGCTAGTTCTTGGGCAGGTGTGAGCGTGGGACCTGTTGGGAGCACAGAGTGGGTTAACTAACTACCGCTACAGGTTTGAGTGGAGGAAAAGTGGTGTAACACTGGTCAAGGATGCAACTTAGGTAAGCGTGAAGAAAGTGTTCAAGATACGAGTTGCACATCATAGAGACTGTATTTACAATCAGTGTACTGCAAATTGATATCTCTAAGCAAGGCTCAAGTGGTCATTCTACTTATATACAAACTAAGTGTGTGAGGCAACCCATACATTATGGCTTGAGGTACCTTTTCCAAGGTGTTCCCATACCAAGACATCACGTATATGAATCTTAAAATTTATATAAAAAGGCAAAGGACTTAAAATGCTCAATAGAATGTTGGAAAAACAAAACAAAATTGAAGAACTCACATTGTTCAACTTCATAACGTAAAATAAAGTGACTGTATGGTCCTGGTGTTGAGAAAAGCAAAGAGATCCATAAAACAGAAGACAGGCCAGGAAGAGTCCTGCACATGTGTTGTGCTGGTTTGGACAAGAGGCAAAGACAATTAGTAGAGAAAGAACAGCCTTCCCATCAACGATATGTTAACAATTTACATTCACTTAAAAGATGTACTTCGATCTATAGGTGCAGCATGTGCTAAAAATTACCTCAAAATGGAGTATATGTTAAAATGCAAAACCTAAAACTATAAACTTTGGACGTGTTGTTTGCTGGACCACTTGACCCGAGCTACAGGGTTAGTGGCATTGCAACCCCAGCAAGTGCCTGAAAAATGAAGTCATCCCTGTTTGTAACTGATCTCATACCAATGAAGTTAAGCTCTGATAAGACAACATCGTATGATAGACAGTCTATATTCAAATTTCTTTCATTGCCCTACTAATATCCTTTTCTCGCTATTTATTTCATTACAGAACTAAGTTCAAGGAGATGCTCTGTACTCAGTTTTTGTATATTTTTATTTCCTATAATCTAGAACAGACTCCCCCAACCAAATTTTTCATTTTATGACCTTAATATTTTTCAAAAACCCATGCTAGTACTATTGGAGGACACCAACAATATGGATCTAATTAATTGCTCATTCGTGGAGGCAGGTTAAATATTTTGTTCATGCTCCATGAGGGATGGTGTACATCCCCCATAGCATCATCACTGACATCCCCAGAGTTGCCTGCCCCTCTGGCAATGCTGATGAATCACTTTGTGAAGTGTCTGCTCTCTCCATTGTGAAGAAACTTTCCCTCTGTGGTAACTTATCTCAGCCTGCAAGTTCTGACCTCTCCAGGCAGCTCACCAGTGATGCGCTTTATTTGAACTAGTGATTGCACTGGTGTTGAAAAAAATGTTAAATTTGTATTTTAACATTCACTTTACATACAGTAACCGACAATCTTCTATAAAGAAGAATTACTTTCTCCTGCTTCCTTTTATGGTATCAGCATGAGTGCAGAGATCTTAGAAATAAACACGCTTTACCTTAATGCATTGTTACACATAGCATAATTATATTTAATTAATGTGTTATATGTTATTCTTTGGGATTCTCAAACTTTCTGATATGTGACCAGAAGAGCCCTGCACACAAGACCAGACATAGCAACTTTACATATGAACTCACAGAGACTGTAACAGCATGCATAAGACCCACACAGAGTCAGCTGGACAAAATCCGTTCATGGCAAAGATGAAGTGAGCACAAAGTCCCATACCTAACCAAGAAACTGTTTGCAACTGATACCTGCTGGGAGAGAGAAAAGTAGTGTTGTTCAATGGAGTAACGCTGTCAACCATACTTTAGAGTCAGCCTCAGGCTCAGGAGTAGTTATCAATACTAAATGGACTCTATATTTGTGTGTGTGTGTGTGTGTGTGTGTGTGTGTGTGTGTGTGTGTGTGCGCGCACGCGCACGCAAGCGCATGTTCATGCCTTTCAGGTTTTCTCATTATTTCCCACTCCACAGTTATGTATCTCGTTTTAAGCATGATTGTCTGACCAAGCCAGCTCAGTCAGTCAACAGGTTCTCCAGGGCAGGAGTGAGGATTAAAAAGAAAAAGACAATTAAATAACATTGTAGCATGACCCCAGTCAGTTCTGAGGCTGAAGGGGGTCTATATTTTTCCCAGTCTGCTTTTATACCATTTTTAATTATATGCAAGTAATAAGGTCAGTTCTAGGTTAAGGAACAAGTAAGACAATAAACACAAATAGTTAAGGAACGAGCAAGGCAATAAACAAATCCCCATGATCATCATTTCTAAGGGCTTATCAGGATGACCAAAATATCTGAGCCTACTTCCCTGTCCTAGACCGAAGTCAAACTCTTGCCTTAAACCTTCTTCCTTGTTCTAGCCCAAAATCAGATTCCTGCCTGAGCTTACTTTCCTGCCCTGGCCCATTATCAAATTCCTGCCTGAAGCCTACTTTCTTGTCCTGGCCTAATGTCAAATTTTTGTCATGCGACCCCTAAAGCTCTGCACATCTCCGCCTTTTTTATCTCATAAACAAGACTGCGTTTGTCTTAGGTTGTTCTGACAAGAATGCTTTCCTTACACATCATAGAATGTGCATTATCAAAAGCAATGTCTTAGGTTGATAAGTTTCTGTGTAGAATCTTACCCATGGTTACCTGACAGCCTGTTAAATTAATAACTCTGTCTGGGGGTCCATTTTTAGTTTCAAGCCATGTATTGGCTGCCAACATGTTGATGTTGTTAAAGGCAAGTTTTATCACAATGGGCAGGAACAAAAGTATTCCCAGGACAAGAAGGGCTAGCATGATTAAGCTATATATGCCACTCTTGAAATTTGACTAAGATGGAAATATTGATCTCAGGCAATGAATAATTTTATCAGCAATATCTGCAGCACAGAAGCTCAGCAGAGCAGCATTCTTTAAATTCATAATCTCAGTATTCAACGTTAAAACATCCAGAGAGGTGTTAGAATTATGCCAAGTACCCTGCAAGTGTCTTGAACTTTCTCCCAATTATAATGACTATCATTGTAAATTTTAGAAGTAACACAAATCCATTGGTATTTAGCATGACACTCGAGATGGCTTCTTACTCTTATACTCTGAGCCTCCTCTCCAATAATTTGAATCGTATCATAAAGAGAATCAATCCATTGTTCCAAATGCCTACTTAAATCCTCTTGAATACTCAGAACATTAGTAACATTTTTTGCTAAATGATTAACAAAAGAAGCTGTCTTAACTTCTGTGTCAAGGCAATTGCAGAGGCAGTGGTGTTAGCTATCAATGTAATTAAAGCCGCTATAACAGCAAAAACCAAGCCCAGTACCCTCTTGCTTCTACTTAAAGCCTGACTCACTTCTTCCAATATTTTGCAAGCTTTTTTTCAGAATACCAAGGTCCTGCAATACTCACAGGCAATAATACAAAAGCTGATTGATAAACCACCATAACAAAAATGCCAGGTTTCAAAATATTAACAGAGTTAGAAAGTGTGCAATCAATACAATTTACAGTAAATACCATTGAAGAAACAAAAATAATTTTAATATGACCAATTAACAAACGATTAGGAGCCTTAACACATGAACTAACACTTGTTTAAAATCCAAATCCTGTCCCAATTTTATCTATTGCTAATGGAACTTCATATAAGGCAACTGTCAATTTTCAAATATATCTCTGAAAATGTCCAGAGCCAGCCTTCCAAATGAAGACTGTCATTTCCGATACTGGATTGATTTCTATACCAGTCCATGATTGAATCAGAATAACTGGTCACATTAAAGGAAAGAGAAGAGTCATTATAACTAACTAAATACATCTTTTTATTTAATCCTATTATACTTGTTTTTAATTGGTTCTTTATAAGTTTCAATCATGTACTCCAATCCCACTCATCTCCCTCTCCCCTCATGTCTGCCTCCCACTCCTGTGACCTCTCCCAACATTTCCCAACAGAGGGAGAAGAAATATTATTGTGGAAGCTGTAGTATGTCACAATATACCTGTTTGGGTCACACTTCTTTGCTTACAAATATTCATTGCAATGATTTATTGGTCTGATACAAGATCCCTGGCTTCTATAAATAATCAACTCTGGAACCTCATTGGATAGCCTGTCAGATATCCTGTTATTGCTTTGTGCAGGATCAGCCCCTTCATGCATTCCAGAAGTTCATCAATTGTAGTTACTGGGGTGGGCCAATTCAAAGGTATATGAGAGGTATATGAGCTGCTCAGTCTGCCAGCTCTCCTCCACCCACACCACTGGAGTGAACTCCCCTGCCCTGCCCTAGCTGGTCCATCCATACCAGCTCTCTGATCTCCCTTGCATTGGCTCACCCATACCACTGTTGCCACCAGGGTGAGGTCTATTGTGCTGCCCAGGCAAGGTGCATGGCTTGCTCTCCCTAATGCTGCAGTAGGTGAGGGGCAGGGTCAGCTTTCCTGCTTTAATGACCTTGAGGCTAGCTCTCCTGCTACCCATAGGTGGCAAGGGGTGAAGAGAGAGAAGGGCATCTCTCCCTTGCCCATGTCACCTCATGGCAGACAAGTGGCAAGTCCAGCTCTTCCATGCTCACACCCTCAGGGCCAACTCTACTGTGATGCCCTGGTGAGGTATAGGGGTTGCTCATTTGAGTGCTGCAACAGGAACAGCTCTGGTGCTTTCATGACTCCAGGGCCAAGTCACCTGCCTGCCATAGGTGGTAAGGGGTAAAGAGGGAGGAGGATATCTCTCCCTTATCCAGACAAGTGGCAGGACTGGCTCTCCTACACTCATACCCTCAGCGCCTGCTCACTGGCAACTCCTACAAACAGGGCAAAGCAGCTCTACTGCATTTCCTAAGCTATGCAGGGCCTGCTCTCCTGAGACCTGTAGCTGGAAGGTATGGGGTCAGCTCTCCTGCTCTCATACACTAGGGCCAACTCTCCCACAATGCCCAGGCAAAGGGGTGGGGTCAGTCTTCACAGCCCTCGGGCATAAACATGTCCCCAGGTGGTAACCCAGACCAGGGATATCTGCCTGTCCTTTGGTGGCAACAGATCCCTGCTTCTGCAGGGCCATCTACCCAGATGTGGCCCCAAGTGTCAGCACAGGACCCTACCATGACCCCAGGAGGTATCACAGGCTACTCACACCAGGCTGTTTCTCACTACCCTGTGTCTCCTCTTCTGTCTCTCTTCATTGTGTCCACATCCTTCTGTTTCTCTTTCTCTTCCATTTCTCCGCCTCTTACTTGCACCTCTTAGTGGTATGTGAGTGTCTGGAGGTGTCTCAGGAGTAGTCTCAGGAGTGCTGTGTCCCACCCATGCATTATGGCAGTGGGCAAGGTCATTCCAGGCACAGTCAGCCCCCTCAGGCCTGCCTGGCACCAGACTGGTGGTCATCTCAGCTCCCTTTTTTCAGGGAATGTTAGGCTATTAATCATTCAGATGCTTATAGGTCAGAACACAGAGCACAGACATAACCTCTCTCCTCTCTATCGACTAACGTACATGACACCCTCTAGGGGACTGTTTTACTCTTGAAGACAAATAGAATTCCAGTACTCCTGATGCCTGTTCTAACAGCATACCTACTAAGTTTGAGATTGTACAATAGACCATTTAGTTCTTAGACTCAATGATACTTCCATTCTGCTTGAATTGATTTTAACTTTTCTCACCTGCATGATTCTATTACCAACATGCTATATGTTAGAGTTCTCATTCCTGGTCACAGTCAATGTTTGCTTCTTTTACCTTTTGAATTTAGATCAATGTTTAATTGTATTACATACATTAATCTATTAAGTGTGTGTGTACCATGGTGCACCCACAGAGGGTCAGGGGACAATCTACAGGATCAAACCCCGGTCACTAGATTGGCAACAGTGCCTTAAGCAGGTGAACAATCGCACTGGCGGTTTCTTCGGATATGAATCGTAAATTCCTTATGATCCACTCTGCAGCAGAAGCTACATGGAAGGCACATCTCTTCCACATCAGAGCTATTTGCTGCCCTCTCCCATCCCCTAAATATTTTTGTTTCTGGCTTATCTTTTACTTTTCATAGAAAATGAGGAAATATGTGCACAGGGTTCTACTTCTCTTTTCCACCACAAAGGTAACATGTTATCTCTGATCTGTCTCATCTTGACTTCTGTTTTTAATCACAAGCATCTTTTGAAAGTCACTTTGTAACAGGTCTTAGAGGCCTTTATACTGTTTTCATGGTTGTATGAGACTATGTGTTAAAGGGAGATAGCCTAGTTTTATGGGCTCATATGAAAGGACATTGAGTTGTTCCCATTTCTTTTCCTTTTATTTTATTTTTATTACTAATTATATTGTCATAATGAGTAGTTTTCATTGTATAGTGTTTCATTCTTCGTGGAAGTGTATCTTAGTGTTTTGTGTTCATGGGTGTATTCAATTGCTAGGGCTGCATAATAAAAATACCCAGACTGTGGTTTCAGTAACAGAAATCTATTTTTGCAGAGTTTTGGAAAAGAGCCAGGGGCCACGAGCAAGGTGCCATGGAGATTAGCCTATCTTCTTAGCTTGCAGATGGCTATCCCTCCCTGTGTCTTCTCCTGGCCTTTGTAAATTATCTGTGTCTTAGTCTTCCCTTAAAGGCAGTAGAGTCAACACAAATAACATTACTTCACCTTAAGAAACTCTTTAAAGGTTCTGTATCCAAAGAGTTACTTTCATTTTACTGAGCACAGGACTTTGGCATATGAATATGAGGTTGTTACAATTCAGTCTACAAGAAAGAATAGGCACCAGGCACTGTCCAGTTCCACCTCGCTAGGTTTTTATGAAGTTTTGTGCTGACACCAGTAACCACACACTTATTTTTAATGTTCTTAAGATACAGTTCTTTCAGAAGTACTGCTTATCAGCAGTCACACTGAGAGTTTTTCTTCTCATACTAAGGGTATAATTTTATTCCTTCAATTCCAGGACTCCTTGATGAGAATCCAGATTCCGTTTCCACAGATTCCATTTACCCTGGTGTGTTTTTCCTTTCCACCAACTGCTTATACAAAACCTAACGGAAACAATTTTGAAGCCAGCCAGCACACACACAGTTGAGACTCAAGTGCTTTCCCTCCGTCTAATTGGTCATTTAAAGATTCCTTGCCCTGTGCATCTCCTCAGCTTATGACTTGATTCTGGAGTGTGGCACAGGTGAGTTTTCTGAACTAATGGGAAAATCCACGTGGGTAAACATGTAGATGGGTCTTGAGGGAGCCAGGTCTGCAAGGCTGTGAAAGGAGAGAAGGATTGAACTTGCCTCATTCTAGGACTTGGAATGAGAGACACAGGTATGTTTAGGATGCAGGAAATAAGAACTAAGTATAATACTTCCTGATCTCTGTGCCTTACAGTACAGCTTCATTCTAGGGATTGTGTACCTAAGGAGAGAGCAACACTTCTGCGTTGCTATATTTGGCTAACACACAGTATGATCTATAGTTCTCAGGGGCGAGCAGCCTTCCAGCCCCATCACCTTGTGTTCTGTGCAGTGTTAGCCCTCTAGTGACTCTCCATCATAGTCTTTTTGTGATTAAACAATCTAATATTCTAGATTTTTATTTCGCAAGTGAAAATTTATTCTAGAAAGTTTTTTATAGAAAGGTTCTGAATTTCTAATTTTTAATTAAGAAAAAACCTTTCAATTTTTAGTCTTCATTGCATAGCTATTGATATAATTTGATCTTAACTATTCACCATGGCCTCATTTGTTGAAATCCAGGTCCCCAGAATGTGAGCTTACACTTTTGGTATAGTTGAAAAGGTATAGTATAGTACCTTCAAGAGATGTTGTCTAGCAGAAGGAAGTTTGGACATCGGAGGTGCGACCTTGGAAAGGACACTGGGATCCTGGATCCACCTCTACTTCTTTCTGCATCTTAGTTGTCGATGTATTTCTTCTCCATTCTTTTGCCAATTTTTGTAAAGTAGGGCCTTTCAAAGTAGACTACACTGTATCCAATATCCCATTGCCTGTATTTCCCTCCTGAATGAATGGGATTTGATATGCATGGCACCATACCCAGAATTTCCTCCTCTTAAATTGATTCTCTCAAGTAAGTTGTCATAGAAGCAAAAAGCTAACTAAAATAAAAATCTATGATAAAAAAAACCCAAAGGTTCTTTCCTGAGTGCAGAAGCATGATATTGTATACCTGTTTTATTAAAACTCAATCAAACAAATTCTCAGTGATGGGGAAAATTGAGAATACATGCTCATACACTGCATCATTGATTAACACTTTTGGAGATAAATCAAGGGATATTTATTAAGACATAAAAACATAGCCTCACAATTAGTCACCCCATTTTTAGAAATTTATTCTGAAATGTCAGGCTTATTTTATCATATTTACAATATTTACAAACCTTCATTAAAGCATATAAGTATCTAAAAATGAACAGGGCTGGGCATGTATCTCAGTGGTGCCAACACCTGCATGGTATGCACAAAGCCACCAGCACCCGCACAGCAAGTGCAAAGCCACCAGCACTGCACAGTAAGTGTAAAGCCAGGATTTGGTCTCAAGAAGAGAGAAAATGAAGCAAATAACAGCAACAACAACTAGATGCTACTAACAGAAGACATTGTGACCAATGATGTCAGCATCCAACCGGGTACCTCTGCCGCTTGGCCTTTTAAAGCCTGAGCTGTACACAGACAAAGATGCATGGGAATAGGGGAGATTGAGTTGTAATACCCTACAAGGATTGAACTGTAATACCCTACAGAGAATGAGCTGTAATACTCTATAGGGAAGTTCTCAACCTTCCTAATGTTGCAACCCATTAATACAGTTTCTCCTGTTGTGGTGACCCCCAACCATAAAATTATTTTTGTTACTACTTCATAACTGTAATTTTGCTAATGTTATGAGTTATAATGTAAATATATGATATGCAGGTGGTCTCAGGTGACCTCTGGAGAATGGTCTTTTGATGTCCCCAAGGGTTCTCAACTCACAGGTTGAGAACTAGTGCGCTAGAGTTTGTTGTCCTCTCCAGAATGTGTGTAGGATACTTCTGTAAAACACATCACCAGACACTAGTAGTGGTTTTCATGGCAACGGGATTCAGGTTGAAGAACAAAAATGAGAAGAGAATTTTAAGGTCTTGTCCTTTTCTTTACAATTTGATTTTCTTTTTTAAAAAGGTACATTTTGAGGAACCGCCAGACTGCTTTTCAGAGTGGTTGTACCAGCTTGCAATCCCACCAGCAGTGGAGGAGTGTTCCTCTTTCTCCACATCCTCGCCAACAACTGCTGTCTCCTGAGGTTTTGATCTTAGCCATTCTGACTGGTGTGAGATGGAATCTCAGGGGTTTTTTGATTTGCATTTCCCTAATGACTAAGGATGTTGAACATCTCTTTAGGTGCTTCTCAGCCATTCGATATTCTTCAGGTGAAAATTCTTTGTTTAGCTCTGTACCCCATTTTTAATAGGGTTAGTTGGCTCTCTGGAGTCTAACTTCTTGAGTTCTTTGTACATATTGGATATTAGCCCTCTGTCGGATGTAGGGTTGGTAAAGATCTTTTCCCAATTTGTTGACTGCTGCTTTGTCCTATTGACAGTGTCTTTTGCCTTACAGAAACTTTGTAATTTTATGAGGTCCCATTTGTCAATTCTTGATCTTAGAGCATAAGCTATTGATGTTCTGTTCAGGAAATTTTCCCCTGTGCCAATGTGTTCAAGGCTCTTCCCTAGTTTCTTTTCTATTAGTTTCAGTGTGCCTGGTTTTATGTGGAAGTCCTTGATCCACTTGGAGTTGAACATGACACTCCCAGAGGACCCTATTATACCACTCCTGGGCATATACCCAGAGGCTTTACCTGCATGCAGTAAGGACACATGCTCCACTATGTTCATACCAGCCTTATTTATAATAGCCAGAAGCTGGAAAGAACCCAGATGTCCCTCAATGGAGGAATGGATACAGAAGATGTATATTTACACAATGGAATACTACTCTGCGATTAAAAACAATGAATTCATGAAATTCTTAGGTAAATGGTCAGAACTTGAAAATATCATCCTTAGTGAGGTAACCCAATCACAAAAGAACACACATGGTATGCAATCACTGATAAGTAAATATTAACCCAGAAGCTCAGAATGCCCAAGACACAATTCACATATCAATTGATTTCCAAGAAGAAGGAAGGAGAGACCCCTGGTCCTGGAAAGACTGGATGTAGGGGAATACCAGGACAGAGAAGCAGAAGGGGGTTGACTGGGGAACAGGGGGAGGGAAGAGGGCTTATGGGACTTATGGGGAGGGGGAACCAGGAAAGGGGAAGTCATTGGGAATATAAATAAAAAATATAGAAACTTTAAAAAGGTACATTTTATGAGTTTACCTTATGTGGCTATAAAGAGGTCTGGTATGTACTGGGCTCTGCACATGCCTTGGTACACATGTGGTGGTGCACAACTTGCAGGAGTTAGTTTTGTTCCCATAGTGTAGGTGCTCAGATTTCCAGGCTTGGCGGCATGCACCTTTACCTCCTGTGCCATTTGCTAGTCCTAAGATTTGAATTTCCCTGTGAGTGTATTCCTCTTAATAGTAATATTTTCAATAAGCAATTTTCCTTCTTTCCTTCTTTTCCTCCTTCCCTCTCTCCTTACCATTCCTCCTACTTCTCTTCCCTTCTTCCTTCTCCTTCTAATTCCCTTGCCTGCCTCCCTCCCTCCTTCCTTCCTTCCTTCCTTCCTTCCTTCCTTCCTTCCTTCCTTATCTTCTCCCCTCCTTCCTCTCTTCTCTCTCCCTTCTTTCCTTTCCTCTTTCCCATCCTTTCCCCCTTCCCTCCCTCCTTCCTCCCTTCCCTCCCTCCTTCCTTCCTTCCCTCCCTTCCTCCCTCCTTCCTTCCCTCCCTCCCTCCCTCCCTCCTTCCTTCCTTCCTTCCTTCCTTTCTTCCTTCCTTATCTTCTCCCCTCCTTCCTCTCTCCCTCTCTTCTCTCTCCCTTCTTTCCTTTCCTCCTTCCCATCCTTTTCTCCCTTGCCTCCATTCCTTCCTTCCTTCCCTCCTTCCTTCATCCCTCTCTTCTTCCCTTTCCTCCTGAGATGCTCAGAATGCAGTACTACTCCCAGAAAAAAAGAGTGGTTTCCCATATCACTAGCTGTCTCCAAAAAAGAGGAAAATCAACATGCTTTATTTAAGTTACAGTAGTTCTGAAGTAAGGCTTTGTTTCATGTAATTCTCTTCTGCTCAACTGGAAGGACTCCCACGCAACCTACCAAGAAATCTGAACATTGCAGAAAGCTTAGAATAGAGGTGCACAGAACATCTGACCTACTAACTATTGACTTAGCATTATTAGTGGTCTCCTTCCTAGATACTGAGGATCATAAAGTAGTTTCCCTCTATCAACATCACATCACTGTTGAAAAATACTGGCACATAATTACTTTGTTACCAGGGAGGATTTGCTCAATATTTATTTGAGGACCAGAAACTTTTAGAAGTTGCCAGACCATCTTGAATCCCCAAATGATACAGCCACACAGGTGGGCCAAGCCAACCCTCACAAGCTGGCCAGGGTGAATGTCTTCAAGGCCATCAGCATCCTGAGGAGCTCGACCGTGATGCTTTGTCACTTTATTCCACAGCACTGACTTCTTAAACTACTGGATGGTGTATGTAAAAACTCAATACACAATTTAGAATATCTATTATTATGTTTCCCCAGAGGACAGGGAGATCCATGGTTGTTGTAAAGTAAGGATCAACTGCTGCTGCTACCAGAGAAGTCAGATTCCCTCAACTGCTTACAAGACATAGACATGGTACCGAATCCAACCTCATCAAGCATGGTAACTTGCTTGATGTTTTGAAAGGGAATTGTCTCTCACACTGACCACTGCTGCTCAAAGTGTGCTGCTATTGAAAGAGTTGTTTACAATCCTGTGATCCTGATCAAGTAGGGAAAACAGCAAGAACACTTCTGACAGGACCCTAGTCACTCCCACTTCCAGAACACCACCTGACCCTGTCTAAGCCCAGAACACCTGAGGTTTTATGCTGCAGCTCACTACCTTCCTAGGACTCCTCTGTCCCTCCTGAACATGGGTGCCTGCCTTAGTGTCCAGCTGAACAAATCACATGACCAGAGTCTGTGTTGCTTATGTGACAACAAATAGACACCCGCCTCCCACCTCAGAGCTGCATAGCCTGCTCCTCTCTCACACGTGCCATGTCCCTCCTTTACACACATGAGTTAAAGGTGATAGCAGCAGTGCTTTTATGATACGCCAGCCGGTCCATATGCCCCCTTTGACAAACCAAACTGAAAGTGTCATCGATGGATATTTAATTGAGCATTGCATGAACATTGTTATGTTTTCTTGAAGGATTGAGAATGATTTTCTAGTCTTTCCAAAGAGCAGTTGGACTTCAGGTACTTTAAAGTTTATCCAAACTACTACCAACATGCTTCTATCCTATTCAACTCAGTTCAACAACTGTTTATGGAGTGTCTGCTGGGCAGAGGGTTGCTTATGCTATATAACGCTGAGCAAAACTGGTCACTTCTCCAGAAGATGTTAGTGGCTCTTGGAGAATACAGTTAGCCAAGGGCAGGACAGACTGTGAGAGAAGCTGTGAAATGTGGAGAACAGGGTACTGAGGGGCATCAGGAGGGGTACCAGTTCCATTTAGGTGTATTTCATGTGGCTTTACATTTTCAGGCACAGAAGAAAAACATGCTGTTTGGATTATAGAAAGTTCTGTGAAAGTATCCTGTTTAGGAAAGCAAAGGAAATCCCAAATATTTCCCCCTTGACTTTGTCTGTGCTCAGTGGTTTCTTCCAAGTTCCTCTTCTTATCAAGTGTTTGTGACTCCTCTTGAGTTGCACAGGATACTGGCTCTAAATAGAATTCTGGGAAACTGCAAAAACCTGTGTCATACCAGGGCGTGGGAGGCAGCGGGTAATGGAGCCAGGCAGAGACACCAGGTTCCAGGGGAAGGAACCCATAGCACAACTGGCACTGGTTAGCACCACTTAGCATACACTAAGTAATTTTTGCTTGAGTGAACAGTATACATGAGTCTCAATGCCCTTGCCTTAGAGCCTTGAGAGTCAACCAGTTTTCCCATCTCCCCTTCCAAAAGACCTTCTCAGTCACCAGCTCCCTAACTGGCCCCCTCAACTCAAAAGACATATGTGACAGTGTGAATAGACTCATTCCACATTTGCTTAAGGGTGCCAATATGGGTCCACTTCCCTGTAGGGTTAATGAAGTCCTGTGTCTGCTCCATCACAGGGCACGGCTGCTCGGGAAAGCAGCATGCTGTCGCTGGGTGGGTGTCAGGCCGTAGAGCAGCCCGGGAACACCACTCCGGGGATTGGGAGGTATAGTCTGAGGTCCCGAGGACCTAGGCGCCACTGGATGCCATTGAAGAGCTAAGAACAGAGTGAGGGAGAAACGGTGAAAGGGTAACGGGCTGGTCCCACAGCGAGTGAGTCATTGGCTTGTTGAGGGATGGCTGGCTTGGGCTGGGTGGCTGCTATGGCTAGCAGCACAGAGAGGCCTTCTACGAGAGATTAGACAGTGGCTCTGTAGGCGAAGGCTTCCATGGCTTCCCATGGCAGATCCCAGTGAAAAGAGGCTGTCCATGGTTTTAAGGCACTTATTGTCATGGTGGAAAGTGGATGAGTAAAACTCACTTCTCAGGAAGGGCCTGAGGTTAAATACCTTTTGCAGGTAGGAGTGTCTGGGAAGGAGACTTTATTGACTAAGTCTTCCAGGCCTTGGATGCCAGGAGCCTGGTTCCCTGGGAGTCAAGCAAAACACCTACCATCCCTTTAGAGTCACTGGGCTTTCTAGCCTTAGCACAACCAGGAACCAGACTGCCTTTCACAGTCCTGCATTTCCCCTCCTCTGTGCTGGGATTATGTCTGGTTCGAGCTTGTGCAGATCTTACATATGCTGTCACCGTCTCTGAGTTCATCTGCCCCTTTCTGTCTAGAAAATGCACCTCCTCTGTTTCTTAGAATTTTTCCCACCCCTTCTCTCACACAGCCCAAAGCCTTGAGTGGGAAGTAGATTCATACTAATTCTAATAACTTTAATAATCAAAGCATTATTCATTTTGCCATGAAATATTTAATCAAAATTGAAAGATGATTTCAGCTAGACATCCCTGGGTGTTATTTCCAAGCAAGAAGGATCATTGGGTTACAAATGCAACCTGAATACAAACTGACACAGCTAAAGACTGAGAGGAAGGACAAGAGTCATTTGGTCCCACAGTTTCTATATTCAGATAACAAAATGGGCTTTGAAGGGAAGGTCTTTATGAGATCAGTTTACCAGTGACAGCACAGCCCAGCTGGAAATAAAATCCACTGTTTATTTATGTGTTTTTCACTTATGCATTTATTTACTTACTCACTTCACTTATGGTTAGTGCATTCACTATCTCCAGCAACATTATTTCAGGATTCCCATTGCCTTAAGCCTCCCAAGGGACATTTACCTTCTGTGGATATACCACTGATTGGGACATATGCTTAAAATGAGGTGCTGGCCCACAGAAGTTCTCAGTAAGTGGGGAGATGATGCAAACTCAAGGACTGGGTCCAGAAATGCATCACATTTTCATGCAGAATTTACTGAAACTGGATTTTTAATAACTTCCACAGAAATTATTTTACCCACAGGAATGCTATTTCTTCCCATGGGGATTTGACCAAGCAAAAAGGAGGACAAAATGGAAGAACAGTCGTGATTTCGATTTATGTAGAAAACATTAGCTGGAATCTAAGTAATATCCCTCAAGTAATCAGAATATTTTATACACACTGATTTAGCAGAAAGAGCAAACCACAAGAAAGTAAGCATGTATCTTACAATTTTAAAATGTTTCCAGGGTTTAGCGTACACACAGATCTTCTCTCTCTCTCTCTCTCTCTCTCTCTCTCTCTCTCTCTCTCTCTCTCTCTCCCTCTCTCTCTCTCTCTCACACACACACACACACACACACACACTTATAACCCTTTCCTTAATTCCCTAAACTGTTTGTCTTTAAAATATCCCACAACAGGACTGCATCCTACCACCCCCAGCACACACACGAGATACATTTGTTCAGTTAATTAACCGGACAACATTTAATGATTCCATATAGTAAAGGTAATTTTTCCAAGAAGTTTTGATATCTCATTAAAAGCTAATCTAAGATTAAAAGTTTCCCCAAGTTTTGTTTCTAATCCTATCAACAGATAATATCTCTGTCCTGAGGGTTTCCACTAACCCCTCCAGATCTACCACCCACCATCTCCATCCGGATCTCTATTTTTGGGCTTGGCAGAGGAACTAACCTTTGTAGACTACATAATTTCTTTTTTGTGTGTGTAAATCTTTATTTATTTATTTCTGTGAGATTAGGCAAACTGAGGAAGCAACACATCAGAAGGTGTGTGGCAGAGATGAGAGGATATAGAAACAGTGGGATTTAGAATAGGCAAGTGCACGTGCATGTACACACACACACACACACACACACACACACACACACACACCAAACTGGTGCTAAGTGGCAGGATGGCTTTGGGTAGCTTCCTCCAAGAATTTTCTGGCTAGCAGTTGTCATACAAAGCCATTGTGGCTGCCAATAACAAACTCTTAAGTACATTTCAGACAGAATGAGCAGTCAGTCAAACAAAAGCCAACAAAACAGTTGAGAACTTAAGGGAACTCCTCCCTAGAGTAGCTAGAGAGGAAAGTAAGGCCAATATATTCTATCAACCCTTTGATGCTTGTGAAAAACATCACTCCATGTTCACAATGGCTGAGAAGTCTCTAGTCTGCTTTTTCCTATCTGTAAACTTACCATGCTGGGATGGGAATGGTGTCTGGGGCAGTTTCACAAGTCTGAACTAGATTTGAAAAGTTCTTTTTAGGCATCTGTCCCCTAGTATTGCCCATGAACATGCAGTCAGTAGATAAGTGCTAGATGTGAATCCCAGCTATAACACCTAATTTTAAAATTTTCTGGATAGTCCGGACATCAGAAACCAGTTGTCTAGACCAACATGTCATGTATATCCTCCAATAATCCAAATTTTCCAACTTGTTTTACATTTAAGAGAAAAAGGCGTGTGAAGTTTAAATGACTCCTGGAGATCAGTAACATGGCCAGTGTGCTGATTTTCTCAAATGTCATACTATTCTGTTTATTAAAGAGAAAAGGTAAAAAAAGAAGCATAGCTTGTTATAATTGTCAGTGGGTTTGGGGAAGTCTAATGGATTCTAACTCACTGAAATGGAATTTGACTGCAACAGAATAAGGTTGATAGACTGTTTTTAGAGAGATCAAAATCTCTTGGTTTTAACTCCAGGAAAATGAAGATATAAACAATTTGCATGAGTTTTGGTAGTCACAGAGAAGACTCTAGACCAATGGTCCTCAACCTGTGTGTAAACATGACAAGGTTTTCATAATGAGATAATTTTCAATTCCCCCCGCCAAAAAAAAAAAAAAAAAAAACCCTAGAGAAAGAGTGTCTTCCAATATGAGGAGACCAATACCACCTTTCGAAAAATCAGATACTTGCTGTTCTGACCATAAAAGATGTGGCTTCATGTAAAACTTTTCCTCACTTGGAACAGATCTAACTTCAGTTTTCTTATCAGGGCACTAGTATGGAAATGAAATTGAGGTGTGTGTGTGTGTGTGTGTGTGTGTGTGTGTGTGTGTATTCTTGCTCCTATTTGTGGAATGCTTTGTGCCAAGTACTACCTATGGACCAGCTTCATATTCTATGAAATGAGTCACAGAACTAAGGTGAAGAGCCAAAGCTGAAAGAGAAGCCATCAGCTTCTCAGCTTCTCATTCACTTTCATGTGCACAGCAGTTTTCTCATGCAGGCGTAGGACCCCACCAATCTGTTTGTATAATGGTCCAGGGTAAGATGTCATGGACAGAGAGCTGTTGCTGTACTCCCATAATTATCCTTTTTTTTTTCTATTATGGAATCTCCTCCTCCACACTGAAAGAGAGCACACTCGATATGCACGAAGGGTTGGGATGAGTGGCTTATGCTTAAGGTAAGTTTTGAATACAATTGCCATCTAATTTTTACAGTCTGAAGAATTCTTCTTTAAATGGATAAATGTGTAGGGTGACTCTCCATTACCTTGATCATCACCTAATGCTAACCTGACACTTAGAATTAAATTAAAGAAACAGAACTGGATACTTTGAGATTCAGGGGCTGATTATACTAGAGCTAAGAATGGGTTTAAACTCTTCCCTTATCCCATTTAAATCTAACTAAGGTATAAACTCTCCATTACTGGGGAGTAGAGGTGTGTCTGCTGAGGTGGGGTTCCCTTGATGTTCTTGGACAAGGAAACCCAATCCTCCTTTCTGACACACATGGTTGCAATAGAAACCTCGACTGCCAGTCTGGTTTTAATCTGTTGTTTCTTGCAAGAGAGGGTTTTCTGGGAATGCTAGGAAGAGAGAAAAATTACCAGAACTTACTATAAAATAAAAGTGTTGATGAGAAATCAAATTTTAAACAAGTGTTCAAACTCCTAAGCGTGAACACATGTAGACACACATGGTATGTGCTACAAGTTTAAGAATACAAAGGTTTAATATTTCAAGGATGTCTGAGGATTGCTCTAGTAATTAATTTATTTTTCATTTTAAGAAAACACTTCATCTTACTCAAATGATCCCAGAAGTAAAATGCTGTCATTAAACACAGTGTGTCACTTAAACAAATTTTCTGTATGATCAAGTTTAACATTGTAACCTTTTTAAAGTATTAACTATTTTGTATGGAAACATTTTTAAAATGAATTACACAACTTTTTAAAGAGTCGCAGTCATTATTAATAAAGATATTTGTTAAACTAAGCATTCCCTGTATACTGCTCCTTTTAGAAGGTGGTTTAGAAGATGAAAGCTTTTGGGTCATTCTTGCTCCAATACTAAAATGCTGTTATAAAAACAAAGCACAAAACTAAATAGAACTTGCTCTAGCGGGCCTTGTGTCTTTTTACTTTTCAGTTGTTGCTTCTGACTGTTAAACGTATCCCTATTTTTTAAAAACCATAAGTCATGTAACTTGGTAAAATAAAATTTAGATTATATAACTTCTCTGTGCAAGAGTCTTTCCTAAGTGATTGGAGAAATGTTAAGATTCATGATGTTTCATAGTATAATAAATATTGTATTGTCTTTGTCCATGCAACATCTCAGCCGAGTGACGCCTTGAGTTACAAAGTTACCACTATGGGGCAGAAAACATTAAACTCTAACAACATCTTACAGTCTACACCAAAGTACTGGAAGTGCATTGATGGCGCATTAACAAAAATTAATCTTTTACCAAGACTGAGTCCAGGTTTCTCTGTGTTTTCTGTTGCTTCGTTTTTGTAATCTGTCTGTTGTATAAGTGAATCTGTGCCCGTCTGAATGATGTCATGTGAATCTATCCCTGTGTCTGTGTGTCCCTAGCAAAGGGCTTTTGCTCTGTATTTATTGAAGCAGAAAAACCCTGTGTTTTTGGAGTCTTCATGGGAAAGAAATGGATACTTTAACAGACTCAACAAAATTTTACAAAGGATGAAACTCTACTGATTCCAACTGACCCAGCTAGAAACAAAATCCATCAAGCAATAGCTACATGCTGCTTCCAGCATTTGTGGTGAATTTGTTGTGAGGTTGCTTTCAACCGATTTGTTGCTTTCAACAAATGACTACCATATAACACACACAGACATATATGCTTTGCTCTCGATGTCAGAGGCATGGAAGGGTATTTATCTTAAGATTATAAAAGCATTAGCTCAGGTTATAAAGGTTGATTGCCTGGGAAATCCAAGGCAAATAAGGGTGGTTGTTACATTGTTCTCTTTTTTATTTTTTGGAATTATATCATTTCCTCCTTCCCTTGTTCTCTTAAAAGCAGATTAAACAGGCTGAGTGCACAGAAGCATAGCAATCTTTATTGACTTTAAGTTGTACTATTAACTTAGCTGTTCTAAGGAATATTTTCATAATTATGTGAGAGATCTTTTTTTTTTTTTTTTTGGATTTTCGAGACAGGGTTTTTCTGTATAGCCCTGGCTGTCCTGGAACACACTCTGTAGACCAGGCTGGCCTCGAACTCAGAAATCTGCCTGCCTCTGCCTCCCAAGTGCTGGGATTAAAGATGTGCACCACCACTGCCCTGAGAGATGTTTTCCTAATAATGAGTCACTACAGCAAATAATTTGTTCAAACATTATGGTATTTGAAATAGAGTATTGACAAAGTGTCTTTACTGGGAATGTGTCCTGGAGATATTCTCCCATTAAAATGTTACCAGTCATAGATAGGCACCTGGGCAGAAGACTCCAAAAATGCACTGGTGCCACTGGCTCGACGCCAGGGTTTTTATTCTGCAATCTGGATGGCTAAGGCTATTAGAAGTCTAATGTTAATTCCTAGGATTATAATCTAATTATTATATAGCTATGCAAATAGTAATACTTTGCTTTCTATCTGAAGACTGGACACCTAAGGGCATTTATAACATCCCATGTTACAGTAGCCATTGTCTATCTCTTCTCCTGACTGACTTTGTCCTGGGCTTCAACTACACCATGTGCTTTGGGTTTTCTATCAATTCCTGGCCACTTTATTTCCATTACTTGACCACTTTTTATTCTAAATTCTATCTAGTTTATTCCGTTTTTGGATTCTATTACCATGTGTCATAGCTCAAGTGTCTCTGGCTCTATATTTAGGCATGTAGCCAAAGTGCATTGCACCTGGAAATACATGTGCCTCAAATATTAACAACAAAATCATATTGCTACGTTCTGCTCAGGGTTTAACCATGACTTCTTCGGCTTCCTCTGCCTCATACCTGTAACTCCTTCCCTGGTCACTCCCAATTACTCAGGAACAATTGCACACTTCGCAGATTTTATTGTAGGATTTGAGTTTTATGTTACTTTAGATTTCAACTCCTCAGGAGTACAGGCATCTCAAATACAGCTTACCTCCTATGACTCCTTAATAATTTCCAGTATATGTTTCTGAGACTAATATAACCAATGCAATCTGCTTGTTTTATTTTTACTGATTCTTAATCTGAGAGTTTTCAGTTCACTGAGAGAAGTCAACCATCTTTACACAAAACATCTTCCATCAGCCATCCTTGGTGTCATTGTTACTGAACCACCATGAAGCACTGCAGTTCTAAGCATTGTCCACTCTGAACTCGGTACTTGCTTCTATATCACCTCGTTAGTATGCGTAATTCATTATTTGTACCCATTAGACCCCACACTTCCGGAAGGCAAGGTGCATATATATCCATCAGTGTTTCACTCAAGGCTCTAAAGTTGGAGACCCTATGACCACCATGTAGGTCTCAAAAAGCCATTTATCATCCTTTAAGAGAAGCAGGCTTCACTCTTAAGAGACACGAATGGAAAGCTCCATCTGATAGCTTGATCAAAAAACAGCCTGCATGACTTTTTCCTGTAAGAAATAAGTCAATGGAGGGAAAATAAAATAAACCCAGTTCAACCTCGAAACCGTGAGAGCTGACTTTTATTGGTTTTAGAGGTTTGTGCTCTTAGTTAGGCTCAGTATCAATGAACACAGGAGAGCAAGCCACGTAGTCTTATAGGGAGTAGGTGGTGGGGAATGGCTTCCCCAGTGTCATTGACTGCTTTTCTTCGGAACTGCAGGGTAGGAGATTGCCATTTTCTCCACCTTCGGGCTCCAAGGAAATCAGTGGGCGGCAGGATTCCAGGAGCCTTAGGTCTGTTTCTAGCCTTGGTTTAGGTTGGGTGATTTCCTTTACTTCCACGTCTAAAGAGCAACAACTTATTCCGAAAGGAACAGAGTCTCCCTCAGGGAAGCTGGCACTAAGGGGAAGGTGGTCGGGAAAACACTAAAGCTTAGGGCCACTTTATTCCAAGGAGCACCTGAGCGGCAAAATTAGGAAACAACCCCAAACAGCTACAAGGGCCAGCCCAGTCCAGAAAACTAGCGCATGCGCCGTAAGCACAACTGCGGCTCGCCCGCAGACGTCCTTCCGGGCCGGCGGCTCCGCCCTTCTCAAGATGGCGCTGTTCTCCGTGCGGAAAGCGCGTGAGTGCTGGCGCTTCATCCGGGCACTTCACAAAGGACCCGCAGCTACTCCGGCTCCCCAGGTAACCCGAGCCGGTCTTCTGCTTTAGGCCTCCGATCCTGCGAGCGCCTTCCCGCTCCCCTTCCCTTCCGCCACTTATTTCTCCCTTCCTGTTTCCTGTAAAGAGCCCTCCACACTTTCTCTCCGAGGTCCACTAGCCTATGACTGTTCCTAACTCAGACCGCAGCGACGCTGCACGCACAAGTGACTGCAGGAGCTGCTGCAGCTGGAACGCACAAGCCGCCCGACCACGTGGCCGCTGTTGCCCGGCAACGCAGGAAGCCTTCCCCTTAGCGTAACGTCAGAAACTTAATTGCTCTGAGACCGTTCTGTTAAGTTATTAGCCTCCTTCCCTTAACAACTACCACTGGTGCGGCGGAGAAATCAGAAAAGTTTTCTTAGAATTGGGTTGTTTAGGTTAGTGCCGTTGCAAGCCTGTGGAACGTGAGCAAGAATCAGTGCTCGGCAATCCTTAGGCACCTGCATTTATCAGGCCCTATAACAGCAACAAGCTGCCAAGGTGCTTCATACTGTTGCTTGATAGTGCTTCACAGTGCAGCACTGCGGTTACCATGACTGCAGATGAGCATGCTACATTATGTCCTGCCACATCTGCATTTTATCCTCAAAGCCAAAAGGTGGTAGGGAATTTGCTTTCACTTATTCAGACAAGCACCAAACATCCCAGAATAAGTCAGTTTGACGTAGATGATCATGGAAGTAATGTCTGAGAGCGGGAAGGACATTTGAACTTCTTTGATGAAGTAATTTTTACACATTGCATATTCATAACCATTAATACACAGATGTGACATGAGCATGTCATGTTGTAACTGATATATTATTGGAAAGCTTGCTGGCCTGGTCCTAAAGGTTCCTGGCTTTTCCTGACATTTGCTAGCTGTGTTATAGAACCAGTTGCAATCCTCTGGGCAAATGGGATAGAGGGAGAATTGGAGTGATTGGCATGTTAATATACTTCCAAGCCTGGGAAGCTTATGGGCTCATGACTATGAAGATAAAACATAGCCAGCAAGAGTAGATGAAAACTAACATGTAATATTATATTTTGAACCATCCCACAAGTTACTCATTCTCTGAGTTTCTGTTTTCTTCATTAATGTAAACCTCACAAGATTCTATAAGAATAAAAGACACAATACTGGAAACTCAGCAAACAACTATTCAAATGTTACTTTACATTTAAGAAACAGTGTTAGTTATGAATTGATTCCAGCTTTAATCATCAAATGTTGTTTTCCTTGAGGTTTGGGAATTTCATTTTTTGGAATATGATAGGCATATTAATGTGTATGCAACCAAGAATATCTAGGACAGATTACTGTTTTTAAACCCTTGATTTAGCTTTAAATAAAAATAATTAAATGTTAAAGTTAGTGTCTGCAGTGTCATAATGCATATCAGTTAAAAATGATGACTTGAAAGATTAAGGCAAGCCCAGTCTGATGGCAGAGGCCTGTAATCCCAGCTATTCTGGAGGCAGAAGCAGAGGGCTGAGGATCACAAGTTTCAAACCAGCTTGGGTGATTAAGTGAAATCCTTTGTCGCAAAATAGGAAGTCAGAGGTTAGCTAAGTGACAGGGTGCTTGCTCAGTACACATGATGATGTAGGTGCCCAAGCACTGATGACGTTCTCCTGAAAGACCAATGGAAAGACTAAACACTGTATTCACAGTATGATTGCAGTAGTGTTCATACATAAGAGTTTACTCATAGGAAGAAAGACTAGAAGGAAAACAACCATTTTTGATGGGCTTTTTCATCCTAAATTGTGTATTAAAAGTAATTTAAGTATGCTTTAGGCCTTTGTTTTGTGTGTTTTAAATTGCAGATATATCACTTTTATAACCAGGAAAATTTGAAAGCATAAATCTTCCTCCAAACCTATAGTCACCAATGCTGTTTGAGCATTTTAAGTTTCTGAAAGAGATACCTGTCCTCTATGGCCATTATTAAAGTGACCTTGGAAAAGTACTCCTAAAAATTTATGGCCACTCTTCCTGTGTGTGTCTTCTTTTTCTATTGAAAAGCGTCCTTTGAAGTCAAAGGGATTTTGTGAGCAGATGCAGAAATATGTGAAGAAAGAATTGGATTCTCAAACCAGATGCACTGGACATTTTTATGACATCTCATAACCTTTGTAGAAAACAAAACATTATTTTGTAAAAGCATATTATAATAGAAAGAAGTGCATACTTATCATATAGGTGGTTTTATGAAACCAAGGAATGGTTAAGTTACTTGGTTGTTGGTTTACACTGTGCACTTGCCTCTGAGGTGGGAGCAGACGTGGATGAGCAGAGTGTATTTTTGTTGGAAACTGACTGAATGCATTGTGAACCTTAAGATGTTTTAATGCTTTGGGAATTTTTTTTTAAGAAGTATGGCATTGGTAAGAAGTGAGATGTATTTACTCTTCAAGGCTACATGTAAACTCAAAACTCAGAATAGCAAGAAAGGGCTAGAGGTGTGGCTAGTGCTTGCCTGGTATGGAAGAGGTCCTGGGTTTAATCTTTAGTATGTTAAAGAGGAATATAGGGGAAGGAAATATGAATTGGAGTACCTCCTACCATGTTCATTGTGGATGTCTACAATTTGTGCAGTGATGGTTTATTTTGTCAGGTGTTGCTTGACAGAAGACTGTTGAAATCTGATGAGAGGACCGCAATCACAAAGTCAGAGAAATGAAAATCTGACGTGATGTTTATTAAAGACTGATGGTCTTAGGTACATTTAAGCCTGTCACCATTGACTAAACACAGCATCTGTCCCCCTTTAAGCACTCATTCCTGGCTCTATTTTGAAAACAATGAGATATTCTTGGTAAGAAGATTTCCCAAGACTGTTTATAATCATTCAGCTCGCACATAGAAAGTCCTCATTTCATTTCAGCCTTCTGCAACCGCAGCCTAGATTTGGCCAACACTGTCCTGTTCTTTCTCCTGCTGACGGTCAAAACACAGCCATTAGATGAGCAGTTCTCAACCTATGGGTCATGACCCCTGTGGTTCTCCAACAATCCTTTCACAGGGGTCACTTAAGACCATCTGCATATCAGATATTTACATTATGATTTATAATAGCAGCAAAATTACACTTATGCAATAACAATGAAAATAAGTTTTGCTCTCAGGTCACCATATGAGGAACTGTATTAAGGGGTTGTAGCATTAGGAAGGTTGAGAACCACTGCATTACATGGAGGAAATGTGTTTCAAAAGGAAAAAAGAGTCACTGTGTTAAATTTCTGGTTGCATGATAAAACTTTTAAAATAACTTAAGATTTCCAGAGTTGCAGAATTAGTTCAAGAAATTCCTGTCTAGCCTGCACTATGCTTTGTCCCTACATGCTCACAGTTATTACAACTTAAACTTAGCATCTGTGCAGTACTGTTGCCTTAGATATAAGCCAAATTCTAATTTTGCCAGTTTTTGCAGCAGTCATAGCATTTTATCGTGAATCAAATGCAGGATCCCATGATTCATTGTGTGTTCTCCATCATGGATTACTCCATGGATTGAAATGGTTTTCACTATTGAGAGCACTACCTTTGCCACTATTTAAGGGTACTGGCCAGATGTTTTCTGGGATGGCTCAAGGTGAACTGTTCTAGGGATTTCTCAGGATGAGACCAGAGTTATGGATCTCAGCAAGAATACACAGAAGAGTGAGGCAGGTGTTAGCACTTTAAGAACTAGAAAATAAGATTTGTTTAAGTACTTTCCCAGTTAATTAGTGGTGGAATTGGTATGGTAAATGTGGCTGTGGGTGTTTCACTCTGTGTTTTATCATTATTGCTGTGTAGGTTTCTGTGATTTATAATGCCATGAAATTGGGGGGTTCCTGGTGACTTTTTACTCAGTTGTTTTTCTAGTTCTCTGTGTGGTTTGTCCACCTGCTCTGTCCTCTTAAAAAGCTTTAGGAGCTGTCACAGCCAGCTCAGAGTCTCATTAGTTGACATCTGTGCCAGTTTGGTCAGACTGTTTATCCAGTTCTGCTTCCTTAAGTAGAGTGGTGGGGGGTGGGGCTCTGTGGAGTCATCCTATGGCTTTTTCCCATCTTAAGAAGTAAACAGATTTGTTGAAAATGCCCTTTAGGTTAGTCGCTTATGTAGACTGAGTTAGTATATATACAAATATCTCAGGTCTTTTTAAAAATACCCTGGAACAGGTAATAAAAACCACTGAAGGTTTCTGCTGGAAACAGAAAGAACCGAGGATGATTGTCAGGGCAGCCACAGTCAGGAAGGGCTGGTAAGAGAGCTGCCACTCTCTAGATTCCTTCTCAGTTTGTCATTTTCATATGTGCACGTGCAGAACTGTCTACAGGGAGGAGCTGGTGTGTGTTTGTGTGTATATGTGTGAATGTGTGTGTATGCTTGTAGACTGATAGATTTACAGAGTTGTATTGATAGGTACATATGTTGTCTATAGAGATACGTTAACATATATGTGCCTACATATATTGCCATATGTGTCTGTATTTATATCTTTTAAAAGAGGAAGTGGTATTTAGTCAGCCATGGCAAGCCTTATCTTACTCTTTCCAAATATTCCATAACTGTTATTCTATCCATTTTATGAAAGAAGACACTAAATCCAGGAGACTTGAGTTTCCCAGGTCATAGAACCAGCAGAAAACAGTATCAGAATGCTAACCCAGAGCTGCCTCTGCTTTTCTCACTTGCTCAGAAGTTACCTCTTATCAGTGACATAGTTTGGGGAGTAGAGGACCATCTGTAGTCCTTCTTGCTGGATCCTTCTTCCCCTTCTCCCCCAGGCCCCTAAAATACAATTTTGAAAACTGCTAAAGTTTCCTTTAATATAAAGGGGAGTTTGTTGATCAGGATTATATTATTGTTGTTGTTGTTGTTGTTATTGTAGGAAGCTGTTCTGAAATGGAGTAGTTTGAGTGCTTTATAAGGAGAACATAGTATTTGTTCTGTTTACCTAGCTCCCTGGTAGAGGGCAGTCATCAAGTGCTGTTTTCCTTCCCTGACTCTTCCCTATCATCTCTGTTCTTTCCTTCCCATCTCCTTACTTCCTCAGAGTTTACTCTCCATGGTATGCTGGTTGCCATGCAAAAGGCAATGCCCCAGCTTCCCCTTGAGTCTCTGCCTAGTTGACCTCCAGCCATCTCATAAAGAACACTTTTCCTGGTTGTGCTCTGGTGTTGCTGTGCCCTAGCCTTAGAGAGCTCCTCTCGTAAACACTGCAATGCAAGCCCAAGTCTTCTCCTAGATACTTCTCAGGAATGATTTACTTACTCATTTGGGATTGAAGCTGCTATGCCCTGGTATAAAATACTAGATACAGAGGTGATTTATAGCCAGAAATGATACACTAACTCTAGCTTGAGTTAATTTAGCTGGTGTGAGCATTTGCAGATTTCTTTCTTTGTCATTTCTTAGGAAGACTTATCTTTTACTGCCCTTTAGGAGTGTAACAGGTTTTCCTAAGTTCCCTGTTTACCAACAGAGCAAGACTATATCTAGGTCATTGCAGTGTCCCATGCCTGGAGCTCTGTTGGTCCTCTAAGTATTTACTGAAATTCATCTATAGCTCTCTTTTCTCTTGACACAGTCATTGGTTTTTTTCTTTTCTTTTTTTTTTCTTCTCTTGAGCTGCCCCTCCATTACTAGTTGAGTTGACTTCTGATTGGTCAACAGACTCTCTTTTGACTGCTCTGTTGCCTCCTAAGAGTAGAGTCAAGTCAATGTGATGTCTAACCATGAAGAGTCTCACTGATTCTGCTTCCATCCCTGTGCCAGCCCACACTCAGCGCTCAGGATGTGCATTCCTCTGCTTCCCTTCTCCTGTTCTCACTGATTCACTGGTGAGCCGGCTGCTGTGAGAGTGAAGCCCTGAATGTCTCACTTCATGGGGTGTTAGTTGTAGATCTTTAACAACTCTCACCTTGGATACATTTTCAAGTGGAATCTATTCTCTTCAATAATACCTTATTCTAATATAGCACTCTGTACTGTCGAAAATATTTCACAGATTCATATTTAATCTTGTATACAACATACAGAATTTCATTATTTGGCTGTCCAAAATTTTTAATAACTAGAAAACTTCCATTATGCCCTCTCTCCTTCTTTTTTTTTTTTTTAAACAATTCAGGGATAATGGTTAGTCTAAGTAAGTTAGCAATATTCTTTCAAGTTTTAATTTGGTGAGCATTTTCCTATTTCTGTCAAATCTGTTCAATACTTAATTTATTTTGGGGCCCTCATCTAATAGGGTTGGTAATTTCAGTTATTGCTGAGACTAATGATAATGGAGGGATGTAGTGCTAGCAAACATTCATCGAATACTTATCTTGTTCCCAAGGGCAGTTTTTAAAGGTACCAGATACATATTAGCTCATTCAGTCCTCCCAACTCAACTATGTCCACAAGGAAGAATTCTGGGACAGTTTAATAAGTCACTCAAGGTCATGTAATTAATTGTCAAGTATAAGAGCCAACACGTAAGCCCAGTTATCCTGATTCCAAACCCTATACATGAACTATAAAACAGCAGAAATATCTACAAGAAATCATATATGTTAATTTGCTGATAAATGCCTTGAAAACTTGTAAGTATTCCATGGATGCTACTTTTCTTGTTACTGTGACATGAAGGGTATACACTCTGAGTTCAACCTTTGCTGAGTCAGCCTTTGCTGAATCACCCTTTGCTGTTGCCATACTTTCAGTCTTGTTTGGCTGCATGAATTACGGAAATGGAACAAGGCTGTCTTGTATATTTTTTCTGAGTGCCTCCATTGGCCACTGCCACTAAAATTATCTTAGATAAAATAAGGCTTTTAAAACATGACTGCCAAGGTGCATGTAGAAAGTTATATATATATATATATGGCATATAGCCGAAAGGTCAGCCTGGACAGAGCCCCACCAGCAAAACAGAGGTGGGGAGTGCTAAATCTGAGGCCGACTGGGGGATTTTTGTCTGGCTTGTAGTTGTGATTTATGGTGAGAAAACTTTCTTCAAGGAGTAGGAGTGGGTGGTGGCAAGGCATGACAGGAGAAAGTAGTGCTGTTGGCCCTGTCTCTGCAGAGGATAAGGAGTCTCACTTGTTAGTGCGGCTCTCAAAGAGGCCTCTAATTCACTAATTATAGAGTATTGATTTGATTACCCATCAGTACACTCGCTGGGATGAGGATGAGGCTTTAAAATTAACACTATTGATTGGAGTTAACAATAAATGAAGGGCTCTTTGTTAACTCTTCCTTATATTCTCTGTAAGTAGAGACTGCAGACAATCTATTCAAATTCATCCATCCTCTCACTCAGGAGTCCTTTGGGGAAGCAGAAGGATGCAATGGAGAAGGGAAATGGAGATGTTTCCTTAATTCCTTGATTTGATCTTAACAGGTAGTTCCAAAAAACTACTGCAAGATAGAAAATGCCCCTTGGGTTAAGGACAAGTGTACAGTAAAGGAGGTGGGGTTAGGAGGAAGCAGTAAGGACTAGACTATCCTGGAACTGCACTCTCCTGCAAAAAGGTTTTTTTTTTTTTTTGGTTTAAAAAGAAAGAACAACTTTGGCTTCCAATATCTGCCAACTCTAGCCACCACATGCCACTAACTGGAGCATGCAAGGTGTAACTCTGTGAAGAAAGTTTATAAAAGATAAACATTCACATGAATGTTACTCTTGACATTGAAAAGTTAAAGGAACACATCCATCCTTCCTTGTGTTCTCCCAGGCTGTCCATCACAAGGAAGTGTGATAACTCGGAATCAAGGAACCTTTCGCTCCCACAGTCATGTCTGTGTGATGCCACGAAATTTACCTGAACTCACCACACTTGTTCTCATTTGCAAACATGATAATTATGTTTACATTGTTGGAATATTCTGTGGATTTGGGGGTCTACCACAGAGACAAAGCCCCTTGGCTAATGCTTAGTACTCAGCAGATCTTCCTCCTTTCTTGAGGACTGTCCCTGCTCTTATCAGCGTTAACAGTGTTCCCATCTCCACGCAGTCCTTCCTTCCCCTGACACCCAAGCGACTGAGTTTCCCAGAAGCAGAAGCAGACTGTCACTTTTCATAGTCTGCACTCCTCATGACATTTAAAGTCTTCTACAGGCTGTTGCTATTACAATTGATTCTTGACCCAGAGTGGTGTCAAATTCCCCTTTGCTTAGAGCCACCCCTTTTACTTAACAGTATATCGTTTCATTTTGTTTTGTTTTTAAAAAAAAAAAACGGCCTTTCTTCCATCTATATCTGTCTGTATTCTGCCATTCTTTTTCCTCTCATTTTACTTGATTTATGACAAGTCTTACTTTATAGCTTTTGCTAGGCTCAAACTTGCAATCCTCCTGCCTCTGTTTCCCTGGGATTACTGGCATGCATCATGGTGCTTAGCTGTTTCACCTTTCCAAAACTATGTACAGCTTTTGAACTTTGGTCATAGAGCGGCTTAAATAAAACAGCAGCAAAGAATGTACTAAAACATTCTAGAAAGTTTTGTTCTGAAACTGGAGGTAATCACTTCCAGTTTCAAATTATATCTTCCATTTTGAAATAGGATGATCCCCCATCCCTGTCTATAGAAATGAACACATGTCCTTTTATAGTCTGCCTTTGTTTAAAAACATTTGCTTGAGACAGATGGAAGATTTGTCTTTGTTCTGTAGACTATTTTTGGACACTCCAGCAGGAAGCAGTTCGGTATACATTGTTTCACAGGTGATCTGTAGGCTTCGCTTAATATGTAGAGCTCCCAGTGCATTATATTCCTGGAAAATGAGGGTGCGCCCTTCCTGTTGAGTTGTAGCTGTGATAAGTATATGTGTGATAAATGAGTCATTACTTAAATCCTTGGTGTTATGATTCTTCCAATAGAAAACACCAATGATTATTTATTGAATGAAGTCAGTGAAAAACGTAATCAAAGCAATGGCACACAAGAAAACTCGTAGTATTGATATCAAGCATGTTGTTGAATAGGAACCATACTTCTTAATGTGCTTTGTGCTTAATTGGTTACATTTGAAGCAGGTAGTGAGTGAAGTTGTTATTTCCCAGTGTATCTAGGCATTTATGTTATTGGAAGGTGCTGGCAATTGTGCTTCGGTGATTGTCCAAGTAGACTGTAGGTTTCTAACCTCTTGCTGTGGCTGAAGTTAACTCTGCCAGCTCTAGTCTTACTGTTCACAGTACTGCTAATTACACTGCGGGTTTTATTATACCAAAGTTTGCTACTTCTGTATACTGGGAAGTATAAACATTCACAATTAAGATGAAAAGCTTTTATTCTAAAAACAGATTTGCTTCAAGGAGCTGTCTAGTTAAATAAATATGCTGTATTATCTATACAGTAGTTACAGTTATATTTCTGTTGTTATGAATAATGATTTGCTTTTTACCTTTCAGGAAGGAAATGAGAACTCATGTATTAATCTTGGGTTGTTTTTTCTCATTCAGTTACCAATTTGAAGTCTCTTTAAGGCAGCATTTTGAACATACCTAGCACTTTTTGCCCCGTTGGTGTTGGCGTGCTCTGTATAAAAAACAACCCTACCTCTTACTGCAGGTACATGATAGACAGGGGACAGCCAGGCTTAAAGCTTCTTATGTAATGTGCCCTTGCTCTTACTTGAACAATGTTAAGAGTGGATTAGCATAGTGCAAGATTTTCTATGGTCAAGTACTACAAATAATGTATGTGTTCTTTCAGAGTGGTTCATGGCACATTGACATCTACTCAGAGAAGCTTTATTCTTATACTATCATACTCATCTGTCATGTGTGTGGTTAATAAGCCTTAAATCAACCCATGTAATCACAGAGTAATCATGGAATATCCTGTTTCTTATGGAGAGTAGGATTGGTTGTAACATCTCCTGTGCCTTAGACTATTTCAGCTGATTCAGTAGTACCATAGATTGGGTAGCATAAACAACAGCCATGTGATTTTCATACTTTTGGAGGCTGAGAAGTTCAAGATCAAGGTGCTTGTAGATTCTATTTCTGGTGAGGGGCTCCTTTATAGCTCATAGGGAGCTGCCATGTCACTGGGGGAGAGTATGAGGCCTCCCTAGGACACTCAGAAGGACAGCAATCTGTGAGAACTACCCTTTCCTGACCTAGTCACCTCCCTGCCATCAGGGAACTAAGATTCAACATAAAGTTTTGGGGTTCACAGGCATTGTCTATTTTAAGTGATTAGAGTGGCCAAACATCTTATAAAACCAAGACTGGTTTTCACAAATCTTTGAAACGTGTTGGATATTCCAATGTTTCAGTGTTGACATGGCATACCAGCTGTTTTTCACATTCAAAAATGGAGCAGGAATTCTTTAGCTGACCATGTGTCCTTAATTTTGATTGGTAATATATTAGCATATTTATGACTTAAATAGAGACACAGCTTGTTCTCTGATTTTTTTTTTGTCCTAACTAGTGGGCCTTTTGATCAGGTTTCAGCGATATTTTTCATTTTGAAAGTTACATGTTCACTTTAGATCATATGGATACAGGATTAGCCACTTCCATTGGCTCACATGCTAGATAGAAGTGGGACATGGGGAGTGGCTGGCTCTTCAAAAATTAAGTTACTAGGCTATGATTACTAGTGAAGTTACTGTCATTTGAATAGCACTTAAAATTTGGTCTTCTACTGGAAGACGATTAAGAACATCATATGGGGGTAGAGAGATAATGTGCATGCAGTAGGAACTAAGTCAAATCCCAAGCACCCATGTAAAAAAGTAGATGTGATTGTGTATCTTTAATTCCAGTACTGGAAGGCAGACAGGAGGACCCCAGGGGCTTACTGGCCAGCCAGCCTAGCCAATCAGTGAGACCCTTATTTTCTTAGAAAATAAGGTACAGAGGGATGGAGAAAGACACCTGATGCTAGCTTCTGACCTCCACAGACAGGTTCAGGTGTTCGCTGTACTCACATATATGCACCTGTGCACACACATGCTATATCACACACAGGAAAGAAAAGAAAGAAGGAAGGTGTTGTGGGTTGTCCTGGTGCTGTTTGTATTCTGATGTTAATTTTGCTTCTTCAAGAGGGGCTGCCCTGATGAGGAGCGGATCATATACTCAGGTGATTTCATGTGAGCCTGTTCCCCATTTTAACTGGTCAAATAAAGTCTAGAGCCTGTGATTGGGCAATGGAAGGGAAAGGTGGGGTTGGAGCTTTTAGAGAGTGGGGGAAGAGGGGGAGAGAGAAGAATAAGGACAGAGGAAGAGGAGGTGGAAGGAAGATGGAGAACAATATGGTTCGAAGAAGCCGCAAGTAGCAAGGGATCTCATAGCCAGGGAATAGAGTAGTGTAGTGGTAAATCTGTCCAATCTAGGCATGCAGCTTATAAATCTCGTAACTGAGTTTTGTGGTTTTTGCATGGGCTTATTGGGGTTGGATATTTACTGCAACAGGGAGGGAGGGAAGGAAGGAAGGAAAGGAGAGAGGGAGAGGAAAAGATGAGAGAAGGAGCATAGGCATATGAAGTGAAAAAACATTTTTAAAACCCAGATTTTGAGGTAAAGTTGAAGAATGTAAAAAGAAACTAGGTAGGAAAAGAATCATAGGGTCAATTTAAGGGCTCCAAGGGGAGTTAGAACTTCAAGAATCAACTTAAGGGTGAGGTATTGATACATTAAAATAAAGACTGAAATTATTAAATGCCATTTATAATTGATTTATACCCAGGGATGATAGCATTGATGACTGTAGAATGGTTTTTGAGGCTGAAAATTCATTTCAGTGAGACAAGAGATGAGAAAATGAGGATTACCCTTTAAACAGTCTTCTTGAGCACAAACTGCCTCAGAGCGTAAAGGGAGCTGTAAACATTGTCACCCTCAGCCAACTTTTGGGGTAGTCTTTATGATCGAGGAAACCTGATCATGATTATAAAAGCAAGTATAAAGATGGAGAGGTTAGACATAAAGAATGAATAAACACCATCCAGAGTAACTGTGAAGAGCTGGAGAGGAGAGAACACCATCTCTGGGAGAAAGGTAGAGATATGTGGGTCTAGATGAGTTTTCCTGGAAAAGGCGTGAGCAGTGGAGGATCTCCCAGCCTATTGGGCATTAGCTCTTGCAAGGGGGTTGATTTGGAAATGATGTAGGTTAATGTGTTAAAGTATGGGCTGTGAAGTCACATGCTGTTCTAATCCAAGTTCTTCCATTTGATAATTAGATAAAGGAAGTTGGGTTCAGGGGCAGGCACGGGACTGTAGCTCACTGTTGTCTTCCTCTGTAAGATGAGCAAGGTCAGAGCTAACTGCAAGAATTCTGCAGCCAGGCTGCCAGTGTGTGGACCCAGTGTGCTTCACTACTTTCCTTATAATCTGTAAAGTGAAGACAATAATATCTACTTCTACCTGTGATGGTTGCTGTGAGGATCACCTGAGTTAGTGTTTATAGAGTCTAGAACAGCACCAGGTACATTGTATAGCATAAGATTTTAAAAATATTTGGTAAGCAGTTTTGAGAAGCACTGAAATTAAAACGAGAAACTGGTTTTATATATAGATTCTACAGAGTTTTGACATTTGTATTGTTGCCAAAACTACTAAGCATTTAAGTATCTAATGAACTTATTAGCCTTAATCCAAATTGGAGTCTCACTTGGCTGATGGGACATGGTAGCAAGGGAAGCTGAGACTGCTCATGGGTGCACCACCCAAGTGGAAGAATATTGACATTTATTATGTTAAAATGGTAGAATGATGGTAAGACCTAAGTACAGCATGGACTAAACAGTTAATTGAAATCAGACAAATGTATTGAAAGCTAGTGTGCTGAATGTGCCTGGTACTTGAATTCCCTTGGATAGCAGAGTTTGACAAGAACTGGATTCCCAAACCAGTAGTAAATTTAAGAGTATATCCAAGAAGTGGGAGATAGCAATAAAGGCTGTGTAAGTGAAAACACCAATGCTTTATGAAGCCTGGCATGGCTTTATGTTGTGCTGACTTTTTAAGTTGAGGACTAAGAGAGGAGTAGCCTGTGGCTGGGGAGGTGGCTAAGGGCTAAGCACTTGCTATTCTTAGAATCAAGGTTCAGTTCTTACACCCACATGGTAGCTCCCAGCCATCTGTAATTCCAGGGGAACCAGTGTCCTCTTCTGAGCTCCACAAGCACTGTGCATACACATGGTGCACATATATGCATACATGAATAACACTCTGTAATGGTTTATATATGCTTGGTCCAGGGAGTGTCACTATTAGGAGGTGTGGCCTTGTTAGAGTGGGTGTGGTCTTGTTGGAGTAGGTATGTCACTGTGGGCTTGGGCCTTAATACCCTTGTCCTAGCTGCAAGGAAGCCAGTCTTCTCCTGTCTGCCTTTGGATGAAGATGTAGAACTCTCAGCTCCTCCAGTCCTACATCTGCCTGATACTGCCATGTTCCTGCCTTGATGATAATGGACTAAACCTCTGAACCTGTAAGCCAGCCCCAATTAAATGTTATACTTATAAGAGTTGTCTTGGTCATGGTATCTGTTCACAGCAATAAAACCCATACTAAGACACACTCACATGCATAAAAAAAATATGAATCTTTAAAATAAAAGACTTGGCCTTACTGAGATGGAGTTGGGGAGCCATGAGAAGGCTGGTAATGTCTGACTTAGGTACTAAAGCCTCCACTGTGGGTGCTTTGATAGAGTTTAATGCAGAAAAGCAAGAATGCACGCAAGGAGATCAGTTATGAGACAATTGTGAGATTCAAGTAGACAATAACAGTGCCTTGAGTTGAGCAGGGTGATAAAGATGGAATAATTGGATTCTGGATATTTTAAATGGAAGTGAAATTAGCAAGATTTCCAGGCTAATTGGGAATAGAATGAAAGAGTCATCTGTAGTTCAAAGGACTGTAGCCAGGACAACCAACTGAACAGAAGGAATTCACACTGAGATGGTAACGACTGTATATGATAGGAACACGATATAGAGAGAATATCTGGAGTTCATGCTGACTTGAAATGCCTGGTGTACACTTCCATGGAGCTGTTGGGCAGGCAGTCTGATACCTCAGACCAGCTCAGCAGAGAGGTATAGGTGGAGATAGACATTTATGAGTTCTTAGTAGAGTATGTGTGAATTTACCATGAGGTTGGGTGTGTTATCACAGGATGTTTAGGAAGCATATGGGGTGGGGGAAGAACAGGAGAAAAGAAGTCTAATGACTTGAGTTTGACAGGACACACTTGATGGAAGTAGAGAAACAAGTCCCAAGAGTTGTTCTGACCTTCACATGCAATATGTGAACAATGAGGTATCTAATACTTCAGTAAGTAAATCCTCTGGGCACAGGAGCCCAGACCTTTATACCTTCTATATGTGACTTTTAGTGAAGTCTACTTACAAGGGAGCACAGATGTCTAAGGTTGCTAGGTGATTCTGAAATTCAGCCTTTACTAAGAGAACCTGTAACATAAGATGATGCTGCCTGAACATTTAGAGCCTGTGCACATATGCACACACACACACACACACGCATACACACACACATGAATATACACACATAAATATACATGCATACACACACACACACATGAATACTACACACATTTGGTTATAGTTTTGATGGCAAAAGAAGTGAAAATATTTTCCTGACAGGAATGAAAATCTTTTCAGAATATTAGCAGTACCATCCATCAGAGCTTTGCAGAAAGCATCATGAGAATGTGTGATTAGAATCGATCAGATATTTGGCTGTCTTTTTCAACCAAAAGATGGATTTGAACCAGATTACCACTTCTATGACTTAGTTTTGAAGAAAGAGGGGTGTGGGGAAAAGGCAATTATTTGTCTCTTTGTTCAAAGGCCTTTTTGTATCGTCGATCCCTGAAAAGCTAGTGGAGGAGCCAGCCTTTCACATCCATTAAGGTCAGCCCTGAAACAGTTGAATTTGATCTCTTCCATTTACCATCTGGATACAGTAGAGAAAAAGCTATTCTGCAGTGGGTTGCTGGACACCATCCAGAAAATAATATGTCAGGGCATCAAAGGCTTGAGGCTCTCGGTCCATTCTGCCTAATGATCACAGGCAGGGTCTGTGCTCCAGTTTTGTAGCATGTTTCATTTTTGCAGTGACAATTTATATCCCAGTAAAATAGATCACAAGGATTACTGCCAGCTTGTCAAAGGTAGGATTCCTCTATCATAGACATCTTCCCAAAGGATTGTATTTTAATTGGGCAAAGCTTGATTTCCAAAGCTCATTTTTCTCCGTTCCACTCTGCCTTCTTTCTCATGGACAGCACTTACTGCAAAAAGGATTCTAATTCATAGACTGTTTCATTCCATACCCAAGTTCCCAATCTAAAATCCTAAAATTGACCTTATTTAATTAATTAGATTGGTTAGTATTCATTTTTGTCTTTATAAGGGAGTCTGGTGTCAGGCCCACTAATGATGTTGCTGGCAGTTGTCCAGGAATCTGACAACCACATCTCCTTATTCACACCAACTGGAGCCAGTTGTGGCTGGGTTGTTTTTATTATGAATTGATTGATTGATTGATTGATTGATTGATTGATTGATTGACTGAATGTGCATAAGAAGCAATGTCAGCAGCATGTCCTGTGTCTTCCTTGAGATGGGGAGGAGACTTGCAAAATAGTATGTGTGATGTCAGAGAGCAAATGGCTACATTTTAAGATAACAGGAGGCCATCTAATGCTAGACTCATATACAGCAGCTTTGCTTTGGATCTCTGCAGGATGTACCCAGCCATAACTTTATGCTGGAGTAGGAAAAAAAAACAGCTATAGGAGATTGCCTTTGTGTCCCTCATGGTGAGAAAAGATCACAGGAAAACCTTGAAACCCTAACAATAAAAATAATTTTCCTGTGGCAAGGGCAATCCTCACTCAACCTGCATCTCAGACAAATAGGCAGGTCACAGACTTCCTGCTCAGACTTAGGAAGCTGGAGTCACTGTGTGAATTCCGGCTGTCATCAGAAGGCATGTGCAGTGCTTCTAGGTTTTGTACTCTGTCCATGTTCTCCAGGAGGTCCATGACCTCCATCTCCTCACCGTGGAGGACTTTCTGATTCTTCTGTGCTTCTCTGCCTTTTTATTTTTCTGTGCTGGGAACAAGAAACAGTTGTTCTCCAGGATTAAGTCTAACAAATAAAATCTCTTCAAACTATGGCCAAGCCGAACTCTTAGGATTCTTACAGCCTGTGCATGTGTGTGCATGTGTGCCTGTGAGGAGGTATCTGGGGGGTGTATATCCTGCACTGACTAGGACTTTGGTTGTCTACCTCTTTTGTTCTCCATCTTATTTTTAAGTATTTTTTTATATTTTGAAATGAAAATGATATCATGTCTCTTTTCCCTTTCTTCCTTCCCTTGTACCAACCCCCATGCTCTCATGGCTTGTCTTTGTTTGTGTGGATGGATGGATGGATGGATGGATGGATGGATGGATAGATAGATAGATAGATAGATAGATAGATAGATAGATAGATAGATAGATAGATGCAGCCTTTATTTTGGAGAACAGTATAACCCACTGAACCTGGAGCTCACTGTTTTTAGGCTAGGCTAGCTGGCCACCAACCCCCAAAGATCCTCCTGTTTCCCCTTTCTCCCACATCCCCCATCCACCCCAGGCTGAAATTCAAACTATAGCTGTGCACACTTTACATGTATGCTGTGGTCTAAATACAGGTCCTTGTGCTTCTGCAGGAAGAACTTACTGAGCCATGGCCAGGCTGTTAAGCTTTGTGCACGTGCAACTTTTCTGTGCACATTCTGTTCCTTTCTGCTGTTCAACTGCTCAGTTGTCTTTTCTTTGAGAAAAGAGAGAGAGAGAGAGAGAGAGAGAGAGAGAGAGAGAGAGAGAGAGAGAGAGAGGAGGAGAGGGAGAGGGTGAAAGATAAGAGTTTAAAAGGGTGGAGAGTAGAGTTTCTAAGATGTTAAGACAGTCCTAGATCACTAGACACAGGCTACTTCCCGGTGCTACCATCTCTAGCTTGTCTGTGCCTCTGGACAGTGTACATGATGATGGGGCTATACTTCATGGCTTAGTCTCCACAAATGAGTAACATGGCGAGGACAGCATGGTGTAGCTGAACACTCAAGGTGTATTACTGTTGTCATTGTGCTTATTTGATGTGCTTTTACATAAAAAAGTGGCTGGACTCTGGATCTGGAATGCCTTCAAAGGCCCATGTAAAAAGCCTTGACCCGCCCCCCCCCCCCCATTCTGAGACACTGTTGGAGGTAGAAGAAATTTTAAGGAGGGCCTAAATGGAAGAAGTTATGTCAGTGGGGACATTCTCTCAGTGGGTACTAGGATTTCTGCCTCTGGCTATTATTCTTCTAGCTATGTGAGGTGAACAGGCTTCCTTAACCAGGCCCTCCCACTGCAACGTACTGTGCCAACACAGTAGTAGGGCTAAATGACTACAGACTAAAATCTATGAAACTCCGAATCAATACAAACTTTTTCTTTTATTAAGCTGATTGTCTTGTGATAGAATACAGAAAAGTACAATGGATTGAATTATTTTTATCTCAGTCAAACATTAAGTATCATTAGCCTTTTATTGATTATTATAAATGAAACTATGCTGAATTTTAGTGAAAAAAATTCAAAAATTACCAAGCAGAAAATACTGGAGCAAGGGACAGTCTTGAAAGTTCAGTTATTATCTTTGTAGCTTCAGAGTAGTAGAAGCATAGTTAGCAAGAACTAGTCGATATAGTCCTCACAAAATCCAGGTCTACAAAGATTTAATCTTTTTCTCCCTTGTCATCTTGCTTTTTGAGAAAAGGATTTCATTGTGTGAATATGCAGTTAACTGGAGTTCTCATAACACCACTGCCAAGTCTGGCCTGGCAATGATAGGGATGGTTTGACATGATTTTGACCCCTGGAACAGAACCAGCAGGGCCTGGGCCTCAAGTAGTGTTGGAGTGTTGGTAGTTGCTGTGGGTATAAGGCTTGTTTGTTAATAATGTACATATTTTCACATTCCTCCTTGGAGGAATGTTTTCTCTGCCAAGGTTAATGAGTCCATGATAATCAGAGACAACACTAGTCTGGAGGTGAGGGTGTGTCTAATGTTTCAGCAAAATGGTAGAATGCTATGACCTTCAGGACAGCACTTAAGGCTGTGGGAAAGAATGCTGAAAACATGAGTTAAGAAATAAATAATTTCACAACTATGCAAACTATAAGGATGTAATATGAGTTATATGTAGGGCTTCATGGACCTAGACAAAAAATTGCACTATGAGCCATCTTGTCAGAAAGATACAAAGGCAGTCAGATTCCTGAGTCCAAGGTCAGCCTGGGACAGAGAGGTCCAGGCCCAGGCATGGTTGGCAAGGTAATTTCAGTGGAGTGCCATTTAGCTAGCTATTGTCTGTGCTTAACAAAGGTAGGCCATCTCTGAATTCTTTCGCAATGTAAAAAAAAAATGTATTTGCTGTCTCTTTCTCAGAAGGGGCTATGAACAAAGGATGCTGTATAATCAAAAGAGAACCTGGGATAATGACTGAATTGATACATAAACAAAAGACTGGGCTTTTGATCTGCAAGAGGTGAGCTATCCAGGGAGCTTTTAGAATAATAAGAGAAAGCAGAAATAGGCCACCAGTTTGTAACCCATGATTTGACTTAAGTTGTTTGCTTTGCTGCTCACATACACCCATTCCTCAGAACCCCTCTCCAAGCATCCTTCGCACACACACTTCCAAATTGTTTAAAAAGAAGTTAAAGACTTAACTTTTTTTTCTATTTTTTCTTACTATTTTTTCCTTTACTATTTTTCTTTCTATATATTTTTATTGCACTTATCTGTTGTGCTGGCTAGTTTTCTGTCAACTTGATACAAACTAGAATCATTTGGAAAAAAAAAAACTTAAATTTCCAAAATGTCTCACTAGATTGGCTTGTGGTCAAACCTGTGGTGTGTTTTCTTGATTGATGATTGACATTGGAGGCCCAGCTCACTGTGGGCAGTTCCACCCCTGGGCTGGTGACCACAGGTGCTATAGGAGAACTGGCTAAAGAAACCATGGAGAGCAAGCCAGTAAGCAGCACTCCTCTGTAGCTTCTGCTTCAGTTCCTGCTTCAAGGTTTTAGAGTTGCTTGAGTTCCTTCCCTGGTGATGATGGATTGTGATACGGAAATGTGAGCAAAATAAACACTTTCCTCCCTAAGTTGTTTTGGTCATAGCGTTCTATGAGGGCACTAGAAACCCCAAGTAAGACATCTGTCTGTTCTTTTTCATAGTACCAATAAACTCCAATTTGGTTTAAACATTGGTATGAAGCAACACCCACCCCTTCTGCTGCTATGGAAACAGAGGAGGCTCTCAGGTAGAATTAACAATAAGTGCACAGGTCCTGGGCTTAAGCAATGGGACTCACTTGCATTCATCTCCAAGGCTCATAGGGAGCAGATGAGCTCATAGAGGGGAACAGCATGGTGGAGAACTCAGCAGGCAATTTTAGGGTTCCTCTGGCACATGTGTGATAAGAGTGTGTTTAGTTTTATATGGAACCATTGGACTGTCAAATGTTTGTGTCACATTGGGTTCCCTGCATTAGTGTGGAGGTTCTTGTCATTTTCTGCCCTTGCCAGCATTTGATACTATGTCTTGATTTGGGCCACTGTGATATGTGAACTGATATCCAATTGTTCTTTCAACTTGCAGTTTTCTAATGATACATAATGTTCGATGTCTTTTAAAAATATATTTCCCTGCTGTCTGCATATTTTTCTTGAGGTGTCTGATCAGGTCTTTTGCCTTCTTTTCCCTCTGATTGTCGTTCTTTATTTTGAGATTTAAGAGGGGTGTGTGTGTGTGTGTGTGTGTGTGTGTGTGTGTGTGTGTGTGTTTTCTAGGTTACAAACCTTTGACAGATGTGTCCCACTTTAAAGACTTTAATTATACTTTCTCATTTATTTTCTGACTGTATATGTATTTATTCCTTTATTATTTTATTTGTTTGTTGGCGGCGAGCATGCCACAGCACTTGTGTGGAGGCAAGAATCAGTTCTCTTTTTCTACTACGTGTGTTCTTGGTATCTAACTTGAGTTGTCAGGCTTGGCGGCAAGTGCATGTATGGACTGAGACATCTCCCTGGCCCTATGTCTTTTTCAAATATTTTTTTCCAGACTTGTAGCTTGTCTTGTCATTGTCTTGACATGCTATCTTGTAGAGGTTAAGTTTATAATTTTAATTATATCCAGTTTATCAATTATTTCCTTGTGGATTATGTCTTTGGTACTGTATCTGAAAAATCACCACCATATCCACTGTCAGTAATGTTTTCCATATTTTAGGAGTCTCATGTTTTTGCATTTTATATTTAGACTTAGGATTCATTTTGAGTTAATTCTTATAAAATGTTTAATATCTGTATCTGTTTTGCACATGGAGGCCTAGTTGTTGAAAAGACTCTTTCCTTTGGTGAATTGTTTCTTTCTACATGAGAAAGATCTGTTGACACTGTGCTCTCCGTTGTGTTCCACGGGTCTGTTTATCTGTTCTTGTATGCATACTGTCTTGATTACTGTAACATTATACTGTATTAAAAAAGGATGATGTTATCCCTCCAACTTTGTTCTTTCACCAGTCTTGCTGTCCTGATTAGTACAGTATGCCTTGAACATGGGAGTCCCAGTCCTCCAAACATGAGAGTCTCAGTCCTCCAGACATGGAAGTCCCAGTCCTCCAAACATGGAGGGTACCAGTCCTCCAAACATGGGGAGTACCAATCCCTCTAGACATGGGAGTCCCAGTTTCTCTAGACATGGAGTACCATCCTCCAAACAGGAGTCCCAGTCCTCTAGACATGGGAGTACTAGTCCTCTGGACATGAGAGTACTAGTCCACTAGTGCTGTTTTTTACAGTCCTCTCTGTTTTCAATGCTGTAGCAATATGGTGTTTTAAACTTGGGCAGTGCTTCAACTCTTATATTTTTTTAATTGAGTTTGGCTATTCTCTTTCTCCATATAAGCTTTAGAATCCATTTGTAGAAATATATAGGATAATTTGCTGGAGTTTGAACTAGGATTGAGCTGGCTTTTTACTGTTACTTACCCATGAGCATGGACCGCCTCTTTCTCTTTTTAGTTCTTTGATACCCTTCACTGAAGTTTTATTGTTTTCCTCTGGTAGACCATATACATATCTTCTGAAAGTTATATATAGGCATTTCTTTTTAGAAGGCACTAATACAGGCAGTAATGTATATTTTTATTTTAAACATGATGAGAGGGATGGAGGAGGAGCATGCACATATATGTGTGTGTGTATAAATGTCAAAGGATAACTTCTGGGAGTCAGTTTTCTCTCTCCGTCTTGTTGAGGCAGGTCTCTCTTGTTTCTGCTACATTGCAAACTCCAGGCTAGCTGGTCTGTTGGTGAGTCTCTTGTTTTGCCTCCTGCCTCATGGTTGGAGTACTGGATTGCAGGTGTATGCCACAAAACTCAGTTTGTCAGGCATCCATGCAGTCCCTCTGTGATGTCTCACCAGCCTCATGCTGCATTTTAATTTCAGGTTTTCCTTGCTCTTGTTGGCTCCAGCAGTGGTGTTACCTTTTGCAATGTTAAACTTGTGTCCTGCCTGTTAGCTGAAAGCACGAACTCTGGGGAGCAGAGTATTTATTATTTATTATTATTAGTTCTTCTGAGTGTTCTGTGTGGATTATCATGTTATTTGTGAATAAAGGCAAGGTTCTTTTTCCTTTCAAATTAGAATATTTCCTTGACTTAATTATCTAGAATTTGTAGTAGTGTTGAGAAAGGGTGATGAGAGGGGACATTTTTCTTTTCTTCCTGATTTTAGTAGGAATTTTCTTCTAACCAATAAGTACATGATAAATCCCTTTTCTTTGTGTATAATTCTTTTTATGTAGTGTTGGGTTTGACGATAATGTTTCTGAGAACTTTTATACCCATGCTTATATTAATCTATAATTTTATTATATTTTTAAATTTATATTTGGTACAGAGTCATACTAGATTTTCAGAATGAATCAAGGATTATTTCCTCAGTTTCTGTCCTTTAGGAATTGTAGAAAATTGGCATAATTTCTTCTTTTGGCCTGGTGCTTTCTGTTAATAGTTAATAAGTTTCTCCTTTATAGTTGTGGTTCAATTCAAGTTGTTCATTTTCTATTGTATAAATTTTAATAAATTGTACATTTCAAGGAATTGATCCATTTGATCAATGTTACTAATTTTGTGGATGTAGAATTCTATGTTCACAAGATTCCTTTTCAGCCTTTTGATGGCCGTTACTGTGATGCTCCTTTTTTTGTATTAGTGATTAGTGTCTTGTTTTCTTTATTTATGACATTTCTATTCATGTTGATACTCACTTCTCTATGACTCCTTTCTCTTCATCCCCATGGTGCCTTTCTCCTTGCCCTTTCACATTCGTAAGAATTCCCCATTTACCTTCATGCTCCTTTTTTTCTCACCCCTCAGTTGTATACATGAGAAAAAACTTGTGATCCTTGTCTTGAAGGGACTGGTTTACTTCCCTTAGCATGATGATCTTTAGTTCCATCCATTTCCCTTCAGAAGACACAATTTTAAAACTCCAGTGTGTGTGGGTGTGTGTGCATGCGTGTGTGTGTGTGGTTGTGTTGTATGTAGGGGGTCTTCCCCTGCATCCTCACCAGCTTTTGGATTTTCTTAATAGGAGCCATTCTAACTGAGGTTAAGGTGGGATTGCAGGGGATTGTTGATTTGTAGTTCCCTGATGGCTAAATATGCTGTACTCTATTTTTCACTCTTTCATCTATTTATTGGTCCTTTACCAATTAAGTTATTCCACTTAAAAGTGTCTGTTCCATTGCATTGCCCATTACTGAAAGGATTGTTTGTTTGTTTTCTTGTAACGTAACGCTTTGAGTTCTTATGTTCCAGGTAGTAGCCTCCTATCAGGTGACTGGAAAAATTTTTTTCCTGATCTTCAGTCTGTCTCTTGCTCTTTTCCTGTTGGTGTACAGAAGTTTTCTTTAATTTATTTAAATTAGCACATAATGTTTATACATATTTAGACTGGGCTATATGATTTTACTAGTGTTATGTATATTGACCTCTAGATAATTAGCATTTGCATCTTATCAAACATCCTTTCTATACTGGGAAACTTTATAGACACTTAAATTCTTTTGGCAGATATCATAGAACTTTGTAGGCTTTCCTTGCCATTGTGTCTTATTCTCCTCCCTTCCAAGTGTCTGGTGACCTCTGTCCCACTCACTAGTCTGTGAGAAGGTTGTACAGAAGCATTTTAATAATGGTCTCACGCCATCCCTGCTCTTACTTCCTGAGCTGCTGGAGTCCTGCATGGAAAGTTTCTGTCAATGCCTAGATCCTGAAGCAATTTCCCTGCATGCTACTCTAGTGGCGCCTAGTGTGGCCAGAGAAAGGAAAGCTCGAAGAGATCCAGATGTTGTACTGCTGCTCACATGATTGACATCCTTAGAGAACCAGAAACCTGACCTTTTAATTGTTTAATTACATCCCCATTCCTTTTCTTCTCCTGTTTGATTTTTTGTAGAGACTATATATACAGCTGACCTTTTTCTTTTCTTAGTTGGCCTCACTGAGGGTGATCCTGTTTGCTTGTTTGTTTGTTTGTTTTATATCTCCACCAGTTTCCCCTTTCTTCTGTCCTCCCAGTCCTAACCCTACCTCCCTCTTCCTACCACCTGCCCCATCCACTCCTCCATTTATCTTGAAAAGGACAAACTCCCCTTGGTTATCAAGGTGCAGTAAGACTAGGTGCCTTCTCTCCTGTTAAGGCTAGACGAGGCAACCCAGTAGGAGGAAAAGGTTCCAAAGGCATGCCAGAGTCAGAGATAGCTCTTGCTCCCACTGTTAGGTGTCCCACAAGAAGACCAAGCTACACAACTGTAACATATGTGCCAGAGGGCCTAGGTCAGCCCCATGCAGGATCCCTGGTTGGCAGTTCAGTCTCTGTGTGCCCCTATAGGCCCAGGTTAGTTGATTCTGCGAGGGTTTTTTTCATGGTGGCCTTGACCACTCTGGCTCCTACAATCCTTCCTCTCCCTTTTCCACAGGATTCAAGGATTATTCTTTTTAAGGAGCATTTCAAAGAATCAGCTTCAGGTTTTAAGTCTTGTCTGCTCACTTCCTAATTTTGATTTCATTGGCTTTTTTTCCTTCCTTTTTCTAGTGCTGGGGATTGAATGAGCTCAGATTCTTATAGATGCTAAGTATGTTCTCTACCACTTATAGTTCTACTCGTAGCCTGATGACACTGAAATTTTATTTAATTTGCTTATTTATTTTCTTTGGCATACTTGTTTGAGGTTTCATTAATTCGTGTTTCATTCACACACAATGCATGGTGATAGTAATCATTTCTGTTACCATCTTTCATTCCCTCCCACTTCCCTTGATCCCCCATCTTCCTCCCAACCAGTCCTCTCCCACTCTCACATATTTGCTTTAGGCTGGCTTTATGCCGGTAGCCGCTGCTACCAAATGTTCATGATTGCTGTATCTAGAAAACAACATTTCACAAGACTTCCTCACTGCCAACTCTTTCCAGCCCTTCTCCCTCCACGTGTCCTGGTGTTTGGAAGGGATCTTATAAATGTCCTGGTTAGGGCTGAAGCCTGAACAGTCGCTGTTCTCAGGGCTCTAACCAGTTATGAGTCTGCATTTCCATCACCCTGTGCTTCACTGATCAACACTGAGAGCAGTACGCGGATGATATGCATTTACCTGTCCACATAGACTATTTAGAAGGCACTTTGTCTGTATATTTGTTTTCTGTTTACTTTGCTTGATTTTTAGCCTGTTTTCCTAAGGTTAAATCTTAGATTATTGATCTTTAAATCTTTATTCTTTTCTTACATGTGTATACACTACTGTAAGTTTCCCTTTGAACCCTGCTTTGCCCACCTATTGTGAGCTTTGATAAACTACATTTTAATTTTCCTTTAATCCAGTGGTTTTCTGTTATTTTGAAAGAGAATCTCACCATGTAGCCCAAGCTGGTCTAGCAACTCTGTTGTTCAAGATGACTTCGAACTTGTACTCTTCTTGTCTCTGCCTCCTACGTACTAGAATTGCAGGTGACAGCACCATGCCCAGCCAATTGAAAATACTTTAAACTTCTGCTTGTTTTTCCTCTGACCACTTACTTAGAGAGTGTTGTTTAATCTCCATGTACCTGGGTTTATTTTTTCCCAAATTTCTTTCTATTCCTGATCTCTAGCCTGAGTCCATTGTGTTATCAGGTCAGACATTATATAGTTCTGATCTTTAAACTTGTGAAGAAGTGTTTGATGACTCAAGATGCTGTCTATCTTGGTGGATTTTCTATACGAACTTAAGAGAAGAATATAATCTGCTGTTCTTGGATAAAATGGAGACTCTTTGAAAGACAGCTTCTTATAAAACTTAGCATGTTCTTACCATACATTCAGCAGTTACACTCATTTTCATGGCTGAGTACCTGCGTGAGATGAAAGCCCACACAGAACCTGTTGAAGGGTCCTCTGCTACCCCCGAGTTCTTCCACATTGATTGCCTAAGTAGTCACTTCTTCTTTCCTTGCCTTAAATACCAGAGTCTGGGGCTAGAGAGGGAGCTTGGCAGTTAAGAGCACTATCTGTTCTTCCAGAGATTCAGTTCCCAGCACCTACAAGGTAGCTTATAACTTGTGGTGATTCCAAATACAGGCCATCATCTGATGCCCTCTTCTGGCACCACACACGTATGGCACACACTAATACACACACACACACACACACACACACACACACAATTAAAAATAAATTGCTGGGTGGAGGTGATAGTGGGGCATGCCTTGTGGTACCTGCCTTTAGTCCCAGTACTCACAGGGGCAGCCAGATCAAGTACCGGGACAGCCTGGTCTGACAAAGTGAGTTCCAGGACAGCCTGGTCTACAGAGTGAGTTCCAGGACAGCCAGGGCTACACAGAGAAACCTTGACACACTCACAAAAGCAAATAAATAATAAACAAACAAATATATGAATAAGCAAACAAGCAAACTTTAAGTGCCAGCACATGCAGGTGCGTTCATTCCAGGTAGCTCCAGCTCTCCCACAAGTACCAAACTTGCTTCCATCAACCCAGTAAGCATTTCTGTGTAGACGACTAGGGAGCACCTGAGACTTCCATTCTCTGAAATGGAACTTTTAAACATTACTTCAGTGTTTTATTTCTACAAACAGCGATTTATAAAACAGGCTTTTGCTAACTAAAAGTGATTTGGAAGTTTGGGTCAGGTCCTCTGAGTAGCAAAGTGGGGAAGGGGCTTTTCTAGGGAAAGAAAAGATAGAAATAAAATACAGAAAATATGAAAAAGAACTTTTGGTGATTTTCCTGTGTGGATTTCTTTTCTGACCCACTACAGAGAGTGTTCACAGTTCAGAAAATGTCCCCACACTGGTTTGCAGGCAGTGTGTACAGCTTGCCCTGGGTTCCTCCATCCTCCTCAGTCTCCATCACCCTCTCTTCTCTCATGCACTTTCTACCAGCAATCCACCCTTTCCAGGGCCGGTGCCCTCTGCCTGCACTTTTTTTGTTTCCTTGACTGTTCCCTACTCAAAGCCCTCGTCACCCTCACTGCTTGGCTCCACTCCTCCAGGGCTCCCTTGCTTGCCTGCTGATTGGCTCCATTGTTTCTTGATCTAGAGACCAGCATAATTCTTTTTTTTCCTTGTTTTTTTTTTCTATATTTTTTATTTACATTCCCAATGATTTCCCCTTTCTCAGTTACCCCCTCCCCGAAAGTCCCATAAGCCCTCTTCCCTCCCCCTGTTCCCCAGTCAACCCCCTCTCACTTCTCTGTCCTGGCGTTCCCCTACATCCAGTCTTTCCAGGACCAGGGGTCTCTCCTTCCATCTTCTTGGAAATCTATTGATATGCGGATTGTGTCTAGGGTATTCCGAGATTCTGGGTTAATATCCCCTTATCAGTGACTGCATACCATGTGTGTTCTTTTGTGATTGGGTTACCTCACTAAGGATGATATTTTCAAGTTCTGACCATTTGCCTAGGAATTTCATGAATTCATTGTTTTTAATTGCAGAGTAGTGTTCCATTGTATAAATAATTCTATAAGATGCAAATCTGATCATATCCTTCCGACTTAAGGTCATCGAATTAGTTCCCAGTCTAGCTCCTTGCCATAAGCTCCAAGACAGTAAGTCACTTGCTGGTCCCGCTCCTCTCCCTCCCCTGGACCACTGCACTCCAGAGACGCTGGCTGGCCTCCTCTTTGCCTCTTCTTTGTTCTTGCCCTGATTGTTTTTGCCTTTCATATCTTCAAATATCCTTTTCCTTATTTTATCTTAAAATTTTTGAGGCAAGAACTCAATCTGTCTGCCTCTGCCTTTTGAGTTCTAGAATGACCGGCATGCCCCATGCCTGGCTTCTCTTCGACTCTTCAGGCTTCAGTTCAGATGCTGTGTAATCCAGGGTCCTTCACACACGCTCTGTCTGGAGTAGGTGCTCCTTCACACACGCTCTGTCTGGAGTAGGTGCTCCTTCACACACGCTCTGTCTGGAGTAGGTGCTCCTTCACACACGCTCTGTCTGGAGTAGGTGCTCCTTCACACACGCTCTGTCTGGAGTAGGTGCTCCTTCACACACGCTCTGTCTGGAGTAGGTGCTCCTTCACACACGCTCTGTCTGGAGTAGGTGCTCCTTCACACACGCTCTGTCTGGAGTAGGTGCTCCTTCACACACGCTCTGTCTGGAGTAGGTGCTCCTTCACACACGCTCTGTCTGGAGTAGGTGCTCCTTCACACACGCTCTGTCTGGAGTAGGTGCTCCTTCACACACGCTCTGTCTGGAGTAGGTGCTCCTTCACACACGCTCTGTCTGGAGTAGGTGCTCCTTCACACACGCTCTGTCTGGAGTAGGTGCTCCTTCACACACGCTCTGTCTGGAGTAGGTGCTCCTTCACACACGCTCTGTCTGGAGTAGGTGCTCCTTCATGGTGCACCTGTCCCGCTCTCTTCTTCCTGGTCCTAATCACAGTCTTCATTTATCTCTTTTCCTTTTATTTTTTTTCCAGATCTTTTCCTGGAATTTTAAGCTCCATAATATTAGGGCCTGAAGGTTGTAGTAATCGGAACTGTGTTTTGCTGTTTGAGTTTATAACTTTAAATAATCCTGTGCCCTCTGGTTCTCAGGAGGAAGAGCATGGAGACTAAGAGATTCGCAGAAATGCTTTTAGGCAGGGAATGGAAAGGGCCCTAATTGTGTAGACATGGGGTAACTATAGTGAGACTGCTACATGGCTGGACATGGGATAACTGTAAAGAGTTTGCTGCATGGGTGGACACAAGGTAATTATAACAAGCTTGCTGCATGGGTGGACATGGGGTGACTATAATGAACTTGCTGTATGAGTGGACATGAGGTAACTATAACGAGCTTGCTGCATGGGTGGACACGAGGTAACTATAGTGAGCTCGCTGCATGAATTTTACACGGGGTAACTATAAAGAGCTTGCTGCATGTCCATGCGCTGACCTGGGAGGATGCCCTTGGCATGTTGTCACCACAAATGGAAGCAAGTGCAAGGTAATCCATGAGAGCTTGCTCTGCTTTTAGCACTGACTTTTTGGTAAAGATGCGGGTGAGCATTACTCCTGTCTTAATGTTGATGACATTAGCCAGGTCTAACATAAAGAAGGAAAGAGGAGTTTTTAAGCTCTTTTATGTGGTTCTGGATTTGGCTTGTTATTAGAAGCAAGTACTGTAGGTCTGTGTTAATCTAATGAAGCGAAGAAGAGAAGAAAGTGCAGACAGTCTGACCTGAAGTTCCAGGGATACTCCTGTAATGACTGGTTTGCTTCACCCAGAAAGTTCCAGTGGAGATACATGCACAAGAGCAGCAGCATGTAAAGATGGAAAGACTATCTTGGTATCCTGGTATCCACGCAGATCTGATAAACTTGGTTTGCCCAAGACTCTCCACTCACTCAGATTTTGGAATGTGAATTACCAGCTACCTTAGATAGAGGATGCAAGAGACCAGCCTGAGCTACTGGATGAGGGAGGAGGCAGAGAGCTGGGCCAGGCTTAGAGCTGACTTGTAGGCTAAGCTCCCCTGGTCATGAGTTGGTCCCACAGAATCCTGGCATCTGAGCCCCAAACAAGAATAGATGAAGAGAGGAGATATTTTCTATGAACATCACCTGCCAAACAGGAAGAAGTTGGAAACTGCTATAGGGTGGTCCCCTAGAGGCTACTGAGAATAAACAAATTGGGAAACAACAAAGATGAACTTGAAAAATGAAGGAGTCTAAAATATAAACAATACAGTATAGATTCATGGAAATGAAAACAGTTGTTTTATGTTTTTTTCAGTTCTTTTTATTGTTATTATTTGTTGGTTAACATAAAATAATAGATTTTATCATGACATTTTCATAGACATTAAAAAGGCCGAGAAGTGTCAGTTAAAAGATAGAAAGAGATCTGTGAAGAAGACAGCAGCAGAGTAAGGCAGGCCTTGGATTAGGGTCAGGGTCATTTGTGGTTTCAGAAGTGCTTTCCGAGAGCTGAGCATGGTGGCTCACCTGAAACCCACCACAGCACTCAGGAGACTGAGGCAAAGGACTGAGAGTCTGAGGACAATCTCTATTATGTAGTGAGATCCTAACTCAACTTTAATTATGAATGTGAATTATATAGAATTATGAATTCTGTGGGTGAAAAACCAAATTGTAGGCCAAGTTAAGGCAAGTGGCAGGTATGAGACTGTCTGTCATCGGAATGTTTAAATAGTGTGGAGGGAGAGATAGCCCAGGGTAGGGGTGTCTCCTTATGCTTCCACACAGTAAGAAACACTGGAAGAGCCTGGGAAGCAAGTAGGGGAAAGAAGCCAGGTGTGATGGCACACAGCTGGAGTCCCACTACTCTGGAGTCAGAGACAAGAAGACTGCCATGAGTTTAAGGCCAGGCTGGGCTACACAGTGAGGTTCAGGTCAGCTTGAGCTACAATATACAACTCTGTCTCAAAAGTTAATTGGTTAATGTGTTTGTGTGGGACCATTTGAGCAGTTCTAGATAAAAAGGGAAAGCACTTAGATCAGCATGTATCTATGCTGCTTCTTGGAGTTCTAAACTGCCCAAGTAGTTATAGTTTTTAATGGCCCCTGAAGAGCCTGTGCCTCTGGCTCTTGCCTCCTCATCAGAATGTCCTAGAGACCTTGAGATGCTTCACCTCTCTCTATTTAAAGCAGAACAATGGTCTCACCCATGTGTTGGACCTGCTTTCTACAGTCTTGTGTTAGGCAAGTAGACATCAGGGTTCTGACGTGTGCCTTTTTATTAGTGAAAGATTTTGAAGTGGAAGGACAGAGATGGATAATAGGGTTTTTTAGGTGATTTATTTATCTTATATGTGTGAGTGTCTTGCCTGCATGTATATCTGCATACCATGAATATTCCTGGTGCCTGAGGCAGCTAGAAGAGGGCACTGGATCCTGTGGAACTAGACTTACAGGTGGTTGTGAGCCACAGTGTGGGTGCTGGGAACCAAGCCTGGGTCCTCTGGAAGAGCAGCAAGTGCTCTTAACTTCTGAGCCGCCTCTCCAGCCCAGAGACAGATTCTATTTGAAAAAGGAAAACAAAGATGCTCTGGCCTTTAATTTCTCTATCGTAGTAAAAGGGAAAGTGATTGATTATAATTTACTCATTCATACAGTCATTATGTGTGGAGGGCTTCAGGATGTGTTAAGCATGAATAAGGTTCTGGATTCAGTCACCAGCTACAGAAACAATAATGACTAAACTCAAGTGAAAATAATAAAAACACAGATACAAAGAGATTAATTTTAAAAAATAGTAATGATATATTGAACATATAAGACAGGACTTTTTATAGGGTGAGGCTAATTAACTATGGCTTGTTTGCATTTTTTAATAGTCTTCATTAAAAGACTTCATTCATTGGTCCAAATGAACACACTAATATTCCAAATTGGTTACTTCCAATGAAGAAAGTTGAAATGATTATGATGCTTCAATAAGTGTTCCGCTACATTGCGGTCAGTATTAGATATTTGCCCTTGGGGGATGCTGAAAGGACTGAGCCTTTTCTCCCTGGTCCTTAGGTCATTAGGAACCATCGCAGTAGAAGCCCTGACCCTGTGAACCACTGCAGCAGCAGATGAGCAAAGAACGAACTAGATTTCAAAATATTTTGTTTTCAGATGTTACTTGTTGCGTTGAAGTCATCATCCAACATCTGATTCTGATTTTGAGATTTTTAATTTGTTCTTTTTAAAGATTCAGTTTTTAAAAACATAAACACATTTCCACTCAGTTTTCCCATGAACCCCATCCCATAACTCAACTCAAAACATCCTGCCCTACAGCTCCCTGCTGTGTTCCTCCCACTGCCAGATTAGGACCGCCCTCCATGCCCGGTGGACAGACACACACAGTGCTTGTCTCCATAACCGCAGAAGTGCCTTGTGCTTTAGACTAGACACATACTCAACCTAAATGCAGAGCTCATCAAATGAGGCTGAGTTCATCCCCAGAGCTCCCTGTGACCTTTGATGAAATACATATGAAAGCATCACATGCAGTCCATGTTGAACCTCAAGAGAGTCCTTGCACTGTAAGGCAGGTTGAATACTTTATAGAGGCTTATAAAAGTAGTTATTACATGTATATTATTCTGAGGGTATTTTATTATAAATTCAATTACATTTTATTGCATTAAGACTATAGGAAAATGTTCTAGTAGTTGTCGATATTCTTGTGTTTGTGTAGGGAACCTGAAAATGATGTTTTGAAAATCCCCTACGCTGATCTCAGGAAGTGCCCTCTGCCCATCCTCCTCTCCTCGGACTTCTATGTGCCTCAGATCGCAGGCCCAGACTTCTCACTGCTGCGTCTTGTAAGCCTCATAGGGTCTTAGTTTCTGTTCCATTCATTTACATACATTGAAACTCACCCACTCTGATTGTGTTATGGACCAGAATTTCACTGCTTGGTGAGGTATGTAGGGTGAATAAGTTAGTGTGTTATGTATGAGACAGAGGATTACAGCTTGGTGATATAAGAGACAGACAGAGACAGAGAGATCTAGCTAGCTAGAGCATGGTAAGTAAGTGATTATGGAACCAAGTAAGTAACTTCTCCTGTCTGGAACATTTAGGGAAGATGCCAGTAATGGACAATATCTCAAAGAATAACTTGGCATTCATAAGATGGGGGGAGGGAAGCCAGAAAGAGGGTACTGTGTATGTAAAAGCTTAGTGTATAGAGAGAGTGTAGCTTTCCCAAGGAAGTAAGCAGACAATTCCAGATGTAGCCAGAGTCTTGTTAGCATGGTGGGGCTTCAGCAGGGAAGCCAAAATTGTTAGAAACACAAGGATTTAAGAAATTCTCCATGACATAGATCACCTGATAGGTTACTGGGCTGTGTGGTATTTTTAAAATTTAAAGTTTTCTCAGGATAGAAAAATAGAGAAAAATCTCTTCTTTGCAAGCCAGATGGTGAAGTTTCAGATCTTTACCCAGATTGCTATGGGCCTGTCCACATTAAACAGCCCTGTCCCACTGCTTTCTCATTCTTCCTCCCTGTTAACTGTTAATGGGAGGGGCTGGTTTCTAGTGCCCTTCATGACGTAATTGTGATTTTGAAACACTAATATCAAAACACGAATCTGGTGTTTTTCACAAGAGTTGCCCATGGTTTAGAGTCTGAAGCAAGCATTGCTGATGCTTGTGACATCAAGTGTTTTACCCTCAGTGATTGCCCAGTACAGCCATTTGTCACCTGCAAAGATGCACTTTCAAACATGGCAAGTGGCACTGTGAAGAATAAGAAGGGCTTTGCATTATTTATGCTAATTATTGTACCTACTTAAATGTAGTTGTAGAGAATTATGAACAATATAAAACTTCTAATTGGGGAGAAATCTCAGAACCTCACAAATGACATTTAAAATGTTATGGTTGGGGGGAGTACTACTTTGTGGTGAAGCTGTTGAGGAACAATTATCAGTTTTGACTCAAAGGATATTTGCAAAAATAGAATGTGACAATATAGAAAACATAAAATCGATAGGTAAAAATAACATCTGTGTAGAAGGTACTTTGGAATAAAAGCATATGCTACAAAAGCAAGTGGTGAGTGTCCCAGTGGTGAGTAGAGGCAGCCTTCTGAAGTTGTTAGAAAGGCAAAATGAAATGTGAAAGAGGACAGCTGTCTTGGTTTACATGCTCACACCTTGATAGTTATGAGAATGCATACTTTCTAAACAAATTATCAGGATGAGAGCAACAAAACTGGGTGCTGTAATTTCACAAGTGGGGGCTTGCTTCGTTTTTATTCACCAATATGTGATTCACTGGCTTAACAGAATGAGAAATTATAAACAATCAAGAAAGAAAGTCTTCCTTAATTGCAGGATGTTGAATTTGGTCAGACTTGAAGACAGCTAGGGCTGTCGAGTTATCTCACGTATATACAGCACAGAGTGAGTGTAAGCCTCAATCAGGATGTCACCACTGAATACAAGCAGAAAACTGTCCTTGATGGCAGAATTTCAGAGGAAGAGGCAAGTCCTCACACATGCAAAACTAAAGCTGATTAGTGAGTTTGTGTAACAGAAAACAGAAATGCTTTGGAGACCAATACCTCTTTGATACTGTCCTCTCTGTGTCTAGATGCACATTACCAGCTTTCTTCCAAAGTTTTATAAGAAACCCAGAGATAGGACCTACAGGAAGCAATGTGGCACGTCAAAAATATATTGGGCTATTTGTTCTCTAAAGTTATGGGCTGTCATTGAGACATTCCAGATATTATTGGCATGTGCTTTTGAACATAAAGGGGGATAGTGGATTAATGATCAACTGACACTGATTTGCAAATTTGAATTCCCCCCCCCAGTTTATTAATTATAATACAGTGTTTTAAGAATTCTTTCTAAAGAGCTTCAAAGAAAAATCAGACATATGTACTTGGTTTTTCAAAAGTTAAAGAAATAGTTCACTGTTTATTTTCTTTAAAAGAAACTTATATCTCTCAAAACCATTTGTGCCATAATAGTTATGCCAAAAAAAACTGTTAAAAATTCAAAGGAAACAAAAGTTATTTTAGAGAATAGCAGTAGATCGTGGCCATTCAAGTAATGTGTGTCCAGAAACTCCATTAGAAAAATGGTATATACTGAGTAGGTCTTGCCAGAAAAAAAAAAAACATATATATGTTTGCTAAGTTCACATTTACATTTTTCTGAGTAATTATCCATAATGGAAATTCCAGTGGTACTTTTTAAAATGGAAGAAATAAGTGGAGTTAAAGTCAAAACCATGTGCAATAATTTTAAGGAATCAATGCAAATACAACCCTAGAACTTTGAACTGATCCCAGAACAAAATAACAGCAACTTCATCTATGATTACACCCTCATAGTTGATCTGTGCTGTTTATTTGATGTGGTCTGTCCAATAATGCTGCCTGCAACACAGTACCACTACCTATACACAGTTGTGGTTTGGCCAATCACCGTCGGCAGTTCAGTGTTTTTATCCTGATCTGCCTTGCCTGCAGCACCAGCCCCTGCAGCTCTGGATAAGAGGTTCCGTGCCCAGCTCACTCTAGAGGATGGCAACCAAAGTACAGATCTCAGAAGTCTGCACATCTGTTGCACTGGCCGAGCTTACTGGTTTCCTAAGACTTCTATATAAGAGTGCTTCAGCCCTATGAAGTAGCGCTCGGTGCAGCAAGAGGGTCTCTTAAAGCTCCGGAGTTAAAGGCAGAAGTGGAGTCTGCGGGTCTTTACTCACCTTGGAGCTGTATCACTCCAGTCTCTCCTTCCATCCAACATGGACGCCTTCCCTTTTCACCACTGTCCATCTCTTGTAAGGAAACTGTTTGCGACTCACTCAAGAATCATGGGTTTGGGATACAGTGTTGTGCTTGATGGGCAGCTGGTTGGAAATGCAAATGAATATGCCGCATAGGGGGCCGGCTGGCTGTAAAGGGTTGGCAATCGTATTTACCGTTAACACTCATCTGCTCTGAATAATATAATATTCAGAGCTACAGTGAAACAAGAAAAATAATACAGTCTTCTAAAAAGCACAGTACCTTAAACAGGGTGCAATGTTTGTGAGTGTATATTCTAGGGTCCTTTATAAGTTAGGTAAGTCGATACCATATTGAGAGCTTTGTGGAATTTTTTTTTTCAGCCAAATAGAGAAGAGGAATTTGTGACACACTTGGAGCCCGCTGGCTAATAAGTAAATGTAGTTCACCACACCTCTCTGCACTCACCCTGTGCCCCACACTTTCTACAGACACCCCCTGCATTGCTCTAACCACAGGTTATTGCACTTCAGACCTCAAGGTTTGTGGGAACTACCTTGTCAAAATCATTAAAGAAAGAAACGCCTGTGAATTCTCCTCCTGAAGCACTGCCTGGTTTTGGTGTCATTTTGGTCTCATTAATCAGCATTGCTGCAAGGCAGACACTGTGCTGTGTATTTTACTGTCCCCAGCACAGCGGCTTCTCCATCTCTGCCCCCAGGCTGACGCATTGGGGAAAAGGAGAGAGGGAAGCCATCAATCTTCCCAGTCGCTCATGTCAGCAGCGAGTCCTTCCCCCTTCCTGTTGGCTGTCTCTCTCACCACCTGTGTTTAGAATTAGCACCGAAGCTGCTGCCCAGATGAATAAGAACCACTGTCCTTGTCACCTGCCCTGGTACGGGCCACCACTCCTCAATGAAAACAAGTATATCAAGCAGTTATCTCGAATGGGAACAGGGAAGGAGAGAGTGTCACAACTTTTATAACATAAAATTAAAGTAGGATTCAGAGCATATATTTTAGAAGGTTGACATAATCATTAGCACCAAGAGGTAAAAGCCAATAATTTTCCTAAGCACCATTCTCTCAGGATTGTTTACTGCCAGAGTTGATGTGCCTGGTTCAAGGCCTGTCTGTTATCTCCTGTCCATTCTCTACTCACTTAACCCTCTTGAGACTCCATTTGTTCTTTTGTGAAATAGCTATGTAGGAGCTTTTTGCAAGGATTGAGACACCATTCATAACCCTTGTTATATTGCTATTACCAAAAGTTCTCACCAAGTGTTAGCTAGTGTTGGACCTCCTTCCTCAGATAAAAAAGTACCATCTGTCAGGTTAAATATCAGAATTAGAGGACATAGAAGGAATTTGGCCCTAGCACTCTCTGATTTCCCAAAACACATATCCTTTAGGTTATGTTACATTGTTTCTAGTGTATTTATAGTTTGCAGATATTAATAATTTAAATATGTAAACTTTATAAACCACTAGATACTATGTTTTTATTTCCCAGGACATAAAACGAACATGGTTACTCATGTTGGTATGAGACTCTCAATTACATGCCAGTCACTCAAGCTATATGCTCACAGATTGAATTGTGCTTTCTTTATTTTAATTTGATGACAGAAAATAATTCTGCCCTTAGAAAACTAATACAAATTATCAAAAATAATGCAAAATATCAAAAAGTTGATTGTGAATTATTACAACCCCTCCTAGCCACTAGTCAGCTATGTGTGACTCTCCCTCCTTCATCTGATTAACCCATGCTATACAGAATGGCTGTGCATTAAGCAGTGTTCTTGGCCCCTTACACATGGAGACTTTGTGATTCCCACAAAGAAGTAGTACATCAAATGCCCACAGAGCTGGCATTGGACTCCTGTGTTTGGGCAAAGGAGTTGGGATTCTTCCCTCCACCAAGGTACACAGTATCTTCATTCTTCTTATCTATCCTATTTTACAATCTTTTTGTGTTGCACAAAATGAAAACTATAGTTTCTTTAAAATTTCCCCTGCTGGTGTATAGTAGTTTCTTGGAGTTCTTTTTCTGAACTCTTTGTTTCCATGCATGAAATTCACCTTATGTCTTCTAAAGGTTCAGAACCCTGAAGTAGTCATGAGATCACAATCACTTCATAGGGTTTGGAGGTTTGGAGGTTTGTTTGAGGCAGGAGTTTCTCTGTGTATCCCTGGCTGTCCTAGAACTCACTCTATAGACTGGGCTGGTCTTGGACTCAGGCTGTCTCCCTCTGCCTCCTGAGTGCTGGGATTTTATACATTCTGTGTAAGAATCTTTGCCCTTTCAGCTTCACTTGATTAAGGCTGCCTGTTACATCCCATGGAGATCAGAAATGCAAGTGCTTTATTTTTATAATGCTTATTTAGAAATATTCATACAAGAATACAGGATATCTAGTGTTGCACTATCAATTATAAAAGAGCTTGAGTGTTGAATCTAGACTCTGGAGAGAGATGGGACCCAAGAAGTATTGCCAAACAGGGACACGGATAGAACAGAGAATGCTAGTCACTGAGAATTTCATCTTCTGCTTATCCCAGGCATGTTTTAAAGATCTCTTTGTGAAGTCCAATACATTCAAGCTTTCTGAATCCTCAAGCCCTATAAGATTTGTAGACCTGAACTTTGTCGAGTAAGACTTGCCAGCTACTGAAGATGGTATGCTTGCTTGTCAAGGTGTCTTGTCTTTCCATCATAAGACTAGAAATGAGATAGCTTCCTACTCTGCTGACCACGGCTGCCTCATGGCTGCTTCTGACCATTCATTAGTAATGAATTGTTTCACAAGTTTTATTGTATTGTGACGTAACTGTAAACAAATGTATTTGCTCTTCACCCTTTAATAATGTGTGTGTGTGTATATGTGTGTTAGTGAGTGTGTGTGTGTGTGTGTGTGTGTGTATTTCTGAACAGTTTGGCAGCTTCAGAGAATAATTATGTAGTAATTAACTGTCAAATTATTGTCTGTTCCGTATTGGTCTCACATTAGAATCATCTGGAGAGATATTAAAACTTAAAATGTTCATGGCAAATCTCAGACTGATTAAGTCAGAATCTCTGGCTGACTCGGGGCATCAGTATCTTTTAAAGCTCCAAGGTAAGACTGAGAACCCTGCACAATGTTTCCTTCTACACTTCTGTAAAGTTGAAATGCAGGTAAAGAGCAGACCACGGTGCCTGTCTTAGATGTCATGTTGTGATCACATACTCTGACCAAAGCCACTTAAGAGAGACAGGATTGGTTTTGACTCATAGTTTCAAGTTACAACCCATAACGGTGGGGAGTCATAGCAGCAACAGTTAAGGGAGTTGGTCCCATGGCATCCATAACCAGAAGAGCAATGAATATTTGCATGCTGTGCTCAGCTTTGTAGGCTGCATGATTCTCTGCCTAGGAAGGGGGTCGTCCCACATCCATTTAGATAATGAAGGCACTACCTCGAAGGCATTCGCAGAGACTGACTGTGATCTAGACAAACCACTAGTGTGTGCCCAGCGCCTTACTTCCTAGTTGTTCAGCTGAATATGTCATAGAGATCTAGGAGATTCTAATGCCCAAATTACAATGATACTCCTGGTACCAGGACTACACTTTAACATTGAGAGCCTCTGATCTGACCTCTTCCTCCCACCTTCCTTCTGGTCTTCTCTACCAGGGATGCTCAGGGTAACTGCCCCATGCAGTCCATATTTAAATTATCAGTGTTGTAAAAGTCCTGGATTCTAAAGAAGGAGTAATATGTCACTTGTATCCAAACATCAGCCAACCTAATTACAGACAATTGACTATGCAAAAGCAAATGCCTCTTAATACAACACTGATCCCCCTAAGTCCCTTCCACTACAAAATTGAAGACAACACCAGATGGGGTTTGATGTCCCAGTGTAGGATTTGGATTTCATTTTCCCACAAAATTAGTTTCGTGAATGTTTGAGTATAACCAAGATGATCATGCTTTTATAACCATCCTTCAGAAATACTGTGGGCTCGAGGGTCTTTGATGAGCTGCCTCCCAGGGGCATTTAGAGAATTAAGTTTCTGGGTTTCAAAAAAGCAACTTTTACACAAACACTTACAACTAAACTTGTTTAGCCTTGCATCAGAAGTATCTGGTTCAACTGTTTACAGTTACCTTGCCCATTTCATATAAAGCAAGAGTGGTAGAGAAGCAACTGTCCTGCATTTAACTAACATTTATTAGGTGCCCTTAAAGCACCTGGTCCTGTATTGTTTACTAGGGATGTAAAGATGAAAAAGACAGCCCCTGTCCCAGAAGAGCTTGTATCCTAGCTGGGAAAATATTTACTAAGCAGACAAGAAAATATTTCCTAAGTTTCTGATGTGGTATGTGCAAAAGTGGAAAACTGATGAAGAGATCTGTTCTGCTTGTGAAAGGGATACTGTGGCTAATAAAGTTACACACGCACGTGTGTGCGTGTGTGCGTGCGTGTGTATGTGTGTGTGCGTGCATGTGAGCATGCATGTGAGTGTGCATGCGACATGTATTTAATGGGTATAGAATTGGGGAAAGTTTATTATTGCCTAATGATCAGGGAGTACACTTGTGGTAGAAAAGGAAAGAGGTATTCTACAGTAATAAGCAGAGTGTGCACTAAGGAGTGTGTGCCATGGTCCTCCCCGCATAGTGATTGGATGGTGTGAACTGTCGTGGTGTATGTGGTGTATGTGGTATTTCCACTTTTATCTCAGCCTTTCTTTTTGAAGAACATGTATGTGTGTGTGTGTGTGTGTGTGTGTATTCAAAATTAATTAAATATATTGAAGAGCTTATATATACATTTTAAAAACATATATTCATATATATGTATATCAATTCATGGAATATATAAAAAGGGAGAAGGAAAAGGGAAAAACTAAAACCAATCAATATAAATCTAATCTTCACATTTTATGTCTAAGGGCTTTCATATAAGTAGACAACTCTCAGACACTAGCAAGAAAGTTAATGTTCTCAAACAAGTAGCTGAAGAAGGTACTTCAGGCAGGCATTGATGTTTGAACGATGCTTTAATTGGCAGGTTAAACCTTTTATTGCCCATCGGAGATAACAATAAAATTGTATCTTCCCACAGTGAACACTTAAGAAGCACTTGAACACTTGAGGGTAGAAAAAACAAAACAAAACAAAACAAAAAAATCTCTGTGAACCTGGTTTTTAATAACCTTAGTAGTAGAATCTATTTGGCTCAAGGCATTTCCTAAGCATTCATATGTATATGAATTAATATATATCTATAACTACATATGAATTATATACATATATATATAATTATTGACATATAGATAGTAACACAAAGCTCTTCAAAAGAAAAGCTGGGATAAAAGTGTAACTACCATATACTGAGCCAGCAGAGTTCTGTGTTCTAGAATGTAAAGGTATAGAATTCTCAGAACAATTTAACAGAACAAGCCCCCAGTAAATTGATAGCAAAGATCAACACCTAATGAAGTCAAAAGCTTTGTCTGTGGGGCATTACTTACAGAAATGCTGTAGTGTGCAAAACCACACTGGAGGGTCTCCATAGGTGCTGTAAAGTTCATAAAGCAAAAGGCCCTCCCTGAAGGCACTTCTGCTCCCCAGCAAGAGTGGCACAAAGTACATAAATACATGGGAAGTTCATGGAAGATCCCGACTCCTTGATGTAACAGCACATGCACTTCTAAATGACTACGCCTCTGTACACCTGGGCTTTTGGCACCTACAAGGCCATGGAAAGCACTGCACATCTCTGTATCATTTCTTCTTTGATTTTTTCATTATGCTCTTGTCGCTGCTTCTGAGCAAAAGTGACTAAATAAAGAACTCACTGCACTATTTAAAACTCAAATCTTGGGGGAAAGAGAAAGCACTGTACAACATTCAGAACTCTGATTAATACAGATTGTACTGGCCAGATGACTTCCACGGCTTCCTGATCAGGTCATCAGAGGAAGTTCTGCTGGAGGATGTCTCAGTGCTGACATAAATTCTGATTCTTGAGTGGTGTGAATAGTCCAGGAAGATCCATGTGGTTTTTGACATTAGTAGAACAGCCACAAGGCTAGAACAGCATAGGACCAATGATGGAATCTGACTTCTGGTCATGAATCCCACCCTGTCAAGTGGCATCTTTTGCCATAACATAATGTCATCTTTCATGTTAATCTGGTTCATAACTGAGGTCAGGCTCAGTCATTGGAATTCCAGGGCTGACTGATTATCCACTTCTGGGAAATCCAAAGTGTACCAGTACCCACAATCAAAATTCTTATGTCCCATATCATTTGCTGTTCTGTTTGGGCAACCTACATTAAGAAGCTCTGCTTCTTCCTGGGAATTCCCATGTGGGTACCATTGATGAGAAAGCATCCTGAAATCCTTAAAAGAATTTGCAAGAAAATGGATGGAGCTGGAAAAATAATAGATTAAGCAAGGTAAACCAGATTCAGACAGAAATCACATATTCTTTTATATATGGAGCCTGCACGTGCTTGTGCATGTGCGTGTGTGTATGTGTGTGTGTGTGTGTGTGTGTGTGTGTGTGTGTGTGTGTGTGTGTGTGTGTGTGTAGGGGTAAGGTTGGACATAGATAATGAAATGAAAAAGGGAATTACAAGAGAAAAGTGTTCTAGTCCACATCTGCCACATGGCCCAATACCTCTACTCAGTCCTGGCACCTGTTCCTTCCACATCCGTGTCACACTGGTGAATCCTTAGCACCTGGTTCTTCCTGTAGTCCTTCTCTCTGCCCAGCAGTCCTTCCTTTCCTCTCCTGCCTCAGCTATTAGCCATCAGATCTTTGTTACAGAATACTGATGCAACATTTGACATGCAAATAAATAAAATAATAAAGAACAAAAAGTGACAAAAAAAAAGAAAACAAAGTACTGATGCAAGTGATGATCTCTGAGGATAACAAGACGAAAGTCTGGACAGTACTCAGTTCTCTGTTATACAGAGATCAGCACTGGATTCAAAGTCACCCTTTCCACTGTGCACAGAACGATTGCCCCAACAGAAGAAAGAGTGAAGGATGTGGGGAGGCCAGTGGGGGCCTGGGATGTGGAAGGGGACAGGAGGCTGGGCAAAGGTGGGAGAGCACAAGGGGAACCAACCAGGGAGGTGGGGAGAGTGGGACGAGGAGAACTGAAAGCAGCTAATTTTGTTTGGCAGTGCAGTAACAAAGCTCAATTCTGTGTATATTGAATTAAGAATATTAAAAAAAAAAACCTAGAAGGCTACAGCAGGATGACCAGTGCTTATGCAGTAAGAGTAAATAACTAATAAGTTAATAAATTTAATCTCTGTGGTTTTTTTTCCTCTGTAGCCTGACTGGCCTGAGTGTGCTGCCGTGCTGGTCCTTCATGACCATTCAGATAACCTGTTAGACTTTTTTAGAGTTTGTTCATTGAAGTGTCTGGGTTTGCCTTTTATGACCACAGTTAAAAGAAGTCTGGTGATGGGGTATTTGATGCTCTCTACCTGGACATGGCAGAACTTTCTAGAGACTCCTGTCTTTGTTTCCCACTGCTGTTCTCAGTGTTTCATGGTGCTAGAGCCATGGCTCATCAGATTAACCTGTGAGCTGCCAAAACAGAGGGCTGGAATTTGATCCCCAGGGACACACTGGAAGGAGAGAACCGACTCCCAAAAGGTGTCCAAATGCACATCCTCCAGTATATAAATAAATGCAGAAGAAGAAGAAGAAGAAGAAGAAGAAGAAGAAGAAGAAGAAGAAGAAGAAGAAGAAACCATTTCACAGAACTCACTTGATGTAGCCTATACACTTGGGATTAACAGCAAAAGCTCTCTTGAGTGATCTCAAGTATTGTCTTTTGCAATAACTAACAGTTTGGGATTTTTTAATCACTTCAGAGTGCAGTCACTAATATTAACAAAAGTATAGGTTTTGGTATGCCCAGAACCTTATGCAAGAAGAGTTTCAGCTCTGTTTTGAGTTGGTGAACCTGTGCCACTTTTGATTGGATCCCTCACGCTCTTTTCTGGACTTTATCATTGTCCAGTGCCAATGCTTGTGCTAAGGTGAGCCAGTTAATTTGCTTGGGGGTGGCTCCTCTTAAGGAAAGATGCCTGAAATCAAAAATGAGGGAGATATACATGTTCCCCAACCTGCCCAACTAGTGCGTGCATGCCTGTGGGCTAGTCTTGATGGTGTTTTCTTTGTGACTTGCCTGCTGTCCACTGGGGAGCCCATGTTCCTTTCATTTTCATTCTTTTCTGACTACAGTGCTTTTGAACACAGAGCCCCCCATCCTCCCACCACCCGAACTCCACATTCCAACTCCGTGATCTCATGGTGCCAGGCATATCTCCCCTGCCATGCCGTCAGACCGCCTGCTGGCTCTTGCTGAGGAACGACTACAACAGAAACTTGGCGCAGAAGAGCAGGACGCTCTCTGTATATTTTTAAGACCAGGGATCCAGATCCCATTTAGAGGCTATGTTTGTTTAAGAGCCCCTTGAAAACGGAACAAAACATTTCTTGTTGCTCTTACTTCTTGGTAACATCATTCCCTCTGCGCTGATGTACAGAATCTCAGAAACCAGGGAGTAGAAGAGATGTATTAATTCACGGCTAATCCATTCCCACTGCTCATGAGGCCTCTTTCCCACAGTCCATCCTCTTGTGCTTTTCTCTTCCAGTCTTCTCAAGAATTTATTTTCTCCAGTTCTCCTGGGGCACAGTTTCTGAGTTTGACCATAGAGGAATTTATGTGGAACTATTCATATTCCTTTTTTCAGCTCAATATTCCCGTTCTCCCTTTATATTACCATAAACAGCCACTCTTCATCCTGGTCTAGTATTTCTGGATGGTATTTTTGCTTCCATTTACTAAGTTCAGAGTTTGTTTTCCTGCCTTCCTTTCCCTCTTCATTTATCAGCCCTGATGCCCATTAATCATCTTTCAGTGCTCTGAAAACCCATTGCTTATTTCCATATTGGGACTACTTCAGGTCCCTGGGTACTGGAGGGAGCTTCTCTAAAACCTCTTCATTTTGCCTTCCTCTATCCATCCATCCATCCATCCACCCCCAAACTCTCGGCCCCTATTCTTCCCTTCCCTCTTTACCCTTCTCCCAGTCTCTTCCCTTTCTCCCTCTTCACCTTCCTCAATTTTCAACTGGAAAATGTTTCAGTACTGTTTATAAATTATGATTTGAAGAGTTCATTGAAAGGGTATGTGTGAGAGAAAGGGGGATGAGATTGTGAGTTGTTTGATTATATTTGTTCATAGTTATTTGAATGGCATTTTTCATATCCTCAGAGCTATAAATCTTTTGGACCCCCTGCTGACTGCTTGGATCAGATTCAATATTGGACTGTGGAAATATGATGTAACATTCTATTTTGGCATTGTCATCCTACTAGCCGAGAAAAACACAAACTATATTTGTAGAATTTGGAGTTCTTGGAGAAAGAGAAGAGAAAAACTTAAGTAGCCTTGACACTCACTTATTTAAAGTAGATTAGCTCTCAGGACCTATTGTTAGGTAAAAGAGATACAGATGTAGTATGTTGTATAGTTTCCCATATTGGAGAATCTAGTGTCATAAAGATGTTCATTCTGCCCCAACCAATCTCATTCCAGGTTCTAACCATTTTCCTCACACTCTCATATGACAGAGATGACATTCCAGAGCAAGGAGAAGAAACAGCTTTTTCCACACATAGTGCTAGAATAAACAGATATTTATAAAAAGAAAACCTAATGCCTACCTCATACATTATGTAAAACAAACAAAAGCACTCCAAATGGATGCAGACCTAGATATGAAAGATGAATAAAACATTATAGTGCACACATATAATTTATATGAATATACATATGTGTATGTGCATATATCTTCAGGACTTTATAGTATTGAAAGAATGAAAAATGACAGAACTATTTTACCAAAAGCAATAAAATCTTAATGATGCCAAAGAGAACATGGTAGCCAGATGCAGTAGTTACTTCTCTGTTGCTATTCAAGTCTGTAGTCAAGTGCTTTATATTTATTTACTAAAGAACTGCCCTTTGTCAAAAGATAAGAGGCAGAAGTAATCACATGTTCTGAGAATGTACTTCCTCTATGTGTAATCAGCTATAGTATCTAGAACATAACAAATTCTTAAATGAATAAGTTGTCTTAATGAAGACAACTCATCTAAATAAAGCACAGAATAGTTTAACCAGGATTTTCACAATATAAGTAAAACTAAACAATAATAAAAGAATCTCAACATCTTTAATAATCAAGGAGATGAAGCTAAACTGAATTAAGACTCTGCCTGCGTTTGTTCTGTCAGCTGAAAAGACTAGAATAAGCAGTACCGAGTACTGATGGGAATCTGGAGTTGTGGGAACTGGTGGTAGAGAGCAGATATTGTTATACACTTGGAAATAGTTCACCAGGCTCTGGTGTATTTGAAGATGTATGTCTATACCGCATGATTTTGCAATTTCACCCCTACATATAGAGTAACTTGGCAAGTGACTCGCAGAGATATGTATGTAACAATAGTTTTTATTATTCTTCTGTAACCATCTTGCAAATTTTCAGACTGACAGGAAAATGACAGAAGTATTTTACCAAAAGCAATAAAGGCAGTGATGTGAAGAGAACATGGTAGCTGGCTGCAGTAGTTACTTTTCTGTTGCAATGATAAAGCATCAGGAACAGGGAAACTTAAAGAAAACAGAGTTTATTTTGGTTTGCTGTTCAGAAAGCTAAGTGTCCATCGCGGCAGTAGAGCCCAGTAGCTGCAGCCGCAGCGGGAGCAGGAGGGGAGCCTGAGACCTCAGCCACAAGCACAAAGCAGAAAGAACAAACTGTAAGAGGGATGAGGCTGCATGATCTCAAAGCCCAACCCCAGTGATATACTTCCTTCAGCATGGCTGCACCTCATAAACGTCACCCAAAGAGTACCACAAAATGGGAAGCAAGGATTCAAATGGTAAACTTGCAGACTTGATCATTCAAACCACCACAAGAGTAGACCGACTTTGAAATCCTCCATCTGCCATTTCCTTGCTGTGTGACCATGGGAAAGCTATTGGTATATGTGAGGCTCAGGTTCTCATCTCAAACGCTAGTAGTAATAAGCCTACTATGCTGGATCCTCAATTAAATGTGATCCTGTATCTGAAGAACTGGGCATATGATACCAGCATAATTATCTAGTAAATTATGGGCACCGTTAAGATTTTCTTATGATGCTGACTAAAACAATTTAAGTTTGATCCTTAGAATATTTAGTCTGCACATTTACTGATGCATACTCAAAACTTTTTGATTTGTCACTATATAATACTAAATCACTCCAGAAAAATAATTTTACACTAATTTAGTTTTTTTCCTCCTCATTTTTTTTATTTTCTAAGTTTTTATTTATTTACATTCCAAATTATTTCCCCTTTCCCGTTTCCTCCCTCCCCGAAAGTCACATAAGCCCCCTTCCCTCCCTGTGTTCCCCATTCAACCCCCTCTTGCTTCTCTGTCCTGGCATTCCCCTACATAAAGTCTTTCCAGGACCAGGGGTCTCTCCTTCCATCTTCTTGGGAATCTATTGATATGTGAATTGTGTCTTGGGTATTCCGAGATTCTGGGTTAATATGCCCTTATCAGTGACTGCATACGATGTGTGTTCTTTTGTGATTGGGTTACCTCACTAAGGATGATATTACCAGTTCTGACCATTTGCCTAGGAATTTCGTGAATTCATTGTTTATAATTGCAGAGTAATATTTCATTGTGTAAATATACCACACCTTCTGAATCCATTCCTCTGTTCAGGGACATCTGGGTTCTTTCCAGCTTCTGGCTATTATAAATAAGGCTGCTATGAACATAGTGGAGCATGTGTCCTTATTGTATGCAGGGGAAGCCTCTGGGTATTTGCCCAGGAGTGGTATAGCCGGATCCTCCGGGAGTGTCATGCCCAGTTTTCTGAGGAACCACCAGACTGCTTTTCAGAGTGGTTGTACCAGCTTGCAATTCCACCAGCAGTGGAGGAGTGATCCTCTTTCTCCACATCCTCGCCAACAACTGCTATCTCCTGTGTTTTTAATCTTAACCATTCTAACTGGTGTGAGAAGAACTGGATGTATGATACCATACTTGTTGAGAACTTGAATGTTCTCAGGGTTGTTTTGATTTGCATTTCCCTAATGACTAAGGATGCTGAACATCTCTTTAGGTGCTTCTCAGCCATTAGATATTCTTCAGGTGAGAACTCTTTGTTTAGCTCTGTACCCCATTTTTTAATAGGGTTACTTGCCTCTCTGGAGTTTAACTTCTTGAGTTCTTTGTATATATTGGATATTAGCCCTCTGTCGGATGTAGGGTTGGTAAAGATCATTTCCCAGTTAGTTGCCGCTTTGTCTTTTTGACAGTGTCTTTTGCCTTGCAAAAACTTTGTAATTTAATGAGGTCCCATTTGTCTATTCTTGATCTTAGAGCATAAGCTATTGGAGTTCTATTCAGGAAATTCTCCCCTGTGCCCATATGTGCAAGGTTCTTCCCTAGTTTCCTTTCTATTAGTTTCATTGTGTCTGGTTTTATGTGGAGGTCCTTGATCCACTTGAAATTGAGCTTAGTGCAAGGAGATAAGAATTCCTCCAGATTTTCTAGTTGTGTTGAATACAGGCTTTATAGTAGGATCTGATGATTTTTTTGAATTTCCTCAGTTTCTGTTGTTATCTCTCCCTTTTTGTTTCCAATTTTGTTAATTTGGATACTGTCTCTGTGCCCTCTGGCTAGTCTGGCTAAGGGCTTATCTTGTTGATTTTCTCAAAGAACCAACTCCTTGTTTTGTTGATTCTTTGTATGGTTTTCTTTGTTTCTACTTGATTGATTTTAGCCCTGAGTTTGATGATTTCCTGCCTTCTACTCCTCTTGGGTGTATTTGCTTCTTTTTGTTCCAGGGCTTTCAGGTGTGCCATTAAGCTGTTAGTGTATGCTGTCTCCCGTTTCTTTTTGGCGGCACTCAGGGCTATGAATTTTCCTCTTAGCACTGCTTTCATTGTGTCCCATAAATTAGGGTATGTTGTGCCTTCGTTTTCATTAAATTTTAAAAAGTCTTTGATTTCTTTCTTTATGTCCTCCTTGATCAAGGTATCATTGAGTAGAGAGCATTGTTCAGCTTCCATGTGTATGTGTGCTTTCTGTTGTTTTTGTTGTTATTGAAGACCACTCTTATTCCATAGTGATCTGATAGGAGGCATGGGACTAATTCGATCTTCTTATATCTGTTGAGGTCTGATTTGTGACCAATTATATGGTCGATTTTGGAGAAGGTACCATGAGGTGCTGAGAAGAAGGTGTATTCTTTTGCTTTAGAATGAAATGTTCTATATATATATATCTGTTAGTTCCATTTGATCCAAGGCTTCAATTAGTTTCACAGTGTCACTGTTTAGTTTCTGCTTTCCTGAACGATCCATTTCAGAGAGCAGGGTGTTGAAGTCACCCACTATTATTGTGTGATGTGCGATGTGTGCTTTGAGCTTTAGTAAAGTTTCTCTTACAAATGAGGGTGCCCTTGCATTTGGAGCATAGATATTCAGAATTGAGAGTTCTTCTTGGTAGATTTTTCCTTTGACCAATATGTAGTGTCCTTCTGTGTTTTTTTTTTGATGACTTTAGGTTGAAAGTCAATTTTATCCGATATTAGGATGGCTACTCCAGCTCCTTTCCTGGAACCATTTGCTTGTAAAAAAATTTTTCCTGCCTTTTACTCTGAGGTAGTGTTTGTCTTTGACACTGAGATGCGTTTCCTGCACGCAGCAAAATGCTGGATCCCGTTTACATATCCAGTCTGTCAGTCTATGTCTTTTTATTGGGGAATTGAGACCATTGATATTAAGAGAGATTAAGGAATATTGATTATTGCCACCTGCTATTCTTGACACTATCTTTGTGTTTGAGTGGTTATCTACTTTGGGTTTGATGAAAGAAGGTTACTATCTCATTTTTTCCAGGGTGTTGTTTCTCTCCTTGTATTGGCAGTTTCCACCTATTATCCTTTGCAGGGCTGGGTTTGTGGAAAGATATAGTATAAGTTTGGTTTCATCATGGTATATCTTGGTCTCTCCATCTATGGTGATTGAGAGTTTTGCTGGGTATAGTAGTCTAGGCTGGCATTTGTGTTCTCTTAGAGTCTGCATGAGATCTACCCAGGATCTTCTGGCTTTCATAGTCTCTGGTGAGAAGTCTGATGTGATTCGGATAGGTCTTCTTTTGTATGTTACTTGGCCTTTTTCTCTTACTGCTTTTAATATTCTTTCTTTGTTTAGTACATTTGGTGTTTTGATTATTATGTGATGGGAGGTATTTCTGTTCTGGTCCAGTCTGTTTGGAGTTCTGTAGGCTTCTTTTACATTCATCAGCATCTCTCTCTCTCTAGGTTAGGGAAGTTTTCCTCCATAATTTTGTTGAAGATATTTACTGGCCCTTTAAGTTGCAAATCTTCACTCTCATCTATACCTATAATCCTTAGGTTTGGTCTTCTCATTGTGTCCTGGATTTCCTGGATGTTTTGGGTTACACGTTTTTTGCATTTTGCATTTTCTTTGACTATTGAGTCGATGCTTTCTATGGTATCTTCAGCCCCTGAGATTCTTTCTTCCATCTCTTGTATTCTATTGTTGACGTTTGCATCTATGACTCCTGATTTCTTCCCAAGGTTTTCTATCTCCAAAGTTGTCTCCCTTTGTGATTTCTTAGTTGTTTCTACTTCCTTTTTTAGTTCCTGGATGGATTTGCTGAGATCCTTCACTTGTTTGTTTGTATTTTCCTGTATTTCTTTAAGGTATTTTTGCATTACCTCTTTCAGGATTTCTGCCTGTTGACCCACGTTCTCCTGCATTTCTCTGAGCGATTTTTGTGTTTCCTTCTCATGGGAATCCATCTGTTGATCCATCGTCTCCTGCATTTCTTTAAGCAGTTCTTGTGTTTCCTTTGTAAGGGCATCTATCCATTGATTCATTTCTTTAAGCGATTTTTGTGTTGCCTCCTTGTGGGCCTCCATCTGTTGACCCATGTTCTCCTGCATTTCTCTAAGCGATTTTTGTGTTTCCTTTGTAAGGGCTTCTAACCGTTGATTCATGTTCTCCTGTAATTCTTTATGAGATTTATTTGTGTCCTTCTTAAAATCCTCTAATAGCATCATGAGAAGTGATTTTAAATCCAGATCTTGTCCTTCGGGTTTGATGGGGTATCCAGCACTTGCTGCTGTTGGAGAGTTGGGTTCGGATGGTACCATATTACTTTGATTTCTGTTAGTAACGTTCCTACGTTTGCCTTTTGCCATCTGGTTACCTCTGGTGTTAGTTGGTCCTGCTGTCATTGGCTGTTGGTTGGACCTCCTGTGAGCCTGCAAGGCTATTTCTGACCCCCCTGGATTACAGGGATTCCCCTGGCACTGATTTCTGGGGCCTGCCCTGCTCCTGAGTGACTCTGGAGCCCTGATGTGCCTTGCCCCAAGTGATGTTATATTGGGGAATCCCTGCACATCCAAAGGCTCAGCGTAGTGGATTCCCAGAGCAGAGGTCACCAAAGGGAGGCTGGCAGGCTCCCACCCTGTGCGGGGCGGGGGGTGATCTCTCCCAGAGCGGGGGCAGGGGGGAGGATCCCTCTGCAGGGCAGAAGTCCCACACCAGAGCTGGCGCATCAGTTACTGCAGACCTGCCCAGCTCTTGGGAGCAGGGAGCACACAATCTGGTTGAGACCTAAGTGATATTATGCTTGATTGTCCCTGTGTCTGGAGGTTCGAGTTGCCCTGTTGCCGGAGCAAAGATGGTGGAGTGCACTCTGCACTCTCTCAGCGCAGATCACTCTGCAGGGCAGATGGCCCACAGCAGAGCAGGCACCCAGACGACCGCAGCGCTGCCCCCGCTCTTGGGCACATATGGAAGCCCAACAGGCTCTGTCCCTAGCGATGTTATATTGGGGAGAACCTGGGTACCTGTATCCTCAGTGCAGTCGATCCCCAGAACAGAGGTCGCCAAAGGGAGGCTCCTCATTTTTAATAGCAACACTAAAAAAATGTTACTCAAAGGGAAGACATGACTGTGATAAAAAAAAATTTGTATAATTAACAAAATTATGTAGACTTTTAAATTTTTCTTAGTAAATTAAAACCTAAATATGATTATGAAAATTACTATCTTTAAAATATTACAATGAAGTGTATATCTTCTAATGCTAACCCAAGATCCTACCCATTAAATTATAGTATCAAAATAAGAAATAACTAAGTAACAGTATATTTTAGCCTAATGCAGTGGCCTTCATTTTTTTCAACTAAAAAAGTGAAGTCACTTGCAAAATCCTAAGGCTCATTTAATGTCTAATGAGATGGAGTCTTCGTGTGCAAGCATCATGGTGCCCACTGGGCCCAAAGCCAAGCTGTTTCTCTTGGGAACTGCTGTCTGCTTACCTCATTTCTGGTTCATTCTGATCATGTCAGTGTTGCCACCTAGTACCCCACCTTTGCATGAATACAGCCTCTATCTTCAACTAGATTGCTATCTTTCGGCCAAGCATCTTTGTGCTCATACATTTCGGGAATAAGAAAACCTATTTTTAATACCCCTCTGTGTCTAACAGCATCCAGAATAGTGATTGACAGAGTGCACACAAAACAGTACAAGGTGATGGCCATCAGACTGCACTGTGCAGAATCGGGACTGTATGGTGAGAGGCACATAGAGTTCATGGATTCTGCCTCCAGAACCAACTGGGTTTGCTTTGCTTTTCTTTGTTACAGAAGGAGAGTGGGGATCGAGTGTTTTCTGGCATTCAGCCTACAGGAATCCCACACCTGGGAAATTACCTCGGAGCCATCGAGAGCTGGGTGAAGTTACAGGAGGAGTATGACACAGTGATATACAGCATCGTGGACCTCCATTCCATCACTGTCCCCCAAGACCCCACCGTCCTCCAGCAGAGCATCCTGGACATGACTGCTGTGCTTCTTGCCTGTGGCATAAACCCAGAGAAAAGTATTCTTTTCCAGCAATCTCAGGTCAGCATCTCAGACCAGAGCCTAGGAAACTTGGGTTTTTGTATTGTTTGAAGCTCCTGCTCACAGTCTTTTTTAATTGTTCAAGGATGACTTCATCTAATGTGATGATTTCAGTTTGGTATTTACATCATTAAGTATCCTTGTATTTAATACTGATTTTCAGCTTCCTCCCACTGTACTTTACAGTCTCTCATCCACCCCACAGTTAGGTCGCATTTGTTCTTTGGACCCTGGGATTGTTTTCTGTGCTGGACTGCATTCAGTCCCATGACCTCCCACTGTTGACTAAGCTCCCTGTGATCAGGAGTGAATTTTGTGACCAATGATTTTTTTAGAATGCCAATGGCAGTTCATTGAGTACTGAATTTGGAAGGCCTATTGGGTAAGTTCCATTGTTCATTCTTTGTATAATCGCTTTTGAAAGGGTTTGATGAAACAAGCCAGGAAATAAGACAAAGTCCCAGAATTTTGTGTATAAGCCAAGAAAGTGTTCTAAAAGCCAAAATAAATAAAGCCAAAGTATTTGACTCATACCTTTACTATGGATGAGTCAGTTTATCCTTAGACAGGAAGAGATCCTGGCCCAGAGACAACAATTTAGAGTCATACTAGCAAAGAAGATAAGAACTCCTACTGGATCACACCCTTGTTATAGATCTGCTCTAACCTACAGCAAAGTCTCAGCCATTGGATCCCCTCTCCTGATCATACAGTTCTGTCTACTGAATATATGTTTTAATATATATTTTTTATTAACCCAGAATATATCATAATGAATCATAGAGTAACCAACTGAAAAGCATAGGAGTAGAATACTTGCCTAGTTTGCTCAGCGTCCTGAGTTGAATCCCCAGCAAGGCCAAGCACACACACATTAAATGAAGGATACATTCAAAAAATAAAGTCTTCAATGTAAGCTTGTCACTCATATGCATATGTGAAATAATGTCATCATTAAAAGGATCGTACAGGCAACTTACCTGGATCATCTCTACAGTTGATCAGGAGGCTTTTTCTTAAGACTCTTCAAGTTTCATGTTGGACAAATCTGAAGTATTTATCTAAATTGGGCAAATCTGGGCTTCTCGATCATTTCTGTGCATCCAGTAACTTTTGCTTTTAGGAAGCAGCGGTAGGTCAGCTGTATCTCCGCACACCTGCTCACCAAATATGTGCACACGTTTATTTTGTGTAGACTTTATCCCCTAGTTTTACTTTTAAAACATGGTTGACTCATATTTTTTATATATGGGTCCTTTGCATGTTTTTCTGTGCACCCTGTGCACGCAGTGCCGGTGGAAGCCAGCAGTGGGGACCGGGTAGAACTGGAGTCACAGATGGTTGCGAGCTGCCGCCTGGGTGCTGGGAACAGAAGTTGGTCCTCTGCAGGAGCAGACGGTGCTCTTTACCACTGCGTCACCCCTGGCTGCTGGTCCTCAGTGCTCTTCAGACAGTGCTCTTTACCACTGCGTCGCCCCTGGCTGCTGGTCCTCAGTGCTCTTCAGACGGTGCTCTTTACCACTGCGTCACCCCTGGCTGCTGGTCCTCAGTGCTCTTCAGACGGTGCTCTTTACCGCTGCGTCACCCCTGGCTGCTGGTCCTCAGTGCTCTTCAGACGGTGCTCTTTACCGCTGCGTCACCCCTGGCTGCTGGTCCTCAGTGCTCTTCAGACAGTGCTCTTTACCACTGCGTCACCCCTGGCTGCTGGTCCTCAGTGCTCTTCAGACAGTGCTCTTTACCACTGCGTCACCCCTGGCTGCTGGTCCTCAGTGCTCTTCAGACGGTGCTCTTTACCACTGCGTCACCCCTGGCTGCTGGTCCTCAGTGCTCTTGAGCTGCTGGTTATCACCCAGTAGCACTTCACCCTTCTAAAGGACGGTGATGCTTGTGCTTCATGGTTCCAACTCACTCCAGCACGTGCCCCCGTATCTGACCCTGCAGAGCTGCTCATCCTCAGGATACTTTTCAAGTCACTCAAGTGCATTTCTCAAAGCACGTCGGCTTCACTCCATCCAGGCTGGTTTTCATACATCCTCTTCTTTGATCCTTATTTGATGTTATTCCTAAAACTTGCATCCTCAGCCACAAGTTTCTATTGCCATACTTGTGGAGATGAGTATGTCTACCTTCCCCCAGAGTAACTGCTGACCTCGTTACTTTTCGAAGTAATCTTTAAATTAAAGGCTATTTTGAAGCTACATCCAACAACTGTACTTTCATTCATTTTAGCACCTTCCTCCAAAGATAATTACCATATGATAGTATTTGGCATCACATTAGCATATTATAAATATTTCTTGCTCTGTATCAGACTTTTGACAGTGGCCTCTATAGGCACATAAAATATGCAATAACTGAGAGAACTTCTTTAACCTGTAACATTCGAGAACATGTAACCCACAGTGTAATGGATTGTATGTGCATTGTCCCGTAAGTGGGAAATTAGAGTGCTCACCTTCTCTTTGGTGGTCCTCAGGTCGGAGCATCTGCCTGCCGCAGCTTCTAACCTTAAGGCTGCCACACTTTGCCACCCTTGACTTAGGCTTTGTTTTGATAGTCAGTTTAATAAACTTTGAGGTATTCAGCAGTTCTCCCCTCAAAACACATGTGAAAAGCCTCCTCAGGGGTCCTTGTAGCCACAAGGCATAGTCTTGGCAGTGCCCTTCTGCTTTACCTTAGACAATCAAATTGTTCCAACTCTTTAGATGACATATGTCTTCCAGGCTCCTCCTTTTTTAATATTAACAAAGAAAATACTGGGGGCTGGAGAGATGGCTTAGTGGTTAAGAACACTGGTTGCTCTTTCAGAGGTCCTGAGTTTAATTCCCAGGAACCACATGGTGACTCATAACCATCTGTAATGAGATCTGATGCCGTCTTCTGACATGCAGATGTATGTGCAGATAGAGCATGCATACATAAAAAGATAAATAAGTCTTTAAAAAAAGGAAAAAAAGTAAAGAAAATATTGAGATGTTTGTATGAACAGGGAGGAGCAGGGCGGTGTGCTGTACTCTCACACTATTAACATTTTTATTTGACTTCTCAGCATTGTCTTTAGTGAATAACTGAAAATAGCTATTGAGTGCAATCACATTTCCCTCCTTAAATGCTTCAGCGCACCTCCATACAAATTAAGAAAATGTTGTATAGAAAAACCATGCTATCATTACACCTAATGGAGCTGCTGAGAAATATAATGAACATCTAATACTGACATTATTTTGGGGTGATCTACCCAGGTCCACGTTGGGTTTTTCATTTGTTGGGGTTTGTTTTGGAGTGTGCACATGTGCATTTGGAGTGTGTGTTTTTGGAATGTGCATGTGTGTCTCCTTCCACCTTGGGTTCTGGTGATGGAACTGAGGCTGTCAGACTTGTGCAATAAGTGTCTTTATCTACTGAGGTATCTCACTAGCCCTGCAGTAGGTCTCCTGAAGCTGTTCTTTATGTCTAACTATAAGTGTGCAGCCTGTCCCTTTGACCGACAGTTCCCCAGTTCCCCACTACTGTCCCCTGATAACCACCTGTTTCTGACTTCAGTTTCTTTCTCTTCTGTGTGTGGTTCCCATGGCATCTGTCTTTCTATACCTAGGTTGTTTTACTTAGTGTATACTCTGCCAGTTTATCCATATTGTTGCAGATGACAGGGCTCCTTCTATTTACAGAATACTATTATATAGTAGCAGTTATAGTAGCAGTTTTTTAGTCTGTTGATAGACATCCAAGCCAGTTCCATATCCTGACCTGTGAGCCTGCAGCTTGTATAAGGTGCTGTGATGAGAGGGAGGGCAGATAGCTCCCATCACCCACCACATACTGAATTCCCAGCCTCGGGGGTGCGCCCACTGTGGGGCCATGCCAACATACTGACTTCACAGCCTCGGGGTGCACCCACTGTGGGGCCATGCACGTACTTTATGTGCTCTCCTTTAGGTTCCTCCGTGCTGTTTTCAGGAGGACTGTACTTTCCCACCTCTCCCTCCCATGATTTCCCTTTTCCAGAATTTTGGCAACATATGTAATCTGACTTTTTAGTAGTAGCAGTTAAAGAGATCTGAGGTGATGAACCTGTGAAGTAACAAAATAACAGGAAAGAGCCCTCTTGTTAGATCTGTGGGAGGAGTGTGGAGTCATGTTTATACAGTGATGGAGTGGGACCTTCCTTGCCCTGCCTGCTGACCCTCCTTGTGCTGTCTCCTCAGGAGCTGGAGGCAGAAGGCCAGTGGGAAATTGACGTTTGGCCCTCCTCTCACAGAATCCATCACCGTGTGGTAACTGCAGGCATCTTTCTATGAGGTATAAAGAGAGCCTCTTGCCTGCCCTGGGGCCGAGCTCTACCCCATTCAGCTACAAAAGCTTTTAGCAGTGAGTCTTGTGAGCCTTTCTGCCATACGACCAGGGTGATGTAGACTCAACTTCAGTTTCATTTGTGTCCCGTGCTCTGATTGACTTTTACCAATAACTGTCAGAAACACATATTGAATATTTTTTTAATTTTAAGAATTTTTAGTAAGTCAGTTACTAATATAGGAGACAGGTAATATACAGATCACTTACCTACATTAAGTGTCTTTTGTGTTGTTGCTTCCTTTTTCTTGGCAGTTTTGTGGTTTGTAAGCATTTGATTGGTAAATAATTATCAAGATTTGGGAACTGGGGCCAATTAAGATAATTTGTACATGATACCCCCACACAATTATTCACAAATAGAATTAATAGTTTTTGAAATTGTGAATTAGATAAGAATATTTTTTCTACCATACAATGTGTTCTTGGGAATAGCCATCAGGTGATGATTTTCCCATGTGCCTGGGTTGTGCATTAGAAAAAACCCTAGTAATCATTTTAAATGGGAAAAGAATTCAGCTACGTTATAATGCTGATTTTACCAATAATTTTCATCTGCAATCCTTTGCATTCTTTCTCAGCAGCCTGACTGGAACAGTTTAGGCGTACTGAAGATTTTCCCCATTATTTTCTTTTTCTTCCTCACCCACTGGCCTGCACTCACAGTGCTTCCCCTAAATGTGCTTGCCATATGTGGGGAGTTTCAGACCTTCTCATCTGAAAGTGTACACATGAGTGTGTCTGTGCACATGAATATGTTCACACGCGCATTTTGGGCTAGAGAAGGGTCGGGCGGAGAGAATGCCTGGGTGTACATTTGGCAGAGGTTTCTATGTCAAAGCCAAAGTCTCTGTCTTTTGTTTTCAGCGGACCTGAGCACAGACCCAGGCTGAGTCCCCCAGATGTCTGTGAAGCACAGGTTTCCACATCTCTCTCTGTCACTACCCCCCACACTCCTCCCCTCCCTCCAAGTATAATCGCCCTGCAGATGGAAGATAGAAACGGAAGATGTAGCCTTCAGGTCTGTCTGCCAGCAGAGGTCAGGACCAAAGGAGGGTTTGGAGTATCAAATATCAAGTTACTGAAGGTCCGTCCGGAACAGTCCAGAAAAAGTCAGGGGAGCAGAGTGGAATCCAAACCTTTGGAACGTAGCCTCATTCTCTGGCGTTATGTTTTGTTTCCCAGGAAACTAAAATCAATAATAATAATAAATTAAAGAGTACAATGGGGGAATCAGTTTCTGAGTGAAGGCCAAAAGGACTAAGTACGTGCATCTTGCTCCAGTATATGCATATAAAAGTTATACCTGACTCCTTTCTGCACTGAGAGGTAGAAAGCCAGATCCTAAAATTAGGCCAAGTCTACATGGGCACTCTGCATCCTGATACTTTTGCAAGTGCATTTGAGTATATGTTTATGATTGTTGAGCTCTCCAAGTTGTTAGCTACCAACAAGGAGTGTGCGCTCAGCTTGTAACTGAAGAGGAACAAACATCTGTGTAGACTAATGGATTCTTGGAATGTATTTGTAAAATTGGCAATACCTCGAGAGTTCCTGGGGGAGATGAGGCTCTGAATGGCCTATGCAATAAACCGAAGTTAGAGAAATGATGATATAGCCAGACTCTGCATGTGTTTTCTTCTCTACATAGTTCCCACCTGTACCACAGGTACCACTTCCTGGCCTCCATCTGGCTACTGCCTGACTTGATAAGAAGGAACAGACCCAGAGCTTGACCAGTCGTGCCTTCAGGAAGAGGTCTTGCCTCACTCAGAACAAGAGTGGAAAGGCGTACACGTTTTCTTCCACTGGACTGAATGTCACTGTTGTCTCTCCTCATCTGTGCCATAACTGACAAATAGGGGCTTAAAGAAAATGAGGTGTCACATTTGGCAAAAGCTGACGTTCTGTCACCAGCCATTGTGTGCCTCTTGTTGCCCACAGACTCCTTGATGTCGCAAAGGTTTTGTCTGAAGTGGATTGGCAGATGGCCATCCAGCTAATGGCTGTCTCTTTTTAGTCTTGTTTAATAAAATATTTTCAGGAACTTCTTACTTTCTTTTTCCTTTGCAAGGAATATTTTGGATATTCAAGACTATTAAATAATAGAGAAATATTTCAACCACTCAGGAAAGTGTGAAGATGAATGGCTGTCTTTTGAAACATTAAGTCCCTTCCTACAGGTTTTGATTTTCAAAATAAAACATTGCAAATATCGTAGAAACTTTTTAACTCAATCAAATTCCATTCCATGCTCTGCCTCCCTAGAGGCAACCCCTATATCTATTTGGTATTTCTCATTCCCACATATGTGTTTTTATTTGTATTGTATGTGATATGGCCATAAATAATCTGTATTATTTCTTTGTACATTTTCAAACTATGTAAATGATATCCTGCTGCAAACCTTTCTGCATCTTTTATTTCCGAGATTTGTTCATTTGTTTTATTACTGTACAGTGTTCTGACTCCTTCACAATTTTTTTTTACCCACTTTCTTGGCAAGAATATTTAGATTTTTTTTCCAAACTTAGTTTTTGTTTTTATTACAAACAACAGTACTGTGGTCCTGCTTGAAAATGCCCTTTGTGTACTCAAGAAAGATTTTTTTTGTTTTTATTTTTGCTTTGTTGTCTTGGGGGGGTGGGGCATGCATACACAGTGACCTGCATGGGGAGGTCAGAGGACAGTTAGCAGGAACTTGTTCGCTCCTCCCACTACGTGGGTCCTACGGATCCAGCTCAGTAGTCAAGCTTGAGCCCCTTTCCTGGCACAGGGAGAACAGAACTGTGAGGATGCGTGCACCACAAACCTTGCTCAGGCCACCACTGGTTCTGATCTGCACTCCCACCTCAGACACTCAGCCCTCAGCAGTGGCCTCAGCAGTATCAGTCGCTAGATGTTTTCCTTTCTCCATGAAGCACTATGCTATCTTGATGGAATTTGCATTTCTGGTTGAAATTAAACATTCTTTTTCCTAACCCTTCTGTTTTTATCTGGGTTTTGTTTGTTTGTTTTTGTTTTATTTTCTCTTGTTTTTCCCCTTGTCTGTTTTCATTTGTTTCGATTTTTGGCGCATGTTTTTAAATTGTGTGTGTATGTTTTTTTAATTGAGTTGAAGAAACCCTTTTACGTGTTTTGAATACTAACCCTTTGTTATGTGCTGTCTTTCTTATTCTCTCTCTCTCTCTCTCTCTCTCTCTCTCTCTCTCTCTCTCTCTCTCTCGCTCTCGCTCTCTCTCTGTGTGTGTGTGTGTGTGTATGTGTGTGTGTGTGTGTGTGTAATTGAGTTAATTGAAATGGGAAGACCTACTGTAAGTACAAGTACCATCATTGAGAGCACTGTGGTCCTGAACCTAATTAGAGAAGGAAAGGGAGCTGAGCACAAGTTGTCATTGAGTTCTGCATCCTGACAGCATTCAGTGTGGCACACTGCCTCCCGCTGTGACTGCCACACTTTCCTGCCACAAGGAGCCAGAGTAAACCCTTCCTTCAATTGCTCTCCTTGGGTGTTTTGTCACAGCAACAAGACAAGTAGCTATAGATATAGAAAAGCCTTTATTTTCCTGTAGTTGAGTTCTTATGATGTGCATTTTCAGTAATTCTTCTCTGGCTTAACCTTAGAGACCTATTTATTACCTACAAAGTGATTTTTACATTTTTTCACATGTAAGACTGAGTTATATAAAACTTGAGAATTCATGCACATTTTATTGATAGTATTAAAAACACACATTGTTAATTTCATCATAGATCTCTTCGTGGAAGCTTTAAGTATTGGGGAATGAAAGGTGCATATTTTCTAAAATTCAGATTTGCCCTAGAAAGCAGGCAGACTGTCAGTAGCCACATCACTCAGTTTTCCTTGATGTGGGAGTGCCCACTGATTTACCTTAGCGCTGGAAGGTAAGAGCATAGCGCACATCATGGCCAAGCAAGAGTGGTTCTTGAAAGCTTTTTTTAAAGAATGTTTCTTTCCAAGACAGAGTTTCTCTGTGTAGCCCTGGCTGTCCCAGAACTCTCTGTAGACCAGACGGACCTCTAACTCATAGAGATCCACCTGTCTCTACCTCCTAAGCACTGGGATTAAAGCGTACACCACCACTGCCAGGCTTCAAAAGCTATTTTATCTGATATAAATAAAGCCACCCTGTTTTCTTTGGGTGTCGTTTGGGTGGAAACTCATTTTTAGCTGATTTGCTGCCTGGGTCTCCCATTGATACTGCATAGATGGATGTTGTTTTCACCTATTCAACCACTGTTCCCCTTGAGTGGTGACTTTAATCCATTTGTTCAGCTTACAGATTGGAAAGAGACTTGTGTTGTCTCATGGTTTGTTCTGGGTGTTTCATAGCTCCCTTGTCTTTTCTTCCTCACTTGGCCCCTTTTGTGAGTTAGTGGGTGTTTCATGATATCAGTCTTTGATTCCTTTCTCTTTATCACTTACCCAAGAGGAATCTTTAAGCATCCCATGCTTTCCCTAGCTCTCTTTGTTTTCCCCATCTAAGATAAGAATGAGGAGTTCCAGAGAAGGGGCTATTCCTTCAGGCTAGACTCTGAAATGAAAAAATACAGAGTCACAGATAATCTATAGGTATCCGAATATATTATAAATAAGAAAGAGACAGTGCCTCTTAAAATCAAGAACAATTTGTTACCCAGTTGATCCTAAAATAGATTGATAAATAAAGTACTTCAGAATAAGAAAAACTATGCACAGGGGCACATATATACACAGTAAGTCACAGAGTGTAGATAGAAGTGACCTTTGAAGCTGGTAGATAGAATCAGCACATGTAGTTTGGGAAATATTAGACAAGGAAAGAGTTAGTGAACTCTTGATATGCACAGCCCTGTGCTCATTGGCCAATGTGAGTACTGACAGGAGGCAACCCAACTGAAGAGAGGGAGAGAATATCACTGATAGTATGTTCTTTTAATTAAAATCAGATCTCCAAACAAGGTTCTTGTTAAAGGGATTTGTCATGGGGATGATAAGAGTCTAATAAAAATAACTCAGCATGAAATTGCACGTTTCCGAAAGGAAGCAATAAATGGGAATTTGTGAGTCTGAATAGACTACAAGTGTCCTTACTAAAACTTCCAGGACCAGATTTGTGGGAAGGTAGCATTTGCATAAGAAGTAGGGAAATCCTAAGGATCTCTGGGAGTGTGTCAGAGATGTGACCCAAGAATTACTAAACCAGTAATTGACTAGGTCTGATTGATATCTAACAAGTATATATTTTGGAATCAGCTTCCTCTGTTCTTTTTTTTTAATTTCTTTTTTATGTTAAAAATGTAGAAAAATATAGATAATGGCCTAAGGGACAGTCATGTCCTCAGCACAAAGATGAATGTTGTTAATATCTTATCATATTTGTTTTCTATTCCTCTTAATAAAAAAATTATAGATGATGGGCCTGGTGAGATTCATTTGGTAAGGAGTCTGCCCTGTTAGCATGAGGACCCAGATTCAGGTCCTCATCACCCACATAAAAGCCAGTTACATCTCTGTAACCCTGGCACTCAGTGAGCAGAGTGACCCTTGCAAGGGCCCACTGACCAGCCAGTCTAGCTGAATCAGTGAGTTCCAGATTCACTGAGAGACTCAATCTCAAAAAAATGAAGAGAGGAAAGAAGTCCAGTGTTGGCTTCTCTGGTTTCCACAGACTCACACACAGGCATGTGTGCGCACACACACACACACACACACACACACTTATATACACACATTTATGCACACACACATACACTCACATGCATTCATACACACTCATATACACACATGCACACTCATATATACACATGCACACATATACACATGCACACATACATATACACATGCACACATATACACTCATATATACATATACACACTCACACACCCAGCTATTTAAACTGTGCTTGATATCCTCTCCTTAAAGTTTATAAAAATTTTAAAGGAATTTGACACTGGTTTATGGTTATTTGTAATATGTGTAATCTTACCTCCCAACTACTTATAAGGCTAGGACCAAATCTTTATTTTTATGGGATAAGTGATCTAAGCGTTTTCGGTGCTTTGCTTTTTGTCACACTACATTACCAGAGTTTGTTAGTAGGTAAATCCTACTTGAAAGTTTTGGGGAAAATGTGTTTTGATTGAGTTACTATGAATACTCAATAATATGTTAATTTTGATCAGTTCGGGTATGTATGTTTTGTACACACACACACATACACATGTGCACACCATAAACTTTCTTATGAGTGTGTGTGCTTAGCTTGTGTGTGTGTCTGTGCACCACTTGCATGCCTTGTGCCAGAAGATGTAAAATTTCCTGGAACTGGAGTTACAGATGGATTTTAGTCACCATGTGGGTCCTGGGAATTGAACCCAGGTCCTGTGGAAGAGCAGCCAAGGTTTCATCTCTCCAGCCCCATAAACTTTTACAGTCATAGATAAAGTTGAACTTTTTTAAATCCTTCCCTGTATATCCCTTTCATCTCTCCTCAAACCCATTTCCTTTCACCACAGACAACCACAATCTTAAACTTCATATGATCAGTGTAGCTTATAATTGATACTATTTTTCCACAAACTTGTAGTTTGTACTTCATTGAGGATAGGTAATGTTGTTTGGTTTTCTAACTTTAAAACATTTTGCAAACAAAATATATTGTGGTACCTTTTACAGTTTTCTTTTTTCACAGAACAGTGTGTTTCATTTTGGTCTGGAGTGATTTTGATTGGGGTTTGTGACAGGGTCTTACTGTGCAGCACTCTTTGGCCTGGAACTCACAGAGATCCACCTGCCTCTGCTTCCCAAGAACTGGGAGTAAAGGCATGTGCCACCATACCTGGCAGAACAGCATATTTCTATGATCTGTATTTATAGATTCAGAATATGATTACACCACTGTACTCATTACATTCCTCATTGCCGTGACCAAATACTTGAAAAGAAGCAGCCTAAGGAAGGAAGGGTTTATTATGGCTCACAGTTTGAGGGCACAGTGCATCATGGCAGGGATAGCAGAGTGGCAGGGTGGCTTTCCTCTGTGACAGTGGGGACACGAGGCTGCATGCTCACATTTCAGTGGATCAGAAGCATAGAGGGGCTACCAGTATTCCACTGTTCCATGTTTATTGTCTAGATCCTCAGACCGAGACTGGCGCTGCCCACATTCAGAGTCGAGTCTTCCCTCCTTAGTTAATCATTGGAACACTGCTCATAAGCATACCTGTTACTATACCTCATTAATGCCTAATCAAATCAAGTTGACAGTTGAAATTAACTGTGACGGCTGGCCACACGTGTCATCGTATTGCCACACTTTTGTCATTTCTCTATGTGACTTTAATCCTCCCCATAAATTTTGCAAGAACATAATGAGTACTTATTGTATCCTAAATGCTCATGCTGTACCACTGAATAATTCAAATTAAAAATCATTAATTTCTGTTGGATTAGCAAAGTAAATAGTAACAGTAGTATATAAGCAAATGATAAATTCTATTAGAAGGTGTCTTGGTTACTTTTCTATGGCTGTAACAAAACACCACATCCCAAGCAACTTATAAAAGAAAGTGTTTAATTAGGTTTAGAAGTTGAGAGAGTTAAGAGTCCATGGTGGTGAGCAAAGGCATGATGGGAGTAATAGGTGAGAGCTCACATCTTGAACCACAGGCAGGAGGCTGACAGCACACTGGGCATGGGGTGAGTCTTCTGAAACTTCAAAGGCAGCCCCACTGCCACATTTCCTCCAGCAGTACCAAACATCCCGATGCAAATGAACCTGTGGAGGCCATTTTCATTCAGACCATCAACTGGGCAGTAAGTAGCATGAAAAAGAATCAAGTAAAATCGGCAATGAGACTGAGGGAACAGATGGCTATTTCTAATGTGAGATCTGGTAAGCCTTATGAGGTAAAGGCTGAGCAGACTTAAGGTGAAGTAAAAGAGGAGACGTTCGTCAGAGAAAAGGGCCAGTGTAAAGCTACTGAGGTGGGAACGTCCCTGTAAGTTTGGGGACCATAAAAAGGCCAGCTTCCTAGAGTCCAAGTGCAAAGAGGGAGGGAGATTTTGCCCAGGGTGACATATGGAATAAGGAGGGCATATTGTTTTAGTATCTATAGTAATAATAACTGACTATGTGCTAGGTCCTGTTCTAGGGAACCTCACTTCATAGATAGTGAAAGTGGGGCACAAGGAGGTAGGTGACTTAGCTCGCCCACAGTGACTGAGTAGCAGCGCTAGGATTCAGACCCAGGTCAGCTCATCCAAAAGATGAAGCTCTTGGGTGTGAGGTGATCTGACTGGCTAGACAGGGGTCCCATTCCTCTCTCCCTCAAGTCCTACACTCAGTCTAAGAGGGCAGCCTCCCCCCAGAAGGGTATCAAAGTACCTGTGCTCCCCTGACAGAACCTTCAAATGAGCTCTCAAGGCAAAGCTTTAGGCAAAACTGCCGTCCTGTGTGGCTTCGCATCTTGCCTGGCAGCCTTACCCTTCACCTACTGTAATCTAGCCTCCACTTCCGTCACTCCCATAGAATTGCTTCGATCTGCATCAGCAGGTTAGTTTGTAAGTCTGTTCCTTCTGCAGCTTCCATGAAGTTCATAGTCTCTCGTTCATACAGTGTACCAGCCTGGGTTTTACAGGGATGAACAAGGCAGGCAAATTGCAGTGACTGAAGAAGCCTCGTGTCTTCTTCTGTTGATGGCTGCCGACTTGTTTGTGCAAGGTCAATAGGTCAATTGCTGTCCTGTACCTTTGTGTGTCTATAGCTAGAACAGATCAGGTTTTGTTTGTGGCTTCGCAATATAGGAAAATAATATATTTAGGTATTTATCACTTTTGCTTTGGCTTCAAATAGAAATCTGTGCTCGACTATGATAATTATTTCTATTATTTCTCATATAATTATTGAAGATAAATAGCAAAAAGTTAATTGGCTTTGACCTTTTACCTACTTTTTCTACTAGAATTGATTTGAATTAATTTAATGCTAATTTGGAACATAAAAATCTCTGGTGAATATTAAATAATTCTCATCCCATATGTACAAATAAAAAGCTACTCCAAGTAAAATACTTTCATTCATGGGGATACAGTTGTAAGGTTTTTATCATGTCACCAAGGCTAAGCGTTGGACCCAGCATTGAAGGGAAAGATGTCTTGCCTCTGTCCACACATCCACGGTCTCTTGCCGCATTTCCATGCCTAAAGCTATTGGGTGTTAGCTGCATTCGAATGGGAACACGTTTTCCCTGGTGCCTGGGAGCAACTTGAATCCCCTCAGCTACTTTCTGGGTTACTGTTTGCATCGGATAGTTGTTTGTTTACAGCAGCAGTTAGCAATTTTCCTGGACAGTGCTGTCATGGCCACTGCCTTCACTGAAACCCAAAGGCCTCTTAGAAGAAAGATGACAGACTCTCCAGCGACTTGCAAAACTTTAAAAGCAATTCCTTGTCAAGCATGTGAAAAACAACTTTTCTTTCTATATAACTTAAGAAGAATAAAAGAGAAACTATCTTCCTCCAGATGTTGGAGTGCTTGTGAATCCTTGCTAGTGAATCAGGCATGGGCTGGTTCATCCCCAGGCCTTTATGTTCCCTTTGCAAAACCCACAGAGAACACATTTGGGGCCACTTTGCAGAGTTGGCAAGAGTCTCTGGTTTTTAAGGGAATCATATGGACACAGAATGCCACAATCAATAGACTCAGAATCCCCAGGGCCCAGAAAGGGGATGCTTAGGGCTCACAATCTAGGTCATCAGTTAGAATATGGCCTGGGCCCAAGAATCATCCCAATCGTTGCCAGGTTTTGCTTACTTGATTAAACTTGATTCAAACAAAACTAGGTTGAAGAGAGTGTATTTTTTTGGTTGACTAATGGTAGGGGCCAGAAAAACAAGAGGAAAAACAATGAAGGAGAAGACAGAGTCAAGAGAAGAGGAGCTAGGATCTTTTAAGACTCTTCTTTGAAGGACAGGTGTGCAGGCGATCACTTTCTCATCGCTGAAGATCTGAGAAGGCCAAACCTTTCCATTGAAGCTGGGTGCCTTTCTTTACCATCTAAGTGGAAAACATTGTGGTTACAGTCATGGATTTAAGAGCCAGAGAAGACTTCGGATGTGTGTGGGGAGGGGAGAGGATGGAGGAGAGGACAGGAGGAGCAACTTAATAGATTTATTGATAAGCCTGTATATTTCAAGGGAAAGGATGAACTGGGCAGTGGTGGCACATACCTTTAATTCCAGCACTCGGGAGGCAGAGGCAGGAGGATCTCTGAGTTCTAGGCCAGCCTGGTCTGCAAAGCTAGTTCCAGAACACCCATGTCTATATAGAGAAACTGTCTTGAAAAGCAAAAAACAAAATCAAGGGGGTGGATGCTCCAGAATGTGGTAGCATTCACACTGAAGATACTGAAAGAACTCTAGCTACCTCCTCACTAGGGATGCCAAGGACTTAAACAATAAGCTATTTATATTCGTTGGGTTTTTTGTTTTGTTTTTTAATAACTTCTTAGTTATCCTTATCTGTATATCAGGTATCATGGCCCAGCCCATCACCCGTTTCCTTTTAATAATCTTGACTTGGGTTATTTTCAACTGTTTCAGCCTATCCCTGTTATCTATTTAGTACTGCTTAGATACAAAAAAGACAGTGGTCAGCTTTCTTTCTCTTTCTTTTTTTAGGTGCCTGAACACACTCAGTTAAGTTGGCTTCTCACCTGCTTGGTGAGACTGCCCCGATTACAGCATTTACACCAGTGGAAGGTAAATGCCAGACCACGAGTACTAATGGGAAGGAAGCTTTTATTTGGGCTGTGCTGGCTGCTGGGAATCCTTTAATCTTGCCCACCCTGGTAGCAGCTTTTCAAAAATAAAGTTATGCTTCTTTTTCCAAATTCTTCTCTTAATTAATCTTTTATGAACTTTACCCAGTAATTTTGTGATAAATGGTTTGTTGGTTTTGTTTTTTTGTTTTTTTGAGAAATTTAGTTTTCTAATAATTTCTGAATTTAACTGATTCGGAATCTAGAAAACTCCTTTGTCCTTAATGAAATGAATGAGAAATTGAGGTGGTATAAAATCCTTGCTGGGGCAAGGGAACACGTGTGTAGCTCAGTGGTAGAGCTTGGGTGGGCTCTGCACAAAGGAGACCCCAGATCCCAAAGTAAAATAAAATAAAATACCATGGAAATGGTAAAACAGATCCCTCTCACTTCTGAAGCCAGGAGCATGCACGTGATAAGCAGCCAAATGATGTTAGAGCTGCTGAAAGGGACCGAAATATATGTTATTACAGGTGGCTCCAGAGCACACTTTGCTTGCTTTAAAAGTTTCTTAATTAAGCAATATAATCAGGTTGAAGTCAGATATCTTTCTCTTCTCTCCTCATTTCTACAGGCAAAGGCTGCGAAGCAGAAGCATGATGGGACAGTAGGCCTGCTCACATACCCTGTACTCCAGGCGGCTGACATTCTGTGCTACAAGTAAGGAGGGACACCAGCCCTGAGCGCCTGCACTCTCACCATGACAAGAGAGAGGCCATGCGTGAATGTCTGCTTGTTTGCTCGTGGCAGGTTCTCCCTGTGAACCTGTGATCCTCAGGTTCCTGAGTGCTGGGATCTCAGGCATGTGCCACATGAGAGCATTTTTGACTCTTAGGAAAAGGTTTGACTTGTGAAGGAGGGGTACAAAAAGGATCAGATACACAGTTGGCACAACACACTGAATGTGTGTGTCTTTTAGTGACTCATGAGGGTCATTCAGAGCTAATGAAGAGTGCCTTCTACCTGTTAGAGACCTTAGTAAGTCTGCCCTGTATGCTAACCTGATAATAGCCTTGTAAAATGTATCATTGTTACCTCTATTCCTCAGAAGACGTAGCCGCGTCTCGGGGTGGTCATCAGAAGATCCGAGGTCATGCTAGCTGGTAAGGTTTGGAGTCAGGGTCTGAGTCCAGAAGTGCTTCCAGTCTAAGATCAGGAAGGTTTGTCGCCTTGGGTCTATGAAGGGGTGCTGGATGGCGGTGACTAGAAATAACTAAGAGCACACACTGCTTATCTTGTGGCCAGAAAGCAAAAGAGGAGAGGAGAAGGGAAGGGAAGAGGGAGGGGGGAAACGGGAGACAAGGAGGAAGGGATGACAAGAGCTAAGAACAGTACAGTGCTCATCTGGTGTGGCAGTCAGTCATGTGAGTGGGCACTCTGTGTACATATCTGTTTTGTTTCCTGTAGTGGGGATTGAACTTGAGGCCTCACTTGCTGGGCAAGCACCCTACCACTGTGATACATTCACAGTCTCCTTTCGTGGTTGGGCTTCAAAGGCGAAGTCTGGCTAAGTTGTTCAGACCAACCTTGAATTCACTCTGTGTGAATTCATACAGCCTTCAAATATGTGTTCCTCTTGCCTTACCCTCTAGGTAGCTGGAATTAGAGGTTGTGCGCAGGCCCAGCGCCAAGTTTATTTTACTATGCTGTGCCTGCCTTGCTCTCATGCTGTTAGATGACGTCGTCGAGCTGAAGGAGAGGGAGTAAGTGCTCATCATGCTTTCTTAGTTTGGTAGCATTAACAGGAACTTAATTCTTTCATTCTTTGGGTTTTCTCAGACTGATTAGTTCTTACTATAGATTTTAGCAATCTTAATACATAATTGCTTCCTTTTCCTTAAGTTGACAATGCTCATCTTTTCACCACTTCCCTTCTGCATATCTGAATTGCCAGCAACACTGTGTGTGCTTTGGGGCCAGTATGACATCAGTAAGTCTCTGTGAGGCTGCACCCACTGATATGAGAGCTCATGTGCCTGTCAAGGTGTATATTCATCATGGAGGTGCTGATTGATGGCTGATGACAGGGCAGGGAAGGACAGTGCATTGCTTAATGTGATGGGCATATTCAAACAGTGATGCACATATTAAAACATTGCTTATTTCTGGAATTCTCTATGTATGCTTTTAGACCACAATTGGTTCTAGGCAACTGAAGCTGTAAAAGTTAAAACTGTGATGAGAGATAACTGAGATATATTTTTATCAATTGCCCAAAGTCTAAATGGCAAAATGATAATATATAAATATGCATATATATACGTACATATACATATAGCAGTCCTTTTATTTATAAGTTAGATAAACAGGGAACACCTCTGAGAGTTACTGAGCAAATTACATAGGACTGTAGCACATGGTTGAAACAATATGGTCATCTAAACAAGACCTACATAATGACATCACCAGATAACGTACCAGCATTAATGGGAGAAATCTTCCGTGGCTTCAACCCAAGATGAAGTGCTATAGGAAGTTATGATTTCTAGATACAGGAGAACACTGTTAGAAGGCTGACATCAGTGAAGTAGAGTTCTAAGATCTCAAAGTGTGTTTTACATGCTACCATATTTAGGGTCAAGCCTGTTATTGCAAATGTCCTAGTATCATACCCAAAACTGTCAGTGATTCAGATGGGGTGGGTATCCCTGAGTTCCCTGCTGGCTTCTTCTCTGTCCCAGTCTACCTCCAGCATCAGCAGGATTTGCTCATAAGAGTCTTAAGCGCTTCCAGGGTAGGCATTCTTTTCCATTCTGTAGTGTTCCTTCTTAATGTTACAGGTCTCATCAGTGGTTGGAATAGTTCTTCTCCCCAGCTTCAGAAAGGAGGGTGGTGCTCTGTTACATTCTGATTTGTAGAAACTCTTTGTTCAGGTAAACAGATTAAAATGCTTTTCTATAAAGCCAGGAAATCATCTGCTTCAAGATGGGATCTCCTTCCTTAGCCTAGAAATTATCTGCCAGATCTAAAGCCATGATTAGATTACAGATGTGGACATCTGCATGTCCCTTTTCTAAAAGAAGCAGCCCAGCGTTCCCCTCTGTCTAGTCTCAGACTAGACCTGTGCAGTTGGGGGGATTCTATTTGTTTTCACATATTTCTGTATCTGGGAAAAGTCATGACCAGAATGTCTAGGAATATTTACATTATAAACACAGGTAGGTTGATAGATTGAAGGACAGGTAAAACATATGTGGTTTCTAGCCACCTGAAAATCTATGTGGCCTCTTCATAGAATACTGATGCAAGTCTGATATAGATTTTGTATTTGTTTCTGTCAAAATCAGCAGTACAGTGAGTGCTGTGGTAAGCCAGAGAACATGCTAGGAAATGAACAGAGAAGCAGCTTCAGACAGGCTTATAAAATACATGTGTAATTGTTTCCATAGGCGTTATTTAAGGAACTCAGACTTGGAGAGCTGAGATTATCTTATCTGGAGAACATGATAAATAACAGAAATTTAAGCCAAGCCTGGAGGTGCAGATCTATGATCTTTGCTGTCTATCAGGTTGGGCAGGAAGGTCACAAGTTCAAGACTTGCCTGGGCTACAGAATAAGTTCAAGGCTAGCCTGAGTAACTTAGTGAGACCCTTTCCCAAAATAAAAGCAAAAAGAGGATAGGTGATGTAGCCCAGGAGTAGAGAGCTTATCTAGTGTACACAAAGCTCTGGGCTCAGTCTCTATACCAACAAAATAATAACAGTAATTGCAGACACATGAAGAAAGACAAAGTTCAAAAATAGCAAAAGGACTTAATTTTTATTTATATATTCCTTATTTATCTGAATGCCCAATTTTAATAGCTACCCATCAGAGGACTAGAAGCCTGCTGCTAGATAATGTCTTCTAGACTCGAGAGGGAAGCTATACCTGTGACATCTCAGCAATATAGTCACCTAAGCAAGACCTACATAATGACATCACCAGATGACATACCAGCACAAAAGGGAGAAATCTTACATGACTTCAACCCCCAGATGAAGAACTGGAAAGGGGCTTGGGAAAGGAAGCTAATGGCTGCTCAGGGAGGGAAAACCACTCTGCTTCAGGACAAGTCCCTGAGAGCCATTCAGCCCCAACTAGTCAGTCCTAAACACATGTAGGAGCAACACTAAATAGTCTCAGTAGGGAGGGTGTGTGTGTCTGTGTCTGCGTTGTGTAATGATAAATATAGAAGAAGAGGTCATGAATTTAAAAGAGAGTTGGGGTGAACATGGGAAGGGTTGGAGGTGAGGAGAACGAAGAGTAGAAATGATGTAAATATACTACCTGTGAATGAAAGTCTCAAAAAAAAATAGTTGGCCATATATTAAGTATTTTTTTTATTTTTGTGTCTCTTCCTATATGTGTGTGTGTATATATATGTATACACACACATACACACACACACACACACACACACACACACATATATATACACTGTTTATATTCAACACTTTCTTTAAGTACCTGTAATGTAGCAATTCCAGGCAGTGCTACTAAGCATGCCCTGGAAGGGGAGAGAGGGAAGGACTCACAAGTGTTGAATGGTGTTCTCCAAGTATCCTAATAGCTGATAGATATGTTATTCAAATTCTCATGACACTCTGTAAGACAGGTGGTGATATTCCCATTTCCAGATGAAGAAATTAGCTTTCAGGGCAGGATAGTGTAGTGTCTGAGCACTTCCTTAGTGTATGTGAGGTACCACAAAAAATGTATATTAAAAATTAATATGCAGTTATTAAATTATTTATTTAATCAATAATTAAAATATTAATAATAATAATTTTAAATTTTAAAAAGAAAGAGAAATTAGCTCTTGGGGGAAATTCGCTAAGTTCGATATAGACAGAGGGATCACCTAACTAATGTTTCCCAAGAATTTGAGCAAACAGGAGAAAAGGCTGAGACTAGAAAATCACAAGTTGAAATGGACCTGGTGGGGTTGCTCAGCAGGGCAGGGCCCTCGCCTCCAAGCCTGACCACCAGAGTACATCCTCAGAACCCTCATGGAAGGAGAGCACTGACTCCCACAAGTTGTTTTCTGACCATAAGCATACTGTGTGTGGCATGTGTGCACATGTACACACACAATAAATAAGTATGTGTAAACAAAGGAATTCTGAGATGATGCAGGAGAATGAGGAGATGAAACTTTAAAAACCCTTTTGCTATGACAAAATCCCTGAAGTGAGTTTACAGAGAAAAAAAGGTTTATTTCCACATAGTTTTCAGGGTTTCAGCACGTGACTGGTTGACCCCATTGCTTCAGGTCTAGAGTGAGGCAGGGTGTCATAGCAGAAACACATGGTGGGGAAAGCTGCTTTATTTCATGGTGAGAAAAAGAGATGTAGGGAGGAGGCAGGCCAGGGTCTCCAATTCCCTTTCAGGGCCACACCCCAGTGACCTAATTTGTTTCTCGCAGGCCCAGCACCTGAGTGGTTCCACATTTCCCAGCAACACCATAGACTGGGACCTTGCTCTGTAAAGTACAAAGTGAATAGGAAGAAAAGAAGTCGGGTAGATAGTAGACCGAGTGGCCTGGAACCTCAGTTTGGTGGTTTCAGCTTCCAGGAGAGTCATCCTGTTGTCTGAGGGTGGAGATGCTGCCACAGGGAGTATGCTTTTTTAGAGCAAGTTTTAAAACCTTCATCCAGAGCTACACAAAGAGTTCTCACCTGAAGAATATCTAATGGCTGAGAAGCACCTAAAGAGATGTTCATCATCCTTAGTCATTAGGGAAATGCAAATCAAAACAACCCTGAGATTCCATCTCACACCAGTCAGGATGGCTAAGATCAAAAACACAGGAGACAGCAGTTGTTGGCGAGGATGTGGAGAAAGAGGAACACTCCTCCACTGCTGGTGGAATTGCAGGCTGGTACAACCACTCTGGAAAGCAGTCTGGCGGCTCCTCAGAAAACTGGGCTTGACACTTCCGGAGGATCCGGCTATACCACTCCTGGGCATATACCCAGAGACTTTACCTGCATGCAATAAGGACACATGCTCCACTATATTCATAGCAGCCTTATTTATAATAGCCAGAAGCTGGAAAGAACCCAGATGTCCCTCAACGGAGGAATGGATTCAGAAGATGTGGTATATTTACACAATGGAATACTACTCTGCAATTAAAAACAATGAATTCACGAAATTCCTAGGCAAATGGTCAGAACTTGAAAATATCATCCTTAGTGAGGTAACCCAATCACAAAAGATCACACATGGTATGAAGTCACTGATAAGGGGATATTGACCCAGAATCTCAGAATACCCTAGACACAATCAGCATATCAATAGATTTCTAAAAAGATAGAAGGAGAGACCCCTGGTCCTGGAAAGACTGGATGTAGGGGAACGCCAGGACAGAGCAATGAGAGGGGGTTGAACGGAGAAAAGAGGGAGGGAAGGGGGCTTATGGGACTTTCGGGGAGGGAGGAAACGGGAAAGGGGAAGTGATTTGGAATGTAAATTAAAAAAAATAAAATTAAATTAAATTTAAAAAAAAAAAAAAAAAAAACCTTCATCCAGTGAGCTCAGAGTCCTGGAATCTTACAAGATCCCGAAAGCTGCTACCCCAGCTCCATTCTACTGCACAGCCTGCACAGCCATGCCTTCTCTTTCCTTCTGGAATATCATAGTGCTATATGACTTCTGGCCCCTGAAACTAGGATCTGGCAAGAGGAGAGTGAACGGGGACTATCAACAGACAAGCCAGTATGTACCCCCACAAAAAGCTGGAAGCTATCTGTACTTTAAAGGTTGGTATCATCAACGCCATCTAAATGAGCACTGATTAAATGCAGAGGAATTGTAAAGGAGAGCAGTAGCTGGGATGTGCTGCTTGGAGGCGGTGTCACGGCCTAGAGCGTGACGTGGGGGTATGAGGTGACCACATGCACAATCATTATAGTGTTGCCCTGCAATGAGGTTGGCAGCCCTAGGAGAGGACTAGTCAGAAGCCAGTTTCACTCCATATATAATGAGTATCCATATTTAATAAATAATTACTGGAAGGGAAAGTCATGTCCAGTAAGAAATCAGTAAGAGGGAACCAGTCCTTTGTGACAGGAAGGACAGCTCCAAGCCCCTTTCCCAGCCTGCCGAATAATGGCAGCAGTTCTGAAAACTCACAGGCACAGCCAAGCAGTCAGGGAGAGCAGTATCCACACAGACAATGATCATTCATCTGGACACTAATGCTGCCAAAGGGGTGGGATGGAGCCCAAGGAAACTTCAGGCAGTACGGATCGAAGCGAAAGAAAACCGCTCAGTCACCAAAGAAGAAGATCAGAGGCATTATTATGTGACAGAAGTTATAACAATCAAAATTATGAAAGACTTTGTTTTATGTTGTGTCTGAGAAAGCGCAGCCGGGGTGAGAGGGAATAAAAGGGAAGGAGAGAGAGAGTGGGAGTATTAATATGGATATCATTATGTCGGATATAAATTTTGAAAGGGCAACCCTAAATTATTTGAAGTGAAAGGCAGACTATGGGGAGAGAGGTTGGAAACGTGAGGAGAATAAGCCCCACAAGTGAGTGGAATCAAAGACAGGCTGAATAAAGTAAAGTGTGAACTCTACGGATGGGAAGCCAAGGCCAGGATAAATTACAGGAGGTGAAAGCGGCAGGAGGAGGGACCAGAAACAAACCAACCAAAGGCAGATGCAGGCGCCACGTGGAACCGCGGGGCCAGGTGAAAAAAATTAAAAGGGTTTTAATCCTCTTATAAAAAAATCAAAACCCCACAGATTTGTAAGAAAAGAGTCAAGGATCCGACAAGAAGCGAGTTGCACACAGCGTCATTATGAAAACTAAATGTGTTTTTTGTTTAGTGGGTGGCTTTGGGAATCTGGAACCATTTTGACATGTGGAAATATTCATTTTGATGTGCTTAAAGTGTATTGATTATGGTAATTGTTTTTTCTGTGTTAGTTGCTGTCCATTGTGATTTCCGATGGGCTACTGTAATTGCTTTTTAACCTGCTCTGTTGGCTAATTTGGTCTGGGGGAGTCAAGGTGACCTCTGCATATGGGTCTCACTATAATTACCACATAAGAGTAGCAAAGACCAGTCAAAGAGAAATTGACAAGAGCGGGCCATTTTCTTGTGTACCCCAGAGAGGAGCCCCAGCAGCCCTGTCCTGATCAGAGGTTACAGAGTAACCATGCCTTTTTACCATTCACAGAGCCGACACTGGCCTGCTTGGGGCTTAGCTCTCCCGGGCCCTCTGCAGCTTCCCAGCACCACCTTGCTGACCTCAGACGGATCCACAGCCTTGGCCACACCTTCACCCTTTCACTAGCTGTTCTGTTTTCCTTCTGTCAAACTTCCCAGAATTCCTGTAAAATAGTTTATTTGTAGGGGTTACCCATCAGTTTCACATATGTTTTGTACCCAAATCTGGATTACCAGTGGGTCTGTGACTGTCAAGGGCTGTACATTAGTATTTCTGTTTTGCAGGGTGAGTTGGCCATTAAAATGAAGATGCTGTTATTTGAGAAAGTCAATGTGCCTCCCATAAGGCCATCTATGCTTTTGTCTTGCCATTCTGTCCCTTGTTGTATCAAACATTAGTGTTTGTCATATCAGTTGTTTCCATGTATTGAACTCTTACCTCAGGAAACACTTAGTAACCCTAGAAACCAGCCGTTGAATGGTATCTTCATTATTAAAGTTTGCAAAGGAAATGAAGCTTGGGAAGAGAGAGGAACTCTAGATGGCAGCTCACTGCTTCTTCCAAATTAAACTTCCTTGATCAGAAGCTATAGCTGTGCTATCAAACCTAACCCCGTAGCCATTTGTTAAACATCGAAGTCACCTGTCTGCACACACAGGCATGCTCCCCGGGTTCCTCTTTGGGATCCCACGCTTTGAACTGCATATGTGGGAGAGACATCATCCTAAATGGATTCTCTTACTTTCTGAGTGGTTTTTTTTTTTCCCACATCCTCATTTCTTAAAAAAAATTTAGATAAAATTCAATTCTGCTTTGTTCCTTTTCTCAAATGATTTCCCTCTCATCTCTAAAAGCAGGTACATAATGAGATCAAAAGGGTGGTTTGGGTGTGTCGTAATTTTCTTTATTTTTCTCGTTATCATTATGATTGTTATTTCTGTCCATCTTTCAGTCCTGGGGGCTCAGCCCAGGGCCTTCACCAGTGTTTCCAGGGTCACCCCACATCTGTGCATCCTAAGAACATGTAGCACCTGAAGACGACCTTCTTAATTTATGTAAACGTCAGTGTGCCCTTCACACGTTCTGCAATTTGCTTTCTTCACTTTACATTGTCTTTAAGAAGCAACTACAGTGTACTGTGAGAATTTTCATCTGAGTTCCCCACAGCATGTTAACTGTCCTCCAATTACAAATACTTGAAAATGAAGAAGCATATTGCAGAAAGATCTTGAATCACGCCTCGTTTGATGGGGAGGAAAACCTCTGGCCGGAAGAGCTGTCTGCCATCTCTAATTTGAAGAATGGGTGGGGTGTCTTTCAAGTGTGAGCCACAGCTCCGAGGTAAAGGCATCTGGTCTAGGCTGGAGTAATCTGCTGACTGGGTGAGGGATGAGGAGTGGCTTTTAGTCACAATTATGCACAGAGCATGTGCTATTGAAGATGCCGTGGCTCCCTCCCAGCAAGATCCTGTCATGCTGGTGTTGATGGCTCTACTCTTTTGGGATGGGAGCAACAGAACCAGAGTAGACAAACATGCCTTCAGCACACAGACGAGATTGGGCCTGTGTTCTCTCTGTAGTTGGCGAACATTTGTTGAACACCAACAGTGAAGTAGGCACAGGAAATGCAGCTGTTTGCAATATCATTTCCAGCAAAGGAGCCTCGCTGAGTTTTTCTGTCTGTGTTTTATTAAAGGTCCACGCATGTTCCTGTCGGGGAAGATCAAGTCCAGCACATGGAACTAGTTCAGGATCTAGCTCGAAGTTTCAACCAAAAGTATGGGGAGTTCTTCCCATTGCCCAAGTCCATTCTCAGTAAGTAACAACCAGATGATTATGAAAGCTGGGTACATACTGAAGAGTAGACTAGAGACCTGGGACTTCACTGGCACTAAGTGTGGCTTTCTCACTGGCAGGCTTCAGGCTTCGTAACTGGAATCTTTATTGTTTGGGGTCATGTGGGACTAGGAGATGATTCTAGAGTCTAGAAAACATTTGAAAACAAGAAATGTGAGGACTGGAGAGTTGGCTCAGCAGTTAAGAGCACTGGCTACTCTTCCAGAGGTCCTGAGTTCAGTTCCTAACAACCACTTCTCGCATGTAGGTGTGCATTCAGATAAAGCACTCATATACATAAATAAATCTTTGAAATTTGTGAAAATGTGAGAGAAACTTTAAAAATCATACTTTTGATTTCTAAGATAAATGTCAATAGATTTTATGTCAGCAAGGTTGTATCCAAGTCATGTGTCTAGTTGAGAGCAAAGCTGAACCCTGTCAGCTTCTGGTCCCAAAGCTCAGGCACCTCGCTCTTCTCAACCTCCACAGTCAGACAGATGTCAGGAGAACAGGAGCTGCTCAGCGTAAGCCACACAGAATGAGAGAGCGCTGATGATCCTCACACTGTTGTCTGAAACAGACAGGCAAGATGGGCAGACAGTCCACCCATGGCATCTGACATACCAGCCTCAGCTCTGTCGGAGCATCCCATGCATTGAAGTCAGCCTCCTTCCCAGCAATAAGTAAAATGTCACTGTTCCATCTATTGCTGTTTCATCCCTAATGGCCGTAAACTAAGCACTTATCAGGAATATTTGTTTATGAAGCAACACGTGTGTGTGTGTGTGTGTGTGTGTGTGTGTGTGTGTGTGTGTGTGTGTGTTTCTATCTATCACTGTGTATACGTGTGTGCAGGTGTGTTTGTAAATTTATAATCTGTGTAGAGGCATGGAAGGATGGCCACAGATGGTTAAAGTTGCAGCATTCCCATAGCAAGGCAGGAGGTGGAGACAGGAGAAAGGCTAGCTGCATAGTGGCACGAAGAACAAGAGATACCCAATCCTCAAAACCAATTCCCTAATGCTGTTCTCTGGCCACAAACTTGTCATGGCACATGCATATCTGTACATATATTTACACACAAAAATAATTAAAAATTAAGTGTGCACAGAGCCAGAGAGATGGCTCAGAGGATAAAGGCACTTGCCTTGCAAGGCTTGTGATCTGGGCTGCATCTGTGGAACCTTCAAGTGTGCATAGCATAAGCAGTATAACATAGTTTCTTTTGTGTCAGTTATACACCAGATGAATCACTGCCGATACATGATATGACTGTTGCACTAACAAGACCAGTTTCTGATGCCTTTACTTCCATATTTGATAAATTGCACAAATTTGTCAAGATGAAGACATGCTATTGTGCAATCAGTATCTCTAGTAGGGTTGGTGTCTTCGAGGTCTGGACTATAACATTCTTGGTGACTTGTCTTGTTTTCACTAGCATCCATGAAGAAAGTGAAGTCTCTTCGTGACCCTTCTGCTAAGATGTCAAAATCAGACCCTGACAAACTTGCCACTGTCCGAATAACAGACAGCCCAGAGGAGATTGTACAGAAATTCCGCAAGGCTGTGACAGACTTCACGTCAGAGGTCACCTATGAGCCAGACAGCAGAGCTGGTGTCTCAAACATGGTGGCGATCCATGCGGCCGTGTCGGGCCTCTCGGTGGAGGAAGTGGTGCGCAATAGCGCAGGTGTGGACACTGCACGCTACAAGCTGCTAGTGGCCGATGCTGTGATTGAGAAATTTGCTCCAATCAGGAGGGAGATTGAGAAACTGAAAATGGATAAGGACCATTTAAGAAAGGTTTTACTTGTTGGATCTGCAAAAGCCAAAGAATTGGCCTATCCTGTGTTCAAGGAGGTGAAGAAGTTGGTGGGGATTCTGTAGCAGGTCAGCCAGTCACCGCACGCCAGTCAAGGCAGCTTTCCTCCTGCAGACTTTAGCCTGTTCGTATTGAGTTCAGCTTGGTGATGAGCTGCGTTTGATGGATGCTGTCAACTGAGCAACCTTCCAATCCCATCGGCAAATGCTATTATCGGGAGAGCTGAGGCAGGCACAGCCCTTCCACTTCTATTAAATGAGGCACAGTTTTTTGAAGTATTCCCACAGACTTGAACAATAACTGAGCCGTGATGTATGCTTGCTTGTGCAGTATTTACTGGAGCGGGTGCACTTTATCTGTGCTGTGCATACAGGTCCTATGCTACAGTTCTGAATCCAGTGGGTATTTGCAGTTCATAAAGAAGAGGTTGATTCTCGCAGCTCATGTGTCACTACGATGATGTTTGTCCTGATGGATTTCAATGACTTAACTTGTGCCAGCAAGGTGGCTCAGGTTCAAGGCACCTGCTGCCAAACTTAATAGCCTGAGCTCAATTCACAGTGCCGCATGGTGGAAGGAGAAACTGACTGGTAGGTTGTCTCCTGACCTCCACCTGTCTGCCATGGTATGAGTACACACACACACACACACACACACACGCATGCACGCACACACCTAAATAAAAGTACAACAATCTACTTGTTTCCTAAGAGGCACACGCTGACTTATTTTAGCAAATGTCTGTTCATAACTTTAGCGATTCAGGAGGTCACCATTGGAGAGCATTGCATTGCTTCAGTTCCATCTGTTTATTATTCAGGGCCTGTGTTCCTGGTTGTATTCATAATAAGCACTCCTATTTTTACATTCATCTCAGTTTAGTCTCACCAAGCCCTCCCTCTGTAGAACACATAGGAACTGAGGGGCAGAACATAGAATTAGTTCATACAGTGTCACTAAGTAAGTAACAAGCAAGTCCGAGAGTGAAGTCTTAGCTCCCACTACTAAGACTGGTGCATTTTTTCTGAGGGCCAAAGTTTTGAACCTCTAAACATTCCCGAATCCGGTTTGGATACTGAAAAGATAAAGCCTGAAACACTGATTGTTGTATATGTGAACTCAGCTAATGGTTGTGTATTTTAAATTTGGATCCAGCTAGCTTTGGTTACATTTACCTTTCAAAACCCCAAAAATGGGTCCCAAGGCCTCACTTCTAGATTCGTGCTAGAGAAGCCTGCTTGTCTTGGCCAGACTCCAGCGGGAGTGCGGGCTAAAGCCTCTGATGTTTCCAGTGAAGGGAAGCTTCCCGTTTCAGCCTGCCTTAGTCTCTGAAATAACAGAGTATTGTTGCAGGAAATATTTAAAAATGTCAACCTGCACATTCCCACGCTCGTGCCTCTAACTCTGCCCCAGCAGTGGCCGGGGTGGCCACACACTGTTGAGCAATGAGCAATGGCCTACCTGATTTTATCTCATGGAGACTCACTGACCAGGAGCTCCCAAATCATCTCCACACTGGTGGGTTGCTACCACACCAACCCCATGCTTCAGATCTCCCACGACCTTTGTGGAGCACCTCAGGCAAACCCACACTTGGCCGCAGTACCTTTCTCTCTTGAAACCAGATGAGCCAGCTCGTGAAGGAAAACACAACACAAACTTAGTTCAGAAACAATGGAACTCAATCTCTGGGCGCAACAACTAAAACCAAATCTTGTAAGCCTTATTAAATTCTGATTCCTCCAGTGGCGGATCCTTGTGGCTCCACCATGATACTAGGAAACTATAGCATCTACAGAGTATAGCTCTGCACTTTCTTGTTCACAGCTGAAAACAGAAATGGAAATTCTGGCTGTCAAACCATGGCCTATATCAAGGTTGATTTTGCAGGGCCAGTAAGATGGCTCAGCAGAAAAGGGCTCTTGCTGCCAGCCAAGCCTGACTATGTGAGTTCAGTTCCTGAGATCCACATGATAAAAGGAGAGAACCAACTCCTCAAAGTTGTACTGTGACTTACACACACACACACACACACACTAAATATTTACTTTTGATTAAATTGATTTCATAGCACCTTGATTATCACCTAGATAACTGGACCTAGATAATACTTAAACACTATATCACAGAGTCCAGATGAAAACACCAACTAGGTTTGGGAAGAGGGCACATTTTACCTTGGCGGGGGGGGGGGGTGCATGTTGTTTTTTTAATTCATGTATTTATTTGTGTGTTTGTGTGGCTAAGATCATGCCAAGGTATGTCTGTCAAGGCTGGAGGATGATTAGTGGGACCAGTTCTCTCCTTCCACCATGTAGGTTCTGGGAGTCAAATGCAGGTCGTAAGACTTGGCATCAGGTATACTTTCCCTTTGGGCCAGTACGTTTTATCTTTTGCATCTTAGTGGTTGTACTGGCTGGTTTTATGTGTCAACTTGACACAGGCTGTATTTATCACAGAGAAAGGAGTTTCAGTTGGGGAAATGCCTCCATGAGATCCAACTGTGGGGCATTTTCTCAATTAGTGATCAAGGGGTGGAGGGCCCCTTGTGGGTGGTACCATCCCTGGGCTGGTATTCTTGGGTTCTATAAGAGAGCAGGCTGAGCAAGCCAGGGGAAGCAAGCCAGTAAGAAACATCCCTCCATGGCCTCTGCATCAGCTCCTGCTTCTTGACCTGCTTGAGTTCCAGTCCTGACTTCCTTTAGTGATGAACAACAACACAGAAGTGTAAGCTGAATAAACCCTTTCCTCCCCAACTTGCTTCTCGGTCATGATGTTTGTGCAGGGATAGAAACCCTGACTAAGACAGTGGTAGATGTCTGTAGTCCGAGGGCATCACTGAGTGTATTTTTTATAAAGATCTTTTTATTTTCCTTTCATTGTATCTTTATTTGCATTTGTGTGTGCATGCACATGCATGCCACAGAACATGTGTGATGTCAGAGGACAGTGCAGGAGCTGGCTTTCTTCCACCATGTGGGTTCCAGGGCTCGAACTCAGGTTGTCAGGCTTAGCAGCAGGCACCCCTGCCTACTGAGGCAAGCCCCCAGCACCTTTTCACTTTCCTTTTAAAGAAACCTATTAGGAATACTGAAAATTATATCTACCAGGCCAATTGACTGTTTTTCTTTGTGGTCTCTACCCCCTAGCAACGCTTCTGTCTAGCAAGAACTAAAGTCAATGGGAAAAGGTCTCCAAAAAAAAAAAAAGTGAGAAAGAAAAAAACATTAGAACAGGATAACTCTAAAGAGCAGAGTTGTACATCCTGTTATGTAAGCTCTTACTGCATAAAATCTAAATTTGCCATAATAATTAAGATTCTTGCTCAATGAATTATAGTTACCTAGGGAAACAAACCCATAGAAACAGAAGAGAGGGGGCTGGAGAGATGGCTCAGGGGTTAAGAGGACTGGCTGCTCTTCCAGAGGTTCTGAGTACAATTCCCAGCAACCACACGGTGGCTCACAACCATCTATAATGGGATCTGATGCCCCCTTCTGGTGTGTCTGAAGACAGCAACAGCATACTCACATACATAAAATAAATAAGTCCTTAGAGAGGGGGAGAGAGAGAGAGAGAGAGAGAGAGAGAGGAAAAGAAAGAGGAAGTTAGTTTACTAGGGGCTGCAGCATGGCTCAGTGGCCAATGGCATACACTTTTCTTGCCGGTGACATGAAGTTTGTTCCTAGCACTAGTGTTGGGTAGCCCACAACTGCCTGTAAACACAAGCTGTAAGTGGTCAGATATTATCTCTGGTTTGAGCATGCACCTGTACTCATGTGCACATGCATAATTAAAAAAGTAAAAACTTAAAATAATAATAACTTGCCATATGGACTGGGCCACTATTACAAGGACTGGGGGAGCATAGCATGCTGTCTTCGACCTGGAGACTCAATAGCAGTGTAATCCAGTCCACATTTAAAGGCTTACTAGTCAGTGGCGCACACTCAGTTCAAGGCGTTTAGAACCCAGAGACTAGACAGGGACTCCTGTGTAAGTCCCAGAGTCTGGGAACCATAAACTATGACGTTCCAAGATGGGTCAGCTCAAGGAAAGAGCAAATGGGCCTTTCCCACGTTTTTGAAGTGTTCCCTCAATGGATTGGTTAGTACCTGCTCACACTGACAGGGCTAAGTCTTCATTTACTGACTCAGTTTCCAGTCTTTCCTAGAAATACCCTCAGACACCCCTCCAAAAGTAAAACTAAAAAAGAAAAGGTTTCACTAGCTATCTGATACACCTTGTTGCCTCAGTATATGAAAGAGCAAAGGCTGCATACAGCCTAGTGTGTCTTTACATCCCTTATCATTTACAGGCCCAGCATTTTTTTTTTCCTTTGAGACAGCGCCTCTATATAGCCCTGGCTGTACTGGTCTACTATGTTAGCTTTGAACTGATAGAGATCTTCCTGCCTCTGCCTTCTTAATGCTGAGATTAATGGCATGTACCACCATGCTGGCCCAAGAATTTATTTTGATATAAATGAAGAATTGGAAATATAAACAACTGACAACTATGGTTGACTTCAAAAGGAAAATTTTACTGTTATTTCCTATTAGCTTTATACAGAATGAAAATGTAAAAACGTTTCAGATGGTATTGTTGTAGCCGTCCGGCAGCTCGGTGGTCTGTAACTGTGCCTCCTGACGAACTCCTTCAAACCGCCTTGTCTAGCTAGACCCTCTCCACAATGAGTAGGTTCATCTTCGTAGGCTTATCTTTTTAGTCCTTGATAAACAGTTATCAGAGTATTGCCAGAAAATGTGCTAGAGACTTCTAACAAAGTATGATTCCCCACCATGATTCTACCCTCCCCCTCAAAAAAAAATCCCTTTCCCATGCACACCACAAGTGTGGTTATCACAAAACAACTCCCAGCACTATTGGGTTCTCGATGTCTATTGGGTACTGTGCTAAATGTCTTAAGAGTGTATGCTAGCATCCATTACTTATATAAATTATATAAAGGAAACCATTTATTTTGACTTTTATACCATTTTGAGGGTTAAGTCCATGATTGGTTGGTCCATTTGCTTTTCTACCTACCTCAGGGCAGTGCATCCAGACTGAACAGAAGTCAGTCAGCAGGAAGAAAAGTTGAGGGGATGGGATGCCAGTCCTCTCCATTGACATCCCCCTTAATGACCACAATGTGTCCCACTAGGCTCCAACTCTGTTTCTGCTACCCCCAAGCAGTGCCATGCTGTGCAGACACTAGGCCTTTATTACACGCACCTGGGGTGAACACTGAAGATCCAACATATAGCACAGAATTTTTCCAGGGAAGATTCCCCAGACCAGGTCAATGAGCATCATTCAGGAGACCATTTAGATCACAATATTCTGCCCAACCTCAGACCTACTGAATCCAAACACTGGCTGATGAACTCAGCAACCTGCATTTCAGCACCTTTCCAGGTAACTCAATACACACTGGTACTGAGAAACATGCTTTATATACATTCTCTCATTTAATCCTTATAAACAATAAAATAGATGATACTGTGTTATCAGCCTCATATGAAGGTGAGCTAGCTGTCAGAGATTGAGAAATGTAACCAATATAGTTCAGCTCCTAGTAACAGTAGAGACAGGATTTCAAACCAGCTTCTAAGGGATAGAATCGGAATCCGGAGTCTCACTAAACCACAGGGTCCCCTTGCACAATGTGTTCTGGTCTACATGACTACTGTGAAAAAAAAAGAAAAAAGAAAGAGGAAGCCAGGCAGTGATGGCGCACGCCTTTAATCCCAGCACTTGGGAGGCAGGGGCAGGCAGATTTCTGAGTTCAAGGCCAGCCTGGTCTACAAAGTGAGTTCCAAGACAGCCAGGGCCACACAGAGAAACCCTGCCTCGGAAAGAGAGAGAGAGAGAGAGAGAGACAGAGACACAGAGAGAAACAGAGACACAGAGAGACAGAGACACAGAGAGACAGAGACAGACAGACAGAGAGAGACAGAGACTACTGTGTGTCCTGAACACAACGCTGTCAGAAATTTTCATGTAAGTATAAATTCATTAAGATTAAAAATTGCTTCCCTGTCTGTGTTTTCTAATACACGTGGCTGGTGGGTATGGTGCCAGACAGTGCAGCTAGAGGACTGGCCCACAATGAAGCTGCTGATTGGACAGTGCTGCTGTGAGGTATGGGGCTGATTGGACAGTGCTGCTGTGAGGTATGGGGCTTACTTGTGCTTGGAATAGATCAAGAACATGGCCTGGGACTTCCTGAAGGGGTCCTCATGGAGACAGTATAGTTTTTCTACATAGTTTTCCGAACAACACTCATATAATGAGTTATAATAAATTACGTATTGCCATACACTGGGAGTTAAGTATATTTTGATTCAATATTGCATTTGATATTTATATCAACCCTATAAGAAAGGAGTTCTCAATTGCACTCTTGAAAGTGAAAAACTCTGCTAGCAGTGTGTCCAAAGCCACATGCATATGCTTAACTTCAAGTTTCTTCCCATTGGGAGTCTGAGGTATACCTTGACCAGCAAGCCTCAGGCAGGGGTCAGACCCTGCTACTCCACAATCTTCTCTTCTGTGCTCCATTATATTCCCAATCCTTACATTCCCTCTCTGCCCCCTTCTGCTCCTCCTGTTCTTCCTACTTATTTCAGCATTCCTTTAGTCAGTCATTCCCTAAAACTCCACTTGTGCACCCACGTAGTCCTTAGCTTTTGTTTCCAGTCAAGTGGCCCGTGTCTGTTGTGAGTTAGTGGGAATGATTGTGCCATGTGGCAGTTCTCGGCCTCTTCTATTTAACATGAGGACCCTGTGTCGTCATTAACTATGTGTTATCCCCCTGTGATCATTCTTTGTTCATTCTGTCAACTTGGTGGCTCTTTTGAAATTTTTTGCATGGGAAGAGTCAGTTCCTCTCTGAGATGGTTCTGAAAACAGATTGCCTATCATTAGCAATTAGGATTTTCTAGCACCCTGGGGCACAACACCCGGGAGACTTCACCGTTAATCATTTTAAGCGCTTCTATGTTAACTCTCAGCAATTCTGTTCTGTTGGCTATGTGGGCATTGCTTCTTTCTCTAGGATATAGACTGGGGGTTCAGTGCATTACAAATGTACCCTCAGATATGCAGTTCAACACTGATCATGTTTATGATGGGTCTATCTTGTGAGAGCAAATGCAGTACACTTATTATTTAGCAAAGTCATATAGAGATGCAAGCCAGCAAATGCTGGATAAGCTGGGTGAGCAATTAACATGGATGTTCAGGGGATGGATACTACAGATCAGGGATAGCAGAAAGAACATTTTTAAAAAAATATATATTTGTTTTACTTTATGTATGGGTGTTTTGCATCCATATATGTATATATCCACCATATGCATGCTTGATGATCACAGAGGTCAGAAGAGGGTATCGGATCCCTGGAATTGGCGTTATAAATGGTCGTGAACCACCCTGTGGGTGCTGAGAATCCAGCCCAGATGTTCTACAAAAGCGAGTACTCTCATCTGTTAAGCCATCTTTTCAGCAGTTTTCTATATTCTCAATACCTCACAACTGGGATTACAGTCCACCAGAAGTTTCAGAACTAAAACATATTCAAACCATGCAAGATGTCACACTCAGTGGTCCTCACATAAATGAAAATATTTAATACCTAATATAACTGTGTTGGCTCTGTAGAATACACTTTTTCCTGTAACCTCCCCACCCTGACCCACATATATATCAGGTCTACAGTAATCATTTTCAAAAAGTATGTCTGAATGACAGATGGTGTAATTTATGATTCTATTTTGAACTCCAATTTGACATATTTTCCTTTTTTGAGTAATATTTAAAGATAGAGGCGCTTCCTTGGAAGAAAGCCATGTTCTGTTTTATGTACATGGGTACATAAGAAGTGTTGTGTGCTGACTCTTACTGCTTGGTCTCACCACACTAGCATGTTCCACAGGAAAGCCCTGTGTGACCATTCTAAATTCAAATAAATGAATTATCCTGAGACTTCCTTGGATTTTCAAAAACTGTCCCCAATAAGAGAAGGTTATGGGATGATTTTTTTAAGTTAAACTTTGTGAGTTATCTAGACATTGTTATGGGACCTAGCCATGGGGAAAGAAATGTTCCCATCATGGACAGTCAATGGGCAGGACGTATCTCCTCCTAAGCACTATTCCAGAAGTAAATGTACTGGAAGAGGAGCTAAGTACTCTGAACATATAAGACTACCAAGTTATTTTAGGGTAGATTCCCCTCAGGGTCCTCACAGAGGAAAAAAATTAATGAATAATGGGTTTCTGAAAGTTGCTGGCTCTTTGGCCGCTCCTTCATTGTTAGGCCTGCCCTGTTTGCTTTCTAGTCTTTGTTTATCTTCAGTCCTCTCAGCTCCAAGTCAATTCCCTGATAAGTATGCCTCAACATGTATGCAGAATGGTCATGAATATTTGCCCCTGGCTTGCTTTTCTTCCCCACATCTAAGATGATACCAGACCCGGCTACTGCCCTTGCTTCTCTTACCCACACTGCTTTCTTTAATCAGCAAACTAAACAGATATATCCCCAAGGCTGAGCAACCCTTCTGGTTGAGGTCTTTCTAACTCACACATTGCTACCTGTCACCAAGGGAAGTTCTTTCCTGAGATTTTTGTAGGTTTATTACTCTCTTCCACTGTCTTCCTTGACATCTGACACCGCTGAAGTCAAAATGGCCTTTGTGTAGCTATGGTTATATCTAAACTCCTGTGTCCACCCAGCAGCATACTAGAGTACTAGCCCCAGCATACTAGCCCCAGTGTGGCTCACCCACTCTTAGCCCTATGGGTATTTCTGTACCAGCTGCAATCATGGCTTCCATGCAATGTCTGACATAGTCTACAGCTGAATATTTGTCAAACCATCTGTTGTTCCATACCCCTCTACTGAGGAAAGAACTCTTCTCAGACTGATTGTGATATGCTGGACACACTGAGGTCAACAGAAAGGGACTTACTGTTTGATTCATATCCACACCAAATGAACACCCTCAGTATTGATCAGTACTAAACATGATTTCTTGTCTCTTTAAAAAAAAAAAGATATATTTATTTTATATATTTAAGTACACTGTAGCTGTCTTCAGACACACCAGAAGAGGGCATCAGATCCCATTACAGATGGTTGTGAGCTACTATGAAGTTGCTAGGAATTGAACTTGGGACCTCTGAAAGAGCAGTCAGTGCTCTCAACCCCTGGAGCCATCTCTCCAGCCCCCCCTTGTCTCCTTTTAGAAAGCAATACATATGTGTATACACACACACACACACACACACACATACACACACACATACACACACACACACACATACACACACATACACACACACACACATATACACACACACACACACATTATTGAATTTGCTGCTCGGGTTTTCACTGCTTTATTCAGAGATTCATCATAGATTTTGAATAACTGCTTTCTTCCAGCATTCAGTTCTCCTTCCTTGTTAGTAATAGGACCACCACTGTGAATTTCAGCAGAGCTCTTAGCCCCAGGTAGACCCTACATTTTCTAACTTTCAGTAAGGTAAGTAGGTTGGCTATTCTTGGTTCTCAACTTGACTACATCTGGAATTAACTAAAACCCAAATAGAGGGGCACACCTGTGAGGGATTTGCACTTAATTTGAAATGGAATGATCTATTTCTAACCCAGATCTTTGAGGTGGGAAGACATGTTTAAATCCAGATCCTTAAAGGTGGAAAGACCCATCTCTAATCTGGGCCACTCCTTATGCTGGAAGGCTATACAGGGACATGGAAGAAGAAAGTGTTTGATGCTTAATGGCTTACTCAGCCTGCTTATAAGACCCAGGATCTCCAGCCCTGGGATGGCACCATCCACCACAGGCTAGACCCTTCCCCATCAATCACTTAAGACAATGTCCTACAGATTTACCTATAGCCCAATCTTATAGAGGCATTAAAAAATCGTCTCATACAGAGGCAGATGCTAGCAGCCAACGATTGGACTTAGTGCGGGGTCCCCAATGGAGGAGTTGGAGGAAGGACTGGAGGAGCTGAAGGGGTTTGCAGCCCCAGGGGAAGACCGACAATGTCGGCCAACCAGACACCCCAAGGCTCACAGGGACTAAGCCATCAACCAAGCAGTACATATGGTTCCAGCCACAAGTGTGACTGAGGAATGCCTTGTCGGGCATCAGTGGGAGGAGAGGTCCTTGGTCCTATCAATGCTCAATAGATACCCCAGCATGGGAAAATCGAGGGGGGGTAAGGTGGGAGTGGGTTGGGTGGAGGGGCATCTTCTTAGAGGCAGAGGGTGGGAGGATGCATTGGGAGTTTTCTGGGAGAAGGGAAAGTGTATAACATTTGAAATGTAAATGAAGAATATATTCAATAAAAATTTAAAAAACTAAAATAAAAATTTAAAAATTCATCTCTAGTTCAATACATCCCAACTGTGGTTTCCCCTCTGTCCACTCCTCCCAGTTTCCCTCTCCTTCTCTCTCCCCCAGATCCACTCCTTCTCCATTTCCCTTCGGAAAAAGCAGTTTTCCCAGGGATATCAACTGAACACAGCATAACAGGTTTCAAGAAGACTACACACAAATACTCATATCAGGACTGGACAAGACAATTCATTAGGAAGAAAATGGTCCTAAGAGCAAGCAAAGGAATCAGAAGCATCCCTACCCCCACTAGTAGGAGTCCCATAAGAATATCAAGCTACACAACTATAACATATATACAAAGAAGCTGGCACAGTCCCATGCAGGCTATGTGGTTGCCACTTCAGTGAGCAGTCTCTGTGAGGTCCTATGAGCCCTACTTAGTTGATTCTGTGTGCCATGTTCTCCTGCTGTTCTCAACCCCCCTGGCTCTAATAATTCTTTCTCCTTCTCTTCTGCAGTTTACCTCAAGCTCCAAGGGGAAGGACTAACAGAGATCTCCAATTTAGGATCTATCTATCTATCTATCTATCTATCTATCTATCTATCTATCTATCTATCTATCTACCACTATCAGCTGCCAGAGAAAGCCTCTCTGATGAAGCCGGATCTGTGAGTATAGCAGAGTATCTTTACGAATCACTTTATTGGTTAATTTTCTATCCTAGGACTCTGGGCTGTCCAGGTCATCCAGGCAGTGCCAAGCTTGGACTCCCTTTTGTGGTGTGGGCCTCAAATTAGAGTAGTCATTGGTTGGCCACTCCCACAAGTTCTATAGGAGACATTTTCTTAACTGAAGTTCCCTCCTCCTCTCAAATGACTTTAGCTTGTGTCAAGTTGACATAAAACTATCTAGCAAAATGAATTTGTTCTAGCCAATAGCCAAGAGAATTAAAAGAAGTGCTCAACCTTCACAAGTCTTCTCTCTTCTAAAGGAAAGTGCTCTTCTCTTCCTTCCTTCCTGGAGCAGCACATTTGACTCACTCAGAAGGCAAAGATGGAAAGAGTCAATCCTGAAGCCTGGGGACCCAGACTGCTGCCTGCCTGGCTTACCCACCACACTTGCCCTGCTATGTGATTAATAACCTTTGTTCCATATAAGACACTTACTCTTGGGCTGGGTTACAGTGTGCTAGGCACTAACCATACTAGTTTCTTGCCTAATAGTGCCTCTCCAGCTTGCTTTATTTAACCTTGTTAAGTTACACTCTGTGTGCTAAGGCAGAGGTCTAGCAACTATGAACCCCAAACCATATGTACTAAGGTCTCCTAGGCACTTACTTGTTTGCTATGTAAATCCAGTCTCGACCTCATAGCTACTGAATGAGAAACTGGAAATGAAGCTTAGTTAAGAGGTTTTAAACTTGAGGTGAAATGGATGTATATACATTTAAGAGCCACTGTGATAGGGATGAAGCCTTTAAAAAATTAATAAAAACCAGTCCCTGTCTTCAACATGTTTGCACTGGTGAGAGTTAATCAGTCATAAAAATACTTGTTATCTTGCATCTCTGTTATTTCCTGTCTTTTCCTTTTTAAATAATCAGATTCACTCAGAAAAATATATATTGAATTGCTTTTGTTTGTAGAAGTGATTACAGAAATCTTAAAACCTAAGGTCATTTCAGAGTATTCAGATCATAAAAGGGGAAATAATTAGTTACAGTTGTAGATAAAGTGAACAGACTCTCGATCCCCAATGCTGAAATTAATGAAGAGTTCCTGAAGCCAAGAGAGACAAATAAGAAGAGGTAGTTATTTACACAGTGGGTAATAAAATTACAGTACTTATTAGCCTGTAAAGGGTTATATGGTCTAGAAATAAAAACAGTTGAGCATGGATTAAATTTATGAGTGAGAAAGTCATAAAACTGTATTAAGCGCAAGTTAGGAATGCGCACATGATTTCTGAAAGTGACTGGCATGAACACCGCGAAAGGGAAATTCCATATCATCCAGTGCTCAGAACTTGAGAGCAGACTAGATCGATGCGGGGCAGGTGATGTGCTGGTAAGCAGACGAGGTAAAGTAAAGACTCCTATGCTTAGCATATTTCATAGAAAAACCCCTTCACATTTTAGATATAATGGAGGATTTAATGGACAGTATATGGTAGATGCAATTCATAAAAGAGTTAAGTTTTTAGAATAAAGTTAATGTCATCATTTTTATTAACAAGAGACAACTAGATAATTGAAAGCATTATATAATTCTGCTTTCCTTTGGATATCTCTACCCCCAAAAGCTTAGGTTGGTCCCAGCCCATGGTACTGTTGGAATAAATATGTGAAAGGTAGAACCTGGATGGAGGTCTTTTAGTCGTTGAGAGCATGTTCTTGAAGGGGAAATAGTAAGCCCAAGCCCTCCTTCTATCTCAGTTTTTGTATCCCAATCATGAGGTAAGCAGGTTTTCTCCGTATGCCTACCATGATGGACTGGCCATAGACCTAACCCTGATTGGTCCAATTGACCATGGGCTGAAATTTGCAAAGCTGGGAGCCAAAATAAACCTCTTTATTCATTGATTATATCGGACATTTTCTTAAAGCAACAGAAAAACCAACAAACTCAACAAACATTGCTATTACTATACAAAGCAAAGTTATTTTCTGTCTTCAGCACAGGAGCTCTACACTGTGAACAGAGCAACATGTAGATGGATGTTCAGTGAAGAACTGGAGAGATGGCTCCATGCAGAAGGAGCGTTTCCTGCATCCAAAACTAGCTAAGCGTGGGACATTCTGTGAATCTAGCTGTGGTGATGATGAGGTGGCAGATAACATTGCCCAGTGTCCTTCTGAACTACACATATGTTAGATTCTACCATCCACGATTAGGAACCCCAAACTTACTCTACACGTCTGCCAGTTAGTGCTATGAATCACTTTATCCCATGACTTATGTGTTTTGAAATTATTTCATTGTCATTAAACTACTAGGCATTCTGGTAAAATGGTGCTGCTTTCCCTCCTTTCTCTACTTCTTTTTCTTTTCAAGAACCTCCTCTAAGTTCTTCACCAAAATATTGTTAATTACAATCTCTATTCCAAATAATTTGGAATCAAAAGTATTCCACAGTCTGGAGGCAAGTGAGATTTTTTTATTGCATTTTTATGGAGACTAAGTTGAATGTGGTGGGCAAACCAGAGAGGGGCTCCTCTATAAGGCTCTAGCATGCCCTTTCATTCCACCCCAGCAAGCACTCGTGTTACAAGAATTGCATCTCTCATCTACTTCCATTTGTTGGCTAGGACCAACAGGCCCTGGCACTACCAAGCAAATTAACTCCTTCCTGATCCTCAAAAGTTATCCACAAGAGGCCTCATGTGACTTCCAGAGATTTCTGTCTTTCTTCTCATAACTTTTAAATATGTTCCTATTATTTGGTTTTCTCATTTATACATCAGAAGCACTATCCTCTTCTTATAGATAATCACTCCCTGATTACAATGTTGCCAACTAGCCTGTTTATTGCAGCTAAAGTCTGCACTACATGTTACTATTTTTTTCCTTTTTATATGTACTTATTTGTAAGTATATTTGGGCATAAATCATTGCAAAACTGTCAGTTTCTTTTCATTGTTGTCTTTGTTTGCCAGATCATTCTAGTATGAGACACACTAGTACACATAGGATAGATGCAAAAGTGAGGCTTATTGATTGAAAATAACCCTGACTGGAGAGAGGTGAGAGGTTGTCAACTCAAATGGTTTCAAGGGGCAGACAAGTGTGCAAATGCATTACATCATTTTACAGATGTTTATTCAGTGCCTGCTCTGTATGCTGGCTACTACACTAGGCACTGGCTGTACAGCAAGGAACAAAAGGGGGAAAAAAACCTTACCCATTTACTGAGCCTATCTGGGGGAGAGTGACCCTCTGAAGAGATAATTACATTTAAAATGAGTTTGCTATGTTAGGGCTGGAGAGACGGGTCAGTGGTTAAGAGCACTGGTTGCTCTATTAGGGAACCTGGATTTGATTCCCAGAACCCACATGGCAGCTAACAACTCCGTTTATATCTCCAGTTCCAGAAAATCCAATACCCTCTTCTGGCCTTCAAGGGCACCAGGCACACACCTGGTGTACAGACATAAATGTAAGCAAAATACTCATACACATAAAATTACATATATATATATGTATATATATATTTGGTTGACATTAATATATATATATATGTATATATATATATGTATATATATATATATACATATATATATATTAAAGCCTAAAAACTGAGTCTGTTAGAGTGCACTGCAACCAAATCCAACTGGTATCTTTCTTCATAAGAAGAGTTTTTAAAAAGTTGGATGCCCAGAGATTCACCAGGAATGTGCACATGGAGAAAGGGAACATGAGAACACAGGCAGAAGGCATCCTTAGAGAAAGCCAGACCTGCCTATACCTTAACCTGAAATGTCTAGCCTCCACAACCATGAGACAATGTCAACCAAATCACCCAGCCTATAGTATTTTCTTATGGCAGCTCTGGCAAACTGAAAGAGAGTGCTTTATAAATAAATAAATAAATAAATAAATAAATAAATAAATAATAAAATAGAGGTGCAAATAAAGTGACTCTGACTTTATTCTGCTACACCCATAGATCGGTGACTTTCTTGGCCATCATCAGCTTCCTCCTGCTGTAGATGGAAACAAATACAAAGACCCACACCTGGACAATGTGCAGAGAATGAGAGACCCTGGAACACTCAGTCTTAAATGGAAGGTCTCCATCAAATCCTTCCCTCAGGCCGTAGAGAACTCCACAGAAGAGGAGGTAGAAAAATTTTAAGAGCCAGAGGGGATGGAGGACACCAAGCACATAAGATCTAGACACAACAGGGCTGTCACACATACAACTCACGGAGCCTGCTCCGGTCTAAGCAAGATGGCATCCTAGCACTGAGGGAGGACATGAACACAAGCCCCCGTCCCTAACAGAGAAGCTGTCTCCGACAGATATGCCGGAGGAAAAATTAGTTTTCTCCCCTGGATTCTCACTGGGTATACAAATCCCACCCAGCAGTAGATGGCCAACACAAAATGTGACTCATGATGCTTTTTTTTTTAACCTTACAGGTCTTTGCTAATATATTATGGTTTACACTTTTGTGTTTATTGGATTTCTTTGTGTGCAAGTCTATGTTTCCTGTACTTTTTCTTTGGCTTTTTTTTCTCTGTATTTTCATTTTTAGATGACTGTTTTCTAATGAGAAAGAAAGAAGTGATGTGGATTTGGGTAGTTGGAAAGTTGGGGAAGGATCTGGGAGAAGTTGGAGGAAAAACCATAACCAGAATGTATTGTATGGAGAAAACACCTAATTTGATTTTTAAAAAGGAAAAAAATGATAAAGATAGACTTGCAAATAATGTTTTTAGATGTGTGTGGAAGACTAAACAGTGCAAAGAAGAGAGCAGTGTGATATCTGGGAGAAAACCCAGCCAGCCAGAAGAACAGCAAATTCAAAGGCCTTAAAATAGAGATAGGCATACTTGACTCAGAGCAGGAAGGAATGCCTGTGGTCAGAAGAGTGCAGAAGAGAGGAGTGTGATGGGAGATGAGGTCAGAAGGGAAATAGCGAGGTCATTGGAGGGATGTGGAAGTCACCCTTACTTCAGCTCACCTTCTCTCTAGTTATCTACCCTAATGTGGCAAGGTTGGGAGGAAAGTATGATGACTCTGAAGGGGTAGGAAAAGCTATAATTCAACTGAAGGAGTCTGAACTGAAACTTCCCTAGCCCTGGACCACTATTACCTATCTCCCAGGGTAGCTGACATCCCAGGAGGATGCTGGACCACTATTACCCATCTCCCAAGAGAATGCCTGCATGGTAAATTTCACTTAATAAGCTCCCTCCTTCCCTCTACCCCTGAGTCAGGGTTTCTCTGTGTAACCCTGACTATCCAGGAGCTGGCTCTGTAAACCAGGTTGGCCTCGAACTCAGAGATATGCCTGCCTCTGCCTCCTGAGTGCTGAGATTAAAGGTGTGGGCCACTGCCACCCAACAATACAACCCATTTTAAGCTGAGTCTTATCTTTACAATTTTCCAACATGACCAATTGTCCAATAATATGTAAATGTTTATAACAAGAGTATGACCACTGAGTCTCTGGTCTCTATATTACAGTTTAGTGGGGGAAGAAAAACTTGACCTCATTAAAGGAACTCAGTTTCCCACTATCCAACATACTCAATCTTGCTTTTAAGAACACACTATGCTGGGCAGATGCTGTGTGGAGCATCCTAAACAAAAGCATTTTAAAAAGTCTTCACTTTCCTTTCCCCTTCATGAGTGTCTTTTCAATCCTATTATAAAAGTACTGAAGGTACACTGGTGGGGGGGAGGTACAAAAGCCTTGAGCTTGTAGTCTAAAGAAATGAGAGTGACTCTCTAGTCACTGCCCCAGGAGCCCAAGGACTCTCCCAGATACAGGCTTCCAGTGCCTCAGAAGCCCTCAGCTGGTCTTTAGCAGACATGATGACGTAAAGGAAAATGAATCCGGTCCCTTCATCTTTCTCCTCTTTCTACAGCATGAAGCTAGGGGCCCGTGGAGGATCTAATATCAAAAGGAAGCGGGCAATGTCACTACTTGGAGAAAGAAAAAAATAATTACCAAATTTCCTGAATAGTAAACAGCTTTAAAAAAAAAAGGCAGAAGAAAAAGTTCAGGCCTTTGATAACTTGGCCCCGGGTCGGCTTGTGAATACCTTAAGGGTTATATCATTAGACCGACTCCAGCAGCCCGTGCTATTGTTTCGAAAAGAGGAAACCGGGAAGAAGGTGAAGGAGAGAAAGTAGATGGGTGGAGGAATGCTGCCTCTTGGGGAGGAGTTTGATGTTGAAAGCGCAGTTTAAAAGGCTAACAGTAGTAAGACTGAAAGACAAATTGGACGAATTATCCGAGTCTTCGAACAGCGGAATTCTTGGAGCTGTTCCTCCTTCCTTGTGGAATTAATGAAAACGTGTGGGTTCAATGATTGTTCAGCTAAGTTACAAAGATAAGCCCGAAGTAGCCCGCCTATGTCATTCTGAAAACGATCACTTGGGGGCAGTCTTGTGACTGCTAAATTTCCTGTGTTGCTACGGTAGATTTTCTCCTTGTAACCGCTTTCTTTACCTGAGAATGATGGGGGAGGAGGGAAGGCAAAGGAGAAGGCAACTTAGGAAGTAAATTTTACACGCTACTACGTCAGTCGAGTGGATGTCACGAGAATGCTCACACCGCGGAACAGTCACTACGGTTTTCCTTTGGGTCTTGGAAACGGAAAATTTCCAAAGCTAAGGAGGCCGCGGCTCTGTGGGGACAACAGAGCACAAACACCGCGGTTGTACCTGTATCACGGTGCACACGTGCGGTGCTGTAGTCTCCCTGCCCCGAGACACAGAATCAAGTCTGTGACCCTTGTGACCTAATTAGCAAACTGGTTAGCGAAGAGGGGAGCAGTGTGAGGACTCTAGGGGGCTGCTTACTAACTCCTCAAAGTCTAGCTGCGGCCACAGAGGTGGTTTCCCAGGCTGAATCTGGGCATCTTGGCCTCTCAGGCATTCCTGACCTGTTGCAGTCTGAACTGCATGCCCAAGGTCTGGCTAGCCTCCTTGCAGGACCAGGCGGCGGCCAGCGGGCCAGCGGCGTGGTGTGAGGAGTGCTGTGAGGACATTGAGCCTAGCTCTTAGACCACACACCTCTAATCAGTCCAGGTCACGACAGTATCCGTACCTTTTGTCCTGGTTTTGTTTCACATTCAAAGGGGTTAATGTCTTTGATCTTTGTGAACCAGGAGGTTAAAAATCCACGGAAAAGGAGCAAGATGTGGCCTCTCCAATACCCATGAATTGGGAGCCCTGGCCCAGAACCCCAAGACCAGAGAGAATTTGCTTGTTTGTGAACTTGGATGTTGGGGCATTTCAGAATACTTAAGAATGCAAAGTAAAAGTTGATTGCCCTAAGAGCAAACAGCTAGACCCTCGCTTTCCAAAAACGGCGGTGGAGACTATCCCAGCGCTGGTGTCTGAGGACGAAGCGTCCCGCGTGTTATCCCACAAACCTACCAAGCAAAATAAGATACACCCTCAAAAGTCCAGAAAATGGGAAAGGTCGGGGTGAGAACTCAGCTCTGTCGTTGGTCTGGTCTCAGACTTAAGCACTTATGCGTCACGGAGGCCACCTCCAGTCTGCTGCACAAATGAGGTCCACGAAGCGACAACTGAGATCACAGTTCTCCGAGCTCCAAGGAAATAGCATGAGCTCAGACTTTTGTGCTGTAAGGGTTAGGCCCTTCTAGAAAGAAAACGGCAATTGTCTTGCAAATTCCGAGGAAAATGTAATAAAAAGAAATAGCTAACGGTCATTGTGACTTTTTTTCCCTCCAGAAAACTGAGAAGCGTGCAAGAGACTCAGTCCCTCTTCACCTGTAAACAGCTAAACAAGACGATGGCTGGGGCTGGGGCTCTGGGCAGGCTTTCTTGGAGAAGCAGAGAGCAAGTTCACATCGCCCGAATAGCCTCAAGGACTCTGCCCTCCTAGCCCTCCTAGAAGCGTAAAGAATCGCCGGGTGCCTCGGACCCGAAGGAGCCTGGAAACTTAGTGACACGCAAAGCTTCATCAGGGCCGAACTAGAAACTCAGCCCGCTACATTTTTTTTTTTAATTCCCCTTCACTCCCCACTGAAGCTCCGAGCAGCTGCTGCTCGCCTGGAACAAAAGCAGTTCCTTTCTGTCTGTGTCTCAATCTCAAGGACTCTCCAGACTTGCTCGGCTTTAGATTTCGTTGCGTGCGAACCGAATGCTATGCTCTCCTGCGAGACCAGCAGTGAGAGCAGAGCTGCGGGCTATGCACCAGGCATCCTGGATTCTGATGCGGAGGCACCAGGGCATTCGTGATTCCCACCTCGAAGCGATAGGAGTCTAGACTCCACTTCCCACCTGGGTCTAGCGTTCTGGGACAACCCACCTAGGTCGTCTCTCACCGACCAGTATCTTGGCTCATGAACTCAGGCCAAGAAAGAAAACCCCAGTCTGAGCTCTCCTTAAGTGGTAAGATGCCTGGTTAAGTAACTTTAATGACCCGACACTGCAAAGGGTATGAGCCTGTCCCACCTCTGCGGGTAGACATGGTCCTAAATTAAGTGGGAAAGTAAGAGTTTGGGCTTAGAAAAGGCGAGCCTGCTTGATTCACCAAAAAGATGAAAGAGATTGCTTTTGCCTTGAGGGTGCAGAATGCTCCTCCCCCAGGTGTATCTTGGTTGAATGAACCATAAGGGGGTTGTGTGTGATTTAGAAGGTCCGTTGAATCTGTGGCAGCAAAGTCTCTAGTTAGCATGGCATAGTCCCCACTGCTTTCGCCTTAGAACTGTATCTAGCACTAGGGATGGCACTTGCTGTGTTTGACCCAAACAGGCATCTGGGCAAGATCCAGAGGCAGAACCATCACTTTTGCTGGCCCCACCCCTACCCACGTCCCACTCTTCCAGTGGCAATGTTTCCATTGTAGTTTCACCTTTTTGCTAGGCCAGGAGAGTAGAATTCAATGTCCCAGCCTAGGAATATGCTTGAACCAGCAGATACTTACACCACAGCCTTTCCGGCTTTCCATGAATCCATAAGACGATAATGATGGGCTCCTTTGCTTTCCCAGGCTGGTGTCTGCTCCCCTGATTATACAGTGATACAGTAGATAAATACATAAAGCCTGAAAAAATTAGTTTAGGTTAACCCCACACACACACACACACACACACACAGAGATATAGTATTCCAGCATTCTGGAGGCTGAAGCAGGAGGTTGAAGAGTTCAAGTAAGATCCTGTCTCAAAAATAAATAAGAAGAAAATAAAAATTTAAAAAGCAGGAAGGAAGACCAGAAAGAAAGGAAAATAAAACCTAGTGTTTGTCAAGTAATACAAAACTTTTGAGTAGAAGGAGAAAGTTCAGAAGATCTATAATACAGTGTAGCAACTGGAGTTTCCATCCTGAAAATTGTTAGGAAATTTTCACCACAAAATAAGTATATAAGGCAAAGCTACATAAATTAAGCCATTTTGTGATACATAAGTACTTCAAATTATGTACCTAAAACCCACAAAATAACAAATGTTAGTTTTCCAATAACTTTTTGAAAACTAAGTGGCACTATATGTGTATTTGTGGAGTTTCTGAATTTGAGAAATGCTTGTTTAGCCCCTTTTAAACTATGATTACACTCTGTGAGTAGATTTGCAGAATTGTGTGTGTGTGTGTGTGTTGTGTGTGTGTGTGTGTGTTCACATTCCTGTATGCATACAATGCTGATGAAGTATTCAATTGTGGGAATAGCCCTAAGTCAATCTTTCCTTCTCTCTGGTATATATATTGAAGAAGAAGGAAAAAAACATTGATTTCTATGTTTATTATTCCCAAGCTCCTTTGTACACCTTTGGAAGATCGGTCTTTAGGAATAGAAGGCATTCCTTTATTTAAATGGCTTCTCAACATTAAGCTCAACCTTGGGACCTGAATTTGGAACACAAAGCTGCTTCTTTTCTATTTCTATAACACAGGAGGGAAATCGTGAACTCCTAGGGTGTCAGCAGTCTTCTTACTATTTTTCACATTGGTCTGAGGTGTGAGTATCCTAAAATCTGAGCCCTATAATTCTGATAGGTTAGAGCTGTGAGTCTTAAAATCCCACAAGAGGCCAGCTTGCAATGTGCTCACTCTGCCCCACACACTAAGAATGTGGAAGGGAGAGTGTAGCACAGTGCCCTTTTAGTGATAGGAATTTAATAATTATTGAACAGGAGTTATGTGCACATCTATTCTGGCTAGTACACTTTTATAGACTTTTGTGGTGTGTGAGGCGGGGGAGAGAGATGCACAGGGTTTGTTGTTTTTAAACTATTTTTCTCTTCATTCTTCTGTGTGCCATCAAGGAGCTTGGGTCTCTGCAGCCAGTTTGGAGTCACTAGACCCCTACCAAAGCCTGCCAACTGGTGGGAAAAACCAAATGACTTACTTAGGTGGTATTCCCAGGTCTCACTCACTCACTTTGTTTCTACAAAGGCTCTTCAGCTGATTTTACCCTGTACACGCCCACTCATATTCTAATATACAGAGCTCTGTAGGAGATACACTGTGTGGGCTTCACCAGCCTACAGATGGGCAGGTTGACTCTATTTGTCCCAGACCTCCAGACTCCAGGCAGCTTTTTGCTGTGGTTGAAGTTCCCAGAAAAACCCCAGGGGTCTTATTCTTGCCACCCACCTCCACCCTCCAGGAAGGTGAAAGATTATCCTCTGGACCTCTGCCAGGCCTGCTGCAACCCCGGGAGAAACAGAGACAGTCTTCCTATCTCTCCTAGACTATCTCTGGGAGGTGCAAGAGGACGGAAGAAACAAGCCAAGGTCTACTCCTTGGAGCAGAATCCATCGACTGCAGTCCAGAAGACAGAAGAACAGCTATGCCTGCCTCCACTCTCTCCTCTGTCCTTCCTAGCATTTGGGAAATCCAGTGACTCTAGAAGGAAGCCTTTTTTAAGGGTCTAGGGCCCAGAAAAAGCATTCTTGAAGCCAGAAGTGCCAAGGTAAAGGTTGTAGCCAGTGGATCAGTCTAGAATACTCCAGACTCCATGACCCTGGAACTTACAAAAGACTTTTTGTCGTTATCCAATGAGAAGGGGTAGTGGTCAGGACACAGTTGGGTGGAAGGGAGGTAGAAGGGTGCAGAGGTCTCTCCCTTCACAACCCAAAGAATTACCAGAATGCCAAGCTGTGATAGTCCCTGGCCAAACCTTGAATTGACCGTTGTCTCCTTTCTACTTCCTTCCAGTTAGCCCTCAGGACAATGTATTCCAGTATCACCCCCTCTGGAAACGTGATTGATCCATAGAAACTCTCCTAATGAGTTCAGGAGCTGGGAATCTCTGCCTCTGGGCTTCCTCCTGCACCTGCCCACCCACATCAGAGGCTAAGGCCCAGAGGAACATCAGGACCTGTTCCTGTTTTGCTATTTATAATGAAGGAGAGCGGTGACAACCCAAAGCTCTAGCACAGGGGCAGAAACCTCCGCAGGCTGTAGCCTGCCTCCTTCTTCATGCACTCCCCTCCTGGGACTACTTTTCACAACATCCCTTAAAAAAAAAAAAAAACTGAAACCAAATCCCAACTCAACAGTGTTGAATCAGCTGCTCACTCTACCTGGCCCGCCCATGCGATATACAGCTCCCCCCACCCCGAATGCTAATGGTTACCTGGGGACAAATTAAGAAATTGAAAATGCTGAGCTTGAGAAGTCGAATTCCTTACACTATCTGGGGTCGTTAATCACCGACCAGAACCAGCAAACAGGAAAGGGTCTGTGTCTGCGGGGTGTGCAGGTGGCAGGGCTCAAAGGAAGATATGCACACAGGCCATACAGTCTCGGAATGACGTTCAGGCCGACTGTTGTCAGGTTCTGGGAACCAATGGGCTGCCCTGCCCGTCCCAAATTATAAGTAAGGAATGTGCGCTCAGTCGTCAGGAGACTTGTGTAAGGTTAGCCCTGACTCGCTGACCCCTAAGAATCCGGTCTGCACTCTCAGTCCTTACAAAAGGAAGGCGGCCAGTTTCTCACCCGAGGTGTGTGTGATAAGAATAGAGTTTCAGATTCAGCGAGTCCCGAAGTACCTCTGAGTGTGGGTTGAGGATAAGAATTTGTAGGAAGTCCTGTCCTAAGAGGAGTGTGACACAGAAGATTTACAAATTTTGTGTGTGTGTGTGTGTGTGTGTGTGAATGTTGCAGATCAAGAAGTGGTGGTAGTTGGCTTAGGGATAAGCATCTGTGACAACCGAAACCTAGCTAGGAAACCTGGGGCTTGGGATCAGTTGCCTGGCCAAGGGTCTTCCTTCCCTAGCAGATAGCGCAGACTACCATCTTTTGAACCTTTTGGTCCCGCAGTCCAGATATCCTCTTCCTTACCCCTGAGTCTTTGACACAGGATCCTTTACATCGATCCAACTTCCTGACTTCGTGTCAGTCGGAACTGAGATTGCGCTTCTGCCGCTTTCTGTGTGCCAGGACATCAGAGGGCTTCCAATCATAATCCTCACCTTATTGAGCAAAAAAAGACTTTTGCTTCTGCGATCTCTTCTCAGCAGCCCTATATCTGTGGGGACAATTTGTTTAGTGACGCTCCAAAGACAATGGAAAGTTCCCGAGTTTTCCTGGACGTAGTGTTCAGGAGGCGGGGCCGGGACCCGCTGACGGCGGTTTCTCCGGCCCCGTCCCCCCCCCACCCCGCCCCCCTCAGCCACCGGGCAGCAGAAAGAGGCAGGCACCCAGCCTACTCCTGCCCCTCGGCCAGCCGGAGGACCTGCGGCTGCCTGGCCCACCACCTCTGCACCTGCCTGGCTGAGGTGAGATGCCCGGCATGGTGAGGGTGGTGTTCACCCGCCAGCGCCCAGCCGCTGGGCTGCCAGAGGTCGCTGACCTCCAGTGACGGGCGGGAAAAGGGATCACAGCGGCGGGTGGATACACCACTGGAGTGGGAAGGCAAGAATATTTAGGTGACCCGGATGAAAGTCCTAACTTTGCAGATCAGAAACTTAGGACCAGTCAACAAAGTTGGAAAAGAGACTTTGTTTTCCTTATTGAGAAACGAGAATAATAACATATTATTCCCTCCCACCCAAAGGGATGACAAATCTCTCTGGTCTGAGGAAAGATCTAGTGGACGGTTGAGGCGTTGTGGGATCCTGGGCACGAAGATAAGGAGCACTTTCGATTGTTTTAATCTACCCTATTTTAGTAGGAGGTGGAAAAAAAGCCAACAAAACAAAACAAAACTCTGAAATGTAAAATCATCAGAAGCGGCCCACTCCGGAGCCATTCAGGTCAAGCTCACTGGGGCTGAGATCGCACCCCGATTCTTTCTGGGAAAGGATGCAGCGCTCTAGCTGAAGCAAGGTCTAGTTCTGCGGCTTGGTCCCAAAAGTGGCTAGGAGCTTGGGGATGTAGCAGTCCTAGCGCGCTTTGCTCGGAGGCAGGTCTGCGAGAGAAAGAGTCCTCCTCGGTGCTTTTTGTTTCCTATCCCCGGATAATTTCCCATAGCAAAACCGAGATGTGAGCAACTTCTCCTGGGTCCTCAGCTCAATTTGCGGCCAGCTTATTCGGTCGCTTAAATTTGATTGTCTTGAGAAGTGGCTGAGCTCCACGCACAGCGCGGGCATCCCTGACACCTTGCCCAGCACTGTCCGGGGAGTGAGGATTGGGGATGGAAGAAAGTGTTCCCCAGGGTCCCAGGGAAGTCTGACCTTGCCCATCACTCCCGGGTAGTCAGTAGCTCGGTCTGCGGGCTCACGGGGAAACCAAAAAACCAGCGAGATTCCTGTTAACCTCAACAGGGAACTGACCCGGGTGGTCCGAATAGCGAGACTCCTAACCTGTTTCTCCCCGGTCCCTTGGGCGAAGCAGCTGGCAGTGCCTCGGGAAGCTAACAGGAATCTCCGACAGCTAAATCTGCCCGGGAGTGGCGCCCTCGGAGGAGGGGGGGTGGGAAATCGACTTTTTATTTGAGTATTTGGTTAATTCCACAGTCTGGGATCAGCCGCCCCTCTTCCTCTCCCTCACCACGCCCCCTGCGCCCTCAGCCTCCGGGGGAAGTGCTGGGGCCCCGGGGCTCTGTGCCTAGAGGCGAAAGCGCGAGTTTTCCTCCAGTGCCCATAACAAGCGCGGCGAATAGCTCAGCCCAGAAAGTTAGAAAGAAAGAGAATTTAAATACTATGGCCCACACTCGCTGTACAGAATACTTGGAAGTTGGGCAGTTGTGACCACCCGCTCCCGCTCTCCCCCGCCACCCCCCCCCCCCGCCAATCTCTTTGGTACTAGAAAAAGACACTTTGATTCCACAAAGCAGTAATTTATATTTCTTTAAAAATTTTGTGTTAAAAATTGATTGGACTAGGAAAAAAATTCCGCGGGTGCAGGGCTGAGGACAGTGTTCAGGCCCAGGCCGGGTAGTGAGGGTTCCAGACACCAGACTCCTGTGTTCCCCCGGGGTTGCCTGGCGCTCATTTCTCCAAGCCAGTGGTTTTTGATTCTCTTCTTTAGGAGGACCAGTTGGTGTGATTCATCCCCAGGCTTTATTTGTCTTTGACTATGAAATTCGGAGAAGGTGTGGAGAGGTCGGGCGGGGAACTTGAGGAAGGGCTAAAGTTGGGGCTCCAATTCCCGAAGTCAATTGGAAACTGAGGAGACGTCCAGAAATAAAAGCACCTTTCTCGAAGAGGAGGGCTAGGGGATACGGAGGGCCTCTGTCAGCCAGTTCTCATCCAATTCCATCGCTGCCAAAAGTTAGACCGATGTGAAAGCTTTCTCTACACTTTGCTTAACAACCTCAAATTGGATTAAAGACAGGGAGGGGCGGACATATTAAACAGCAAACACCACTGGCTTCCTTCCAACAGCAGCCAGGAGCAGCTCAGGGTCTCTCCTTTTACTACTAGGCCAAAATGGCAAAACTCACCCGCTCCCAGGGTCCGCTTCCTGGCTCGCACTTCCCAAGGACCCGGAGCCCTTCTGTCTTTCTCTCCTCCCCGGCTCCCCACCATAACCGTCTCTGTCTTTCCCTGGATCAGTACATCGATGCTTGGGGAAGAAAAGCAAGAGGTCCATTCGGCTAGTCCTTCAGTTGGTTGACAGGCGCAGCAGCCTTTCAGTGTTAGGAACCCTCCGTGGAACACTTCACTCAGGCTCCAGGTCTGCTTTGCTGTGGTTGACATTCTGACACTTGGTGCTTCTCTAGACGTCTCCTGCAGGATTCCTATTCTCTCTGGACAGATTCCCCGCAAATTTGTGTTGTGCGAAGCTTCATGGAAAAAATGGGTGGAGGTTGAAAAAATGTATTTTATGTTGAGCTGGGGTTTTAGCCCTAACTCGTTTCTTTTACTTTGTTACCTTTTCTTTCTTCTTTTCCTTTTGTTCCCCTATTAAGTTCCCTTTAACGTTCCCCTAGCTTTTAATTTTTCTCAAGCCTTCCTCAGTCCTAAAAGCCTGACGCTCACCTTCTTCAGGTTGCCCTTGAGGAGGCTACTACTGATCCTGCTTACTCATACCGTTATACCCAGACAGGTCTCACAAGGGACACTGGGGACAGTTAGCAAAGCGAAGTTGGGGGTTTTAGTGTCCTCCGGAGCCCAGAGGCATCCTCCCAGGACACTTTTTTTTTCTTGTCCCAGGAGTTTGTGGGAGTTGGGCTTGGCATGATTCAGTGACACATTAAAATGAAGGCAAAGTTGATGAAAGGGAGAAAACAGAAGTTCTGGGCAGTAAGGTGCAGAGGTTGGGTACAACACATCTGTAGAGGTGAGGAGACCTCCCATAGAGAGCAGACAAGGATACGATGGGGTCAGTGGTCGGCACCAAGCTCAACTCTGGGGCAGCATTACTTCTCCTTGACAAGAGGTGATGTTTTAATCAGTTTTAATCATGCTGAACAAAACTGGTTCTCCAGTGAAACAGGATTTGCAAATCAAGAGGAGGAAAAAAAATATGGCCGAACAAGTAAGGTTGCCAACATTCTACCAAGAAACCTAAAATGGGAGAAGGGGACTCTTCTTCCATTCTGCCCTCTTTTCTCTCCTCTGGACCCCTTCGACAGAGCTGATAGTGACAGAGCCCAGGCTGTCCCAGGGACTAGCTTCATTTTACTCATTGTTTCCCCACCCTTGCTGGAGGCTAGAGGTGGAGGGAGGAGTAGGCTCTGGAACAGATAAAGTCCAAAAGTACTTGGATGCAGTAATGTAGCCAAATGATTAGCTATTGAAGTATCACAGCCCAGAGACTGGAGAGACTTCTGAGAGACTTCGGCATTCTGGAGGGTGCTCCTGCTAAACGGTTTATCCAGGATGTGCTGACCTGACCAGACCCCTTGGGGAATCAAGCCTCTGTCCTCCCTTCCACTCTCCTCTTCTTCCCTCCCTCCTTTGTTCCTCTCCCTCTCACATTCCCTCTCCCTCTCCTTGGTCTCTTTCTGTCTCTGTCTTTTTAAGTGGATCTAGTTTGTAGGCATGGTTTTTCATGGTGTTGAGACTATGGTTTTCCAATTCAACTCTATATGTGTGTATCAGGGCCAGGATCAGGGAACAAGGGGGAAACGCTGGTAGCACTGAAGGTCTATCCAAGGTCAGTAGCAGCTCTCTGGTGATCATAACATTTCAAACATAGCTTCTCTCCCATAGCTCTGAAGGTCTACCCAAGGTCAGTAGCAGATCTCTGGTGATCATAACGTTTCAAACATAGCTTCCCTCCCAAGCTAGATGATCAGATCTGTCTTCAAGAAGTAGCCCCCTCTAACAACACACCCTGTCTGCTGTGTATTGGAAATACATCCCTCTATGATTCTGAGATGGACATATTCTTCAGACTGAGGTAGACCCTGGGAAGAGTCACTGTTGCTTTCTAATCACATGTCTCAGAAGCAAGTGTATATAGAATTCCCAAAAGTTGTTAATTAGTGGGGTGGGGTGGGCAGTAGGCAGGGAATAGATGGCTCTGATGTTGGGTCATAAAGAGTTACTATTATGGGAATGAAAGTTTGCTCAAGACCAGGCCCTAGTTACTGAGTTGCCTGGAGCCCAAGAAGCGAAAAGCAAGCTTTTCAGCACATCTTACTTGATGTGCTCAGCCTGAGAAGAGTGCTTTGGATTACCTTCCTGCAAGCAACCACTGGTACCTGCACAATGATACCCACTCTACCTAGCACCTGGCTTCACCTCCCTTTGGGAAAAGATGGGAAGTGAGCTCCTGCCTCTTTGCTCCTTGCTAAAATAGATTCCTAGCTGAAACCGGGACGAGCTCCAATGTGTATTTATAACTGGGCTGGCATTCTTCATCCCATATAAGACAGTTCCATCCGTGCCTCCCAATTTCCAGCCACTTTGCTTGGGTTTCTTGAAGACAGGGAGAACCTAGGTATGCAAGCTGCTTCAGTACGCATACAGGAAGAGAGGCTAGGGATATATGGGGTTAAGAATTCTGGATCTAGAGTGAGGTTACCTGCACTAAAAACTGTGAGATCCTTGCCAAGTTACATAACTCCTTTTTACCTCACAGTTTCTCCGTGTGTAAAATGTGGCTGGTAATACCAGTTCTTGGCTCTCAGAAGTCAAAGTGGGTGGAGTGAGTTGGTCCATGTTAAGCACTTAGCACAGAATCCAAAAGGCTCAATAAACATTAGTTCTTTGCAAGTGGTGCAGACCAAAAAGAAGAGATAGAGATGAGAGTGAGTGAAAAGAGAAGAAAGCTGTGGAAATACACACTTCTTATCCTTTCTGTCCTGGAAACCCCTGTAGTTATGTATAACATTGCCTTTTCTTATTATCTAGGTTGGGTCTGAACTTTCCAATAGTGAAGAGACTGGGAGTACTAATGACAGACAGCACCATGATTCTGACTAACACCAGTACCACCAACCCTTGCTTCAAAGAGTCATCAATCTTCCTAATCAATTGATATGGCAGACATCATTGAGAATTAGGAGCATGAATCTATATTCCATTTGGAGAAGGTCTTGACCTGTCTGGACCAGTCAGTTGTCCATATGAAGACCTTGGAAAGAATGTGAACTGAGTAAAAAGTACCCGGTTAGAGATAGATAACCTTCTTCACTCCTGCATGCCTTGGTTATTTGGCTCTGGGCTAGAAAGCAAAGCCTCATGGGGTGCTCTCAGTGATGGTTTTAGCCCACCTTTTCCTCAGCAACAGGCCCATGGTGGCATGGGTGCCTCTCCATAGATACCCACATATGTGTGCCTACTCTGAAAGGCTGACCGGGTTATAAAAGCAAATCCCAGCCATTTTAAAGGCTCATTTTTTTTCCTGGATGGACAACCAAACTTCTGCCACTAGTAATCTGCCCTCTGTGTGTATTACCAGGGATGCTAAGCATAGAACGGTGGGTGAATTCCTTCTCAGCTTCTTTGATTTGATTTTGAGGTCACAAAGTGACCTCATGAATTTGAGACAAAATCAGAGCTCCCAGTGACTTAGTTTATACCATAACTAGTAACTAGCTCCTGCAACTCCACCTGGTTACAAAAGCGATGTAAGTGGAACTCCAGCCATGCTGGTTTCACTGACCTTGACAGGCAAGATGATCTTATCTCCCAGCCCCTCTCCAGCAGCTACACTATGGAGAATTCTTATCCACTCTTGAGTAATAACTCATTCTCTGATATCAGGAGAAGACAGAAAGTTCTCAAGAATGGTGGACCTTAAGAATCCACCAGCCAGCTTTTATGGGTGGGGTAGACTCCCACAATTCCACGGAGAACATTATGCTATGAGGTGGTTGTTTTATTGCTGACAAATAAAATCTAAGCACTTCTGGCACTGGGTGCTGGGTGTGTGTCCACCAATACATCTACATGGTAATGACTCAAAGTGTGTGTTCACATTTAGCTGCTGGTCTTTGAGCTCCAACAGGTTTTAATACTAGATGCACTTGCTGTGCCCTGAACTGTTTCCTTTCTGAGAATTTCATTCTCACCCAGAAAACCTGGGGTACCATCATTATGTCTCAAATTCTCTATAGAACAAGAGTGCAGAGACTAGTACCACTTCCTCCTCCTCTTCTTCTTCCTTCTTTCCTTCTTTCTTTCTTTCTTTCTTTCTTTCTTCTTTCCTTCCTTTCTTTTTTCTTCCTCCCTCCCTCCCTCCCTCCCTTTCTCTCTCTATCTCTCTCTCTCTCTCTCTCTCCCTTCCTCCCTCATCCTTTCCCTTTTTTTTCCTTTTTTCCTTTTTGTTTTCTGAGAAAGGGTTTCTCTGTGTAATAGCCCTGGCTATCCTGAACCGGATTTGTTGATTAGGCTAGCCTTGAACTCACAGAAATCTGCCTGCCTCTGCCTCCAAAGTGCTGGGATTAAAAGCCTGTGCCACCGCACAGCCTGGCACTTCTTTGTCTTTTCATCCAATAAGCCTTTAGATGCCTCACCCTCTTCATATAAATGGAGAGAGAGAGAGAGAGAGAGAGAGAGAGAGAGAGAGAGAGAGAGAGGGGGGGGGGGGCTGAGTGAAGGAAGGACCTAAAGGGAACTGTTTAAGCACCTGCAAAACTACCATCAAGAAGGAAGAGGTGAAGATACCTTTAGGAAGTGAACTTAGAGTTGCCAGAGTCCTGGGACCAGAAAGAACCCCCAAAGAACCTTTCTGCCTCAAATGCGTCTGGCTCCTGGATTTGGCTTTTCTGGCCCCAGGCCTGCTGGCTCAAGCAAGAACCCACCCCATGTGACTGAAGGCAAGCACAGCATTGTTGCTCTCAGCTGGTCCTCCAGTTTCTCCCGCTTAAGCTTCTTCATCCCTGGTAGTATTCTCCAGGCTTTGTCCAAAGCTAAGTGGCTTCCCCAGGCAATTGGTGACTCTCACAAGGAGTGGGCCCTGGAAGCAAAATGCCCTTTTCTTCTTTTTGTCACCTTCCATTTGAACCCGAAGGTGTTCCACGTAGGAGAAGGAGAAGGAGTCAAAAGACAGCAACATGGATTAAGCTTTAGATCAGGGAGAGCCTTGGCTGCGGTTTGGGTAAAGAGATGCCAAAGGCAGAATGACCTCTGTAAATTCAGGACAGAGGCCTGTGAGGTCAGGGTGTTCTCAGCATGCCTGTGTATCCTAGCAGAGCGCTGTCTATGATTAAGTCTAGAATGGGTGATTACGGGGATACATATGGTGCAAACGTGTTTGTAAGGCGAGATAGTCACCAGCTTCACATACAAGCAGACAGTAGATCCTGGTGTGCACACATTTGATTTGGGGTGCACACTGCCCCAAACCTGAGGCCTCAGTGCTCCCCTCTACCGTGACTTTGGCTGCGAGAACCGGTAGACAAGTTACACTAGCTTGCCTGGGGATCCTCAGACAGGTTCCCCCCTTTCACGTAAGGGCTTTGCTCAGGATGGAAATTCCGCTTCCTGCGAAGGAGAGCCCAAGGAAAGCGTAAACCCTGCCTCTGGGTAGCTCCCATCCAGGAGGGAAAGAGGAGCTGAGCCCGAGGGAACAGGATTTCCTCGCCTCTTGGGCGCGGCTGCAGCGGGCAGGGCCACACAAGGCCCCCTTTGTAGAGGGACCAAGCTCCTGAGCCGACCTAAGTCGGAGAAACAATAGTTCAATGTTGCGGCCTGCCTGCCCGGCCTGCCGGGCCACACTGCGGCGGCGGCCGAAGGCGAGGAAACCGGGTGGCGCTTTTTTATAGTCACAAATATAAAATCGGGGCTTTCCCCCCTTCGCTCGCCTCTTACCCCAACGCCGATAGAAAGCAGATAAATTTATGAAGGGCGAGCTAAGAGAATAATTACGGGGTGAAGGCCGTTAAATTTTATTTCAAGTCCCAAAGGCAAAACCTGCGATTTTATTGCAAACATCTGGAAGGACCGAGAGGTGGGCACGCTGCTGGGTTAAAATAAAAATAGACGATTTTTATTTCGCGAAAACAAAAAAACATCATTAAAGACCTTTTGCTCCCACTGACTTTTATTTTTAAAAACTCTGTGTGTTGGGGCAGGGACGGGGCAGGGAGGGAGCGCTGGATAGTTAAGGACTCACGGCAGTGTCTCAGCTGTTGGGGACCAAAGCCAGCCCAGGCGACTGGCGGTGCGCAATACAGGAGAAAAGAAAGCCCAAGCTGCAAGCCAGACTTATCCTAATTTACTCTTCCTCCCGCGGCAGCCTAGGGCTCCAGGCCACTCACTCTGTCCCATCCCTTGCTTCTTTAATTTTGGAATGCCAGTTTGAAAGCAGAAGTGAAAGAGGTAAACACTGGCTCCAGTTTCCCAGACGATTTGATAGCGGACAGAATAAAACCTTAGGTCTGCTGGTCTTCTGCCCCCAATCCCCGAAATAGCTTGCTTATTCTTAGCTGAAAAACACTTAGATCGCTGCGGTAAGGAGAAGGGAAACTGAGGTCCTAGCCTGTTAATCGACTTGCCTAAGGTCACACAGTTTGGGGTCCGAAGTAGGCCTGATCACCAGGCACACACCTCACCTTGGAGTCGCCATGATTTTTTCCCACCCCATAGTCGCCTCATAATATTTTACACCTCCCCTGATGGCCAAGTTCATTACAATCCCCTTGCCCGCACAGAGTGTCCTTCCCACGTGTTTAGGGGCAGTCTAACTCGTCCCGCTGGCCAGCCAGCTATTCCTAACTTTGTTTTCAATTACTTACTCAAAATTCTCTGAAATCAAAGCCGGCTGGTGGATCACCTCCGTACCAAGGCATTAGCAGAGAGCGATTTTAAGGTGGTATTTAGTGTGCTGTAGCAGGAGGGAGAGAAATGTGCTCGGAGAATGTGGGTGGGGGCTCCATTTCTTGGATGCCTGTTTTTTTCTTTATTCTTGTCCTGATGCTAGGAAATCTGTTTTTACCTTTGAAATTTTGCTGACTGAGCAGGACCAGTTTGAGGAGGGCAATCTTTGTTTTACCCCTGTACAGGCTATGGATGCCTCGATCTCATTTCCACATAAGTCCCTGCTCATGTTCAGCGACTCCTGGGAAATCTTTTCTGGCTCTAACATACTCCCTTCCTTCTTGCATTCAATCAGAAGCTGGGCTAGTTCCTTAGGCTAGGTTCTTGTCTGTCAGTTTCAGGCCTGAAATAGACCGGAGACAGAACCATAGCCTGTAGAATCAGCTCAGGTCACAAGGTGGAGCCTGTTGATGGGAAGCCCAGAGACATCAGTCTCAGGCTAGAAGAGCCCCACTCTTCTCCCTACACTCTAAAAGAGAAAGAAACTAAGGTAACAGAGTAATTTATGAAGCCCTCTGAGTAATCAATAGAAGGGGAAAAAAAAATCACGCATACAGCCAAGTCCACATTTCAGTTAACCCACAATCCCCTTCCATTCCCTCCACTGTATCCTGCGCGTACCCAAGCCAAATATACCAAACCATCTTTTTAAATTTTCCCTACACCTCTCTCACCGAGGTAAATTTCTACACTAAGGAGTGTATACCCTTAGATGGGTGGGTTAGATTAAATCCGATGGGGGGGGGGGCACAGTTATAGCCCCTCCCACTTTGGGGAAACTTCCATTTTCTCATTGGTTCCAAATCTGTTTGTCTTCACTTTCACAGGGTTGGGTTTTGTGGCTTAATTTGTGACTCTAGAGTACTCCTGAATATGGGACAGGGTGGGCGTGACTTGAAGAAGACATGGACTGATTCCAGAGAGTGAAGGACTCTGCTGGACATAAGCTCAGGAGGAGGGACATTTTGTCTGTGGCCAGCCACATGGGTGGGCTCATGCTGTTAGACCTGTGCTTGGGTTGGTTCATGATTAAAAGAACTCTTTAAACGTTTTTAAATTATATTTCAGTGGGTTCTCTCCCTCGTGTGTGTGTGTGTGTGTGTGTGTGTGTGTGTGTGTGTGTGTGTAGAAGCACTTGTGCACACTTGAACTTGTACATGTGGTGGCATAGCACACATGTGAAGGCCAGAGGAGAACTTTGCAGAAATTGGTACTTTTTCATCCTGTGGGTTCCAGGGACTAAACAGAGGTCCAGCCTAAAGGTGGCAAGTACCCTAAAGGCTGAGCCAGTTCATCAGTCCAAGGCCTCTTTTGGGTCCAAGGTAGTGGAAGGGGCAGGGCAGGACTCATGCCGGCCCACAGAGGATGTCTGCCCTATATGGTACATCCATTTCTCAGTCCAAACCAGGCCTTTTCAGAGTATAGAAAGAAAGAGGCTTTCAAAAAGACAGTGAGATGGAGGAAAGAAATGGACAAATCTAGAAGGTGACCCCTAGCTTTCTTGCTCATCCTGGTGTACTGCTGGCTCCTAGCCACAGGGTTCTGAGAGCAGAAGCCCTGAGCAAGGCAAGAGCTGCTGGGGAAGGGATTTGCAGGGCTCCAAATTTGTCTTGTCTCCAAGACTTTTGTAGGAACCCGGTATCCCTCACTTCCAGCCACAGCTCCTACGAGAAGTGCCGGTTGGTAAGGGCACCTTGACACTCATGTATTCTCAGAATCTGCATGGACAACTACAGATGCCCCTGGCTTTCATATTCTTGCTGCCTTGGGACCTTGAAGTCACAGAAGACTCCAGGAAGGCCCTGGAGCCCAGGACTGACAGCAACACACCCATTAAGGAAGGGTCTCTTTATGTTTGTGCCACCAGCTGGCTCTTTTCCAGGCTAGAGCATGATTTGAGGGAAATTTAAAAAAATGAATGTGAATCCTACCTCTCAAAGGGCCAATAAACATTCAGTACACGGGTGTTGCTTCCAGCAGCAGAGGGCTCTCAATGATAATGGCAGCAACTAAATTTCCTTGGTCTTTGGGTCAGGCAGGGAAATGTGGCCTCTCAGAGATGGCACAACCTCCCTTCCTTTCTTACCTCAGTTACTAGCTCTTTGGAGCTACTCTTATGCTCTGTACTCCTTCTTCTAACTTAATTACTCAGACCTTGCTTAGAGCCTGGCTAGACTTATTGTTGGGCCTCGCGGTTGATTGGTGCTAAGTTTTCCTCCTTTTCCAACTTCATAGCCTCAGGATAGAATTATTTTGACCAGGGACTTTGGAATGGGGAAATGAGGCTTTTAGGCCTTGGCTCTGAAATATGACATTTCCTTTTCTTTCTTTTTCCTTTTCTCTTCATTTTCCTCTTTCTTTCTTTCTTTCTTTCTTTCTTTCTTCCTTTCTTTCTTTCTTTGGCCTCCATATAAGTCTGTGCTCTGAGGCCTTATGTTATTAGTAATCAGGCTAAATAACCTGGTGGGCCGGTAGGTAGCAAAAGTGGTGGTTGTTTTTTTTTAAATTCCTAGGTTGTTTGTGGTGAATGAAATGTCCTGAAAGCTTTAAAAGTGAGGAGGTGGGAGAGAAGGGAGATAATCAGTAAGAGATGTGAGCCGAGTTCTGAAGGTGAAGGGATTTGAAGAAATTTTGAAAAAGTTCCTTCCCAGCTATCTTAGTCTTAGCTGGCTTTTTCCGGGCACCCGCTGTGGGTTCTTTGGAATAAGAGCCCGGAATAGGCGAAGCGCAGCTCAGAGTCCGTTGCACACTGAAAGTTATTATTTGTGTGGTGCGGGGGCCCAGTCTAGCAGGGTAAGCTTGCAAAACCCGCAGCAAACTAAGCGGTCCACGCTAGTCTCTCAACTCTCAGCGGGCCTGTCTCCTTCCGTCAGGTAGAACAAGGACGGTGAAGTCTTGAAATGTTCAGTTGTAAGACCGGATGGCAACAGGACATTTTTGTTTGTTTCGTTTTGCCTTAACCAGACCCGCTTAGAAAACCATTGATCTGGAACACAGTAGAAACCAGTGTAGAGAAATTTGGGCAGATCTCAAAACCCCTGGGGGCATGTGTGACTTGATCAGAAATATCTTCTGCCTTGTTTTTTTATTTTTTTGAGGGGCACAGGTTAGCATTTTGTCACAGCATCAACTTCCCAGATCTGCATCTGGATTGAGTACGGGTAGCCAGGTCTATTAGATCCCGAGAGTTTGGAAGGAAAACTTACGGATTCATATTTGGATTCAAATTTGGGCCTGTATAGTCTATAAGGGTGTAGATCAGATTTTGACTTTGAGCTGTCCGGATTGCCCTCCTCCTCCAGAGAAACAAGTCGGGCGCCGGGAAGCCAGGGGTTAAAGTTGGCAGAGAAGCGTCCTGGGGATGGCCAGCGCACAGCCTTGGCCGGAGCCTCAGTCTCTCCCTTCTCCCCATTGGCCCGAGCTCTCCGGGCTTTCTCTTGTTCCTTTCTTGCCATTGGTTGGGGGCTGACTTTCCTCCCCTCTGACTTTTTCTGCTGCCCCTCCCTTCTCCCTCACCCCTCGGACAGGAGCTCACTGCCTACCCCCTGTTCCTCGGGAAGGGAGGAATTCAGGGGGGAAAAGTTTCCCAGAAGTTTGGATCAGGGAAGGACGGGAAGACCGAGAGGGGAAGGGGGAGAGGGAGGAGAAAAAGGAAGAGGGAGGAGAGAGGGAGTGAATTTAAAAAAAAGAAAGAAAAGAAAAAAAAGAAAAGATGATGTTCAGTCGGCAGAGTTTGTGAGCGCCTGCCCGGGTGGGTGGGGAGCTGGACTCAGTGCTCATGCAACGGGCGGGCGGCGTTCCCCGCGCTCGTTCCTAGAGGCTGGGGCTGCTGGGGGCACCGGTCTGATCCGGCGGTCGAGGGCGGGGAAGGACACGGAGGGAGGGCGCAGATCGGCCGCCGCGCCGCCGCCTCTCCAGGGCCGGGTCGGCGGGCGCTCCGAGCGTGCGGCCGAGGGGCTGCCAGCTCAGTAGCGCGGGCGAGAGGAGACCCGGGTGCGGGCGGCTAAAATGAGTGAAAGGAGAAGATCTGCAGTCGCCTTGAGCTCTCGAGCACATGCCTTCTCCGTTGAAGCCTTGATCGGCTCAAATAAAAAGCGGAAACTGCGAGACTGGGAGGAGAAGGGGCTGGACCTGTCCATGGAGGCGCTGAGTCCCGCAGGCCCACTCGGAGACACAGACGACCCGGCGACACACGGCCTGGAGCCCCACCCGGGTGAGTGTGTCGGATCGGACGACGAGGGGCGGGTGGAGAAGGAACGCCAGCTGGTCTCCCCGCGAGTGGAGGGAGGCACTGCCTGCTGACTCCCTGCCTCGCTCCGACGTGGGTTCCTTTTTCTTGGCATAAATGCCTTGAGCCTCCCTAAATTCGCCGGAACCAATTCGGGGGCCTGGCCCGAGCCTTGCATTTTAATCGCCAATTTCAAGGCCTACTTGCGTCCATCCCCTTCTCTTGTGGCAGAGCCCAAGCAGCACTGTGAGGCGCTGACTCTGAAGGGCTGCGGGTCCCTGGGTTCGGAAGAGCTCAGTCAAAGACACTGGAGAAAGAGCCCAGTGGATCTGAGACTTGCTTCCGAGAGCTCCGGCGAAGCCTATACTGCAGTCGTGGGAAATGTTCCGGTTTTCTCTTTTAGTTCTCTCCCAACTAAGCTTTAGATGGTGGAGAATAACTATTTCTACCTCCCTGGAGACATAGTAGATATACACAGTATCCTGAGACCTAGGTCTTTAATCCGTGCCCACATCTCTGTATTTGGGTGGCTGCACGGTTCAACTAATTTTTTTTTAATTCTACCCATATTGTACATAATTAATATGCACAGAACACTTAAAATTCAAGGTGGATGTCAATGTGTGTATTTTAACAGAACCCTGACGGGGAAAACAGCTTCACAATTTGTATTAAGTGTCAAGATTTCAACAGTCCAAAACAGCCCAACAGCCCGGGAAGGGGGGGGGGCGGGAACAGCTGTTGTCAAAATCCCGTAAGCACGCACACAAACACAGCACTCATAACTTGGTTTAGCGGCTTCAGAGCATTTTCGGCAAATAGTATTTTCAGCCCAGATTTCTAAAACCCTGGAGGTGTCCCTGCGGACCAGCTAGGATCCAGGACTAGACCCCGGTCTTATGGCTTGGGGGTTGGGGGAAGAGTCGGGCAGCCGCCCACACAGGAATGGAAGCAGCAGTAGGCTCGGGCGCTTGGGGGATCCTGGCCTGAAAGCTAGCCAAAGCCCGAAGAGGGACAGCTGTCGCTTACATTTTCTCTTTCAGCAGTGACAGTTCAGTTTCCACGCTCCCGAGGCTAATAATAACTCGATTAGCAAGAGACCTGCAGAGACAGAGTTTCATGAATTCTCTGTGTTCTTGTGGCCCGTTACGGAATTTGGGTTTAGTGCTGGGGAATTATTTTTATTAGTCGATGAAAAGAAAATTAAAAGGAGATTTATTTCATCCATCCAAGACTTTCTCTCTTTGGGAGCAAGGGCAGGTCCACTACTAGGTCTGCTGTGTGGGCAATCCAGGAAGGAACTGACGATGGCTAATGTGTGTCCTTTTTTCTGCCAGAGTCCATCCCCTCACTCAATTTATCTGTTGTCAGAATTTCCATAAGGACTGGTACAGTTATTGGAATGTCTTACAGGCTTAATGGCAACGTTCCATTTGGGAGTCTCTGTCGTTTTATTTTCCTGACAGTGGAGAAGGGAGAAATTATCTGACTTACCAAGACTGATGTCTTGTCAAGGGTGCTTTTCTCTGGGAGAGTCTGTGCTGGGAGTGTGTCTGGTGTCTTAAGCTCAAAAGGGCTCAAGGGTTGGAAACCATGGACATAGTTCACAGCTCTCCCCTTCTGTCTTTCTCAGCCATAAGTGGGGGAAGCAAAGAGAGGAGCTGGAAAAGAGAATATTCCAATGACGTGAATGTGGGGAGCCAGTCTCTGGGTAAATTTTGTTTAGTAGCCCCAATCTCGGCCTGACAAAACTGTGATGGAAGATAGAGCCAACCCTAAGCGCCATAGTTCAGCCACTCTGTTCCATTATTTGATCGCCTGTTTAAAAAGGCAGAGGGTGCACTGGAGTTAGAAAACAACGAAATGAATTAATGAGCAAGGTTTCAGAAGAAGGAATTTAAAATTGGGAACATTAGGTAACCCAGCATGGCCTTGGGCAGATGGGACCCTCAAGTTGGAGCTCTGGCAACGCCTTAAAGGCTTTCTTCTGCTCTGGACTAGGAATGAGAAATTATCCTTCAGGGAAAAAAAAGGGGGGGGGGGCTTGGTATGGAGACAGACTGAACGCTGGTGTCATGGCTACCCATTCCGGACCCATCTGCACAATCTGTGAGCAGAAATTGGGGGCCTTGTAGCTTTTCTTCCTCCTGTAGTATAGTTCCCTGATCCCCGCACAAGGCCACATTTAGAGACATATATGAAAGAATCCAGAATTCAGAGCAGTACCTTTCTTCTACTGGGTTTCACGATTTGCCTTCTATTAGGGTGGGAGAAGTTGCTGTGTGGGTCATTGGTCTTAGGCAAAGGGAGAAAAATACAAAATAAACCCAAAACTACCTGGGACCTGGGGCAAGATTATATGTTCATCGGCCCAAAGTAGCTGGATTTGTCGTTCTCACCATCTTCTCTTAAACCGATTCAACTATTTTCGGCCGGCCCTACCTGAGTCTGAAACCAACAAGACCATCAGACAACCCAGGGCTCAAATTGTAAAGTTGAACAGCAAAGCAAACTTTTTAATTCAGAGACTAGACCGGCACTTTGCTTTTTCAAGACCCGATTTTCTTTCCCGGTCTGGACAAAGCTGACTTTAGTTGGCGCCTAAGCACCCGAAGCCTGGGGCGCCAACCTGTAGCGGGGGGGGGGGGTGGGGGGCAGCCAGCCAAGACCTCCACTCTGGAGGCTACTCACCGGTCAGAAGACTCAGTAGTATTTCAAAAACTTCCGTGGAAGCCTTGTGGCCTCCCAAATCTCAAGGCCTGCGGGACTTCGGTACAGACTCCTGCCTTAGTTTCCTAATGGCACTTGCTTTTGCACTCCCTGTCTTTCCGAGAAGTCTCTAGGACTTGGAGGCCACCAGCGGGAGAGAGTCTCAAGGCCCTAGTTGGTGGCTAAGCCCAACAGAAGAAACTTTTCACCCAGGATTGGCGGAGCCGCTGCTATGGCTGCGGCCTTGAAAATGTATTTTGAGCGCGCGGCGGCGCCCTCTGTGCTCGGACCCATCCGACGCTCCGCTGGGCTTCCTCCCGCATCTCTGGTTTGGACATTTCCAGCCTGAATCTTCAGCGAAGTACGGCCAAGGCCCGGTCTCCCGCGGAGCGAAATAATTCAAACCTTCTGGGGAGAGATTTCTCCTTTTCTAGCCTGCCGGCCGAAGGCCTTTCGGCCAGCCCCGGGTTCCACCGGCCTAGGGAGGTGGCTTCAGTCGCGGGTGAGCAGGTACAGGCAGGCACACTCAAGCACACCCGGGCTAAGCAGAATTTCTTAAGGTTTTCGTTTGCATCCATGCGCGCGCGCGCGCAAACCCTTGTGAAACGAGACAGGAGAAACTTCTGCCCAAGCAGAAACTTCAGCAGCCCCCAAGCACTTTGTTTCTAGTTACTGCCCAGTTACTGAGACCAATTGGTCACATTAATTAATCTTCCAGTGTATTGTTTGTTCGCTCAGAGCAAAACTGAGATTTTAATCCTGACATTATACCCACCCCATTCCCAATAGGGAAATGGAGTGAAAGAGCAAGTGACCGGGCGCTGGCGATGACATTTAAGAAACTGATACAGAGGGATGAGCTGTGTCTCAGTGGAAAGAATACTAATGTCAAACACTAGCTTCAGATGGCCAGGGTAAGGTGTGCCGAATCCTAAACAGCTGCCGAGGGTCTGCCAGGGTTAGAGGCCCGCGCATAGGATTGTTATTCCTCTGTGCTGTGCGCGCTACCCCTGACGCATAAACGGGGCGTCGAGGGTGCACCGGGCACCAGAGAAGGAATTATTAAATGGGACTTGGAAATTTGTCCTCAAAATGGCCTTCCTCAGAGGTCACCTCTTTGGTAAGTCATCTTGTGTGAAGAGGAAGCAGAGGAGGAGGTAAGGATGGAATTTGGTTTTGGTTGGAAGAGGATGGTCCAACCAAAGACATTCAACTGGAAAATGAGGGCCAAGGTGTCTTTACAAACGCGTGTCAGTGTCTGAAGCAGACGTCTGTGGATGCGCAGTTCTTGGAGAATGGATCCTGTTGTGGAATTGGTTGTGGAGACTATGTAAAATCTCAGTGGTGGTAGAAGGCAGTGGTTGAAAAGGAGAGTAATCCTAACGCAGTTCACCTCACAGAAATAACAATAGTGAACTGCTAGGCGACTTCGAGGCCAGGGAGTGAGGGAAACTTAGCCCGCCTGGGTTTCATGTGAGGGGCAGCCAAGTGGACCTTGCTGCGGTTTGCTTGGTAGTTAACCCATCCTCAAGCACGCTCAGGGCTGACCAACAGATCTTCGTAATAATCTCTGAGGTCATCCCTTCACCTCTAGTCTACAGTCCAGGGGATCTCAGATTCCTCTCTTGCACCCCACCTCCACTCCCAACAAAGATTCACAACCCAGGGGCCTGGAAAGTCTCAATTCAGTTTTCCCCGGGATTCTCCACCTCCGGAGTTCCTCCATTAGTAATTGAACAATGCTTTTGAATTCCCATCCAGCCACTTTGCATCTACTACTGAGTTGGTAGTTGAAGGTCCCAGCGTTCCTAAAAGGATGTTTGTGCAGGGAGAAAAAATTACATTTCTTGGATCAGAATTTAAACAGAAATTAACTGCACCCTCATATCAATAACCCCTGAGCTGTAATGAAAAAATATTTTTAGTCTGTGTGGTGTGAGTGAAGAATGGTCTAGAGTCCCTAACCTGAGGATCAACTCAACAACAACAAAAAAACAAAATAGTAATATGTGTTCCCTGCTTCTCTGTACCTTTCTTTTTTTTTACATGTGGATACAACCCTAATGGAAATGCACCCTCCATCTTTAATTGCTCAGGGACTAGACAAATGTGGAGAGAAAATCAAATGCAGCCCAGTTTAGAAGACCTAAATGTTGTTTACTCACACCTATCCTATGGCATTCATTGTTTTCATTAAAAAGCAGAATATTCTAGATTCATCACAGCAAGACTGTTAGCAAAAAAAAATCACAATATTAATATGAGAGACAAATTCTTTGGAGATTCTAATCATGGACCCCAGAAGAACTCTGTTCTTATACCCAGGACAAATATAGTTACTGAAAAAAAAAGTGTCTATAAATTCCTTTCAGTGTGGTGGTGTGGTCTCAGAGTAGAAAAAGTGTGCGTGTGGTGTCGGGGCAAGGGAGGGTTGACTGGTGCAAAGACCACAGGTCTAAAGATGAGACTGGAATGTCACTTTACTTTCTCCATCCTGGAAATGTAGAAATCTAGCCGATGAGCTGCATCCTGGAAGTATAGTTGTTTCTTTCTTACAAAGGTCAGACCAGTTGAATAGATATTATTGAAGCCACTCTCTCATCTAAGGCTCATGTTTTTACTTTTTGGAATACCTTTTTTTTTTTTTTCAAATGAGGGGCAAAACAGGGAACTGTTGACTGTGGAATCCCTTTGCCCTCTCCTATGCATGGGACTTATTCTGACTTTGCCCTTTCTGGTTTTTAGTAAGCTTGGAATTTTATATGCATGTGATTGAGATACTCCCTGGGTCTGCACTGGGAACAGCAATTAGCAAATTTATAAATCAGGTCTGTTTACACTTCTTTGGGGGAAGGATAATCATTACTTAATTTAAGTGAGGCCCTTGCTCCAAGTGTCCGGGTGGAAAATGAGACTTGGTAAGGAGGACCTGCTGTGAAATGGAAGATGTGGGGAACTTAAGCAACTGGAGAGGATTAATCAACATGTATTCAGCACCATTAATGGCATGGTTTAGAGGCTGAGTGTTTTGCTGTGTACAAACTGCTAAGGAGCTTTTCATATCAGAAGTGGAAACAGGCAATCTCTACATGGACTCCGTATTTAAAACAAATGAACAAACAAACTAGTATCCAGCTTTGTCTATTACAAAGGTGTAAAAAGGACACATTTATGCAGGTGAACACCACATCCATGTGTGAACACTATATCCATAGGAACCATCTCCAAAAGAAGTTGCTGCCTCCCCTGCCACAAGCCCCCTCGTGTGTAGGGTGCAGCCAGTTTAACAGATTAGAACACACATTAAAAAAGGAAAAGCTTTGTGAGGTGTGTGTGTGTGTGTGTGTGTGTGTGTGTGTGTGTTTCAAGACAGAATTTCTCTATGTAGCCCTGGCTGTCCGGGAGCTTGTTTTGTAGACCAGGCTGGCCTCAGTCTCAGAAATCTGCCTGCCTCTGCTTCCTGAGTGATGGAACTAAAGGAGTGGGCCACAGTCACCTGGCTTGTGAGTTTTTATGTATGTGAGTATTTATTCTATAGAATTTAAGATTTGAAACTTCTAGATATTGAGTGTTTCCACTTATATCTTAGACCTACCCAATGATTTTGAACAGATTCTAAGAGAAATATCAGCAAATGAAATTGTACGAATGTGATTCAAAACAACACTAGACAATGACAGCAAGGTCTCTCTCTTAATTAGTTATTTAATTTTGTGAATAATGCCACTTTTAGTTTGTATGGACAGAAAGTTACTTTCAGTTCTTGGAAGTAATTTAATGCCTCCCACAGGAAGTAAGTGGAATAGAAGAAATTTGGATAATAATTATATATTATAGAGTTGAGATAAGCATTGCAAATTGGAAAAAATTAATTTAGGAACATATAAAATAATGTAGAAATGTATCCCCTAATTGTCTTCTATTTCTTTTCTTTCTTTTTTCTCCTCACATAGTTGTCAAAGGTTAGATGAAATGCGTGCAGAAAACTGCCGCAGCATGCTTTATAGGATGAGACCTAAAGAAAATCAACAAGCAAACAATCTCTTGGAGATATTGGCAGGTATGGAGGCTGGCGCTTTTAGTCCCAGTAATCAGTAGGCAGAGGCTCTTTAAAGAGTTCCTGGTCAGCTAGGGCTACAAAGTGTCTCAATAAAACAATCAAACAAAAAAGAAACAAAAACCCAAAGACAAATTTGTCACATGGCGGGTAAAGTTCCCTTTTATTAGAGATCCTTATACCTCTAGTGGGAGCCTGGAAACTTTTTGTACTTCCAACTAGACTAAATCTGGAGGAAGCCGCAGTCTCCTCTAATGTTTCCCTGTCTCCCCCAGCATAAGGATAAGGTCTCCTAAGGATCCGGAGACTGTTAACCTTGCTCTCTGCTTCTCGCGCCTCACTTCGGCTGCCCTGTTTTCGTGGGGAAAACGGTAGATTTTTAGGCGTCTCTCAAGAAATTTCAGCTGACATTTCACCAGGGAAGGAACTAGACTGGATCCTTCCCTGTGGACCTATAACGGGAAATTCAGGTGATCTTCATTCACTGGGCCTCCGAAGCGCAGAGAGGTGGAGATCGAGATGTCCCTTGAACAAGTTTGAGCCCAGCTCTGTGGAGCACGGATGCTAGCCGGTGAGGCCGGGGTTGCAGGCACCCGAGGGACGGAAGAGGGGAGCCAATGAGTCTTTTTTTGTGGAGTTTCCGAATCTCCAGAGATGGCCTTGCGCGTTGTCTGTCGATCTAATTACGTACTGGAAGAGTGAGAGAGCCCCTGACAAACCCGGGAAGTCCTGGGAGAAGTCATCCTTCAAAACAATCAGACTCCCCCTCCCCCCCTCAAAACAACGAAAGAAAACAACGGAACCCAAAGATCTTACACCTCGCGCCCTGAGGGGAGTTTGAGTTTTGCTTTCATCAGGCTGAACAAATTTCCGAGGAATCAAACTGACTTCAAACATTAGCAATTAGAAAGCAAGAATCCCTGGGCCTGCAGAACTTTTAATCCTTAACCATTTCCAAATGCGTAATTCTAGGGTCAGTAAATATTGCAGCCAGTCTGTTAAAAAGAAAGAAAATCTTACTGTTGGTTACCTTGCCTAAGGTAGAGTCCTTTCAGAACTCTGCCTTGCCCCCTTTTTAGGGCGGGACTGTGAACAGGCAAGTAGTGACTTTCTTAAAAGGGAACCCACTCAACTTTTCAAAGTAGGATAGGGATTGACTAGTAGAGGATTCAGGGAAATCCTGCGTCAGGCCACCCACTGTGCCAGACCAGAATGGCCTGGACCTAAGCCCAGAGTTAGTAGCTTGAGTGTTTTTTTTTAAAACAACAACAACAACAACAACAGCAAAACCCCCTCACAACTGGTCTTCTCAGTGGAAAGGGGCAAAGCATTTTGGGTCAATGGCTGTGTCTATAGCAAGCTTTTCCTGAATTCAATGTTTTTCAATTAAGAAGCTTAATCAGTCATTTGATTTGTCATTGTCACAGCTGTTACTAGCATAGAGCAGAAAGACTGTATCTATACAACATTTAGTAGAAGAAGGAAAAAAGAAAACTGCTTAAAGTTTAGACATATAGAGACAATGACAGAGTAACAAGGCTCCAATCGAAAAGGTTCAGAAACCAGAGTAAGGATGTTGTCTGCAGTGCTTCTCAAAGGCCTCTGTCCATATTCTACTCTATGTCTCTGTATTATGGTAGGAAGACGGTGGGACTCACTTAAAGCAGGAAGCTTAAATTCTACTGCTGGCTTTGGTATTAATGTTGAAACAGGGATATAAAAGCAGACATATTAATGTTGAAAGAAAGTTTTAAAATTGTTTCATAGCAGCTAGTGAGGCCTCGATTTCTGGCTTGTGAGATGAGAGAGCCAGTTTCGAATGAAACCTGAAGCCCATTTAGCCACAAGATTCCACTGCTCCTGTGAGCTTTTGTTTTGAATGTATTAACACTTTCTCCGAATGCACCTTGGCCAATACTTGACCCACCCTTTTACACCAGTGGAATGAGGGAAATTTTACTGCACTTGTGGAACGTTGCAATAATACCAATCTGAGGTCAAAAAACATTTAGAGCTAAAATTAGGTGCTTTCATGGAGCTCTTGAAATTATATTATATTAATATCACATGTTCAGAAATCAGAGCGCGGTGATTTCAGTCCTATGTGTTTGATGCCTAAATGAAAAGGACCAACAAGAACTCTGGGGCACCAGTGAACTGAAAGGAAATGCAAATGATTTATCCTTTGACCAAGTTCTGTTCAATTCCCAGAAATAATCGGAAAAATCAAGCATCTGAAAAATAAAGATTGAGCAAAGTAATGTGTCACTGGTGAGCTGAACTGGGGAAAACCGCTTGCCCTTTCTCACTGTCTGAGCACCAGCAACTATTTTCCATGTCTAGCCTGCTAAGCTGAGACCTTGATCTGGCAAGGACATGAGAACGCTAAAAGGATGACTTAGTAACAGGCAAAAGGCTTGTCAACAAGATAGATCAGAAGGCAGCTTAGCATTCAAGACCTCTATTCATAGCAGCTGAACTTGAGGGCAGGGTCAGAGGCATAACCCGGGTCCTGCACACACCTAGTAGTGTTCTCTTGTTCCTATCTTGAGAGGTCCTGCTTTCTTACAGACTTTTCTCACCCCAGTGCTGGCTCCCCAACCCCATCTGTGACCTCATTTTGCACAGACCTTGGGATATGCAAATTTTATTACTTTCCCTTGACTCACTATTACTCTGGAGATTGCTATAAGAGAAGGACCTTGTTCTCTTTGCTTTGGATGTTTTTGAGAGCTTAGCATTTAGTAAACAATAAAAATGCAATGACAATCATAGTCCAATACAAATGATAACAAATAGCAACATTCTTTGGATATGTAATTGATTCAGCCAGTGTGTTGATTATATGAAGTATACATATGTACACACAGACATATTTCTAATTATTTACATGCAGCAAGTACAATGAAAACAGAGTTACTCATTGAATCATTCCTTCCTTCCTTTTTTTTTTTTTTTTTGCCAGGCATGGTGGTGCACACCTTTAATCTCAGAACTTGGGAGGTAGAGGCAGATAGATCTCTGAGTTTAAGACCAGCCTGGTCTACGCAGTGAGTTCTAGAACAGCCAGGGCTATTCAGAGAAATCCTGTCTAGAAAAAAACAAAAACAAAAGAGATTTATTTAGTTATATATGTTATGTGTATGAATGTTCTATCTGCATGTACACATGCATGTTAAAGGGCATAGGATCTCATTATAGATGTTTGTGAGCCACTGCGTGGTTTTGAATTGAATTCAAAATCTCTGGAATAGCAGCCATTGCTCCTAACCATTGAGCCATCTCTCCAGCCCTGTGCTATTATTTCTGTTTGGTGCAATGAATGCATCATAGGATCGTGGTTCAAAGCTCACATATTCTTGGAGTCACATTGCTTGCTTCAGAGCTCTGGTCCTAACACTTCCTAATTGTATGATCTTGGGCAACTTAATGTCCTTTAACACAAGCTTTTGCCTCTGTGGAATAGGAACAATAAGTGTGTATATTTATTACCAGTGGCTGTTGCTAGGATCATCTGAGATAGTACACACACAGGAAGAAAAGATTTAGCTCAATGTTTGACATACCTTCCATACTAGTTGACAATAAGTGGCAACTTCAGTGATTAGCATGAGGATGCAATGGGTGAAAACTGTAATCTATGAGCAGCCAGTGTGCATTTCCCTACTTTTCTCTAGGACTTTATAGCCTACAAGTAGAAGCAGTACAGAGTTCGAGCATGTGTGGTTAAATACATTTAAAAAGAACTGAGAGCTGTTGCTCCTCAATATTCCACTGAGACAAAAAAGTCAGAACATGATGAGCTTGAAGGAAGAAAGTTGGGGTGTCCAAGGATGGAGGCCCATGGCTGCCAGGCAGTAGGTGGAAGGTAGGGCTGCACCATTTGGGTTAACTAATTCCCACAAGAACTCACCTCTGAGGGGACTCAGTGGGGTGTCTGGAGGCAGGGAAGTAAAACAACGCTAGGGTTCTCTGGCTAGTTTCTACCTGCAACTCAGAGTCCTCAGAAGGCTAGCCCTTGTCAAATATGAAATAGGAAGATTGACTCTTTCTTTGAAAACCATATTCTTATGGAACTCCAGGATTACAGTAATTAGTTGAGGGCACAGTCATTTTGGACTACTGTACTGTTTGGTTGAGTTAAGAGATTAGAGCTACAAGAGGTGTGTGTGTGTGTGTGTGTGTGTGTGTGTGTGTTTCTCTCTGTGTGTATTTGTGTGTTTCTGTGTGTGTCTGTGTTTGTGTGTGTGTATGCACATGTATGAGAGAGATGAGAGGGAGACAAGAGCAAAGAGGAGAGGCAGAGGAGGAGGTCAGGAAGGAATTAAGGGGTAATTTTAAGGGATAACTTAAAGAGTCACTTTTTTTTAATATGTACAGGTGTTTTGCCTGCATGTATGTCTGGGCACCACATGTGTGCAGTACCAATTGGAGGCCAGAAGAGACCACTGGAACCCCTGGAACCAGACTTACAATGTGAACCACCGTGTGAATGCTGGGATTCTAACCTTAGTCCTCTGGGAGGGTAGCCATTGCTTTTGAACGCTGAGCTACCACTCCAGCACCAAGAGATTAACTTAAAGGAACACTTAAAGTGAGGGGCAAAGAGCTTGGGACTCTTAAGAGAGAAGCAGTCTGGGCCAGACAGGACTAGAACCTGCACTTGACTGCCTTGATGAGCCCACTTTTCTTGCTTCCAGATGATAGAAATTGATCATTTTCTCTCTTTGTTGTTGTTTGTTTTTTAGTTTTTAAAATCATTCAACATTTTTACCTGTTGAGATGCAAATTACAAATACTTTGAGACTTCATTATTGCACCCCTTAGAATGATTACCACCAAGACAATAGACCACACAAAAAAACCTTTAAATGTGTGGAAAAAAGAATCCTCATACTATAATGGATGGAAGTAAAGTACTCACTTCATTATAGAAATAAATACGAGTGTTCTTTTGTTTTTAATGCTGCTGTATTCTATACCTTCTTTGGCATGTGTGTTCCCTGGCAGTGGAGGGGAGAAGGTGGCTTCTTTGAGAGAGAGGACCAGAAAAGTGATGCCTTTCTGAACTTCTTTCAGGCAGCCCAGGGCCTCTCAGAATAAATCCTCAGGCCCTGACCCTGTGAAGAAGGGAATTCCCCACTCCTGTAGCAAGTCAGGCCTCAGTCTTTGAAAACCTTTTCAAATCAGGTAGCTTTGTTCATTTTCTCACCTTTTAAAAAATTTATTTTTTAAAATGTATGTGTATGTATAAGTATGTGTGTGTGTGTGTGTGTGTGTGAGTGTATGAGTGCACACATACACGCTCTCTGTGAATGGAACTCCTGTCCTCTGAAAGAGCAGCAAGTATTCCTAACCACTGAGACACCTGTCCAGGCCCTTAACTGTTCTCTTATTACATTTACCAGCTAGTCTTCAGAGAAAAATCATTGTTTTTCCATTGTACAGACCAGGAAATTGAGGTTCAAAAGAGTCAACATACAGTCATACAACTCGAGTTCACTCTAACGCAGCTGGCTGGTCTGATCTTTAACAGAGCCTGTCGCCAGTATCCATAGAACTGCGCTCTACTATTTCCTCTGGAGACTTTTTTGTTTTGTTTTGTTTTTGCTTTCTGAGACAGGGTTTCTCTGTGTAGTCCTGGTTGTCATGGAACTTTCTCTATAGACCAGGCTGGCCTTGAACTCACAGAGAGCCTCCTGCCTCTACCTCCTGAGTCCTGGGATTAAAGGCGTGTGCCACCACAGTCTGGCTGAGATGAGTTTTAATTGCTTTAGGGAGAACATTTTGAGCTTGCTGTCTGATACCCCAAACTGATCATTAATCAAAGTAAGAGCTTATTTATACTTTTAGGTCTCTGCCACTTCGTTGTTAGTCCCTCCTGTGTTCAGGTGGCTTTAATGGCGCCCACTGGAGAGGGTCCCAGTGACAGCAGTGTCAGTGAAGTTTCTAATCCATGATCTTTGGAATGGGACATGGTCAGCCTTCCCACTGTACTCTGATTTTTTTTTCTTTTGACTGTAAAGAACAGACATCTCAAGTCTGAAGGGTAGTGGCTACGTATTGAATTCGACCTAAAGCCTTCTCATTCTAAATCCCCTCCTGCAGTGAGATTCAGGACAACTAACTGCTCTGTTTTACCCATTCCCCTTCTCCACTCATGGAGGGATGGATGGAGTCTCATTGGTAATTGATTCAAAATGGAACAGCTTAGGAAAGTATCAGTTGCAGTGACGGGCAGTTCCCGCGCTCCTAAGTACTGCTGATTTTCTCAAAGTCAGCAATCACAGCTGAAATCCCTTTGCCATGGATTGAATTTACAAAGGAAGAGATTCTGATTTCCACAGTGGCTTCCTTTTAATGCCGGAGGATTAGGAAACTGCCTTGAGGACCCACTGTGAGTACACCCACTCTTCCCTCGGCTTTAATGTTAACCTCTCAGTGACTGCTCTGATTTGTCTGTTTGTAACAGCTCTATTTGGAGCAGCCTTGTTTGCTCTGAGGTCTGTTACTCTCAGGAATTCGTCATCCAGCTAAACACCTACATTCACAGTCGGCTTCTCCTCTCCTGCTGTAACTGGATGGAACGAAAGTACGCAGCCAGTCGCAGGCAACTTATCAGAGAGCTTCTTTCCTTTGTTCCCTTTTTGTCCACCTGTTCATCGTCTCTCCATCTCTTTCCCTCCCACTCTATGTAACCTTCCTCTCTTAGAAAGCCAGATGTCTCCAACAGGGATTTGGAGAAATTCTACCGCCATTTTCCTCCCTGATTTCCATGTTTATAATGCAGTTCTTGGCTGTTTAATTGTACAGTCTGTTCCATTCCTGTCTGCTATGCCCAAGGATAGAAAAGGAGTCTTTACAAGCTGAAGTGAGCAAGATGTAAACGTCCATCTCTGTTTTACAGCTTTGCTTTGCCCCTGCCAGCCCTGCTTCACACTGGCAACTCATCTATGGGATTTGATACATTCTTGAGGCAACGGGAGCTTATGAAGCGCCAGGTCTACTTCCTTTCCCAAGGAATGAGCAGATTTGTGACTGTCCAAGTTGAAATAGAGATCGTGCGAGATGTGTCACTTGCCTGACTTTGACCATTCCATCTAACATTCAGAACTGCACGACTGGTTTAAATCCAGGGAACATTAGATGCCATCCGGTACATCTGTCCATTACCCAGATTAGACTGTGACATCACAGAGATTTAAGGCCTCTTTGTGATATTCTGACTGGGTGGTAGGTACTGCTGAAGGGGCTGCCTGCATATGCAAGGCCGATCTGAGCAGATAGTAAACTAAGCATGCACCAGTGTGTGTGTGTGTGTGTGTGTGTGTGTGTGTGTGTGTGTGTGTGTGTGTGTAAGGCTGGAGTGATGAGGGGTGTTATGGAGATCTGGGTGTAAGACTCCTCAGCTTGTGTGGGTGAATTGGTTCCGGATGTTAACATTTTTTCCTTGGGGCTTGACTACATTCTTCTTTTTCTTTGCCTGTCTGTTTTCCTGCCCACATTGTCAGGCCTCCACAGCTGTGTAGCTCATTGTTCCTGAGTATTGAGATTTCTTTTTCCTGGCATTGGGTGGGGACCAAACCCATAGCTTTGTGCTTGTTAGGCAGGCACTCTCCCATCGAGCCAGATCTCCAATCCTGCTCATGAAGATTGAGAATGGAAGTTTTATATATATATATATATATATATATATATATATATATATATATATATAAATTTCACAAAGGTAAGTTTTGGGATATGTACATACTTACAGACATTAGAATTTTCACCTGGATACTTTTCTGGATTTTTTTTTTAAATATCATATCACCTCTATAGTACTTTGGAGCCTCATCTGGGAGATGCGTATAGAGTATTCTAGAAAGCAGACAAGCTTTCACACTCTACAAGCACTGACTAGTGAGGGAAATCAAGACATAATAGGCAGACTATTATAGGTTGGGCCCAGAGGGTGTGCATTAAAGCCTTAGGAGCCAGACTGTTGCTTGGGAGGTAGAACCTTTGTTAGTCTCGGTCTAATCAGAGGAAGTTAGGTCATTGCGGACTTGTTTGGAGGGCCTAGTCTCCTTCCCTTCTCTCTACTTCCTGCTTGTCATGAGGTAAACAGCTTTTGTATGTCATGCCCTCTCTTAAGTGATGGTCTTTTTCAGCACAGCCCTGAAACTCCTGAAACTGTGAGTCAAAATAACTTTTTATCCTTTAAGTTGTCACAGTCACAGAAAGCTGACCCACACAGAAGGTAAGCAGACGACAGCCCTGTACAATGTAGAAATGGAGGTTTGGAGTTGAGGAGGTTTGTATTTGAACCCAATTCCAGCTCTGCGGCTTTGGGCAGGTGACTTAGTTACTCTATGTCTCAGTTACAGGCATGCGAAAGGAGAATAGTAGTGCCCTCTGCAAGGCTGTTGCAATAATTAAACGTGATAGGTTTTAAGTCCTCTGTATAGCGCCTAGTGCATGGAAAGTATTCAAACAAATAATGTCTTGCTCCAAAAGGAGAAAACTTGGAAACTATTTGGTGTCTTTGTGTGAAAGTGGTGTCTTTGTGAGACTTTTGGACACAGGAGGCTCCAAACTCCCCTTCCCAACCTCTCTGTACACTCTCTGCTGTCCTTCCTCCTCACCAGCTGTTTCTTTCTCTTCCTGGTCGCATTCCTGCTATTGTTTCTGTTTAGAATGCATTTCTTCTTTAATGTTTTTTTTGAAGAAAGTTCCTCCTACTTCCAAGTCTCATATTAACCTCTCAAGATGCAAGGACATTTCAAGTCAGAAAGGGCAATTGATATTATTATGATGTTAGTAGACATGATGTACAACTCAGACCTGTAACAGATCAAAAATTTACATATGTCCTGTACAGCTCACACAAATGGGGCCCTATCTAGAGGGAGGAGCACTTGGATGCTACTAATTAGTCTTGTTGTCTGCTGCAGGGAGCTCTCTTTTAGAGGCATCTGCATGATTTCCTCTCAGCATGATACCATTGTGCTTCTGGGACTTAGTGGTGACAAGGAATCCCAGCTAGATAATCTGTGGCCCTTACCATATGAGGTGGGTGTCTGCCTTTGCCTATCTCTGTAAGAAACCATCTCTGAGCAAGCTCCTACCCTGCATTTTGTCTTCATAGAACACTTTCAGACTGCACACTGCTAACCAACACACACACACACACACACACACACATATGTGTCTGTGTATGTATATGTGTATACATATATACACATGTATACTATATATGTATATATTCTCCCTATTAAACTCATTACCTCAGTCTTTTGGGCAATTGCTGTATGCACCCAAGGAGATGTTTTTTGTGGTCTCTCTGCTCTGTGAACTTTTTTGAACACATGTAAATATGTTTTCATACACATAGTACTTTTCCTTGATTTTTACCCACAACTTGGAATTGGTCATATAGAACAAGTGAAGCAGAACTAGACTGAGACAGGAGGATTATAAATTTAAAGTCAGTCTGGGTTACATAATGAGATCATTCTCCATAAAATAAAAATCAATGAACTAATCAAACAAGCAAACACTCCCCCACAATCTCAAAAATCAATATTTTTAAAGAAGATTTATTTATTTTATGGATGTGAATATACTGACACTTTCTTCAGACATCGGATTCTATTACAGATAGTTGTGAGCCACCATGTGTTTGCTGGGAATTGAACTCAGGACCTCTGGAAGAGCAGTTAGTGCCCTTAACCACTGAGCCATCTCTCCAGCCACCAAATCAATACTTTGTAAGCCCCACTTTAACTGGAAAACCCTGGAGAACACTGTCTTACTTATCTTTGCATTCTTGTGAACAAAATTCCCAAAATAGAATCAGCACTTGCCCAACTTCGATGATGGGCTTTGTAAGGAATGCAGTCACTGTAAGCATGGCTTCACAATGGCCTAGCAGGACATGTCTGCCAGTCACTTGTAGGTATGACTTCGGAAAAGTCAACAGATCTCTCTGAACTATGGAGTCTCCCTCTATAATGGGGGTGAGAATACTGGATTTGAATAAGGAAAATACTTATTTAACTGTACTATCGACAAGGTATTTCTGTAGCCCAAAACTGCCCCTTGCATGTAGAGATTTGTGCTTGATTTTGTTTTGCCTGAAAAAGTGGTAATATTTAGAGGCATTACTAGTTTTGAAGGAGTTTCTTTTTCTTTTCTTTATTTTTTCTTTCTTTCTTTCTTCTTTCTTTCTTTCTATCTTTCTATCTTTCTTTCTTTGCTGGTGTCATTTTTTGTTTTTTCTTTATTCACTTTACAACCTGATCCTGCCTCTTCCCACAGTTCCTCCCCCATTCCCCTTCCCATTTTCCTCTGAGAGGGTAGAGGTCCCCTGAGTATCCTCCAATGTTGGCACATCATGTCTCTGCAGGGCTAGGCACATCTTCTCCTACTGAGTCCAGACAAGGCGGTCCAGAAGGGGACATACTCTATAGACAGGCAACAGCTTTAGGGACAGCTCCTGCTTCAGTTGTCTGGGACCCACATGAAGACCAAGTTGTACATCTGCCACATATATGCAGGTGGACGGGACTTGGTCCAGCCCATGTATGCTCTTTGGTTGGTGGTTCAGTCTCTGAGAGTTGCAAGGGTCCAGGTTAGTTGACTCTGCTGGACTTCCTGTGGAGTTCCTGTCCCCTGCAGGGCCCTCAATCTTTCCCCCAACTCTACCATTAAGAGTCCCCCAAGCTCCATCCACTGTTTGGCTGTGGGTCTCTGCATCTGTCTGAGTCAGTTGCTGGTGGAGTTGAGGGAATTTCTTTGTCCTACATTTTTTATAGATTCGAGGCTTTGTGTCTACAGCAGTCTATGCTTCTGTCTACCAAAGGAGAAGAAATGAAATAAAAGGAGACTCAAACAAAACAGAACAAAACCATATCTGCAAATGAAAGACAAATTAGATATGCTTGAGAAAATGGAACTGGGTTGAGATCAGCCAGAACAACAGGAATTTATTTTGGCTTGTCCTTTCCTTGAGTTGTGCGGATATGCAGGTGAACCGACAGGAGGTCTCAGCCTAGTCATGGGGAGAAGGCAGGTTGTCGGGAGAGGAAAGGAGTACACTTCTGAAACATAAGTCTCTGAGCACACTGGAGGGCTAATGAATACAAGGCAGCTATGCTGCAGTGCGGTTCAGACAGTAGTCATAAACAGGGATGGGGAGACATGCATGCCAGGTAACTTTTGGTCCTGTTATATATATGTAAATCCCTTAGTAGTGATCTGGGCTTGACTCAGGTGACAAGGAAGCAAAGAGCATGACTTTGCTATTTCTTTTTGTTCCGTGTATCTTCTGACCTTCTTACCTATTGTTTGTCATTGGGGTTTGCTGTGTGGGGGAAAATGTCTTCCATGCTTGTTTGGACTCTGTTACTATGCACACGTGGGTGAGTGCCTTAGGAGGGCTGACCCAATACTGCTGAAGATTGTGAAGAAATAGTGGCTTTTGACCATGCCATGTATTTGAGACATTGTAGATTGGAAACATCTGGTAGTAGCCTGAGTGTGAAGCTTCCAAGGCAGCCTGACAGACAGAGCTGGAGGCAGCTCTTGTCTTAAGCTCAAGATTTCAATACACTTTTCCTACAAATAAGAAGGATGGCCAAGTCTTAGATTCTTTTCTCTCTACTTGAGTATCTTTAATCTTGAATCATGAAGATACTACTTAAAGATTCATTTGTAGGCTCTTCATGATTAATGCCCTACAGACTCCATGGATTGGAAATGTCTTAGTGATTGGGAAGAGGGATACAATTTCAACACAGTGATTTTCAGTATTCTCTTTACAGGGTGAATATGGCCTTCTTAGAAGGGAAGCACATGGTAACTCCCCAAGATCTAGTTCTAAACCTTCACAATCCATTTGCAAGTGTCTAGATAGAGGTGCACTGCAGATGCCGAGGTTCATTGTCTATAAAGATTTGGAAGTTCTCATTCATTGTTTGGCAGCCTGATTCATAATTAAATTATAGGCTTTCCTTTAGGTCTGTCAGGGACTAGCTAGAAGGTAAGGATAAATATCCATAATGTAACTCTAGAAGCCTGCTGTCTTGAAGTCAGCACACAGACGTGTTGTCTGTTGGGTAAGGGAGATGGGATGACTTGGAGCCATAGGACTTAGGGAAAAGCTTATTCCTTAAGCTGCTGAACTATATAGGAAATGAGTAATTTGTCCAGGATGCTAAGGACCTTGGAATAAGTATTCAAGAGAAATATTCTTTGGCTGCTATGCCAATTGCCTTTTTGTAACTTTCAGGAGGGAGTTTCTTTAACCACGATCTCATTCATAACCTTTGCTGGCTGTCATGTATTGACAATACATTGTAGCCATTCTATCCTAGAAAATCCCCAAAACTGACCTTCTAATCCCAGTGGCATTTATGATTTTCAAAGCTTTATGTGCTTGATGCTCAATGTAGAGTACAAGGTCTGAAAGGAGTCTCAATAAATGGGCAAACTCCCCCTGCCTGTATCAGGGATTGTCAACATGGACTATAATCCAGCATCCATACCATGTGCACTTCTATGAATGAGCACATGACACCAACACTCTGTTTCGAAAGCCCAAATCAGAAACTCAAACTAGTTTCCATGCTGAGAACTCCCAACCATCTCCTTTATCCAGCAATTCAGCAAGGCAGCTTTTTAAAAAATTGTAAGTGTAAAATATATTTACACCAATTCTTCAGATGTTCTGAGCAGTCTCTATGAATATAACTGTATTGTATTTTTAATGATGGGATTTATAAATATTACCAGAGCTCACTCTTTGGAGTATATGTTTTCATCAAATGTACACAAATAATTTTTTGGGTGACAAAATAATTTTCTTTGCAAAAGGAACATATGTTACCTTTAGGTGGTGTTCTAGAGAGGCAGGATGACAGACAAACATTTTCAATGTTGAAGAGATGACAAATACATACTTGGATTCTCATATCTTAAATGTATTACAAGTTCTATCTTTCTACAATGAGTTACATGTTTTAGTTCAGGCTGGAACACTATGCACTCTTGATTTAACTTTTACTTCCCATTTTGCTTAACCCTCAGATTCTGTATTTTTCTGCTTGAAATTAAAAACACCTCATTTCAGGAGATTTTCTTTCTTTCTCTCTTTCTTTCTTTCTTTCTTTCTTTCTTTCTTTCTTTCTTTCTTTCTTTCTTCCTCTCTTTCTCTCTCTCTTTCTTTTCTTTCTCTCTCTCTCTCTCTTTCTTTCTTTCTTTCTTTTTTCTCTTTTTCTGGAGTTCCTTTTTAAAATTTTATTTATTCACTTTACATCTCAACATCAGCCCCCCTTCCTCCCAGTACCCAGCCATGCAGATCTTCCATTTATCCCTGTCCTCAGCACATCAAGTCGCTTCAGTACTGGTGAATCCTCTCAGGAGATTTCTTTCTCTCTTTTTTTTTATTAGCATTTATTAGCTATTTGCTTTATTTACATTTCAAATGCTATTCCCTTTCCTTGTTAGCCCTCCAAAAACCCCCTATCCCATTCCCCCTACCCCTGCTCACCCCCCTTTCCTGACCTGGCATTCCCCTCTACTGGGGCATTGAGCCTTCACAGGACCAATGACCTCTCCTCTCATTGATGTCTGAAAAGCCTATCCTCTGCTACATATGTAGCTAGACCATGGGTCCCTCCATGTGTACTCTTTGGTTGGTGGTTTAGTCCCTGGGAGCTCTGGGGTTACTGGTTGGTACATATTATTATTCCTTCAGGAGATTTCTTAAAGAGAAATTAAAATATTTTTATTAAGATCATCTCCTATAGCAGCTCATAAGTCATGACTAAGGAAAAACTCCAAGTCCATTTTCAGAGTCCATTTCTCTACTAGAAGGAGAAATCTGGCAGCTATGGGAGTCATTTCCCTCATCTGAGTAGAATGTCTCCATTATTGCAGAGAACAATGATGAGCTATCTTTCAGAGGTATAAAAAAAAAACCCTAATGGCCTTCCACAGCAGCAGTAGGCTCTAGTGCTTATTACCATCTTTCAAATAGTTAAAAAAGCTGCCATCAAACTCTAAGCATGAAAATACCACAGGCTCTCTGGACGCAACTTGTCGTCCACCTCCAATGCCACATATATGCATTGTCTGTCTTCTTATGTCTTGGAGCATTAGAAAATAAATTTGAGGTATCATGCCATTTCACTACTAAGAACTTGACTCAAGTAGTCTTTAAATTTTTTTCCAGCCTTTTACTCTGAGGTAGTGTTTGACACTGAGAGGAATGGATTCAGAAGATGTGGTATATTTACACAATGGAATACTACTCTGCAATTAAAAACAATGAATTCACGAAATTCCTAGGCAAATGGTCAGAACTTGAAAATATCATCCTTAGTGAGGTAACCCAATCACAAAAGATCACACATGGTATGAAGTCACTGATAAGGGGATATTGACCCAGAATCTCAGAATACCCTAGACACAATCAGCATATCAATAGATTTCTAAAAAGATGGAAGGAGAGACCCCTGGTCCTGGAAAGACTGGATGTAGGGGAACGCCAGGACAGAGTAATGAGAGGGGGTTGAACAGAGAAAAGAGGGAGGGAAGGGGGCTTATGGGACTTTCGGGGAGGGAGGAAACGGGAAAGGGGAAGTGATTTGGAATGTAAATTAAAAAAATAAAATAAAATTAAATTAAAAAAAAATTTTTTTTCTTACCAAAACACAACATCATCATCACACACGATACAATTTATACTAATGTCTTGATACCATCTTAGTTGGTCCACAGTCAGATCTCCCTGATTTATTGAGAAACTGCAACACTCTCATTGACCACAACAGTTTTTCTCTGACCAGCCCACACAGTTTAAAAACCACATCATGACACTCAGCAAGGGTCCGTGTTAAGTTCATTACTTTATGTGGCTGGAGGGTGTTACCCCACCCATGAATACTCTTTCCAGGGTGTTTAAATGGAGTATGAAGGCTGCAGTCTACATTTCAGGACAGTCCTTAGGTAATTTGTTGGGAAGCTCAGTTCGTTTGCTGTTGAATGCCACTAACTGCTTCCGAGGAATGCCTGAGTAGATACAGGCTGCAATGTGCACATGTCACTAGAGTACTCTGGAATCCAAAATTTTAAGACTATGGCAGAAGTTTTCCCAGCAACCCAAACAGATATCATAGCTGAGAATATGTGTTCTCATAGCAAGGTCAGATCAGAAAATTACTTTTTGTTTTAATAGAAATGATTTGTGGCTATTGAACTAACATGGAACAGTGAGCGCTTTCCGATGACAGGATCCCTTGGCAGATGAAGCACAGAGTGTTTCTTTCTATTTGTGGCAAATGCATCTTGTTACTTTACAGAGGTCATGGAAAATGAAGCTCCTTCAGGGTCTTAAAAGCTACAACAGAATACCATGCTGGAAGTGAAATTACATTACAGTTAAATTTAGTTTTGTGCAGGTTAACTCAGGAAGCTTTGCCCAATATATGCAACTCTCAGGTTATTTAGGTCTGAACGAGGCACCAAGTGGAACACATGTTAAAGAACAGCCCTTGATTTGTCTTTTGTCTGAGTGATACTCCCTGTGTGTCACATGGTTTGTACCTGATGGGTTGGATTCACTGAGTGGATAGACTAGTTAATTGTTTTGATGAACTAGAGTAACATTGATTAGGCATTGGATGGTGATGGGGAACGCATTTTAAAAGAATGTCTCTATAAAAGTATTGCCTAATATAATTAGTAGTAGTAATACGTTGCTACTTACAGGTCACATTTGTAATTTTTACACAGTGTTCCTACTACTGTGACATCTGAAGCAACCATCAGTTAATTGAGTTATTTTTAGTCCTCCAGCTCTGCAATTATTCAATTAGATGCTCTACTAACTCAAAACAATGCCAACAAACATGTTGATTAGTATCCAATTATAAAAATTAGTTCTAATAGCGTGCACATTCCTTAACAATTAAGTGTACTGCATGGTGAGTCCTTCTTGATCTTGAGTATGACTAGATGTGAAGTTCAAAACTGCAAGCATCATAGTGTCAATTCTTCTTTTTGGATGGTACTTTGTGATGATATTAGAACATGGACATTTATGTCTAGACCAGTCACTAAGTCTTTTTCTTTTCTATACATCAGGAGTTTATTTATTTCTTTATTTACTTCATTTATTTTTAGTCTTCCTATTACCCTTGGCTTATAATAAGTGCTCAATAAATATATGCAGCAAGAAATGAATTCATCATATTTTGCTTTTGCTTCTGTTATCATAGTAAATCCTTTGATTGATCCAACTGCCTGGAAAATTAAGACAATTTGTGGGTTTTCTAGCAAAAAAGATCACTTGTGTAATACTGCTAATATTTCATGTTTGTGTTGCAGTTTGTTTTCTCAAAGTACTGTCTGTCCCAGAATGGAAAATCACATTAAAAGTTGCATTTAAGACCATAAAAATGAAACCACTAGTCATATTATCTTAGATATCTGAAAACAAATGAGGACAACTTGTTCAAGGTCACAGTCAGGTGGACACATTCCTTTCCTGCTAAGACTGTCAATCTCCTTTCCTTACTCTGTATCATGGCAGGGAGGGAGGTTAAAGGTTGTGCTCCAGCAGCTAGAATACTGTTTTTTGCTTGAGGCCCTTTGAATGTTCATCGGGTTTCCCTTAGTTATATGGGCTCTGATCCAACTCTTGGCCTGCAATGTTGTGGCACTCTTGTGGGGCACTGTTCTCCAGACTTTTCAAGGAGCCAGTGTGTCTGAGCCTGGAGTGTTTGCCTGCATGTTTTTCTTGGTGCTGCTGCCTGTAGTTTGAGGAGTATCTGTTCTGTGTCTCTTTCCAAATCCCTATGAGATGACAATTAGGTATCTCTTTCTGGGGAGCAGCCTCTGCTGAACTTCACATCTGCTGAACCAACATCTGAGTAGAAAATACATTCACAGAAATGCAAAGCCTTGAATCACGTGATGATTCCTGTTTCTCTGAGTGGACTAGCGCTGCCTCTGTACCGTAGATTAAGACGGCTTCTAAGTTCCTGCTTTCTACTAGGCTGTGATATTAATAATTGTCATGCATCTCTGCCTTAATTATAAACTTAACAATTCAGATCACTTGTATGTGTATTAAAAATTATGTCTGAGGAGATAGGTCAGTGGGTAAAGCGTTTCATGCATGTGTGAAGAACAAGTTCAGATACTCAAAGCCCAGGGTGACCAGATGGAGTTGCACATAACTGGAGTCCCAGTACTCCTGTGGCAGGATACGAAGTAGAGACAGGGGGATAGCTGGAAGCTCATAGGCTAGCTACCTGATATACACAATGATGAGCAAGGAGAGACATGTCTCAAACAAGGCAGAAGGTGAGGATTCACATCCAAGTTTACACACACATGTGTGCACAGGCACACACACACACTCCAACAGACCCAAATCCTGTCCTAAGACTCCAAGCTTAGCATCTCAGAATAACTACTACTAGCTTTTCTTGACTTCAGAAGAAGTGATGACTTTATATATCCTCACATTAACAACACATATGAGCAACCTTATGCAGGCACATATGTGTGAGGTATTCACAATGTTAACCTCACAGGATAAGATTGTGCCATGAGACAGGTAGTGCTTTAAATGTCATGGCTGTACTTTTGAGCGGTTGCACTGAAGATTGTTGAGAGCCACACAGGCAGGTCTCCTCTTTCCTGTCATTTAAAGTCACAGAGGCATTATTTCCCATGGACCTACCGTATCTCATCGCAAGCTTCTTTTAATGAGCCTTTCGGGTGTTTTAAATAAAGCTCCACAGTTACCTTTGGGTATTCTTGTGTTGGCATTCATGCAATAAATTCTAGAAGATGAATTGTGTGGTTGAAGTTATGACATTTAACATTCTGATGGATATTCCAGATCACTCTCCAAGTGGTAGGCCTATCGATACTCCTGCTCATTGTGTATGGCAATCTGTCTCCCTAATGCTGCCAACGTTGCGTTAAAAACTGTTGCAACTTTGCTAGCTAATGTTCTTGCCTTTCAAAAGTGCTTTGCAAATTGATTTTCTTTTTTGTCATAGACCTTCAGTTCTTCCACCACCTTCCCATTTTTTTTCCCCCAGCTATGGAGCTTAAGTTTATAGATGTCCAGGGCAATTCCTTCTTGCCTTTAAACTGTTTAATGTCGCCCAGGCTTCCCTGCTCCTCTATTTATTACCAATCATGACTTTAACATATTCTTTTAGGATCCTGGGGTGCAAGTCTTCATTGCCAGAGGCAGTCAAGGTGTCGAGTAAATAAGAAGTGGCAGCAACCATTTCTTATTAGCAAGGAAGAGAATAAAAGGCATGTCACTCAGAGGGTTTGAGCGAGTGCAACTTTGGTTCAATTATCTTCAGATGTTTAAAATCAAGGCTGTTTCCAGACCATTTCAAAGGACGGCAGGGCAGCCTGCTGAGAGACCTGTGTGAAATGAACACCCCGTTACAACTAATTAGTGTTACTGTTTTCCTTGCAGTTGGGGGTGAGAGGAAATACATGAAGGGTGTTTATCCCTTCCTGTACTAGGAAAGAATTGCAACTGCTGGAGCCTGGAGGGGAACCCAGACAATGACTGCCACCGATTCTGGCCACCTCACTCCAAAGAATGGCTGTGACGAGTTATGAGCCATGCTGTGTCTAACCCAGTGCTTATGCACCCTGTGACCCATGCACACAGACATCCACTCATTCTATAGGAGGGTGGAGACAAGCAGTCCATTCAATCAAAGTCAACAAGTATTTTCCAGACGTTTATGGCATGTAACCAAGTAAGGAGAAGTCTCTGCTTTAAAAATTTTAAAGTTTAGATGTCAAGATAATTTAGTAGTTGTTTGGAACTACTGAGAGTTTTTGATGACAGTATTAAGAACGTAAGGTAGACTTGAGACTCTGTCCCTTACAAGTTCTCAAAATGTGGACACTTTTTTTTTCTCTTAACTTCAATGCCCTTATTTGTTCTAAGAATTTCACAAAGTCAATAGGTGTGGTGGTACACACCTTTTAATCCCAGCACCTGGGAAGCAGAGGCAGGAAGAGTCAAGTTGTTGTGAGTTGGAGGTCAGCTTGCTCTACACAGTGAGTTCCTGACCTGCCAGGGCTATGGAGAGAAACTTTGACTCAAAAAAAAAATTGCATGAAGTCATCACAGTGTAAAATCACTGATATCATGTAGTCGCTATTCCTTAGAAAACTTCAGGAACAGTAGTGAGTCAGATGCCAAAGTATAGATCGAGGTTGAGAATGGATAAGAGATGGGAGGTCAGAGTTAGATCTTTTATTACTGGCAAACCTTGAGTTCTTACTGCTTGTTGATCTAGTTACCAATTCCAGCACTTACTGATTCAAAACACTCACCGGCTCAGAACGGTCATTCTGTTTGCCCCCAGTTCTGTGGTGAGGCATCCAAGATGCAGCAGGATGGTTTCTCTGTGCTCTGAGGTATTACAAGCTTCCTCAGTGGTGCCTCTAAAGGGTGACTGGGACAGTAACAGCAGATATATGCCTTTCATCTCAGTGTTGGGTGCTCCCCTCTGTTCTGCATGTAGTTTCTGTGTGCTGTTAGCTTAGACTTTCCAATTGTGTGCTAACTTGGCACATCTTCCTTTTATCTCTTTTCTGGAAAGCTTTAGTCTTAATGGAACAAAAGGACTAATGAGAACCAGTTCTGCTTCTGAGTCTATCTTCCTAACTGTAATAACTATTGCTAAATTTGCAAAGATAATATATACATGTTTATGGATCCCTGGAGATCATCCCTGGCCTCAACCATATAAATTTGCTTCCATATATCAAGTATACCATGCCTCTACCGTGCAGAGCCACAGAGAGAAGGGCCTTACAGCTTGGAATTTCTATTTTATGGGATGGTGAAGACTGTAGTTTAGCACATGGCACAGTCCTTTCTGAGAGTCTCTTGGGATGACGCACCTGTAGTTCACCTCAGATGTTCTTCTTTTGCCCACATAGATGACTCCAGGGGCCTTGGGACAAAGAATCATTTGAGTACCTGAGAATACTGGTACTTCTGGCTACTTTGACTAGACATTCATCAAGGACAGAGAGGCAACCTTCCCCTTCCTTTCATGCTTCTGTCAGAGCTCAGATAAAGACACCCTGCCCCACATGCCACGAAGCAGTTAATAGAATAGCTAAGAATCTGAGTTTCAAATACTGAATGGAATTTTATTCTGATACCTCGCCTTTCCCCATACACTTGAAACAAAGATCCTTTGCCCTATAGAAGACAGGCATCTTATCCCAAATAATGAGCACTGTGTGGACTGGGAGACTGATCTATATCACAGTCATGTACTTCAATTCCAAAAGAGAAAACAAATCACATGTTCACACTAGCAGTGCCTCCTTTGCTCGTTCGACAAGCAGAATTCCAGGTGCTGGAAGGGATAAGGTTGAGTAAGTATGGACCTTGCTCTTTAGAAGATAACACATGATCAGATAAATAAAATCTAGGGTGATGAGTATCCTGGCAGGTTGTGGACAGAAGCTAGGAGAATGACCTGATTTAGTCAAGCAGAGAGGAAATGTAATTTTTCACTGGACTCAGGAGGCCACCGTTCTCCTACTGTTCCTTCAGCCCAGAGGAATGGCTGTCCATACTCTTCCCTCTGTCCTTTTCTGCTACCTCTGCTTGCAGATCCCTGGCTGGGACGTCTCGGTGTTGATGACAGCAGAAGTAACAAATTGTTCCTCTCTCACACCAACAGGATGGGTTGGGTGACATCCAGGATGATTAAGTTGCACTCCCAGTCATTGCTGTGTAGACCAGACCTCAACTTGTGCCCTCCCTTCTCCCTTCAAGTAGCATTTGGGATGACAGAGCCAGGGTGACCACTTGTCCCTTGTTCCTTACACCCCCCTCAGCTTCAGAATATGCAGCCACAACCCCGAGAGAAACTGCCAGCCCACCTGTGCTAGAAAGCTAATCCCAAGATGTTTCAAAGTTTTCACAGTGTGGTAGGGAGACCAAGAGGCCACAGTGAAGAAAGAGGGGAAGGGCTTCTGAGAAGGTATGCCATGAAGACAGCACAAGGCTGTGTTATCTCCTATAGATTAGCTTTCTAGCATCCTGGGAAGGTGGCAGCTGTGGACCGGAAGAAAGTGGGTCACCAAGTCTGTCCGCTCAAATCATTTACTTGAAAACATGAAGATGGGGGAGTTTAAGTAGATGTCTCAGTGAATAAAGTGTTTTCTGTGAAAGCATAACGACCCGACTTCATATCCTGAGCACCCATAGAAACAACTGCGTGTGTTGTGAGCTCCTATAATTCCAATGCTGGGGTGTGGAGATAGGAGGCTCCCTGGGACTTCCTGGGTAGCCAGTCTGGCTGTTCAGTATGCCCCAGGTCCAATGAGAAAATGTGTGAAGAGAAATAGAGGAAGACACCCAAAATTGATCTGTGACCTCTTTTTATGTGCATACCCAGCACCCATCCACACCCACACCTTTATCACACACACACATGCACACATACACAGATGTTGAAACAAGAACTGGTGTCAAGGATGATGTGCTGCAGGTGTTCTTTAGGTCTGTTTTGTATCCAGTTGTTTCCATTCAGCTGCGAAAAACGCACAGAGCTTTTGAAACCAGAGCTTCATAGGTGCGAATCAGATGAAACTTGAACTGAGTGGAAGGTGGTAAGTTTCTCAGTGCAAGCCTAGTGGGTGTACTTGGGCAGAAAGTCACGTTGAAGCCATAAACACGGCAAGATGGAGAGGCTGCCAAGTGCAGAGGCAGAAATAGCTGGGGGTCCCCCCATTCTGCCCTTTCTCAGATCACCGGCTCCTGCCAGACACGTTTCCTTGCTTAGGCTTCCCTCTTTCTCTTTGTTTCTTTCACTCCAAGCTTCCTCTGGCTCCAGGGACTCTCTAGCCACCATTCAGGGCTATAACTGTCTTGCCAGTCTCCAAGCTGCTGGACTGTTTCTTGGAGGATAAGAGAGAGAGTGAGAGAAGCTGGCCTCTACTGAGAATTTCTCCTGGGGAAGCTACAGAAAACACACCTCTTAATTGCTCTCCGAGACAACATTCTGCAGGTGTCTGTGCAAGCAGGAGGAACTGGCTCCTAGCTCCAGCTTCAGAGAGATCTTTTTAGATGTGTTGACTTTATTACAGATATGTGTGTTCCTTCTGGCTTTGCATTCAGATTCTATCAATTTCTTATTCAGGCTCTATTCAGTTCTCACTGTGCTGAATTCATTCACTATTTAATAATGATGAATTATGGGGTTGTAGTGGAACTGACATTGCTCTGGAAAACAAAGCCTTGTGCTTTGCTGGCATTCTGAGTGCTGAGGTGATTTTAGGAGACGGGTAAAGGCAATTGTAATGAAACAGGTGCTGCCCACGAGTAACTCCAGGGAGGGCTCAGCCCAGCTTGCCAAGGATGGAGTGGATTTTTCCAGCTCCAACAACTGGAGCCCCAGCAGTGCTGACAGAGGGCAGGGACTGGAAACATCAAGGAACGTCATCTCTCCAGTACCAGCCTGACACAACTTGTACATTTCACATTTAGATGCAGAAGCCCCAAACACCTGCAGAATACAACTTTCTGCCTTCCGAGGGAGAGTGGATGGTCTCTTGCAGATGTCTAAATACAGACCTTATTTGTCTGAAAGCTTTCTGGCATAGAGCAGAGACATCCTGCATAACCCAGCACTTGGGGTGGGATGATATGGTGAGGTGATAGAGGAAGCAGTTAGCAAGCACAGATCCTGGGGCAGAGGAGCCCTTAATTTCCTACCTTCCTTTCCCTTTCAAATCACTTCTCTCCTGCTCTTCCAAGGAAATTGACCAGAACATATATTTGAGTTCTTTACTACCTTCCTACTACCTACCTATCATCTATCCAATGGAAGTTGTTAAATCATTTGATAAATGCTCAAGTTATCTATGCTCAAATTTTTCTACTAATCTTGGCAGCATTGGAACAGTAAACATGGCTCTTCACCAATGCTTTGCCAATCTGTCCTTTTGATTATTCTCCCAGTTGCTGTTTTCTGATTCCTAGGATGGGAAAGCCAGGTAGAACTTTTAGGGAGTTAGTTAGCACCTCAACAAGACTTAGCAAGTTAAAACAATGGGACCTTGGATTGGTGGGATTTTTGTCCTCATACAAAAATACACCAGAGAGCTTTTGCTCTCTCTTTACACCACGTGAGACACAGTAAGCAAATGAATATCTAAAGCCAGAAAGAAAGCTCTTACCAGACACCAACCCTAATACACATTGATCTGGGACTTAGCATCCAAAACTGAGAACATAAATTCCTATTGTTTAAACCATTAAAGCTTAATGGTGAAGATTTGCTCTCTTCCTGACATTTAGATACATACCTTCTTCATGTGTCCTCCTATGGTAAAGAAAGAGAGAACATAAGCTTTCAGGTATCTATGTAAGGGCACTAATTCAATCAGATGAGAGCCCCGTCCTTGTAATTTTATCTAACCCTATGTATCCCCCTGAAGACACATTACAAATATAAGATTTTGGAAGAAGATCCCCTAATACTGTCTTTATCTTATTTAAAACTTTGATAACTTTGTTCCTAAGTTTTTATTTTGACTTTCTTGGAATGTTGCATTAAAATATTATTTATCTCAAACATTGAACATTATGTTCTAGGCCAGGATCTTACATCATACCCTAGACTTCCTTCTCTGGGAAACCTAACCCCTAGGTTTGGGAGATGAGGTAGTAGGCTCATGGACATGAGGTAGTAGACATGGATGAATGAGGACTGGCCACTCACTGGATCAGACCAACAATGATCATCTACCTCATTCCTTTTTTTCTTCCTTACTGATCTTTGAGTGCATGATTGCATCTGCAGCACACTTTTGTTCTGCAAGCAGTTCGTGTTTTATTTAACACCAATAATAATTAATTAAACGCAACAGTCTATAACCAAGTGTAACTTCTCAGATTTCTCTGGGCTAATCTGGGAACTAGAGCCCATTCTAAACCTTCGGCTTTGCTGGGCAATTTTTAAATTATAACTTGAAAATTTGGGCTATCAGCATATTTAAAGAGTACAACTGCCTTTGCATTCTCTGATATGGTAATTTTGTTCAAAATGATTACTTTTTTATTTGAAAGTGATTTCAAATTTACAGAAGCTTGGAACCTGTCTCTGAACCCCCACAATCTTTCCTTTGGTTTGTCAGTTGTAGCTTACAACTTTTTGTTTGTTTGTTTTCTCTGTTTCTGTGACTAATTCACTTTTTGCTTTTCCATGGTGATTAAATTAGGATAATGAAAAGCTTATACCTACTGTTGGAAGAAAAGCAGTGCATATGAGACAATCATCCCAAACTCCTAGCATAGCATTTGTTCTTTTCTAAGTGATGAACACATTGGCTATCATATGTATTCAGCATTACATTTTCTATTTATTTATTTGCATCCCAAATACTGGCCCGATCCCTGTCAGACTCTGCCTTTTGTTACTCTGTGTAAGGATGTGTGCACGCAATCACACTTAAACAGTTTCCAGATTCTTAATAAGACACAGGTCTCATGTATACACAACTCATCTTGCCATACTCTGTAGACTTTACTCTTGGTCCAAACATTCCTTACTCACACTCTTTTTACTCATCCAGAAATCTAATCCAGGATCAATGTCTTATTTATTTTCTTCTCCAGCTAACATGGCGTGAAGAGGGCAGCATACCAAAAGAGATGGATGCTCTGCTCACTGTTCTAAGGTGCCCTGTTCTCCCCTAGTTCTAGCTGGATCCGGTGGTGGAAAGTTCCTTCAATCCTCTTTAATCTGTCCTCTTACTCAGCCTTCTTTTTGTCCTTGTTAACTTAGGAAGTACATGGATGAGCTACTTTGTGGACCGCTCACCGACTAGGGCTGTGTGATGTTCCCTTGTGTTTACATTGAGGGTAGGAAAGAAGTATCATGAGGGTGAAGCATCAGGTATCAAAAGCTGCTGATGTTGGTTAATCCCATTGGGGATATTAACTCCGATCACTTGATTAACTGGTACCAGCTATACTTTTCTCCTACCATTGTGTAAAACTATTTTGCAGTAAATCTGCGGTGACATTTTAATACCTCACAAACATCTTGCTCCTAATTACAGTTTCATTTACCTCTTTTAGTATTTTCTAGACATTTTTGTCTCTATTTCAAATTTAAGTTATATTACAAGGAAAGGAATTTTCTTTTGTTTATTCATCTATATCTATCTATCTATCTATCTATCTGTCTGTCTGTCTGTCTGTCTGTCTGTCTGTCTGTCTATCTATCTATCTGTCTATCTATCTATCTGCTGTGGAATGAATGATGCCTATTTCATTTCATTCCTGTCTGTCTTTCTGTCTCTGCCTGTGTCTCTGTCTCTCTGTCTGTCTCTGTCTCTCTGTCTGTCTCTGACTCTCTGTCTCTGTCTCTGTGTCTCTGTGTCTCTGTCTCTTTCTCTCTCTCTCTCTCTCTCTCTCTCTCTCTCTCTCTCTCTCTCTCTCTCTCTCTGTCTCCCTCTCTCTCCCTCTCTCTCTCTCTCATTGTCCTTGATTTGGTCTGGGGAATGCCACTGTGTGCTCATTTGCAACTGCACCCATTCTTTGAACAATTTTGGACCTTTTGGTGCACTAGGCTGTTCCAAGAGCAATAGGATTTTATGCTAGTTTATTAGCTGCTCCCCTTTGATTCTAATTGAGAATGGAGTTTAGATTCCATGTGGAAAAGTGATAGTTTTAATGTCACTTGACATGGCCACTGCACCATGCACATTTGCTATGAGATGGTTTCCAGGTTTACCCTAGAAAGCCCCTTTTAGGATTCACTGTTTTGAATTGCAAGTGCAGAAGTGACTTACACAGCTACAGTGGCTTATCATTTTGATTTAGTTGGTTTATTTGGGTATGTTTGTTAAGAATTGAAGTAAGACTTCCTGGGAAGGAATTGGAGGAAGGGTCCCATCTCCATGATCATTCAATATACTTCTATTGGTTCATCTTTTGGTTGATAATGTTTGATCTTGTTTTGATTAAATCTGCACACACTTATCTTTCCTGGAAAGATAGAGTATTTTATAAATGGTGTTTTTATATCTGTACTGTAGATCTCTATATGACATACTTACAGAAGTATGGATCTGCTATGAATAAGCCCTGGGCCCTCTAAACTGTCACTACATTTCCTTAGAGGCTAGAGTAGAATCATACATGCGATTAAATCAGAAAAGACTAAGATTATATATTTTTTCACACTGTCTACAGTATATTATAATTGCCTTGGGGGTAAAGACCTGAATTATACTTATTAGCATTCCCCATTTGATATGTTTAGTAATTATTAATTTATTGCTTCTCTGGAGCAGATCCAAATGTGTGAGATTTGTTGATGCCTGAAAATATAATTGTTTCTGTGTTAACCTACACTCATGGCTTTGGGATGGTCTGGACTTTCCTTGTAAAGTCAAAAATCACTATAGCAATTCAGAGTTCAGTTTTCACCAACACAGCACACACACACACACACACACACACACACACACACACACACACACACACACACTGTTCTATTTAAGAGGCAGATAGCCCTTTAAAAGGAAGAGGCTTAAGTATATTGAGAAGTTCAAGCTGGAAGGTAGTGGCACTCTGGGGCAGAAGCAGGCTGATCCCTGAGATCCAGGGAGCTTAGTTTACTGAATTCCAGGACAGCCAGGGCTACAGAGAGAAGCCATGCCTCAAAATTAAAATATATATATAAAAAAATAAATGGAAGTAAAGCGGTGGCCCAGATGATCTCCATTGGTGGACTGCTGGGTAATCCTAGTGCAAGGAAGTTCTTCATTATAATCCCAAAATGACAATGCATAAGTGACGTCAGTGTTGTCTGTGTCTTGTGAAGATGGGCTCTGGAAAGATGGCTTACACACTATTTCTTTCCTTGGGTCCCACTCCTGAGCTGGCTGAAGTTTAAAGCACAAACTCTTGAGATACTGGAATTTTCCCTCTTTGTGCTGAGGGCAGGTTCTGAAACAACTTGGGAACTGCACTGTGCAAAAAGCTTTCAAATGATGCAGAACACCAGCTGATGTTCCTGGTACCGTTGATCCTACTCAATGGTAGAAACCAACAGGTGAAATGAATATCAGCTTGACTTATTAATCGCAGAAATGTTCCCTGTCTTCGAGATTTGCTGGTAGGCTTGCTTGCCTTAAGTGAAATGGTTAGACTTTTCTTTAAGCACATGAGCTCTCCTGCTATTTTGGGTAATCAGTCTCTCCACACACACATGCTTAGTCAGGAACTAGGGCAGAGTGAATTCCATCAACTTTGTCCTGCCCTGCATTAGAGTGTCTTGCTCAGTCAACTCTTAAAGAGTTTGTTCTCTTCGGTGACCTTACTCTTGGGATTTTGATTAGACATTGCAATATGTAAAGTACCCCTATGTTAACAGGTATTCCTCCAAAGGAGGATACAATCCGGCTCATGGTGGATGATAGCTCTGCCCCTGAGATCTCCTGGGGACAAGCTGGTGCTTTTAGAACTGCCTTATGCCTTGATCTTAATTTATCTGTTGTATTCAATATCACTGGAAGCCAGGAAAAGGTCAAATGGCTGACCTCTGTTCCAGGACTGTGATATTGCACCTACTTCAAGCTCCCTTTGATCCTTGCTTTGGATAGTCAAGTAGGGGAACTCCTTTAGTGTTCCCTAGTCGCCAGAGTTGATCTGACTTTGTTACTTTGTGATATTTAGTGTTCTTGCTACCATTCAACCCGATGGCAGGTTGGAGCTTGGAAAACTCACTGCCATGTATCTGATCAGACTGAAGTTTTGTCCAGGTGTCCACATGCAGGTGACCTCAGCTACTGCCTGGCCAGTGGCAGTTTTTGAGAGTTAGGATCTGGACCTTATTTGGTCTTTCAGGTTATGAGAACTTTGAAGGGTGGGCAAAGGTTGTTGTAGACAGCTTACAGTGCTCTATTCTCACTTTGGAAAGGGACAACCCTTTAGTTCTGGTAGAATACCTATTTAGAACAAATTTAGATATTTTGAAATTATGTATACCTTTTTAGGGGCCAAAAACAAGTTATTTATTCATTTAAAAGTTTGACTATCTTGAATGAAGATCAATTGATTTAAAACAATCTTGAAACAAACTCTATGTTTCTCAATGTAACTCAATGTTAGCTCTGGGTTAGGAAGACATGGATTTTAGATAACTCCCCTCCCTATGTGTGATATCATACATATTTTAAACACATGACCTTAATTTTCAAAAGAGATTTATTTGTTTTGGGGAGGGTCTGGATAGAAGATTCAGCAATTAAGTGCAATAACTGTTCTTTCAGAGAACCAAGGTTCAATACCCAGCACCCAGATGGTTGCTCACACCCGTCTGTAACTCCCTCCCAGGGAATCTGATACCCTCTACTGGCCTCCTTGGGCACTGCATGCACAAGGTACACAGATATATACATCTTGGTGAAATATCCTATACACATGAAAATAAGTAAGTAAGTAAGTAAATAAATGATTGACTGATTTTATGTGCGTGAGTGTTTAGCCTGAATATCTGCAGGTGCACATTTGCATGTCTGGTGCTCAAGGAGCTAAGACGAGGGTATTGAATCCCCAGGAATTGGAGTTACAGAGAGTTGTGAGCCACCATGTGGATGCTGGGAATGGAACCCCAGGTCCTCTGTAAGAGCAAAAAGTGCTCATAACCATTGAGAAAACTCTCCTGCTGTAGCACATGGTCTTCTTCTGACCACGACCACCTTCCAGTACCATTTGAAATCTCGTTGTGTTAGCTATACTAATTAAAGCAAAGTTATAATTAGAAATTTTAGTCTCATCTTTTTTTTCTAGTTGGAGTGAGATGCTGACAGACTCATGTCTCTGAGACAGGGAGTCAAAAAGAAAGGAAAAGAGGAAAGATTGTGTTTCAGTCAGGGCTCTGTAGGAGTTAGTTTACTCCTGCTCTGTTTTGTGTCTCTTTTTTATTTTGTTGGTTTATCTGTGGTTCTGTGAATGGAAAAGGGCCTCTCACATGCTAAACAAGTGCTCTATGAGCAAAGATACATCCCAGTCCTTCATCTTCTCATTTTTGTATTCTGTTCCAAATTTTGTCCTATCTTTCATTTTCTATTTGACTGGGAGTTAAAACAAAGGGGAACATTTAGAATGAGCTAAACTTCAGCAAGTCGTTTATGAGAGTAAGGTCATTTGCTAATCTGGAAAAGATATCAGTGTCCAAAGTGACTTTAGTGACAGAATCAAATCTCAATGCAAAGCCCATAGTTACAGCCATAGGTTTTCCCTAGAAACCATGGAAAAACGTTAGTACTGAATTATTTATTAAAAAAAAATGAAATGGCTCCTTTTCTTCCAGCTCATTTCCTGGCTGCTTTCCTTATTTATACACTTTGGTAAGAGTTCTGAGCTGAGGGATGCTCTAAATATGGAAAACCAGGGTTTTTAAGCCTCTGGAAGTTGTTGGTTCCCGGCAGTTTTTCCTAGTGGTTTTCTGTACCTCATTTTCTTAGAAGACAGACTTTCAAGCAAAACAGCAGCAACAACAACCACCCACTTGATCTCTATGGTTTGTGGGCCCCGCTGCAAGGAAAAAGTTTTTCTCTTCTTACCTTTCTGAGCAAAAGAGCGATGCTGTTGAGCTCCTATGTTCTGGAAACTCCAATGGCTAAGCCCCCTACACACAACCCCAAGGTCAGCCATCCTGCATATGAGTTTGGTGTCTGCGTGCTCAGGGGAAAGAGGTTGGAGGTACCCGCAGCTAAGAATTGGCCCTAGAAATCTAAAAGATCTTGTAAAAGATTAGGTGGGGACTGTTGTTCTTTGTAAAATGAAAACTTGTACCCCAAAGATTTGAGAATTGAGTCTTGATTTCAGCCTTGAAGACATGGTTGGTTTGAAGTACATAAAATTAGTATTTTTTTTTAACTATAGCCTAGTAGTAAACTTGTATTATTTCCCACTGAAGCCCTATACTCCTGTGAACTGAAAGTCCCTGAGTCACACTCAGCTTTCTAACACTGGGGGATTCCGGGCCTTTTCACACTTGCAGCATAGAGGGAAGAAGCAAGAGTCAAAACCTAGGTCAAGGGGATAGGTCAAAGCAATAGGTATGGAGGATGAGTCAGGCCCTTATAGGGACTGGAGGCACTGACCTGTATAGTAAGGAGTCTTACTCATGGTACATTGTAGTTTGTCAAGGGCAGGAGCATAATTCAGCCTAGGGTCTTGCTAACCTTTGTGTGTTTTCCTACCTGTGCTTAGAGACCATACTATGACTCAACTCAGGCCATGAGGAGAGGCAGAAAATAGCACCTGCAGCTCGAGCAGGTGAACTTTAATGGCTGCCAAGGAGAGAGCGGAGGAGGGAGGCCTTACCAGCAGGAGGGGGGGCCAAGCCTAGGAGTCCACAGATCTGCCCTGGGCAGGGAGCCAGCGGCTGTTATTACTGTTACCTAAACCCCTCCAGTGGCCTTTCTCCAACTGGGAGCAGCTTGGGCACACAAGTCACTCTTACTCCGCAGCCGAAGGTTGTCCCTGCTTCCTGTTGAGGGGATCCACATGTAGTAGTTGCTTGCACAGAACTCTACAGAAACTAATGTAAGATTGTTCTAAGAATTTAGCCAACTGGAGGAGGAATCTCATTGTTGGGAAGATAAAGGTCTTTCCTTTTTTTTTTCAATCTAGACAGTTGGAGTTTGATTTTAAATCACTAGGTCATGTGACTGTTTGTTTATTTTCCCTGCTGAGGAAATTTATTTCGAGCCAGGTGTCTTGCGACACTACAGATGTGATCAGATCATAATTTCTAGTTATTTGTTTTATGGAGTGCACTGTTGTCTTTGCTCACAACTGCTCGGCTCCTGACTTGATTCGAGCTTCTGTCTGTTCTAACAAGTTTAAATTTATTACAATATGAAAGTTGCCACATGTTGGGTTTGGGAGTGGGTAGTTGGTGCCAGTGCCTTTCAGGGTGCCATTTATGATCTAGTGGGCCTTTCCCTACTCACTGTCTCATTGGTAAGGAACCAAGATCACACACTGACTGATCCAGCTGTTCCTCCTGTGAGAAATAGGGAACACATTGAGGTATTGGACTTGGGGGTACCAGCAAGTTTGCAGAAAATAAAGTGCTCTCACCCTCTCTTTCCTGCTTCTTTTATCTCTTCATTCTTGAAATGCTGTGCTTCAAACCTAGGCGTCTCGTGCATGCTAGGCAAATGCTGTGCTATCCAGCTATACCCCAACCTTGCATGTGCTTTCCTTTTAGAGACAGTCTTGTGTATTCCAGGTTGCCCTCTGACTCTCTCTGCAGCTGAAGATGATTTTGAACTTCTTACCCTCCTGGTGTATTTCTGCAATGCTATAGGATTATAGGGTACATTGACATTGCCAGTTCATGTGGGAATTGCGCCCGGGGCTTTGTGCATGCTATACTCTTGTGTCACATCCTAAGTTGTGTCATTTTATACAACTGAGTTACATCCTCAGCCCCATGATTTTGTTTTTTGAGACAGTCTCATTGTCTAGTTCAGGCTGGCCTGGAACTTATTCAGTCTTCTCCTCCCAGCATCCTGACCTGGGGTTATAGGCACCATCCTGCCTGGCTCTTGTTTTTCTTCAGAAGTCTTTGAGTTGTATCTGGCATTCTGAAGAACTTTAGATCCTTCTCTGGTATGAGAATGGAGACAGGCCCATTTTTATCAAGAAATGGATGTCTGATGCTCATTTAAAACAGCAATGACAACAAGAACAAAAGGACCTCATGGGTCACTGTTCTCAGGCCAGCACTTCACATAGGCTTCTCTGGGAAAGCTGCCTCTTAGGCCTGCATCTGTGTCTCCCTCTGTAACAAGGTCCTTTTACATTGTTTTTTGAAGTGTTCTTGGTAAACACTTCAGTGATACAATATATATCTTGTCCTCAATTCACTTTGTAGAAGACCACAGATGAGACCATATTGTTAGAGCTTCTGCCTCAAGGATGCCCAAAGAATGGGTCATCTTTGTGCCTATGAGACTTGGATGTGCATTAGCTAGTGTCATCTTGAGTCCCTCCTCCTTCATCTTTATCCTGTCCCTTTGAAGTGAAGTACTTTCATTGATTAGGTCATAGGTCTTGAGTCACAGAAAGAATCTCTCCTTCACAAACCAGTGTATATAAACCTCGATGACATGGGGATGTGACTGTGAAGGGTAGCTTTTGTCCCTGAAGAGGAGCCCAGTGCTGTGTTGGACCTGTAGCATTTTTTATTCATTTTCCCCAACCCTGTCCTCTACGTTATAACATGTAACTAGCATTTTATTAAGTAAAATACAGAGCATTTATTGTGTACCCATGCTATGGGCCACTATTTCAAGCTAGTTGTTAGCAAATACTTTGAGTGCGGATGTATCCTGAGCACAGATAAATAGGTGTCAAAACTTTCTTAGGGAATCTGGACTGAATGGTAGGTAGGCTGTGTGTCAAATGAAAGAAATTTAAGAGAGTCTTGGAGAAACTCATGGAGAGATCTGGAGGCAGTCTGAATTGTGGATCACAAGTTCAGAGCATCTGTTTTCTCCCCATCTCCTCCCACATCTCAGCCCTGGCAGTCTGGACCACTTTAAGCCACCAAGGCAGCACTGACAGAGGGACGGAACACATAGCAGTTGCTTCTGTTAGCCTCACACTTGAAGGCCAGGGCTAAGAGACTCCCAGTCAGTTGGCTGCCAAGGCCTTTGGCTTTCTTGAATGACTTGAACACACACTGATGTTTCAAGGCTGGGTGCTCCCCAGCTGGAGCCCTGAGAATGCTTGCGTGGCAATCCCCAGAGAAGGAAACTCACTTGAAGGAAACTCCCACAAAGTAAATCATCAGGACCGATGGTTTCCATCCAAGAGCTGAGGAGGAAATGAAGTGTGAAATAGCATAGATTCTGATGAAGACATTAGTTCTCCATTAAAACCACAACTCTGTCAGAGCAGACGTTTGTTAACTCGATGACCTTATCACCAGAGGAGAAAGATTAGTGGCCTCTCAGAGGTCCCTGAAAAACCTGGACCACTTGGAAAGAGCAACACATGGTATGGACAATGACATTGTGGATTTTACTCTCTGAAAGCAGGTGAAAGGGACGTCATGTGAACTCAGGTAGGTCTTCAGTAGAGACCTTAGGAAGACTGCCATAGTGAATACCTGGGACAAATGCTGCTCTTCTGTCCTTCTCTGTTCCTGACAGACATCACTAATCAATCTGTTACTCTTCCCTTTGATCTTAAATTTGACTTCATGGGTCTCAATTCTGAGTCTCCAACTGCCACCATCAATGATTAGATGACTTGTACCATGGAAAGCATTTGCCGTCCCACTGAAAGGAGATACCAGGTTGTTCCCATTGAGAAATAGGGTACTTTCCTTGTTAGCAAATCCTCTTTGCATGCAGATGAATAGAAAATCAGATTAAAGCAAAATGCACTTAGTGTGGTATGGAACATTTTTGCACCATGGTTTCTCCAGTGGGTCACCACTGGGGATATGGTTCAGAGGCCAGTGGAACAAGTTGAGTAAATTTATTGCTAGCAGCCCTGGCATGTAGTCTCCAGTCTACCACAAGATACCTTGTGATTGGGTCACACCTTACAGAATCACAGGCTTTGGAACAAGACACTGGGAGAACTTTGTCTAGATCTTTGTGTCACTGAAGCAAGTGCTTATCATCTCCATAGTAAAAACCAGGCAATAGAAAACAAAGCACTTCACATCTGGGAGGTGTGATGGGAAGGGAGAATGAGCTGCAGGAGCATGAGGGAGCAGACAGAATCCAGAGAACTGGCTTCCCAATGAACCACACTATTCCCGAAGTCTCAGTTTCTTCATCTCTAATGGCATGGCGCTAGGCTTTAGCAGTGTTTGAAGTGCATCAAGAGATTGCTGTGAATGAAAAGATTAGCTGCGATGTTGATAATGTGCATTTGCAAGTGCTTTATAGTTTACAAAGTGCTTTCATGTGCATTATTGTACTCTTCTGGTGACTCATCACATTGGGCATGTGGCAATGTGGGTACTCCTCACAGCTGGGTGACAAAGCCCTGGCAAGGGAAGGTAGCTTCTTTCAGGTGACATCTTTCTGAAGGAAAAGAACCTGGGCTCACACTTCTGCTTTCAGATTCAAAATCCAAGATCCCTTTTCACAGGAAAATGATGAATAATTCAGAGTTGACTTGATTTATCATTCACTTTGATGACAGCAAAGCATCTTCAGTATCACCAGGTGGTAAAAATAGACCTTGAGCCACCAGGGCAAGGAGGTTCTCAGCAGCAAACAATCTGAGCTCACCACAGTGTTCTTTCCTCTGGCAGACTCAACACCATAGCCTTTAGGAAAGCCTTGGCATGGGCAGCCCCACCACCTGCTGTGCCTAGCTTTTTTTTCCCCAGGAGTTGCTGCTTCTCAAAGCCTGTTTCTCAATGCCAGTGACACACACACACACACACACACACACACACAGCCTCAGAGAATATGGGATAGGGGCTTCTGAGGTTGTGGGGTCACCCACAAAGAGTCCAGAGAACATATTCTTGACCAAGGAACTGTACATATCTCTTCACAACAGCAAAGTTGGTGTGGTTTTGGCCAATGAGAGTAAGAAACCTAGTGAGCATGGGGTTTCTGTACCACTGATGATTTACTGAGACATTGGGAAGAAGAATGAGAAAGTAGAACTACAGAGTCTAAAAGGAAAAAGCTCCTGACTACAGAGTACATTTCCCTGACTTCCCTGAAGGATCTGGCTTGTATGTCGGATGTATATATATATGTGGTTACCATGCAGATGAAGTGGGGAAGAAAGACACAGGTAGAGAAACTACTGTGTAGTGAGACTGAGGCAGGAAGATGAGGAATTCAAGGCCAGCCTGGGCTACATGAGATACTGTCTCGAAATTATAGTTAGATATCTGATCTTTATGAAATAACCGTACCTATGACATTTGACTTTTAAATAGATACTCATTGCACATTTATTTATAGTCTTACTTTTTATTACTTTTATTATAAGCATGCTCTACATTGAGTGCTGTATTTGTACTTGAGAACATTTGTGTAATACTTCACATAATAAGGAAAACATACTTTCATTGTTAAGTCAACTTAGATTATACAAAGAATATAGTACATACAATAAAAGTTTAACATATACAACAACTCATATGCCATCAATAAGATCTCATCCTTCAGACTTGTGAATTCTTGAGGAAAATGATTTCCACATGTTTCTAAAATGACTTAAAATTTTTGAGTGGTTGGTGGTCCACTAGTTCTAAATATCTGACCTGTCAAAATGCCATCTTTAAACTTCAGTGATGCATAGAGGCTTGGAATTAGCCAGGGTTGGATTTATTATAGAACAAAGGGAGGCAATGAGTAACACGGCTATCTGAGCAGGACTTGGAGCGGGTAATCCTTGAATGGATTAGATGCCATGATCCTAAAACCACATTCTCTGAATGTTGGTTCCTTGCCCAGAAATGGGGAAAGGCCAAACACTATTGCCTTTTAAATGACAGGGTATCTATGAGGGACTCTGGTTAGAGACAGTTGGTGGAGAGTTGGGGGTCAGTCTTCTTTTCTCTTGTGGTTTATCAGCACTGAGAGCCTAGAGACCCTCTACATAAAGCCCCCAAACTGACAGGCTTGCTGACAATTAGTGGTTTAAGTTATCAGACTGCCTTTATTTGGGTGGAAGATATTACATTAAAATATAAGTGTGTAAGACTGTCATTTATCACTAAAAGAATTATCTTGTAACTATTACGGGACTCTACTAGAATACTTTAAAAAGGGACATAGAAGCTGTTAAGAAGATGAATCGAGTCATTATCACTGTCCCATAAAGTCCATATATATATATAGATATATGTGGATCCTTATATATATTGCACTCTCAGAATATATTTTCAGGGAAGTTTATCCTTATATCAGTAGTCTATGTGAACAGCAATAACTTAGTTCTGAGTGATTTTCCCATTCTCTCTCTCTTTGGTCATCTTTCACAAACATTACTTTAAAAAGTATGGATATTCAAAGTTGTATTATATAATAACATTCATGGAAAACTGAGGTTCTCTTCCTGAGGAGAAAATAGATCAGCAGAAATTCATCTTGAACTCCTCACTCCCTTGGAGAAGGGGACCTTGAATCATAAGCCCAGGACCTCAGGAAATCTCTTGTTACTCTGAGATGGGTTAGAACGTGGTGCCATGCCCGAAGCTTCTAAATACAGTTCGGGCTGGGTCATCGTGACAGTTGCTGAACTGGCATCAATACGGGAATTGAAGTAGGAGCTCTGACAGTGCTTAAATGCCATGGCTTCTGGGCTCCAAATCTTCCTAGGCCAGGAGGCAAAAGGCAGTGTGGAGCCTTATGGGGAGAAGGGAAGGCATGACTTTGGCATGTAAATCCTGCAGTAGCCAATGACACCGCCACTCCTTCAGAGAGCAATAGACACAAACACACCGGCTATTTTAGAAGCTGTCAGCTTCTGAATTGCTGACATACTTGGAGGACACTGTCTCTTCAGAGGTCATTCTGACCCTTCAAGGTAGGTAGTTCTGGGGAAAGGTGGAGGATGCTGTAGCCAGGTTCTTGGGCAAGGAGCTGGTGGGATCAAGTGACCTTGTACAGATTACCCCAGGAGTTAGGAGTTGGGGTTAGTAATAGCATGTTGACTCTGCGATTCCCAAGTCTGTCTTCTACACAGAGGGCAGATAGGCAATTCCTAACTCACTCCATCTGCTGCTCCTTAGCTTTCACCTAATGTCCATCCTAGGGTTAGAGACTGTTGATGCATTCCTTTTGGGGAAGGGTAAGGGGAGATAGGAACGACTCAAGAAGCTGAGCTTTCCCTGGAGGCCCAGGAACATGAGAGGTACGACGGTAGACTTCAAGTTATTCAAGTGTCTTAAGCTCAGCCAGCAAGCTATAAAGAAAGACAAACCATGCATGAATCCAGGATGTTTCTCTTGCCTCCAGCATTTGCCCTGTGTCTACAAAGGAAACTTTTTTTTCCGGCTATCAAAACATCTGATCTCTGCTCTGTCTCCCTCCCTCTTTTCCCCTTCTCTCTCTTTCTCCCTCCTGTCCTCTCCTTTTATCCCTTAGTTCCTCTTTTCCTTACTCCCCTCTTCTTTTCATCCTTCCTTCTCTTCCTTCTTCCCTCCCTCCCTCTCTTCTTCCTTCCCTACTTCCCTCTCTTCCTTCCTTCTTTTCTGTCCATCTCACTTTGTCTTGCTATATAGTCCATCTCAGATTTGCCTAGAACTTGTGATCGCCTGTCTCAACCTCCCCAGGGTTGGGATTAGGTGCAAACTACTATTACATCTGGCTGGCTTCCTCAGGTACGAGTGTGGGATGGTAGCTGACCTAATATTTTTATTAAGAACTCCATAGTGTCTTTTCTTTTTAATACTTCTGGGTGGGGCCACTAGGCATGTTACTTCACCCATCTTTCAAAGGTCTAGAATGACCAATTTTGGTCTACCCTCTCTCCCTATAGGCACATCACTTACACACTAATTTTCCTTTCCCCCACAATGTGTATTTCCTCATCTTGCACCAGAGGGTGAACACCCTTGACTTGGTTGTTGAGCTGGAGTCAGGGCTCTCTTCAACTGCCTACATTTTGTCCATTTCTCTCCATGTTTCTTGGGGCGAGGCCTTATCAGCAATAGTTACTTTGTCTACTGGTCAAGTCAAGTGTTGATTTCCTGGACCCTTCTTTATGGACAGCCTATGGGAATTCAGCAGTCTTCCTTCTTGTCTTTTGTTTTTCCAGACTGAGGTGTGCCTGGGAGGGTAGTACTTAAGTAGATCATACAGAAATGAGCTGTCTTAGCCAACGGTTGCATAGTATCTTTGCTTTCACTCTGTCCTTTTTACCATTTATCCTAACACTATCCAGTTTTGATAGTTATTTTCTCTCTTGGTCCTGAAGTGTTTCCAACTGTGATCATTTTCTGGTTCTGTATTTTACACACTCTTTGTTGGGTTATGCTTTTCTTCATTTGTGAGGACACAGAGAAGATAGGGAAGTGCCACAAAAACTCATAGACCTTTCCAAATGATAAAGGACTAGATGTAGTCCTACTGTGCACCAGAGGCTGTCCTGACAGTTACCAGTATCTCCAGATTATTTCCACTTAAATAAGTGCTGTGTTCGGAAAGGACATGCCTCTTGCACAGTCATATATTTGAATCTATGTGACTCTAGAGGTGGCTGATTCCTCTTCCTTCAGTTCACATCACTTTTGCAAGCATGTCTTGCTTCAGGCAGCAGGTACAGGACTGCACAGCAGACATGGGGTCTCAGCAGCTGTCTTTGTAGAAACCATTCCTGTGTAGAAATCTGCCTCTCCAAGGTGGGGGATGGGCTTTGTATTTCACCTTCAACCCCACTGTGTGTAATGATGTAGGACTTGATTCTTCATTCATTTTATCTGCATGGTTACAGGTATCTTTTCTTCTCAGGTTCTTACAGAAGAGAGTCAGCATCTGAGTGCTTTCTAGGTGCTTGCCTATGGTTGCTACTTTATAGAAGCTGCTGGACTCCCTGGTTTCATTCAAAGCCCCTGGAATGTTTCAAGTCAGACTTTGCCAGTATGTTTAACACAACTCACAGGCCTCGTTCAGGCTGTGAAGTCAGGAGGCAGCAACCTTAGGATTTAATGGAGATTTTGCTGGGAGAATTAAGACGCCTTAGTACTAGGGATCTATTTATCTTCTGGAAGAAGATCAGAAGAACAACACTAAGACTTTTAATTTGATATCAGACCACCTTCTACCTCTTTTCAACCCATGTGTCTTATCTGGCTCTGCTAAAATATAGTATTTTGTCCATCTATCCATCCATCCATCCAAACATCCATCCGTCCATCCACCCATCCATCCGTCTATCCAGCAACAAGTAATATTTCATTGAGTATATAGCAGGTGCATGTTATGTATAGCAGAGAATGTTCCAGGAACTAAAGGTACAAGAGGCACAGCACAGTTGTGATATGGAGGACACTGATTGCTGTTTTCCATTCATTTCTTGTGGGTTTTACTGCTATTGCTATAAAATTTCTTACTCTGGAAGACCTTCCTTCTCTTTTACTTCTAAAAGATGTCTTGGATGAAAAGGTTCCTCTGGCCTCTAAATTCCCATTTTGAAGCTTTCTTTTTTTTTCAGTTGAGAACACATGAAAATCATGTATTAGTATTAATTAATATTAATTAGTATTAATCCATATTTAGTATTGTATCCATATTTATTTTCTATTGATAAAGTAATTCTGGAACTGCACATATCTACACATATTGTCCACAGTTCATAAGAGTTTTATAAAGTGGTTACTAATGATAGAATATTCTGTAGATTATAAAAATAATTGTGAAGTGATGACAAGTTGGGTTTGGTGTACTCTACATTTTTAGACATATCCATGGATTTATCCTGCCTCTCTGAACAATTTTCTAAAAATCTAGAAGCATAGTTCATGTATCATCATGAACTCTTTGCATATCACCGGACACATAGTACTATTTGCTAGACAAATATGTGATTGAATGAATAGTTGGATTCAGAGTAATAAAGAGGTTATTGTGTCTATATGGTGAAGTTGTTGGGTTTTAAATATATAGTTGGAGGTCTCCTGAGTGTCACTTGAAGGACTCTGTGAATTCCTGAGTGTGCTCAAATGTCTCTTCTATTCATATGTTGAGAATTAGCATTGCCAAGGACATTGTCCCCAGAAATCACAATTAAGTTACACTTACTGCTTAGAAATCGGGTGTTTAGCTCTTCCCTTTTAGCACATCAGTATGCCTCTGTATTAACTGGTGCCTAGTGAGCATATTCTATGAATCTGTGAGGCAGGTTTTGAGGAAAGCCTGTTTTCCAGTGTGCAGGAAGTAAAGCGCTGATGGCGGAAATGTGTGGTGCAATAGTAGTGGCTGAGACTGGGGTGTTGGTCACAGGATGGAAACTCTGGATGCGTGTTGGCCCAGGAATGATCTGATATGTTACATTAGCCAGAACAAGTGCCAACATCCCCAAGAAGGGGCCCGTGTAGACAGCAGCTAGCCTAAAATTCACCAGTAAATTCTGAAGACTACCCAGCTTGTTAGAATCAACTTGTGAAGGACTTCTGATGCAAGGTATTTATTTAGCTTGGATATTGTCCTGTGGCTTGTGGCCCACTTTTGATTATTTCACTTGTATATTATTCATCATGAATATTTTCTGAACTAAATAATCTGTCTTGCAGAACTTAATTTTGTAGGGAGAGCAAAATGAATCTCAAATTAAGACTGTTTTAGAAAGTCCAATGCATGTGTCTTATTTTCTCTTGGTTTTCCTGGTACTGGTGAATCTTGCATGCTCTTTTGACACTTGTCTTTTTATGACCTGATTTAGCAGTTGTTATTACCAGCTGAATTCTCTTCAAGTAGAGTTATCCATTTAGGACTGTCAGAAACTTCAAGGTCCTGAAATGTGACCAGAATTAAATCTAACTAAGCTGGAATCTGAACAAATAAGAACCAATTCCATTTGCTTACCATGTCTTTCAGTGCTTTCAATTATTTTTCAAAATCCAAACAACTTGCAGCCTCCATATATTCTGTTACTTTGTGTAACGCTCTAGCTTAAAGCAAAGGGGTGATCTGATGTTGACAGTTGACCTTCAGTATCTGACTTCTTTGGATCTTTCACTGGGTAAGACTGTGGATAGCAAGTGAAATCCAACAAGAGGCCATTTACACTTGTGCCTCCTTATATAATAATGTTTAAATTGATGAAGAGACATTAAATATTGTTGATTATGACTATCTTGGTGCTGGGGGAGGAAAATTCTCACGTGACTTGTTTGGCTCTTTTCCTCTCCCAGGAGAGTTGGCAATATTTTTGTTTTTGTCTTGTGACTAAACAGCTTAGAAGATTCCAGATCTTCGCATGGGCAACAGCGTAGGGTGGAAAGAATACCAACCCAAACATCAGACTAACTCATGTCCCATTCTAACATCGGTTATGTAATACAGGAGAAGCCTTAACTCACAAGCAAGCCTCAGTCTCTACTTGTAAAAGTCATAGCAAATAGAAAACAAAACAAAACACCCAAAACAACAACAGCAAAAAGCCCACAAAACCCAAACAAACAAACAAACAAACAAATCCCCAAAACAAAAAATGAAATCAAAACAACAAAAGCAAACAACAACAACTCCCCCACACACACTTTATAGCATTTCTGTGAAAATTAATGAAACAACAGATTTAAGCATCTGGCATTTCCCCCTTCCTTGAAGCACATAGAGGCTTGGAAGGTCAGAATATCATGGCATTGAGTCTTTGCTTGCTCAACTAGAAATAGATTAGAAAATACTGACTACTGCTGTTTCACAAGACTTGCACCCAAGGGGTAACTGCGATGTACTATGGCTCGATGTATCACGGGGAGAGCTGCTACTTAGGTGGAGAGTGCTTTGAGCAGCTAAAAAGATAAGAGCTCTTAGTCTCCTTAATTGGCTTATTGGCACAGGAACTGTGGGCTTCAGATTACCTTCCCCTTTCTCCCAAATAGAACTTGGAGGGCATGGAGAGATCAGGGACACCATTCCATTACCAAAGCCATCTAACAGGCTCATTTGAGTGTCTGCTATCATCATGATTTTAGTTTAATCCAACCTGGGTTACAGGTCAGTCCCTTGAAGTCCAGGGTGGAGTATCAAATTTGGGCTCAGTCCGTACTCAGGTTAATGCCAAATACTGTGCTTTTTCCGTATTTAGAATTACTCTATGAAAAATTTCATCACTATCTTTCTCTCTAAGCTACCTTGAAATCTGGCAGCCCAGGACCAATCTCCATTCCAGAGGGACACTGGGATCATTTCCTTGTGCCTGGCACAGACAGCATTACCTGGGTTTTAAGATTCTGATGGCTGCTCTGGTTGGAAGGGAACTTCTGAGATAGCCAAGGGGTCTTGATTTTAGAAGGCTTGGAGCTTAGGAAAAAGCAAAAGGAGTGTCTGCCTTCCAATACTAGATGGGAAATACCAGTCACTGTCATCATGTGTCAGTACTTGGTAGGAAAAAAAAACACCTCATTGAGTGTTTATTAATATCTGGGTGCATCTTTCTCCTGTAGTCATTTCAAACTTGTTTCCTTTAGGGGAAGTATGACAACTAATCTATAATCTTGTGGATGTGGTATTTTGCAAATAATCTCAGAAAGTTCTATTTCTGTGGTTGTCTTCTGTAACCAGTCTTCCATACTAAAACTAGACTGTCATACATTCTTCATTTACACAGGAGGCAGGACAAAGAATTCCACTTGGCTTGCAGGATCCATAGGTAAGAAGTGAAAGAGAATCATCATGTGCTTGTAAAATCAAGGTAGCGAACATAGAGAATGAAGGTGGAAATCTACATTTTGACACCCATGCTCATTACAAGTTCAAAGCTCTACTCCACATGGCCGCATAATTTTCTCATCTCATCTCAAGAGTCTGAAAGTATGATGAGCCCATAGCACATGTTCAGTAAACAGTGGTTAGTTCAGGTGAGCCTGACTTTCCACCTCCATCCCTCATGCTATTCACCATCCACCCTTACACACTCTAAAGTTTGACCATACCAGTTTACTTCTTGTGTTCTAAAATCACCCAAATCTTTATTCTTGCTATTTCTACTACCTAAAAAGTCTGCCTCACCTTTTGTTTCATGCCATTGAACCTATATTTTAAGTGTGTATCACTCAAATGTCATTTTATGAAGTCTTTTGATATTGATTTGTTTTGTCTTTGGTTCACAATTCCCTAACACTTCCTCCTTGTGTTTTTGAGCATCTAACACTCCGTATGTCCTTCCTACCAGATTCTCAGTGGCTTGAGATCAGAAGCATGATTTATCTGTCTTTGCCCATTAACATATAATCTGGTCTATATGAAGCAGAGTATCAAGGACTGAGTTACTATCAACACAATCAATAGATTGTTTTATCACCAGGACATAAATATGATTTTAAAAACAGCACTATGCTTTAAACCCTCAGCTCCTAATCATAAAGCTAAGGTAACTGAAGGCCAGTAAAGCAAAAGAAACTTTGGGAGTAAGATATCACGGCTGGGAATAGGGGAGCCACAGGTGTAAATAAGCTTTGTTCAGTGTTCAAAGAATGAGTCTGGAAAATTACTTGTCAAGACTGGGTGTAGTGGTTCATGTCTGTAATCCCAGTACTTGGGAGGGTAAGCCAGGAGGATTGCTGTGAGTTTGAGGCTAAATGAAGCTATTTACTAGGTCCCAGGCCACACATGCACATGCACACGCACATGCACATGTTCATGTACACACACACACATATGCATTATACACACATACACACATCTATCTATCTGTCTATCTATCTATCTATCTATCTATCTATCTATCTATCTATCTATCTATCTATCTATCTATCTATCTATCTATCCAATAATCATATATGCAAGAAGAAAATAAACTCACTGATTATAAAGTATTTCAAAAATGCCCAATTCTGATATTAAGTGCCATTAAAACTTAGGTGCATGCAGTTGAACACTTTGGGTCTATGGTAACAAAGTCAACTTAGTGTGGCATTTTTCTGTCTTGGAGTCTTGGAACTCTCTTAGCTGCACTCCTAATTCATCCATCAGTGTTAGAAAGGACTTTATAGCCCCTCTAAGGAATGTGTGTGTGCTCTCCTGTGGATTAAGGAAAGCTAGCACTAGAATGGTTATGTGTCTTAGCCAAAATAAACTTGTTGAAGCCATTTCAGTTGTGAGGTAGTTAAGAGACACTGCACAGATGTCATCTGCTTTGGTGAGGGAAAAACCTACCATGATCTTGGAAGAGCGGGTCACTGGATCAGGAAGCAGGAACCTATGCCCCCCCCCCTTTTTTTCTAGTTTTCAGTTTTCTCTTGATTTTAATGTGCTTATCCATAAAATGGAGAGAATATATATGTGTTCCACCTCACCAATTAGAATATAGTAGAAGCTTAAAAAATAAACTACATGCTTATTGCTATGATTCATAAACTAAACTCAATTTCTTGTGGGAACTCAGTGTCATGGTATTTGTGTTAATAAAGCAAATTTGGTTAGATGTAGAAAGTGAGTGACAAGTTGTGGCCAGGAGCCCTTTTGGAAGAAGTCTCTTTAGATAGTGACATTAATTTATGTATTTATGTTGCATTTGCCCTGTGAGCCATGCAATGTAACCAGCGCAGTGAGGATTTCCCAGGGTTTCCTCCTTGTCTTCCCTGAGTGTAACTTTATCATTTGTGCTCCAAATGTACTGAAATACCTGTTGGTGAAATATTATTTATTAGGAGAAGTTTCTGAGTCATTCTGAATCTTTAGTTTCTAAATGTTACTTATTTATTGAAGAAACAAAGCAAAAATATGCCCCAAATAACATAAAAACCAGAGGTGTTTTAAATCTTTAAGGGATTAATTATTAAATTTCCTTTTATTTTGTTTTACCTGTTTGAGTGTTTTGCCTTCATGTTTGTCTGTGTACCATGTGCATGCCTGGTGCCTCAAGAGGCCAGAAGAGAGCATTGGATTCCAGGGGACTGGAGTTACAGAGGGTTGTCATGGTTTTGAATGGATGATTTGATGTGATCAGAATAACTTGCTTTGTGCTTAAGTTTTTCACTCAGGTAACTTGATTATATATTCTGATTAATAGAGACATGTGTTGATTCAAATAGTTTAAATGTACTTTAGAATATATTTGTTTATCAGATAGAGGAGGGGCTTCATGCCATGAGGAGGTCAGAGAACAATGTTGTGAAGTTGCTTCTTTCTTTTACCTTTATATGGCTTCTGGGCATTGAGCTCAGGTAGCTAGTATTGGAAGTTTGCACACTTACCTTCAGTCATTTTGCTGGGCCCCTAAATATTTTTATGTACTTATGCTTTAGAAAATTTTCTTTCCTTTCCTTTCCTTTTTTTTTTGTTTTTTGTTTTTTGTTTTTCGAGACAGGGTTTCTCTGTGTAGCCCTGGCTATCCTGGAACTCACTTTGTAGACCAGGCTGGCCTCGAACTCAGAAATCCTCTTGCCTCTGCCTCCCAAGCGCTGGGATTAAAGGCGTGCGCCACCACCGCCCGGCTTCTTTTCTTTTCTTTTCTTTTCTTTTCTTTTCTTTTCTTTTCCTTCCCTCTTCCTCCCTCTCTTTCTCCCTCCCTCCTTCCATTTTGTGTGAGACTGCCCTAGCTGTCCTGGAACTAGCTATATAGACCAGGCTGGCCTCGAACTCATGGAGATCCACTTGCCTCTGCCTCCTGATTTCTGGAATTTAAGGCATGTGTCAACACTGCCCCACTTTAGAAGTGTGTGTGTGTGTGTGTGTGTGTGTGTGTGTGTGTGTATGTGTGTGTGTGTGTATGTGTATATATATACATATACATTGCAAAGGGTTAAACTTAACTTTCCTGCAAACTATTGCTCTTGACTTTGAGATGACTATTTTAAGGTTCTTGCTTGGTAGCTGATCTCACAGTTGGCTTTTACTCCTTTATAATTTCTTTTACATACAGGGCCAATTTTATTTTCAAATTATGATAGCTACAAAACAACTGAGAGATGAACATTAAAGGGCACATTAAAATAATTTCACTCATAGGCTGGAGTCTGCAGTCTGTCATAAAAGCTCGTGTTTCTGTTTTGTGGAAGCACAGCACCCTAGAAGTTTAGAATATTTCCAGTGATACAAATAGCTGTTTCTGAAATTTCTCTTCATAGATAAACTTTGCTTATGCTACCATAAACTTGACCTTTTGTCTTTTAAATAGTGATGGGGTCTCCAAAGTTCTCTCTTAACCCTCTCAAACCTCTTTGTCTTCTAGATTATCATATGAGTTTATGTAACAGGATGGAAAACAGTGTGGTAGCTATCCATGTGGGTCTCTGAATATTCATTCAGTATCTTAACTGCATCTTGCTCTCTCCTCGTCACTTTTCAGAATCTAGCACAGTGTAAGGCACACAGTAACCACTCATGAACACACAGTTAATCAACATTAAGTGGAAAACTCTTATGGTCTGTATTCTGTTTCTAATTATCTACGTGGTTTGTAATCTGGGGCCACATCCTCATAACTGCTAATTTGACAGCCTGTTTGGAAACTTACCTACTCACTGAATCTCTGCTCAGTTTTTTAATTTCTGTAATGTAAGGCTGGGCCTTTGTTTGTTTGTTTGTTTATTTATTTATTTTTGCACTTGCACTAATTGAGGCTTCCTGGTTATCCCTTCTGTTGGAGAGGATTCTTATATTCTCCATATCATTAGAGATGGGAGAGATTCTAAAAGTTTCCAGTTTGGCCCTTTCCAGAGTATGACAGGAAAATAGATCCTTTGTGGTCAAGTGACTTGGCCAAGGCTATGTGTTAATCCATTTGGTATCACATTTTGAATTCTCATCTTGTTCCTGACAGTGTATTAAGGGGGGCAGTCTCTTATTTCCTAGTTCCCAGCTACAGACCTCATTTCAATTCCTTAACTTGACTGTTGTAGCTTAGTGTGGTGATACTTTCCCCTCCTGTTCCTCTTCCCCAACAGTGATGAAATACCACGTCTAAAACCTCTGCCGGACCCTACTATCAGTGTCTACTCCCAATTTTATTTGTAATTATAGCATTTAGTGATGAACACTTTGATCTTAGGTAAGTTAAAGGTGTTTGAAAAATCTTGTTTTAAGAAGTTTTTAAATATGCTACACTCATTACTTATGAAGAACTTTTGGTATTATATAGACAAATGGGATTTTGAAACCCATCTCTATCTGTGGCTGAGTGTGTGACATTGCAATCTCTCTGTTGCTGAAGGACACCTCAATCAAGCTAGGATGGGCATTTTTCTCTCAGCAGCAGCTCTTATCTTAGACTTGTGATGAAAGGAGATGAAAGAAATCTCTGGTTAGCATAAGGCATAAAACTACACTCAAATATGTAGAGCCTAGATGTAAAACCTTCCAATGATTTTTAATGAAGATAGTTTCTGGACTAAAGATTATGGGTAAACTAACATTTTTGATCAGAATCAACTTTTATGTAGAAAATAGGTTGATCCTGCAGGAACATGATTCTATTCAGAAGTGATAGATGACGACTTGGGAAGACTGGATAGAAATAACCTTTGCTTCTTCCCTATGGGTGGTGGCAAAACTGTGGATGTTGCCAGAGATGATGCCTGGATTTGGGAAAGGAAAAATCTGGGACTGAAGAAAATGAGAAGTATTGTTCACAAGCCTAGAAATCAGTCATAGGCACATGTAGATGGCGATAAGATGATCTGGCTGTCTTGTCCTTTTCCCATTTTACTAGTGTCAAGATCTGACTCTTGACAACATTGAAAAGTCATTTGTCAATAGATGTAAGCAGACATCCTCAAAAGGAGATAAAAATGTCCAAAGAGTATATAAAAAAGGGGGCCAATGTTGCAAATAATCAGAGATCAAAACTATAGTGACATATTATCTATATCAGCATGAATGATTATTCTAAAACAGATAATAGATAACAAGTGCTAGCCAAGACACAGAGAAAAGGGACCCTCTATATACTTGTTAGTGAGAATGAAACTTAGTACAGTCATTGTGAAAAACACTATGGATGGTCTTAAAAATTTAAAGTGGAATTACCATTTGATTTAGTTATCTCACTGTTAGGTATAGATCCAAAGAAATTAAGACAGCATGTCAAAGAAACTTCTGCACTAAGTCACAATACTCAAGAAATAAGAACAGCATATGTTCCCATCAACATTTATACAATGAAATACTATATCATCATAAAAAGGATGAAATCCTGGTATTTGCAGCAACACAAATAGATCTGGAGATCATTAGTTTCGCTAAAAGAATCTAAATACAAGAGAAAAGCACTGCAAAATCTCACTTATATGTGGCATCCAAAAAACTTGATGTCTTTCAAACTAAATATAAAATGGTAGTTATCTGAAGCTCATAAGAACAGGAGTAAAGTAACTCCACCAATGGCTACTAGGTTACACTCAGTAAGAACAATAAATTCTGGTGTTCTAGAGCTTAAAAACATTTGTGTGTGTGTGTGTGTGTGTGTGTGTGTGTGTGTGTGTAGCCTATATATACAATGGGATTTAATTAACTATAATGAAGAGTGAAATAATTTTGTCTGCTGGAAAATTGATGCAATTGGAGATAATCATCCTATTATAAAATCAAAATAACATAAAATTAAGTAAAATAAGGCAGATTTAGAAAGCCAAGTGTATATTTCTCTTGTTTGTGGGTCTTTCTTTTTTTTTTTTTTTTTTTTTTTTTTTAATTTAATTTTATTTTATTTTTTTAATTTACATTCCAAATCACTTCCCCTTTCCCGTTTCCTCCCTCCCCGAAAGTCCCATAAGCCCCCTTCCCTCCCTCTTTTCTCCGTTCAACCTGTGGGTCTTTCTAATATATAGCTTTACATGGTGTTAAGGGGTGGATTAGATAAACAGGTCCTTTCAGCTTGGCATCATTTGACTTGAGACGAGTATGTAAGATGATCCGAATGTGAACAATCTCAGGATTAGACATTTTGTTGTCAGGCTTCTAAAAGTAAAGCTTTGGCACTTTGGATTGTCTGACTCTAGCCTTCTCCTTCTCCCTCTTAGCACCACCTTGCTCCTTTGCTCACCTCCTCTTCCTGAGGACAGAAACCACAAGAAAAGCCTACAGTGGCAAGAACATTAGATTCAGCTTTTATTTAGTTTCTCTGACTCCCACCTTCCTTTCCAGATCACTCCTTCTTTACCTCACCCACACATCAGAAACCATTTGAGGTGTCTCCTGACCCCACTGATTATCCCTGTCATTTCCACCGATTTCTCTAGTAACATTTCCTTTGCCTTGGTTATGTCCTTGCCTCAAGTAAGAGGTGATTTTTCTCCCTCAATTAAAAATGGTGTGATTGGGGTCTTAGGAAAAACCATTCACTCGAATGTGTGACAGATGCATCTAAAGATGCCAGTCCATGCTTCATTATGTTGGTGATTGGGGAATAGATGGATAGAGAAAATATAACAGAGGGATTGGCAGTGCTGTGCTGTGTTAAGGAGCTAGAGGACAAGATGCTGGGAGCGATAAATGGAACCATGCAATTGAGACCTGGAGATGGAGTCTGTGCTGACAATTCCCATTTCACATGCCCTGTATCTTGTTGCTTTAGCCTGGCCTCACTTCAACATAGTGACATTAGGATTCTTTATTTTACCTGTTTCAGGCCAATCTTCTTCAGATCTTGCTAAAACTTGCTAAAATGCCAGATGTCATGTTGGAAACATGAAACCTGAAAGTCATAAATCACAAAAACAAACACAAGTAAAGAATAAAGCTCCCGAGTATGTGCTCTGGAGCTTCCCAGCCCCAAGTCTCCCTGTGTTCACCCCTCTCCCAAGCTCCGTGTGTCTCCGCATCCCGTTCTTTTCTAGCCAGGCATGGGGGCCACTGGGCAGTTTCTCACTTCTACCCTGATTGCTCCCTTTGCAGATTCTGAGCAGAGCACGGGGTCGGACTCTGAAGTGCTCACCGAGCGGACCTCCTGCTCTTTCAGCTCTCACACTGACCTGGCCTCTGGTGCTGCAGGCCCCGTGCCTGCTGCCATGTCTTCCATGGAAGAGATTCAGGTGGAGTTACAATGTGCTGACCTCTGGAAGAGGTTCCATGATATTGGAACAGAGATGATCATCACTAAAGCAGGCAGGTAAGGATGTCCTGTTGAGTGACCAAACTTAAAAGACAATACAAAAATGTACCCCATTTCTCCCATTGCCATTTACCTGTGGTAAAAATCAGTGAAGCTCAAGCATCTTGCGCTTTCTTTTCCTTGCTTACTGATGTGTGTGCTATTATTCTTCTAATTTCTAATTTTAAGTGCTTAAATCCATCATCATGTCTACCGTCACAAGCATCTTCTATCTTCAGACACATTTTGTCATCTAGTTCCTGGAACACAATAGATAAAAGTTAGGTCCAAAGCAAGTGTTTAATCCCCAGAGCAAAATTTTTAAAGAAACCTTTTCTAATGAAAACAGCTTACACCTTCCAAGACTGAAATAATCATATGCCTGTATAAAAATGAGGCTTTGTGCAAACCTGTGGATCCAGGCTTATCAATTTGCAGTGTTTTGTTGTTATTTATTTTTATAAATGTTGTTATTTATTACATAAAATTCATGATGATTAGAAGAGTCTCTTTGAAACTAGTTACCCAAGATAATAAAAGTTTGGAAACTATTCTTGACTGAAAATGTTCTAATCTGTATGATTAAAATATAGGTAAGAACAGCCAAGCACTGTAATAAAGGGGGTCATTTAGCCTGGGTTCTCTCTGATTATACCCATCTTCAGGATTCATCTCCTCCTGAGCCTGGCTACTCATGTCCATACTATGGACTGTGAGGTAGACTGAAATTAACCGCCTTTGTGCTACCAGGCAAACACAACAAGCAAAACAAAAATGCAGATGCAATGATCAAAATTTAACAGCAACAAGTCCACAGACACTCCATTTTGTTCCTGTTTTCAATACCTCTGCCTGAACACTATGAAAGTTATTAATACTGCCTTGATGGCCTTCACATTTTCTATGTGTTCTCCTCATGATGGGATTGTATTTAAATATGATTGCTCTTGAACAACTTCAAGGGCACAAGAAGTTACTAATTGACTTTATCTTAGCTGGAAAAACACTTATAATCTTTGTGATGCAGAAGTAAATGCATGCAGAAGTACATGCATGCAGATCTGAGGGTCAAGGGAGGGCTAGGTGAAGAATTGCTCAACCTTGTCTTTGCTTTGGGTGGGTGATCTTGGTTCACATAATCATATATTCATTCATTCTTCTCTTAACAAAAATCCGTTGTGTGCCAAATGCATGGCATTCTAGACTCTACTTAATGAAATAGTACTTAAAATTGGTGTGAACCCTACCTGTTACACAGAGGAACAGATGGTAAGTTGAAGAGGCCAGCAGAGGCAGGGAAGTTGTGTCCTGTGCACTGACTGTTAGACTGAGATTTAGTATGAAGAGGCACCTGTACTAATGTCCTTCAGTTTTCCATAGCTACATATCTATTTTGTGCTGGACACTGAACACATATATGGCACTTAAACTTCAAAAGCGTCCAATATAGTTGAGATATGACATTCCATATGGATTTGAGGAAAGAGACTGTGCCACTTGACTAAGGAAGGCAAGGACTATTGAGTGGTTTAGCTCCAAAATTTACGCATATGGGTGGCTCTAAGATAATGATTATGATTATTTATTGATCTATCCCCTTAATATTTGTAGATCTTGCTTCTGACTCAAAATGAAACTGATTTTGATAAAACTGAATTTGGATTAAGCCTTCAAGTATATAGGTATAGCTAATGACTATACTAGTCATTGCTATACTAGTATTATATTTTTAAAGCATATCTATCTTTATCTCCATCTCCATAATCTATATCTATACCTTGATCTCTCTCTCTCTCTCTCCTACACACACACACACACACACACACACACACACACACATCTATATCTATATTTATGTCATGGGGATGGGAAGGCTCCACCTCACTGCTTGCAAACTATTTTCATGGAAATACTTGTTAGGTTTATCATCTCCATGAATATAGCGAAACCTACAAATACAATAAAACATCTGCAAATCATGGATTAATTGAACCTGAACTCATGCTTGTTTTGTTTCCCTGATGGTACCCTCCTTGCCCTTTAACTCTTTGTTTTGTTTTTTTTTTTTTGTTTTTTTGAGACAGGGTTTCTCTGTATACCCCTGGCTGTCCTGGAACTCACTGTGTAGACCAGGCTGGCCTCGAACTCAGAAATCCTCCTGCCTCTGCCTCCCAAGCGCTGGGACTAAAGGCGTGCGCCACCACCGCCCGGCGCCCTTTAACTCTTAGTAGTGATGGAAATGCTTTTTGTGAGGAGCAGCTTTGAAAGAGAATTATCTTCAATGCTATCTCTTATTACTTGGATTTTCATCTTCTCCTCTTTTACATTTTATTGTGTTGAAAGTTAGAGGAAAACAAGACAATTAAAGAAATTGTTTTTTGGTAGACAGGCTGAACAGAGAGGAAAAATATTACAACTTTTGTCTAGAATGTTTTTTCCATTTGGGTTTTATGTGGTCATTGGGTCTATGTTTGCCACACAGTCTTGTTCCTGATACCATCCCCCATATCGTTCCACTTTGGAGTTCAGTACACTGGCATACCCCCAACCTTTCAGTGTTTAATTTTGGGATTTCACAAGATCCTTTCTATTGACAATAACAACATACTCCCTAGCAGTTTCTTCTTTAGTCATAATAAAGATCCATTTTTCTAAGTTATGATAGGTAGGTAGGATTATATGTCTTATTACAATTAGGGAAATCTTATTTTCCACTTATATCTTCCTATACACCAAGCCATCCTCCTGCTGCTTTGGAGTGATTGCAGTGTACAGAGCCCTCAATTTGGGAAACACCAACCAACCCGTGCAATCAGCACCATGGACAGAGGTGCATGTTGGGATTAATGGATTTAGAAGACAGAAAAGTTTATCTAAATTTAACCATAAAATTAATACCAAACACAACTCACTCTATGATATATGGAAGATAATTTATTTTTCATCAAGTTATGAATTATCTTTGTGTAAAGTACTAACATAGTAACACAAAGAACAGGCAGTATCTGGAGAAAATTCACACAGAATTTTATTTATTTACTTTTTTTATTGTTTTTACAAGGTTAGTTTTTTTTCCATATTTTCTATTTACATTCCAAATGATTTCTCCTTTCCTGGTTCCCCCCCTCCCTGAAAGTTCCATAAACCCTCCTCTCTCCCCCTATTCCCCAGTCAACCCCCTCCCGCTTCTCTGCCCTGGTGTTCCCCTACACTGCTGCATCAAGTCACACAGAATTTTAAAGCAGGTGGTCAGTTCAGGGATAATCTAGTGCCTTTGCTTTTTGTTATGGGTGATAAGAATGGAATGATTTTTCCTAAAATAAGTTTAGAATTTGGCTACTTATATAAGTGTTCCAGAGAAAATAATCAAATTAAAAATATTAAGTGCCCTTTCTTTGACGTTAATAAGGCAAAATCAAATCTGTTTCTTTGGATGTAGCACAGCCTCTATAGGTGGCCAAGAGGAGGCACATCTCTCCTCCATTTGTAAGTGAGAGAGTTTTCTCTCTGTCTTTCGCCAGATGCCTCCTAGTAATTAAAACATAGAGGAAGAGTGTAATTCATTGCTGTTAAGAAGGCAATTGCTGATCTGTGTTTAAAAGTATAGATTAAGGGTCTCAGATGTTTGGAAGAATTAATGTAGATCAAAGTGTGTAGCTCATAGTGAATGTTATTAAGTGTAGCCAATCATCACATTTTATTGGGAAGACTAAAATTCAGGGCTTCCCAATTAAAGTTATGAGGATGGGATGAGAAAATATAAAACAACTGGAGAATAATATAGTGTGAGAGGAGGGACAGCTATGCATTTGATGCAAGTATTTCAGAATTCACCACCATTTCTATCAAAGGTCTCTTGTCTCTCCAATGTGATTCTCATGGAACAGATTTGCTGCCAGAAAGATATTTGCTTTATGGGTTACCTTTCCTGGATAAGGAGTGAATGTGAGGCTTGTACAGAAAGCCTTGCACACATTTGCAAGATGGCTGTCTAAGGTCAGGGCATGGTCTATGGCCGTGAAATGGAGCAAAGCCAATTAGGCCATATGTGGATCAAGTTTGTGACCTTGACCTCATTAGCACCGTGGTCGGCTCGGCTCTATTAACCAGCCCCAGATGGTTAAGCTTAATGTAGCATTTTGTGTACAAGTACCCTAGAGCACACTCAGGGCAACCCACATTTTTGAACTGAGCACTTTTTAAATGTCTGGTTTGATGCAAACAAGCTTGGTGTCTTTCCTTTCTTCTTGGAGTTTGTGAGGAGAATGGCAAACTTTATTCTGGGTTAGTTGAAATTCGATACCTCTTTTGGGCTGTGCCCTCTCCTCCCTTCAGTTATGAGAGAAGCTGTAAAGTGCCACATCCTGACCTCACTTGTTTTGTCAAGTTTAACAAGCCATTGTGGTGGAAGCAAGGTATTGCCCAGAGGCCAGTAGACTTCATTTGGCATTTGCTCCTTATTCCACAGGGTCCTTCCTCTGACACACACGTTGACAGCCTGAGAAATTGCAGAAATTTTTGCTCAGTTTTATGCACTGAAAAAAAAAAAAAGAAAACTTTTGGTGACCCTTTGTTTGGAAACTAGCGGCATGTTCATTTTGTTTCATTATTTTTCTTGAGAAATTAATTTTCAGTGGCAATTTTCAAATAAGCTCAGTATTTTATGCATAATACTAAAAGGTTAATTAAAATCTAAAACAGAGTCAGGTATGAACTGTTTGGGTGTATGAGTCAAGAGGTAGGTTAAATTTAAGCTAAGAAAAGATGCTATTTCAGCAATGAGAGGAGTCTCCATCACAGTTTGCAGTGATCATTTACAGCAAAATGATAATCAACTCAGAGAATTAGTGGATGTTGGGATGTCTACCCAATGGGAAGACACCCTGAGCTCCTACTCCAGTTCGCTTTCCTCTTCTCTGTGCTCATGAGCTTATTCATCCTCACAGGAGGATGTTTCCTGCCATGAGAGTGAAAATCACGGGCCTGGATCCACATCAGCAGTACTATATAGCAATGGACATTGTGCCTGTGGACAACAAAAGATACAGGTAAGGACTCGGGAATCTGGAACGATGGACACCACCAATAGCCCAAGGGAGTTCTGTTAGGTTAATAAGGGCAGAGGCTACACCACTGGTCTGTATGGAAGAGTCCCAGGCAGCAAAGAGCAAAAGTAGAAAACCTGGGCTTAGTAAGTGTGTTCTCAGCTCCTCCCCTCATCTCTGGATAGAATGGGATTTTACAGTGTCCCCTACAGGAGTAAACAATAAATGGCTCTTTCTTGAATCTGAAATTAACTGAGGTCATGTTAAAGAGACGAACACATTGGATGCTTTGATTTGTGAAATGATAAGTGAGTTGGAATTTAGTTTAGTTTAGTTTTTTTTTTTTTGAGAAGGAAGTAGACCCGTGTGATATTTATTTTTCAGTTGCACATCTGATATACAACTCTTGAAAAGATGGATAGGAAGATATAGGAGAATTGGAAAGATCATAAGAAGAGAATCTTATCAGGGGAACAACTGTCCTTAATCTGGGTGTGGATGAGTCTGATATAAAACCTTATCTCAGATTTATCTCAGTGTATCCTCCAAGTCTCTTTGATGGCACACATATTACTATTATAAAACAATGACGACTTGCTCAATGTCTTGAGACCCAAGTCAAATAAGTGGTGCACTTTTAAGATGTCTAACTGATGAGAATTTTGCTCCAGTCTGTGAGCTTGGATGGGGAAATATGGATGGGGAAGTACTATAATACTATGAAGAGAGAACTTTTAAGAGAGGCATGGTCTATATGATAGGGGTTAGGAGAGAAAATGCTTCTAGTAAGTTGAAGAGAATTTTGAAAGCCATATAATTCAGGTTGTTTGCTAGAGTTCGGGGCCCTACAAGTAGTCCTTTAGAACCAAAACATAAGGAGGTGCCAGATGTATGGTATGGATCTAGAGGAACGCTGGAAAATTGATGAGCTCTGGAAACAGGAATTTGCTACCATCAACATACCATGTACAGGGGTATTGTGGGAAAATGATGTGAATGTTGAAAACTTTCCAAAGCAAGATTGTTAAAGTGAACACCAAGAATATTTGATGGTGGTTCTGAAAGAGGTTACACTCATGCAGGAAGTCTTCCGTTCTTGGAGAAGTGCCTCATAGAATTCGGATGACTAGCAAGGGAATGGTTAATGAGTGAGAGGCTTGGAGGGTCCCTACACATGGTTCCTTTCCATAGGACAATATGAAAGATGTTTTTAATAAGGAACAAAATGTTGAACAAGTGACTGAAGATGATATGGTTTGCATTTGAAAGGTGAAAGGTTGCAGTAAAATACCTTTTCTTTAGCTAGACATGGACTTGGGATGCCTGTGTGCACACCAGGGTGCATGGCACAGAGGGACTCTGAGAATGTTTTCCTCACGAGAGTGGTGGCTTTGATCATTTCACAATGACAGTTCTCTGTCATCCCCATTCCATCTTATTGTCCATTACCATCTCAATTTCATTTCCCCCTGATTGTCTACCTTTCTGCTTTTCTCATATTTTCTCTGTCATTCCTGTCATTTTGTTTCCCTGTCTTCTCTTCATTCTTCCTTGTCCCTTTCTTTATTTGCTCCTTGGGCCTCGATTCTTCTGAGCATCTGCCTCTAAATTCTTTCCCCTCCTTCTATGTTTCAGATATGTGTATCATAGCTCTAAGTGGATGGTGGCTGGCAATGCTGATTCCCCTGTGCCTCCAAGGGTCTATATACATCCAGATTCCCTAGCTTCTGGAGACACCTGGATGAGACAGGTGGTTAGTTTCGACAAACTTAAGCTGACCAACAATGAACTGGATGATCAAGGACATGTGAGTTAAAGAACCCCACTCACCGCCCCCCCACAGTCCTCACCTTGCATGCCTCACTTCCACATCCCTCACCCCTGCAACCCTCACCCTCTGCACTCCTCTAAAGTAAAAGGAAACCCTTTTACTTTAGAGCTTATTAGTCCCAGGTTCTTTCAAGTAGGTAAAATAAGAATCTGTCTGCCATTTCAAGTAACTAAGCTTAAATGATTTTTTTCACTTAAATTTCATTTATTACACATCTAATGTTTAGGAAACATCTGCTGTGCATCAGCTTGTATTTATCAGACAAAGTCCTTTTTGCTCCAGACACTCACAGTCCAGACAAGGAGTTAAGACAGAAATGAAGGGCAGATTAAACACTGGCAAAAAAATTCCCCACAATCTTCAATAGAAAAACTCCTCACAATGCAACCCCGAAGATGAAAAAAAAGAATGAAAGTTTTGACTGATTGATTAAGAAAGCTGTGATTTTACAAAAGAAGTCTTAAGCTGTTATGGTATAACTGAAACATCTGAGATTGTTAATTTACCTCTAGCAACAAAACTTGTCCTGAGTTTTCAACCAATGCCAGCATCATTCTTGGTTACTGCTGTTATTTTCTTCAAGGAAATATGTTCTGAGTTGCTAAGATCACAGATATGTCATCTGCACTCCTGTAACATAAAACAATGCCTACAAATTCAATGAGCATGAATAACTGTGGTGAATTTAAAGGCAGCATGACCACCTGCTGAAAACTTGAAGGCAGAGGGAAAGATGACACAGGGCAAAAGTTGAGAACTTTCAGTGGAGTGTTGTCCTAACACGAGAATGGGTGGTCAGCATTTTTCCAGTTAAACAAATGAACATCTGCGATGGTGTAGCCTATCATATGTTTCTAGGTAATGTTACCCAACAGCTTAGTTCTTGCCATATGTGAACGCACTCATTTCTAGGCCCTTGTGCTCCCCATCCTTAATCAGTCCTAGTCCTATAATGCTTCTGTTTTGTGATTTATTTTGCATGGCAGTTTGAAAAAACACAGGAACCTTACAGTCACACCCAGCATAAACTTTCCTCTTTGCATTTCAGATCATTCTGCACTCCATGCATAAATACCAGCCACGAGTCCATGTGATCCGCAAAGACTTCAGCAGTGACCTTTCGCCCACCAAACCTGTGCCTGTGGGGGATGGAGTGAAAACATTCAACTTTCCTGAGACCGTGTTTACCACAGTCACAGCCTATCAGAACCAGCAGGTAAGAGGCTGTTGTGCTGAGCCTGCTGCCTCACATCTTTTAGAGAAACTTTATCTTATTTTTGGTGAGGAATGCTTAGCTCTTCTCAATGACACAGAAAAGTCAGAATTAGAGACACCAGCTTTCTTTTTTTTTAATTTTCTCTTATACATTACACTTTAACTGCAACCAATCCCCCTATCCCACCCCCTTTCCTCTTCTCTAGATCCACTCCTCCTCTTTCCCTTCAGAAAAAGAGCAGGCCTCCTAGGGGGTATCAGCAGAACTTGTCTTAACAAGTTACAATAAAACGTCACAAACCTTTACATAAGGCTGGATGAAGCAACCCAATAGGAGGAAAGGCTCCCACTCACTCCCACTGCTGGGAGTCCAACAAAAACACCAAGATACACAGATAACTTATCTGCAGAGGACCTAGCTCAGATCCATATGGGGTCCATGATTGTTGCTTCAGTCTCTGTGAGCCCCTATAAGGTCTTAGTTCATTCTGTGGGCCATGTTCTCATGGTAGAGACACCAGTCTTGCAGCATACATGAAACATCGGTGATGATAGTGTGGTGATGGCCAGTGACAGCTGGCATGGTCTACATTTAGCTCAGGAACAAGCTCCTTCATCAAGAGCACCTAGCTCCTGTGTTGTCTTTATGTCTCCCTAGGTTTCCAGCACATCTTATTGTGCAAGTTTGAGTCTTGCTTTTTCTTGTATCTGAAGATTTCTGTCTGTATCTCTCTTCCATGTGATCTCAAAGTCACAGGCCTCTAAACTATCAGACACGTGTCTTCATTTCCAAACTCTGTGTACTTTCATGCAATCAACAGTCAGACAGGAATCTTTGACATTTTGTTTCTGGCAAATACATATTTATTCACTAAGTAGGTACTGGGAAGCTATTAGGTTCTAGTCTTTGTAGAGAAATAGAGCTGGCTAAAGGAATAGTCAACATGACTGGTTTTCTTTTGGTTTTTTTGAGACAGGGTTTCTCTGTGTAGCCCTGGCTGTCCTGGAACTCACTCTGTAGTCCAGCCTGGCCTCAAACTCAGAAATCCACCTGCTTCTGCCTCCCAAGTGCTGGGATTAAAGGCGTGCGCCAACATTGCCTGGCTAATGACTAGTTTTCTTGCCAAGAGCTTTAGTTAGGAGAAAACATAAATACACAATGGCAACAGAGTGCAATAATCCAACAACAAACATGGGGACAAAGAACTTCTGGATTTGTAGAATGAGAAAGCTTTCCTGGAAGTGTTGATGCATTTTCTGAGATAGTGACACACATAGGAACCAACCAGACTCGCATAGAAGATAGGAGGATAGGAGACAACAGAGGCATTACTGTCTTATTCTAAACATTGCCCAGTTTGGCTTTTTGAAGAAGGTGGCTGAATAAATTTATAAGTGATCTTACTTTATGAAGTACTCTAAAATGTAAATGGTTTTTATATAATATTTTATATTGTCAAATTGTCCGATTAGTAAAATACTTGCAGTGAGTGGATCCTTTGCTGAAATAAGATTTCACTTTATTAAGCTTATATATTAGCATCCTTTCATTTGGGATTGACTGGAAGCAAAATGAACTTACAATGTCAGTGAGTTTGATGCCCTTTGAACTAGATGCTCTATTTTGAGCTTCGAGTAATTGAGGAAAACATTTGATAATTATCAAGTGCTTTCTTTGTACTAGCTAGCTGATGGTGGGGGGTTTCTGTAATCTATGTCTCATATGGAAAGGCTATTGCTAGCTTTCTTGGTCTACTGGGTAACACTCCTTAGAGGTTCTTTACTCTCTGAGGAGATTAAACACTTTGACTGTTGGACTTTCTTTTCCAATATGTGTACAGTGTTCCTAAGTTCAGATTTTCTTTGCAGATGCCACGTCTTACCTAAGGTGGGGGAAGAATCTGAGTTTGCTTTGGGCACTGTTTGAATTACTGAATACTTTCAAGCTTCTTGTATAGGAAGGTTTCCGAGGCCAGAGAGGGCTGCACAGAAAGTTTCAGTAAAATTTTCAAATTTTGACACAAGATATAGCAACAATATGCACATAGCCTTTTGAGCAACTGGCATCTGAGGTTCATTATGTTCCATAGGAGAAGTACTATGAGTCCAATTACTGTTTTAATTAGTAGTTTTTTTTTTCTTCTTCTTGAGGTAATACTGTGGTAATGAGCATTTTAATTTCAGGACATAGATGGTAAAAAAATACAGAATACTGAATAATGAACATAGAACTATTTCATTCAGGATGAGTTTAGAAGCCATGAGAGTGGTTATTGTAACGCACCTGGAAGCCAGAAACTTTAATTTACTTTGGCAATGAAGGGGGATTCAACACAGGTACCTGATATCTCTCTCATTACTCCATTTTCTCCAGTAGAAGTGTCCACTGTCTGAGTACATTTCACTCAAGATATAGATTTTGTCTGCAGATGGGATGGACAGAGACAAGTGGCATGGTTAAGAGCTTGAGATTCCATAGCAAGTACACCTGTTTAATTATGATGGAAACATGAGAGAACTGTGTGACCTCGAACAGGTTTCTTAACTCCTTTCAGTTTGTGCCTACTTCGTCCACAAATATGCCTGCCTTAGGGAGTTGTGTGGAGTAGGTAGAGAGTGTATATGAATCAGCCGACACTGCCATATGGCTGTGTGTAGAAAGATATGGAGGAAAGTGGGGGATAGAGGCAATTTTAAAGAATAAATTACTCATTAGGGAAAAGCAGATTGTTGGGAATTGGACAAGGTCCATTGGCTTGTGAAGGGGTTGTGATGAATAGGTTACTACTTTGATCTCTGTCTTCATGCAAAGTTGATGAATTCATGATGTGATGATGTTCCTAATGGATGGGTCGCACTTGGTTCTGCTTGTTTTGAGATTGAGGTAACAGCTTTTGCCTACTTAACAAGTCCCCAGTTGCCGCATAAATCAACCAGCATGATTGTTTAATACTCCCTTTGGCTGTGTAGATGTGATTTAATATAATACAGCACCTTCTAATAAAACAAAACAACCGTAGGTTTTCCCATTGGATGTCATGAAGTTTGCATCCTATAGATCAGGACCAGTTGGTTACATAACAGTAATTTTCAGGCATTTCCTGAAGATTCTAGGGAACAGAAATTGTTCTTTTTGTAAAAGAACAATTGTTATGTTCTTATTACCTCTATGTTCTGGAATGGGAGTAATTAATATCTTCTGATGAAGTCGTTTATCATGAATCTTTTGAAGGAAATGGTTAGGAGGCCTGTGTAGAGGAAAAGCCAGTGGTAGGTCTTCAGTGTGCTCAGGAACATGTCTGGAGGAACACAGTGAATAAAGCCCAGTGGAAGGAATGGAACTTAGCTGAAGTATTAGCAGGTCTTTATAAGAAGAGCGACGTCCTGTTGCATAGAGAGCAACAGACCAGACATTTGGAAAGCTGGATCAGAATCCTACATCTCTATGAGCATCTAACTCACTTTGAGAAAGTAACTTTCTCTGTCTGGACATCAATTTCTCTTAGAAAATGGGTCATCTTATGCTTTTTAGGGATGGTTGATAGATCTGAAATTATTATTTATTCCATTTTCCCTCATAAAGTATTGAAAGCAATATCCTCTCATTAACCTGAGGCAGCCTGGCATGGATGTTTGGAACATTTTAAAAGATTCCTGTAATACTCTAGATCATATTTTTAGCATGTCCATTCTTGAGAGGTATGAACTTTGTATTTTGCTTGTAACAAACAAAACATCCTAAATTCTTCTATCCATCTTCAATTCATTAAAACAGTGTCTTTGGTGACTTGTTTTCAGTCTTTCAACTAGACATCAGAATCTCCTCACAAATATTCCTTTTGACTTCATTGCTTCTAATAACATTTTTCCTCTTTCTGATCTCATTGATTCTGCCCTTGTTATGCTGTTCCTAATGGGTTTCTTAGATCCAAATCTGAATATCTCCCCAGCTGTTTTACAGCATCACTAGAGGAATCTTGCTGAAGCACAATGCCGACTCCATCATTTATCTGTCACCAAGTCTCATTGATGCCTCAGGGCCTTTGATGGACAATCACTGGCTTCATTTCTTGGCCCATTTTCTGTTATTCCCATCATATTCTTGCAAGAGTGGAGGGATCTCGCTGAAGTTTTATTGTTGAGCTTGTACTGCTTCGCTATTAGAGGTAGGTTCTCAGGAATGGTTCCCTCCTCCCACCTTCTCTGTCTGTGTAACTTTCAACTTCAGTGAAAATATTAACCTCCACCTGAATAGCCTTCTTTCCTGGTTGCAAATGAGCTCAGTCTTCATGGTCCTGCTGGGGCACTGGACTGCTTTCATGACCTCTCACCATATTAGGTCCTTAGTATGAGTGTATCTAATCTTCCTTATATTTAATGGTACTTTTTGAGAACAACTAAACAGTGCTTGTGATGTGGTAGAAATTGCCAATTGGAAGTTTAGAGGCATGAGTGAGTTCTGAACTGTGCAGCGGGTGGACTGCTCTGCTTTGGTAAATCACTGTTCTGCAGTGCTCTTATTTGGAAATTGATGTCTGGGTCTGAATCAGCATCAGCATTCTGTAGGTCGTTGAAAAAAATAAAACAACCACAGCTACGAACATTTGCTTAGGCTGTCCCATTTTGTCCTATTTTTTGATGAAAAATGTTATTTATTTATGAAATATTGATACCAGTAGAGTATAAGTATCAATTCTTACAGTTGATAGAATAAAAAAATTGGGACATAAATGTTGATCTCTCAAATGTTGGAGGAGGGACTAGACCAGCTTATGAAATTCTAAACCTAGAAACCATGAATTAGGATGAAAGATGCTTCCATAATTTTAAAACATTTACATCTGATTGGTGGCATGGATTTGGGCATGTGTTTTACCAGTGACAATATCCCTAAGAGCATTAGCTATCACGACTTTGCTATTTGTTTCTTTATACACCCATGACACTGTTTCTTTCATGATGAAGTGTAAATTAAACATTCTTATGTCCATGCAGTATTTATGTATTCTTCTACCTTATCCTTCCTTCCTCATACTTGTCTTCCCAATCTACAGACTCTCAGAGTTCCTAACACACCAAAGTAATTATTGCTAATATTTGCTCTCAGAATGGCAACTTGGCAGATCTGTGTGAGAGAAAGTACACCATGCCCAGAATCTCATCACAGCGAGTATGTTGGTAGACTGGGAATGAAGGTGACTGGATACTCTGTCGATTTTCCTGGAAGATACTGATACCAGCACATGACTGTGGAATTATCAGGAAGTTTCCATTTGGTCTTTGCCTTTTCTGAGGGCAAAGGCTGCTGAACCTTGATTTTCTTTCCAAAGCAGAGAACTAGATTCCAAAAAGACACAGCCATGCTCTCTCCATGTAACAGCTTTTATTCTTGGTGAGATTTGGCTACATGGAGCAGAAAGGATGCTTGAAAGCACTGCCAGGTTGGTGGAAGCAAATCCAGCAGGACTCTGAGACACTTCTTATATCTCACACTGCCCAGCCAGTTTTTCTCTAATTTGCAATTAGAACAATGCATATTTTTTGAACACATTAGTTCAAGTAGTATTTTGGGTTTTTTTCCCCATTTTTTAAAAGACAATTTATTTTTATTTTATGTATATTGGTAATTTGGCTGCATGTACATCTGTGTGAAGCTGTCAGATCTCCTGAAACAGGAGTTACAGACAGTTGTGAACTGCCATGTGGGTGCCGGGAAATGAACCCAGGTCTTCTGGACCAGTAGCCAGTTCTCTTAACCATGGAACTATCTCTCCAATCCTTTTTCTCTATTCTTGACTGAAAAATTTCTAATCTGTATGATTAACATATAAGTAAGAACAGCCAAGCACTGTAATAAAGGGGGTCATTTAGCCTGGGTTCTCTCTGATTATACCCATCTTCAGGATTCATCTCCTCCAGAGCCTGGCTACTCATGTCCATACTATGGACTGTGAGGTAGACTGAAATTAACCGCCTTTGTGCTACCAGGCAAACACAACAAGCAAAACAAAAATGCAGATGCAATGATCAAAATTTAACAGCAACAAGTCCACAGACACTCCATTTTGTTCCTGTCTTCAATACCTCTGCCTGAACACTATGAAAGTTATGAATACTGCCTTGATGGCCTTTACATTTTCTATGTGTTCGCCTCATCATGGGTAATATTTAGATATGATTGCTCTTGAACAACTTCAAGGGCACAAGAAGTTACTAATTGACCTTATCTTAGCTGGAAAGACACTCATAATCTTTGTGATGCAGAAGTACATGCATGCAGATCTGAGGGTCAAGGGAGGGCTAGGTGAAGAATTGCTCAACCTTGTCTTTGCTTTGGGTTGGTGATCTTGGTTCACACATAATCATATATTCATTCATTCTTCTTTTAACAAAAATGCATTGTGTGCCAAATGCATGGCATTCCAGGCTCTACTTAATGAAACAGCACTTAAAATTGGTGTGAACCCTACCTGTTACACAGAGGAGCAGATGGTAACTATGGAAATAGGAAACAGTTGGATTAAGAGGAAAGATGGGTTAAGGGTATTTTAAGTTGAAGAGGCCAACAGAGGCAGGGAAATTGTCTCCTGCGCACTTACTGTTAGACTGAGATTTAGTATGAAGTCAGCTCTGTGAGGGCCTCTCAAGGGAAGGACTTGAAGCACAACAGTACAGCGTGGGCTGCAGTTCAGTTTGGCTGGAGCCTGGGAAATGTGCTAGCATTGGAGCATGGGCTGGGTAGCACTGGAGCATTGGGGCCAGAGCCTGTTGATCTTATATGACTGATCAAGGAAGGTGGATTGAATTCTGTAGTCATTGAAAAACCATCACACTGTAGGAATGTGAAAAATACAGATCCTTGGAGTTGTTTAGATTGGATAGGAGGTAGAGGGAAGGAGGTCAGTTCTAGGACCATTTAGAGTAGTTTAGTAAAGAACCTGGCCTGTGGCTGGGAGGTGAGAAGACATATTCAAGTCTCACTGGTAAAACAGTATGATCTGGAGTTGGAATTCACCCAAATGTTCTTTCATTTCTCTCTCCACATTTTATACATATATACATATATAAAAAATCATATATATAAAATCATATATATAAAATCATATATATATATAATCATATATATAAAATCATATATATATATTATATATATATATATATATATATATATATATTATGTGTAGCTGGCTTCCCTAAAAGGCCTTGACCTGTAATGGAGTAGGGAGGGGGAATAGATACCTTTGCATTTCCATTTTGACTTTATATCTCTTAGCATAACTTGATTTGATTTGGGTGCACAGGTTGGTTTTCTCTTGCCTCACTGGACTTTTGGGCCTCTGGTTGTATGGTGCACACACAGGGGTGAAAATGGAAATTTATGTGTCCTTATGGCTGCTTGTGGGTTCTTACACATTCTCTGGGCTCATTGTGGTGCTATGAAGCATCTGTTGAGTCTGTTGTTGGGCCCTGGTGTGATAAACAATGAGGAAGATGCTGAAGTGAGCCTTTGTTTTCTTGTCTCTTGGGTCTCCTTGTTGGCTCGGCATTCCTCCAAGTCTGATCCAGCTCCTCTATTTAGCTCCCGATGGATCTGTAGCATGTCTGTGTAATTGTTAGCCACCCCACACACATACAGCATACATACATGCATGCATACATGCATGCACACATATACACATGCAGAGTCTCCTGACCATACCCTAGGTTTCAATTTGAATGGGAAGACCTAGGCATGGGAAATCCAACTCTTTACTTATTCTTTGTCTCCATTGGGGAAAGAAAAACATGATTCTTAATTTTAATTGATGACCATTCACCTTCTACTCACACTTGTCCTTCAGAGGACAGCAAGCCTTGTGGTCCACATTAAAAATTAAGTTGTACACATTCTTCAAGAACTGCCTTTCATACTATCTCATCTCTAAGGGTAAGAGTCTTCCAACTTGCTGATTCTTCTGAGTTTTTAGGCTAACTTGCTTTTGTTGTGAATCTAATTATGATTTGTTTTATGTTGTTACCACTGTGCATGTCTGCTTTTTGTTCTTCTAGATTATAAATTTCTTGGGAGCAAAAAGGTGACTCAGCCACATAATGAGTGCCCACCAAGCCTGTCACCTGTGTCACCTGTCACCTTTAGCACACAAAAAATACTTAGTAAATAATGATCATCACAGCCACACTCTTCATAAATCTCTCTAAGCCTTCCATTAAAACTGTCGGAACATGTATAGGGTGCTATTTTACCAACATCTTTGGCCCCTTTCTATTAAATCTCCATACAAACCTGTGGCCTGGACTGTGGGAATCACATTCTCAGCTATTTCTCCCAGGCCATGAACTAGAATGTTATATTTACAGGGGTCTGTAGAGGCACCCCAAACTCAGCAGTGCAACTGTATATCAGAAACCACTATCATAAATGAGTTGGACAGGATAAGCCAACTTGAAAGAGAAAATAAAATATTATAACCCCAACTTGAAAAGAAAATATGGCGTGTGGTTTATTGCGGTGGGTTATGGGGGAAAGAAAGAACCGATTTTAAGTCAAACACAGAAAAGCAGTGACACTCTTTAAATTCAATACAGTATTCACATGGCAGACACTGGACTTCAGAAAGCCAAACCTTTAGGCTCCTGCTCTGGTCTATAAAATAGATGTAAAATTGCCTTTGCTACATTATTAGTGCGCCATTCTAGAGGCAAGGAATGTTTAGGGAGGAAAATAACCTTGAAGCCAGCATGGGGCTTTCAAGTCAGAGTCTGTTTGTGGGAATCTCACATTGCAATTTAAAGACATTTTAAAGGCTCTGGCTTTGGGAAATTCCACTCTGACGAGGTGAGAAGGAAGGACTAGGAAATGTCTGCAGTAGAGGCACCAACTTTCATTGTCTTAGTGAGAATAGGTTTTGCTGTTAGCAGCAATCTGAGTCTTCCCTTAAACAATGAAGTATGCATATTTCTAGACTTGCTTTACACAGAGTGCCTTTCAGTTGTTTGAGTCCCCAGCTCTTAAGTTGTGTAATAAATTTAGAAGATGTGCCTTTTGCTGGAGGGAACTTGGAGATTCTTGAATAAATCACTTATTTCTCTTTCTTTGAATCAACGCTATTGAGAGTATGCAAACATTTTCTGGGAACCGGGAGCCAAGGCCACCAATGAGAGATGGGAAAATTAATTTCATAAAATATTTTCATATTAAAGTGAAATTTCAAAATTTCAAATGAGCTTGAAAACTCTGAGGGATCAGCAAGTTGAAAGGCTTCATGTAGGAGAGGTTGTAGGAGAGCCAGATCTCGAAGGATGTGTATAATTAAATTTTTTAAAAAGTCATCTGGAAGCCTGAGGGTCTATGGCTTCAGTGGAGCAAGTCATTTACATCTGGTTCAGACACAAAGGTATCAAAATGCCTCCCGTGACCAAGGCTGGAAGCAGAAACACTAGGGCTTGTATGGAACATGTGTTTTAGGCATTTTCTAGTCTAAAAGTGTGAGGATGATATATTCAACGGTGCTAGGATTTACTGGGAATAACATAGGATGCAATGGAGGGAGGGGTCCAAGGTACTAAGAGGAGGTTAAAAATGAACGGACACTGAGGACCTAGTCAGGAGGTGTGTGGCTGACTTTCCCTACCCTGCTGAGCTGACTCTGCTCTTTCTGATTTGCTGATGAGTCTTGGAAACCGAATGAGATGCATTTCATGTGGCCCTGTTCAGTTTCATATTTGAGGAACCTCACCATTTCAGGTCAAAATTGAGCAGCTTTTTGCCATGTTTCTACAAACATTTCAGGTCATTAAATGAGAAATTTCTGATGGCAGGAAAGGCCCATATTATGCTGAATGGGAAATGCTGCCAATTATTTGGCCCCCATAGCCTGAAGCTGATTGTTGGTAGTTTACTGAACTGAACTGATGAATGTAACCATCTCTCCATCACTCATTCACTTACACAGTGTGCATTCAACAAGTATTCCTGAAGCACCTCCTGTGCGTCACCAGCAATGAACCACAACACTATTCAATTTTCTTTTTCTGTGTTTGTCTACACACAAAGTTTGTCACTAGTAGAAGTGAGATCACAGTCACACACAAGGCAAACCTTGGATGTCAGAAAGAAGCGAGTTTCACATCTGGGTGCCAGGCCTGAGCCTTATGTGAAGCTGAAATTTAAATCTCTAACTAAAAGGAAACGGAATAAAAACAACAGCTGTTATTAATAGAGTGAGTTTTTGTTAATTTTCTAGGAGTAACACGAAAGGAAATCAGCTAATGTGAAAACAATTGATATTTATTTGTTTATTTCCAGATCACCAGATTAAAAATTGACCGAAACCCTTTTGCTAAAGGATTCAGAGATTCTGGCAGAAACAGGTAAGAATATCAGGATAAGAAACTTACTGACTTCTTGATGAAATTCCTTTGTCCAGAACTCATTGGTGGCCCTTGGGCTCCCGATTCCCAGAGAATGCTTGTAACTCTGCAATTGCACTGACTCAGAAATGGATGGCTTATCCAAGAATCCCCAAGTCCCCTCCCACAAAAGGTTATCTTCCAAATATTTTTGTCACACACTTAAAATATCATAACAAATCTTACAGGGTGTTTTGCCCTCTACATTATACTCTGTGATTCAGTCCATGTAAAGTACAAGCCACACGATCATTTATTGTTATCAGTGGATTGGTGTATTTTTCTGGTATCTGAAGGTAAGGGCTACAGTGGTGACTTATGTGCTTTACATTTCTGAAAAATAAAAGATTTCAGAAAATTACTACCTTTATGAGATGAATTTGTAAAAACAAGTGTAATAATTTTACTCCTAGGAAATAGTCCTCCAAGACATGTACACTTCTGACTTTATAAAGGGGGTTGTTTCCAGAATAGAATACCACCTTTCTCTTTTCATTTTTTAAAATAAATTGTCTAGTTTTTGAGATTATAATTATAACATTTGTTCCTTTGTTTTCCACCCTCCAAATCATCCTATGTATTCTGTCCTTGCTCTTTTTAAAATTCATGCCCCTCTTTTCTTTAATTGTTGTTGTTGTTGTTGTTGTGTGTGTGTGTGTGTGTGTGTTTATATTCCTAAATATACGAATACAACCTGTTCAGTTTGTTCAATGGTACTTGTATGGATGTTTTAATGGCTGACCATTTGGTACTAGATAATCAACTGATGTGCTCTTCTCTTGGAGGAGAGACTACTTCTCCTTCTTTTAGCATTCCTTGGTAGTTCTTGGTTGAGGGTCGTGAGCTTTTCTTTTTTCCACATTAGGTTGCTTATTTGTGTTGTCCTTATTCAGGTCATGTTTAGGTAGCCATGTTGGTGAGACTTCTTGTGTGTGTAGCTTTTCTGATATCTCTAGGAGACACACTCTTCCAGCAACCTTCCTGTTCTTCTGCCTCTTAGATTCTTTCCCTCCCCCTTTTCCAAACTGATCTCTGAGCCTTGGGTGTGGGAACTGGATTGTTAGATGCATCAGCTGGGATTTTGCTTCACAACTCTATCTTCTGACTGGTTGTGGTTTTCTGCAATAGTCTCCATCTGTTAGAGCAAAGAGAAGTTTCAGTGATAACTGAGAATAGCACCTGGCTTCATTACCTTCACCATTGGTTCCAGGAGTTACCAGATGGTTAAAGGATCATCGTCGTCACCAAATGTCTTCAAGGCTATACTGACTTTCTGGCTGATAATGCTTTCTTATAAATGATTTCCTACATAAAATTAAAATCTATGGCAAGTTAGAAAGCCAGACATGCCCATGATTTCCAATAAGGAAGTCTTATCAGATACAGGCAAAAGAGACTGAGCGAGTGTGATGGGTACGTCTGGTGTGGCATAGGCATTGCAATGCGATTGACTTTCAGCAGACATCAGACTTCTTTCATAATCTTCAAGGACTGTTTTACATCTGGAAAACAGATTGTCAGGAATTATCTTTGGTATTCTCTCTACAGCAGTTTTTGGATAAATCAACAATTTATATTTAGAAATACTCCATGAAATATGTGATACATTATCCAATCAAGCACCACAGACCAGTGTTTCAGCATGAACAGACCCCATGTGTGACGACATCTACCTTGCAGTCAAGGTGTGCAGTGGGCATATGTCTAGATTTGAGGAATGACATTCTATGATGTCTACACAATGACTAAACTGACTAATGACATTCCCCAGATAGGCTATGTATGGCACGGGTATTCAAAACCTGTAGCTTGGAGTTCATGGATGGCTTTCAGAGTCTGTGGGCTCTTAGTATACCATAGTATACCTTCACTATACCATAGATGTATGTTACAAACCATGTATGGTGACAACTTCTTTCACAAAATGTTTTATGAAAGCACTTCTTTATTGAACTCTTGTATGTTCAACATACATTTAGGTATCTATAAATTTTGTTTGACTCAAAATCCATAAGGTCACCTCCATTGAGTAATATAAAATTCACAGTGTTTAGATAACATGGTCTAGGTAACAGTTAATGATGAGCATTCAAGAACTCAGTGAGTGAGTGAGTGACTCCTGGTCAAATAATTTCCTGTTCCACAAAGGACTTCATCTTCAAAGCCTGGTCCATAAAGGACAAACACATATTCATTCTATCTTGAATATTCTCCACCTTTAACTCACAGTCCAGGTCACCAAAAAGCATTTCCCTTTTCTTCATTTCTAAGATACTGCTCTATGAGCTTCTTGAAGACCTACTTAGTGATAAGGTGTTAAAAAATTGCAGATATTCATGGTAGGCAGGCCATGGATGGCAAGGGTATTCAAAGCCTGTAGCTTGGAGTTTGTGGATGGCCTTCAGGCTTTGTGGACCCCTAGTAGGTAAGTGTAACTGTATACACGAGTAGCTGAACATTATTTTTTTCTCATAAGCCTGTAGTGGTCTATATATTTTTGAAAGGCCCACCTCCCAAGATAAGAATTTCTGCTCTATACCTAAATATCTGTTTCTAGGGCCAAATGTGGCCATATTATTTATTCAGCTATCCGTTTCTTTTTTTGGGGAGGTGAGACTCTGTAGTAGTATTTAGTATTTATTTTCTTATGGATGCTTAGTGTGTTACTTTTCTCCCCTTGCTACCCTCTTGCCTTTGTCTTCTAATGGAGCCATTGCAATCTATAATATTTGTTCAAATACCTACTCTAAAGTTGATTTTAATTCCTCAGCTAGAGCTTCCTGTTGATAGGCACCCTACTCTTGGAAGTTACAGTAGAAGGTATACATTCTTGGAAGTTACCATCTAGAATGTTCTTGTCCCTGCTGCATAGCAAGGAAAAATACATAGATTTTTCATAAAACTCAACCAGGAGGTCAAGTGGGAATGAAAGCTGTTTCTATTGGACGGCTGAAGTTAGATGATACAGTGCTAAGAATCAGGTGGAAGGGAAGGGTTCCCAGAAAGCAGGTGTAAGGACAGACATGTGTCTGCTGTGTTTGCATATTGGGGAGCCTCTGGTGCTATAATGAGGCCCTTTTTATAACTGTGTGTCAGTAGCATGGACAGCCTTTCCACAGCTGTCATCATGCCACAAAATGAATATATTGAATTGCACCGCAAATGATATGGATATTGTTTGGACTACCATGAGAAAAAGAGAAAGAAAGATGGTCAGGAGGACCCATGAACATTCAAAGAAGGCCAAAAGGCTAAGCTCTACCATAAACATGAGAAAATACAAATGGAAAAGAAGGATGATGAGAAGACCTCACAGGGAGCAGTCCCTGCCTATCTGCTGGATAGAGAGGACCAGTCTAGAACAAAAGTGCTTTCCAACATGATTAAGCAGAAACAAAAGGAAAAGGCAGGAAAATGGGAGGTCCTTCTACCCAAAGTCCATTTCTAAGGAGAAACAGAAGAATTGAAAGTTACTCAAACAGGGAAAAGAAAAAAGAAGACATGGAAGAGAATGGTTACTAAAGACTGCTTTGTTGGTGATGGCATTACAAGAAAACCACCTAAATATGAAAGGCTCATTAGGCCAATGTGTCTACGTTTCAAAAAAGCCCATGTCATGCACCCTAAGCTGAAAGCTACCTTTTGCCTGCCTATACTTGGTGTGCAAAAGAATCCATCATCCCCACTATATACAACCATGGGTGTGATCACGAAAAGTACAGTGATTGAAGTGAATATGAGTGAGTTGGGCCTTGTGACACAAGGAAGCAAGGTTATTTAGGGAAAGTACGCCCAAGTTACCAACAATCCTGAAAACAATGGGTGCATAAATGTGGTCTTGGAGGTTTGACAGTGACATCATACAAGTCATTCCACTCATTACCAAAGACTAGACAGTCAGAAAACCACCATCGCTGGGATCTTTCTGAACTACGGAGCAGCCTTACCCCATGTGCAGTCATCAAGAAGTATTTATTAAATTGTAAAGGAAAATAAAACACTGCTCAATTTTACAGTTAAAAAAAAAAGCCATGTAGCATATTCTGTATCCAGAAGTTAAAATGGTTGATTTCTGTAGATATGAGAAACAGAGCAGTTATTCCTGGAAGTTGGAGGGACAGAAGAAAGAATGGTAAATACCAGAATAGAGTGGCACAGGAAGACAAGTTCTGATATGTGGCAGCATTTGAGGATAACTGAAGTTCACAATTTATCACACATTTTATAAAGATCTAGAAGAGTGCAAAACTTCCCGATTCAACAAACTGAGGTGTTTAAGGAGAAGAAAATACTGCCCTGATTTGACCATTACATATTGTGCACACATGCTGAGTTATCACCCTGCAACACAGAGATGGTTATATAAGCTACATACTATGTATCAATTAAAATAAAACTCCGTGAAGGCTAATTTAAGGATTATTAGTAACTGTCTCAGCTATCTCATTTGGGGGGTTCATCCTTCATTTTTCAAACCTGCATCTTACAAAGGCTTTGAGGCATGACAGAGTTGAGAGAGTTTGCCACCATCCCAGAGCCTAAGCTGGAATGCTGGTGAACACCTATGTCTGTCCAGCTTCAGAGATGTACATCCTATGCATTGTGCTAGCATCCTGTCCTTGACTGGTTTACCATCAACAGACCTTGAGAGTAGAATTCTTCCTCGACATACATTGTCTAAAAGCTGATTCTGTCGCAATAAAAGCACCACAGGTACAGGTGAGGACCGCTCCCACCCAGCTGAGGACAAAAAAAAAAAAAAAAAAAAAACCAAGTAGAACCTTTCTGGCAGCTGAAGCTGGGATGCACTCTCAGTGTCTTACAATGGGGGCAAGAGTGTATGGCTTCTTTCTACATAACAATGGACTTGTTAAGGCAAGTATAAAGGTTTTGAATATTTTTCCTCTTCTAAAAGTTCAAAAACCTGATTATCATTAGCTGCTTGGTGATTTAATTCTCACTAAATAACTATAGGATCTGATGTGGGCAAGGACTTTTGGTGTTACGTGTATGGGAAAGATTTGGGTAAGTGTATGGAGAGTGAATTGTGCATCTTGGACCTGGTGGCTCTGAGGTGGCATCAGGGCCAGTGTATCATCTTCTGTCCAGCCTTTCCTCTGTGACTCTTCTCATATGAACATAGCTCTTTCCAACCCCTGTCCTTTCACATGCATTTTAGACATCAAATGACTCATGCGGAGGAGCACGGCTTGATGAATTGCATATAAATGTTACTGAAACATACGGATTACATTTCCTTTAAAAACACATGGGCTTAAAAATTAGAGGGGAAAGTGCTTGGCCAATGTTTTTTGGTTTCGCAGAACACAAAACATTTGTGGAATACTTTGGAGTTACAGAGGTTGCCAAACCTCAAACCAAAACACGTTCAGGTTTGTCGATCTCAATCCATCCCAGCACAGTCCAGAGGCTGAAGAAGGGAGAAGGGGAAAGATGGGAGGATGCAACCACCCACGGTATGCTCTACTCATAACTCGGGCAGTGTTCCTGGACCTGTGAGGCTTACACACTGAGTCCCATCAGAGTGTGACCCAGATGATAGGTTTCCTCTGGAATAAGGTGTAGTACAGAGCAAGGACTGAACTCTAGCTGCCATTCCTAGTATGTATGTGTGTGTGTGTGTGTGTATATATAAAATCAATATTATATATATATATATATATATAAAATCAATAAGGGCTCCTGGCTCATAGAATTGCCCTTTTGATCTTTTCTTCTGCTTCTTATGAGATCCAGTGGCTGATCTAATGGCTAGGTCTGGAAGGATGATCCACCAGGATCTGCTTGCATCCAGAGTGTAAATCTCAGGTTTCCTGTTGGGTGGTAAACCTAGCAGAGGAGCCCTGTAGGGTTGGGAATCAGCTTCTTTCAGGGAAATTCTGACCTCTCACTCATCCCTACATTTGTGCCACAATCTCCAGATAATCTTACCAGCTACAGCATTGGTATTTTGGTCTCTATTGTGTCAGGTTCCTGTGTCATTCTCTTGATTGAGTTAGCAGTCTAGTACTGTACTTTTCCAAGTTTATCCTCTTAGATATTCCTTCTTTCACGGTGCCAGGCATACAGAGTCAATTGAAAACTGGTTCACTAGTTGCAAAACTATATTCATGAGCAGGAGATGAATTAAAAAGATACAATAATAAATTAATTAAAAATAAGAATAAGAAAGGCTCATTCTAACCTGTGGCAAATGAAGGAGACCAGAAACCAAGGACTAGGTTTGGATGCACAAAGAAAGGGAAGAAAGACTGAGTTTGTGATTAGTTAGAAAAGCTAAGGGCAATTCAGATGCAAATCTGAGCCTGCGTACTTCTGTTAGATTTTATTTGACAGAATTGCAGCTTAGATCCATACATCCAAGGGGCCATGTGATCTGCTGTAGAGATCAGGCTTGCCTGTGCTTCCTAGATTCCTGGAGAAGGATACCAACAAGTTTTCAGTAAAAGACAAGGAAAAGTACTCAGAGGCATAGCTAAGGCACAATGAGGCTTGGTTGAACCTAAGGCAGACTGAGGTTTGGTTGAACAAGGTCACCTAGTAATGAACTGAGAAGTGAAATTGTGCCTTTGAGAGTGACTACACTATGGAAGCATGAAGGAAAGGCAAGAAATGGGCCATGAAGCTGAAGAGAAGGGGTGCTTTTGTAGAGTCCAGAAGTAGCCTTGGGAGATACATTTTCCCTCAAGGGACTGTGTTGCTCAGCTAGAGGGAAAGACAACTGTCCAGATGCTGCCTGTAGACAGAGGAGCCATGGGAATGGAGGAAAAGAGAGCTCTGTGGGTCTTCCCAGCCGCATCTAATGTGAAACCCTTGTTTCTTAGAGGTGGCTGCCAAGAATACACAAAAAGCATAAGTCTCACTTGGGAAATTTTATGGAATTCCCAAATACTTCCTCAGAAATAAACACATTCATAAAATAGAGGGGATTAAAATGATCTTCCTGAGACCGAAGGGTTCTTAACAAAGTTTTCTCAAAAATACTTCACAGTGACAGCCTGCCTTCTTTCCTGTGGTACCCTTTCTTCTGTCTTTGGCCTTGGGTATGGTCTTTACTCCCAGTTCCACTGTATTTATGGGCAACTGAAAGTCCCCATGATTTCCTATGCCTTGCCAACACAGCATTCTAGAATCTACAGCTGATGGTCCATGTCAGGTCCCAGGTAGAGTGACACGTTTTTAGCCAGTAAAGTTGTGCAGTATTTTAGGCGCATATGTTCTCTATGGAGTTCATCTTTGGAGGCTTGAGTCTGGCCACATTAATCCCAAACTCAGGAGTAGTCAGAGAGTGACCATATGTCATGGAGGCTGATTTATACATGAAAGTAGTATTTTTTTTTCTTTTTAGCAGATTATTTTTCTCATAGAACCTGCAGAAAGATATGAAGTACAAGAGGAATTCTGGGTCTGTTCAATGTGCCGAGTTAGCAGTATGTATGCTGTTGGTGTGACTGGTGGAATTTTTTCTAGTTTGTTCCTATGTACATACTATTTCAGGCAGTAACAGGCATTGCATCATGAGAGGGGATAAATTCACATTTTAAAAGAGGATGTTCAGTGAAGTCACTATTTAATCAAAAAGAAAAAATTTTCTTGAGTGTTGGTAGAGAAAATACTTGCTAGTAAAAATGTTCCTAAAATCCACTCACAGCAGCTGTTTTCCCAAGGCCATGCCTATAGAATGAAGAACTGCTCTCCTGAGTTTCAGACAGGAGTTCTTCCCTGACACAGGTTCACAATGCTCAATAGAAAGAGTTGTGTAAGGTAAGGAGTTTCCCGATTAACTAGATGGAGCGACAAAGAGAAGTCAGCTATAAATCAATCCCCAGTCCAACACATCTTTGCTTAGATCTAAAATGACTTTCCTTGAAGAGTTAGGAGGAAGGTATCAGTAGATGTACTTCATCTGATATCTGGTAATAGGATGCTCGGTCAGATACAACTAATTCAAATCCTGCCTGCATCCTTATCCATCTATTAAGCTAAACAGAAGAAATGGCCATTTATAGATTAGAAGGACAAAGCACCAGTGATTTTGTACAATTCAGTCTAGTAGTTATTTCCAGCTTCTCAAATTATAAGTCTAAAATAGTAGTAATAACTATTTCATATATTAACTGAGGTCCGAGTTGTCTATTTTTATCTTAGAGTTGAGGTACCCTCACAGAGCTTCCCTTTATGCTGATAGCAAATCTGGAATTTGAGCTACTGGCTTCAGAATTTGCAGATCTAGCCTGTCACAGCATCCAGAGAATGACTTCACTGTCCACTGCAGGCACAGCTGGCCAGGCAGCAGAAACCATGCTTCCAACTTCTTCTGGCTCCCCATTGTTCATGAGTCTCAAGTAGCAAGCTTAGAGCCAATGAGTTGACCACTTGCCACTTCTCAACCATTAATACACCCCCACTGTCCTCAAGATCAATTGCTGTGTTTTCATTTGTCCCCTCTAGATCTACAGTTTTCCAGCTAACCTAATACTACTCTTTCCTGGCAGTCTTGCAAGCCTCTGTAGATTTTTGCATACTTTCTTGTTATCCCTGGCATGGGTGACTTCTGCCATTCAGCAGGTCTATGGAAGCAATCAGTGTTGGACTTCTCAGGAACTGTGGCATTTGTTGTTCAAGGTAGCTGGCCCTGGACTAGATTTTGGCATCCTCCTCCTATTGGCAGTTGTATTCCTCCTATTCATCCAAGCCATGGCTATTTGTTTAGCCAGGACTTAATGCTTTTCTCTGACTTATTATTTGTTCTCCCTCCCTTGTCATGAACAGTTTCCACCATTGTCCTCTTGGCCATATGGATTTGCCAGGGAAAATTGGCAATTGTTTTATTATCTATGGCTCCAGTCCAAGGATGGTGTCATTGAACCCAGCGATGTCTTTTTAATGGCTAGTATATTGGAGTCTTAAATATCTGCAAGATAATGAGGCCTATAGGGGCTTGAGGGACATGCTTTTGGTTCTCTGATGAGAAAATGAGAAATGGAATTAGGTAACATGGAGTTCCTTCTACATTTTATCCAGAGCCAAAGGACTAATAGAGTTATGAATTCCAGGGAAGTAAGGCTTTATCTGCTAGACCAAGGTGCAACTTGAGCAGAATTTCTTTTGCTTGAATTGGAACAGTGATGACCCACTTCTCATTTTACTCTTTCACTTGCCTTAATAAACTTTGTTTTAAATCAAGCTGTATTTATTAAGTCACAATTATTATAACATAAATCCAGATTTCTCTATCTTACAATTATGGAGACTTCGGCAACATGAAGAAGTTCCTTACCTTGGCCAAAGTTGCCTTAATTAGAAGCCAGACTATCTTTAGAGTCTAAGCTCTTAACTAGAGTATTCATCTGTCCCTTGTGTGACTTTCATTGTATCAAAGCCAGAGTATTAAATGAACAGGAACTTAATGCTTTTGTTAGCTTGTTTAGTATTGTTACAAATTTTATTATTCGTGAGACATTGAAAATGCCCAGGAACTGACATCACAGCTTATTCAGACTCTAAGAAGGATAGTTAAAAGGAATACCTGGGGACCACTAGGCAATGAGCAATTTTTATTCAATTCTAATCACATTTCCATCATTTCCTCATTCTTCCACACTAGTGAAGAAGGCTTGTTGAGTTCAGCTTCTTTATTGTGTTGATATAATTGTTGTACCCCATGAAGCCAAGTTTTACATGATGGGTTTTGTTTAAATTTGTAGGCTTCTGATCTGTAGTCCTTTAGAGCACCTCAACAGAAAATGTCTTAAGTAACTGGAGGTTGGAGCTGATTCCACAAAGTAATGAAAGAGAAGGAAGGTGGAAGGTTTGACCTTGCCTCCAGGGAGCAGGGAGAGATTAAGAACGTTGAGATATCGTAATTAGATCTGGACTGGATGTCCATACACATCTTCATCATACCCAGAGCTTCTGTGTTAAGTGCCCAGAGCATACCTTTGCCTCCACATTGCTAAATGTTTGCACATACTGTTGATTCTGCCACAAAAGCTACCACTTGTCTGTAGGAGAAGATTGCTTAGAGTGTCATTTAATATTGAGGTTTTATAGAAAACCTTTTGTGGAATTTTTCTTTAATTTCCTATGTATATTAAATACTGCTTGCTCAATGCCTCATAGCACCTATTACGTATCTCCAATGTATCATATATTTCATAAATTAATTTTTTATATTGTTTTCATTTTTTAATCAAACAAGACACTACTTAAGGGCAATAATAGCTCTGTGTCTTTTTTACCTTTATATCTCCTAAGTTTTTCCTTTGTTTGAATACTCCTTTATGCTTTCACAATTCCTGCTACCTTAGAATAGATTTAGCTGTGGACTTCTGTTGAGAGAGGACCAGTGGCCACATCAACCTATTGCATATGCTCTCTTCATGATAGTCTCAGTACACAGAATAGGGAGAAGTTAAATGAGTAAAGAAGTTGGAGATAAAGAGAAAATAAATGGATAATAATGATGAAGACAGGCATGATGTGAATGTTGCTCACAGAGATACATAAATCATATCACAGATATTTTAATATTTGTTATTACAGTTTATTTTCTGGACTTTAAAGAAGTTTTTGTTTTGTTTTGTTTGTTTGTTTGTTTGTTTGTTGTAAAAATGCAGTTGGAAGGTTATTTCTTTAAAATCTGGTTATGATTCCAGATCAGTTGATCTTGAGGCATCATTAGTTTGTGAAGGAGCTCTTTGGCTAGCTCTGCCTCCTCCCTCTTCTCCTCCTTCAGCACATTTTTTGGCTTCGCCAAGACAAAAGAGAAGCAACTTGGAAACCAGAGAGGAAGTTACAGCCAAAAGACCAAACAAAGGGGTTTAGATGTGGCCTCTGTTGTCACTGGACTAACGGGGAAAAGTCAGCAAGAGGGAACCATTGCCAACTTGACTGTTTCTGATTGGAAGCTCTAAAGATGACGCCAGGTCTCTGCTGTGCCATAGCCCACAGAGGCCCACCATGTGGAACATGTTAACCAGACACTGCAGCTTTTTGCATCTGTGAAACAATAAGTCCATTTTGTAACTCTTGGAGATAAAATTTTACAAAATTAAGGCAAGATAACAGCGAGCAAACAAACAGTGGTTAGCACTATACACCTTGTGAAGACATCTAGTAGCTGAAGACCTTGATAGGTAGTGGACAAACATTCTTATAGAAGTTGAAGGGTAGAAATGCTTAGACTCTGCTAGAACACTCGGGTTCAATGGACAAAAAAAAATCTAGAAATCCCAAATCTAGGACAAAAGAGGTAGGAGGGAAACTGAAACCACCCTGAGAGCTATGTCAATAAAGGCACAATCCCAATCAGACAGAGAATAAAAAGTCCCAATCTCTGGCACTAGAGGACTCTTTCTATCTTCAGAGATTTTATTTTTATACCAAGTTGGTTTTAAAAATTTAAGCTTAGGAAAGAGAATTGATACTAGCTGAAATTTATGAATTAGTTCCACTACTTAGTTAACTCAACATGCATCAGTTGAGAAAAATGGATATTTTTAAAGTCATGAAATAGTGACACCTGTTTGTTAATGCAATGACATAAACTGAGACATACTGTGCAGCAAGCATTTTTCCAGGTACTTGGCCAAAGGAAAACATTAGATCCAAATCCCTTGAAATACATACAAGCTACTATAGAAAGAAGGGGGTTATTAAATCATGCCATGACTCTAGACTACATTCTGAGATACAGTGCGAGTGATTCCTAGCACTTAGATCTAATTAATGAAGCTTGACAGAGTTTGAGACAAAATATAAGACATATAGCAAATAAATAGGATCAATTTTTTTTGGAAAAGAGAAACATTCAGAAACCATTAAAGGACTGAATAATATAAATGCACAAGCTTTCTATAATTCTACATAGAAGAATATGTATTTTAAAGGCTAATTTATATTTTTCCTTTATAGTAAAAATATAACTATGAACTATATTTTTCCTATATAGTAGAAATATAATTATTGAACTATGAAAGATATAGTCCAATAATAAGATGTGATTAGTAATTAGTAATTCTTTGTCACTGATTTTGGGGGTGGACTGCAAATGCTATCGCTATACCTTTGCCTTGAGAAAACCCCTGTTATGTGAATTCCTGGATGGTGGGATATGTCTATTATGGCATGCTGTATTTTTAGGCTAAGGAAGGTCTCCTTGAGGAGGATGTGAAAGAAAGATGTTTAGTTGGCAGTGTATGAGAGTTTCATCATTTCATTGGAGGATGAAAATAATTACATCTGAGATTTCAACCAAATGTCAGAAGTAGCTTAATAACAGATCTAACAAAAACTCAGAATATCTTCTCAAGGAAATGCATCAACAGAGACTAGATAATCATTGGAGAGAATACCAGAGGAGACAGAATACACAATATCTATAAATCTTAAATTTAAACATATGATTCCATTACTGTTTTTAAAGTTACATGTGATAGCTGATACACAGTTATTATTTTAGAGTAGACTACTTATAAAGTAATTCATACCATACCATAATATTTTGAAATAGTATTATGGGAAAGAATACAAACCCATTTCTACTTACTCAATAAATAGAATTAATAGGAAAATGGGCAATGCATAGAATTAATAGGAAAATTGGCATTATGCTATGGTACTATTGAAACTTCAGTTTACTAGCAGTTTCTTATGGAATGAGAAAGGATTGTTATTTGTCCTTGTGCTAGTTTTTGTCCTTATGACATACAGTTGTCCCTGAGAAATGTGGACAACTAACCCTTGCCATCTGCAGTGAACCTCTTGAGTCATTAAAGGGAATCCTAGGTTTTTCTGGTGGGATGCCAACATTCCAGGACAAGGCAGTCAGATCTAAGCTGGGTCTATCTGTTTCTTCTATCCGCCCAGGCTCAGCATGGCTTTATCTGCCTATCCCCTTATTATTCTGAACTCCCTTAATTGCCTTAGCTCTTTCTATCCACGAATAGTTCCATGAACTATATTCAGGACCAATGCAGAGTGATGGTAGAGATACTGTCTATTCCTGCTTCTCACAGATTAACAGCTAATAAACACCATGCACTGCTTTCTCCTGTGAACCTCCTCTTAAAATACAGAGTTTGGTTTGCCAGCATTAGTGTATTTAAAGCCTCTAAGATCCAGGGAAGACTTTAGAAAGTGAAGTGTGCGACTAAAGCCGATTCAGAAAGCAAATTTTCCAATTTTCTAACACAGGGAGGCTATCAGTGTGTGTGGCTCATCGGAGAAGAATGCAGGGGGGAGGGTCATCATCAGTTAAAAGGGAGAAGGTATTTATTCTCCCTTAAAATAAAACCTCTCATGTTGTTCTTGGCATGTAATGGAGCTGAGCAAGTGAATTACTCAGGTAGAAGGTCAGAGAGCATACTTTTTTTCAGTAGGAAAGACTTGTCTTCTCCTAAGAGGCATATCATGCCCTTTGTGGTGACTTCACAGTAGAGAGACATATGCCATTGTGGTTCCCCATTCTTCTATCCCCAATCCCAGTCCCTGAGTCTCTCCTAATATAGGAAAAAGTTTTGAAGTAAATACTCAAAAGCTCTACTCAAAGCTTTCAGCAGAGCTCCAACCGATGTTCTGTTTTGAGGATATTGTGTATCATCAATATTCTGATAGTTATTTGGGCAATTATTTCAGCACTTCATACAAGGAAGTAGTTGAATAGTAACGAAACAACGTGCAATACAGTACAATTTACAGATTGTATAACATGAGTAAAATAGAAGCTGTGAATAAATGTATTTTAAAATACTAGATATTTTCTAAAATCTGACACTTTATGTTTCTTACTGTCCACTTATTAGGTTACAAACAAAGGAAAAGCATTTGGAGTTATGGACTGTCCTTTTTACCCATTGTATAGTTTCTCTTTTTTGGGGGGTAAATATTTCTTGCTACAACAAAAAACTTGAGTTAATTGTTTAATCCCCTTTATTTCTGCTGCCCTACTCTTCTCTGTGGACTTAAGAGAACTTTGGAGTTACATCAGTTTGACAGCTTCATTGAGCCTTCACGCTCTCTGTGGGGTTGGCTCTAGGGCAGGATGTGTCAGCCATGATGAGGTAATGGTGGTGGCATGAGAAGCAGTCAGTGCCACTCTTTGCTCAACTGTACTCATGATACCCTTGACCTTAAGTACACTTTATTATCATGCCCATGGAGCCTCTTTGAAAGGAAAATCAGCATTCAGCTTCATCATGGTTAAGATGTGAACTATCTGAATTAGTTTTCTCTGTCCATTCTCCAGCAATGTAGCAGCATCCAGAACTTGCATTTTCCCAGGCTGACTTCCCCCAGTGCCTGTAGTGTGCCCTTCAACTCACTTTTTCTCTTTAAATGTCAGTGACATTTTGGGATTAGTTACCAGTTGATCTTTCTGGCTGTTCTGATTGCAGAACTGGACTTGAAGCCATCATGGAGACTTACGCATTCTGGAGACCTCCTGTGCGCACACTGACCTTTGAGGACTTCACGACCATGCAAAAGCAGCAAGGTAAAGCTTTGGGTGAGGCCTCTGCTCTGCAGACAGCAGTGGATGGGGAAGCTGAGCTGAGCACGGCACAGGGGGCCCTAAGTCAGCACAGGGGATATACCAATTCTCTGGGAACAAAGGCAACTTACAGCTCCATGAATGATAAAAGCACGACCAGTTCTGCAAATGAGCTGGACCTAGACTCAGCATGGCATTTACATTCAGAATTCTTTCCTAAAGCCATAGATTTCTGTGACATTTCCTTTCCTTTGTGACTGATAGCATACCATGATCAAAAGAAATATAAGGAAAAAAATAGTTCATTTTGGCTTATGGTTCTAGGGAACTGGAGTCCATATTAGCAGAGAAGACATGGCATGTGGGCAAGATCAGGAAGTGAACAATCGTTCACCATAACTTAACCATACACAGGAAGCAGAGATATAGTACAGGCAGAGGGGCAAGGCTATAAACCCTCAAAGCCAGATTCCAGTGATATATGTCTTCCACCAAGGCTTTACCTCTTGAAGGCTCCACAAGATCTCCAAACAATACCACCAACTGGGGATCATCTGTCTTAGTCAGGGTTTCTATTCCTACACAAACATCATGACCAAGAAGCAAGTTGAGGAGGAAAGGGTTTATTCAGTTTACAGTTCCAAATTGCTGTTTATCACCAAAGGAGGTCAAGACTGGAACTCAAAGCAGGTCAGGAAGCAGGAGCTGATGCAGAGGGTATGGAGGGATGTTTCTTACTGGCTTGCTTCCTTTGCCTTGCTCAGCTTGCTTTCTTATAGAACCCAAGACTACCAGCCCAGAGATGGCACCACCCACAAGGAGCCCTCCTCCCTTGATCACTAATTGAGAAAATTCCCTACAGCTGGATCTCATGGAGGCACTTCCCCAACTGAAGCTCCTTTCTCTGTGAAAACTTCAGCCTGTGTCAAGTTGACATACAAAACCAGCTAGTACACCATCTGTAAACATATATGAGCCTATGGGAAATATTTCTCATTTAAAATACGACACATGGAGCTAGAGAGATGGCTCAGAGGTTAAGAGCATTGACTCCTCTTCCAGAGGTCCTGAGTTCAATTCCCAGCAACCACATGGTGGTTCACAACCATCTGTAATGGAGTCTTCTGGTGTGTCTGAAGACAGCTAAAGTGTACTCATATAAATAAAAAATGAATAAATCTTCAAAAAATACCACACATGGTTGGTTGGTTAGTTGATTGGTTGGTTGGTTGGATCGTTCATTCGTTTGTTCCTTCCTTCCTTCCTTCCCTCCCTCATTTCCTGTGGTATCAGGAATTTAACTAGTGTCTTGTGCATGCTAGGCAAGTGCTCTGCAAACTACATCTGCAGCCCAGTAGTTATTTATCCCTGATAAGGATTGCAATGGAATCATCATGACTGCTCTAAGCACTCACACAGGCCTTGTTTGAAGAGATCATCATGATGTATTCATGTACTCTTCATTGAAACCTCATTGTTTTTCTTTTTTCTAGTGTTTTAGTGTCAAAAGCTCCAGTTTTTAATGGAAGGAAATGAGGTCTCATGTTGAGAAGGGGCTGCTTCAAGCCCATCAGAGCTCAACTACATGTCACCTAACTTTTTTTTTTCCTGTTTGAAACAACAACAGCCTTCTCACATTGGTGGGTTAAGTGGAATTTGCCTACTTCATGATTTTTTTCTTTTTTTCTTTTTTTTTAGAGTAAAATTCCTAATCTCCCTTCTCTTGTAGCTCAGGTTGAAAAGCTTCAGTGACATGGACAGAAGGATCACAGGATTTCAATCCTACTGTCAAACCAGTCATATTCTGAGGCCCAGCCACCTGGGTTCTTGAGTGAAAATTTCCCAGCGTGTAGAATGGTTTATATTTCCTTCTCCAGTGTTCTCCTTCCCAAAGCAACACTGGGCATAATGTTCAGATTTGAGTTTCTTCTGTTCCAGTAAATACTCATAGACAGAAGCCTAATTTTTAAATTTCTATTTATTTGGGAGGCCATTCTAGGCTTCTATAATATCTGATACCATGTGCCCATCTCAGGAGAGTAGCTAATGCTTTGCGCACTGGTTTTGATTTATGACCAACATTGCTGAAATATTTTGAGCTTTAAAGATGGATATAATTAAAGCATAGACTCATATGAGGCCTCCTGGTACAGCAGATTGCAAAGCAAGGGCAAGAGGATCACAAATATAAAAACTGTTTGGGTTACAGAGCAAGTTCAAGGCAAGCTTTTACTCTGTTTATCCCATTTGGCTTTTGTTGCTATGATAAAACACCAACTAAAAGGAACTTGGGGAGGAAAGTTCTTGTTTACTGGCAGGTTGTAAGCCCATCATAGAGGAAAGCCAAGGTAGGAACTGGAGGCAGGAACTAGGCTAGAGACCATCAACATTGCTAACTGGCTCATACAGAGGTTCATGCTCAGTTTTCCTTCTTATATAATTCAGGACCAACTGCCCAGGGGTGGCAGTGCCCACATCAATAATTCATTCAGAAAAATGCCCCACTGTATGTCCACAGGCCAATCTAATAGAGACAGTTGAGGTTCTCTCTTCCCAGGTGACTTGAATTTGTGTCAAATAGGCAAAAATTATCACATCTGTCTCTGTCTCTGTCTGTCTGTCTGTCTGTCTGTCTGTCTGTCTGTCTCTCTGTGTCTCTGTCTCTGTGTCTCTGTGTCTCTGTCTCTGTCTCTGTCTCTGTCTCTCTCTCTCTCTCTTTCTCTCTCACACACACACAAGTAAAAAGGGAGCTACAAATTTAATTAAGTTGTGGAGCATTTGTAAAAAGGTGCTTGAGGGCTTAGCTTCAATTTTTAGTCCTGTCAAATGAACAAACATAGACTCTAGTTACACAATTTGAATCCGGTTCTTCTCATTACTTCTTAGAGTTGGAACTCTCATGAGTTTCTCAGCCTTCTTGCCACTCAGTTTTTTTTTCTGTGTGCTGTGGAGGAACATACTCTATTCTCGTAAATATTAGAAGAGACAGCTATTTAAATCCTAACAAGCTCTCAGTACAGAGCAGATAGTTGTCGTGACTTCACAATCACTTTCATCCTGACCTCCCACTCCCTTTGTACAAGGATGTCTGACATGAATGTGAATGGGAACCTTTGTTTTTCTGATGATTAAGTATTCGAAACATGATTAGGCAGTAACTCCTGAGAAGGATTCTTGTCAGAGTAAGCAAACCAGCTTTTCCTTCTCATTCTTCCATGGTCCTTCCAGATCGTGATGGTCAGTTCAGATTTTGAATCCATCTACAAATTAAGTAACTGACTTGGTCAAAACAGGAAACCTACCTATTGGGCCAGGAAACAACCTCACAGAGACCTGAAAATGTGTTCAACTAATCTAGAGCGTTTCAGTCTAATCAACTTGATAGCTAATTTTGGTCATCACACTTGGGCAAGTTGACTAAGGCCATATAAACAGAAAACTAAGTATCCGGGTCTGTTATAGTCAAATATAATGCGATCCTGTCATTCTCTGATGGATGTTTTAAATAAAATTTGTGCCTTTGTTTCTCCAAGTATGCAGTGTATTTTTATGATAAAATTGAACTTTAATGAGTGGTGATCTGAGTGATTGGAGAGGTGTTGTGCTGAAAGGAGTGATCCCAGCTGCACCACAGTTAATATTCTGTCTTCTGTGGAAACATGGGCTTAGCATTTGAGAAGCCTCCCTTCTGCTCAAGGGCCAGTAGACATCACTGTAGATTTCAACACCACTGAATGTTTCAGTGTTAGTCAGGCAATTAAAGTATTAGAATTATGGACAGTCCCTATTGTTGACTGGCTTTTCAGTCATTTGACTGTAGTTAGAAGCTGGCCAGCGACAGACATGATGTACTTGACACATCAGATGAATAACACATTGAGAGGCTGGAGAGAAGGCTCATCAGTTAACAACATATATTGCTCTCACAGAGGACCTGAGCTTGGCTCTCAGCACCATGCCATGTGGCCCACAACTGTCTCTAACTCCAGCTCTGGGAGATCTGACTCTGATTTCAAAGAATACTTGCACTCAAGCAAGCACATTCCCTACTCCACATATTTACATAATTAAAGACAATATATTAAAAAATATTGTGAAACTAGAGAAATGTTCAGCAAACATTGATGTTTGAATTGTAAAGTCATTGCAGTGATTCGAAGATGGCAAATTTACACAGCTCCCTCTGAGTAGGGGAATGATGCATGTCCTCTTACACAAAATTATTAAAAAATATTACATACAACTAGTTTTAGTGTATAGGTATATGTGAAACAAAACACATTTTCCTGTTTTAAGGTTAAGGTTCTATTCCTGGAATATTTCAGAGGTATATATAAATATTCTAAATATCTAAAAAATTGCAAATTCAGAAAATGTCTAGTTCTAAGAATCTCAGATAAAAAATATTCAACTTGTAATGGACAACATGTACTTTTACTCCCTAAAGCAATGGTTCTCAACCTTCCTAATGTACCTTTAATACAGTTCCTCATGTTGTGGGGACCCCCAACCATAAGATTATTTTGTTGCTACTTCATAGGTGTAATTTTGCTACAGTTATAAATTATAATGTAAATATCTGATATGCAGGATATCTGATATGTGACCCCTGTGAAAAGGTCACTTGACCTCCAAAGGTTGACCCCACAGGTTGCTAAACACTGCCCTAAAGTCACTTAGGCTTAATGCGCTCTAGGGACCTAAGACCCTCTCCTGAGAGAAGGATCCCACTTCCACTTACCATCAAGGGTGCTTTTCCTGGCCCCATCCTCACAGCCTATCACTACTGTTTTGAATCTGTTCACATCTCTAATCTCCTAAGCTACCACCTGGCTCTGACACATCATCATTTCTCACTTGGATATTACGATGTCCTCCAAAGCCTCTCTATCTGCTCCAAGATGTTCTGCACACAGTTCTGGTCAGTGTTTGAAAATGCACATCTACTCATACAAACTTTATACCCTAACTTGCTTAAAATTTTTCAGTGGCCACGATTTATTTTTGTTCCCTTAACACATAGACCTCTAGAGATAATAACCACGAGGATAAGATAAGTTGGTACCTTAAGATAAGCTATTTACAAAAGCACCTAGGGTTTACTAAGAACTCAAGGTTGTTCCCTATAGTTCCCTGTAGTGGGATAGGATGTCCCCTATCTCACCTAAGCCAGGGTCACAGATGTGCTGTGCTCTTCCCTGTCACATGCTGTTTCCCTGCCTCGAGGCCTCATGTTTACTCACTTGCTTACTTAGAACTGCCCCCTTCTGAAATCTCAGTTCAAACAGTACTTCCTTGGGGAATTTTCTCTGCCATTCCTAGCAGGTTAAAGTCTTCTAGGGTATCCCCCCTGCTGGTCTAATTCTTTGTTTAATATTATTCACTGTTGTTTTTCTCAGCACTTTCCCCCTTATGATTAAATTCTGGGGTCCAAGCATGATATCCAATTCACATTTGAAGCTCAAATAGGGATTGAATGACCACACCTAATATAACAATGAGTGTTATAGTAGGGGAATATTGTTAATGTGCTTGACAAGGACTCACTAACTTTATATTTAAATTCGAAGGGAAAGGAGATTAGTGCCAACCCTTAGACATATATATATATATATATATATATATGTCATATAGCTGTTATTCTAATTTCCACATTGCATTCCTTATTTGGTATAAATGTGCCCATATGAAAAGTTTTCCCTTTGAAAACTGCCTGCCTTTGTATCCAATTGTTTAATTTGTATCCAGTTGTTCAATTTATGTTCAATTGTTCAATTTGATCTCATCGAGGAGAATGAGAGAAGATCAGAAGTTCCTCTGATTTGCTTCCCCACTTAAGAGATTGTATATTTTGGACTTAAGGCAGATAGCTCACCAGATATTCTTTTAACAGAGTCAAGTATCTGTCAGGCACCCAAACAGTTGAAATCCTTTGTTACCTGTAGTCAAGGACTTCAGCCACACTTTCCACCCTGACAAAGGGTCCATAGACCATCCCCCACTCATTTCTATGTTTTTCTTCTTCAGATTTATTCCAATATTCTCAGACCTTGAGGTTCATAGTCAAAAAGCTCATAGAATCAGAGACATATATCAATTAGAATATTTATATAAGTAGAAAAGAATCAAAATGAAACAGCAAACTAAAAGGGCAACTTACTGCCTTGTAAAACAGACAGGATTAGATAGCTTTCTTTGGCAAATCTAAGTCAGGGGCCTAAGCAAAATCACCCTGGCTAGAACCTGTCCCATTTCTTTATACTCAGACTTTCCTCCACAGTGATTTAATTCTTAATTGTCCCCTGTGGTAGCTTTGAAAATATTCTTGGCCCTAGATATTTTTGCTTCATCTCTAAGGGGAAAGGACATGTGCCTTTGCTCAAGGGCTTTTTAGCAAATCTCACTAACTCTCATTGATTCTAATTGGGTCCCCTCAGAACCAATTACTGTAATGCTGTGGGAATATAATGCCTTGCTTTTCCAGGCCAGGTACTTGTGCCTTTCCTGAAGGTGAAGTGTGAAAGCAGAAGGAAGGGGGTTTCCAGTGGGAACATTATTGTCCTAGGAGAGGCAGATTAAATGCCAGTGGCAACAGGGACGGCTGAAATGAGCAGGGAAAGCAAGAGAGGGAAGGGAAGAAGTTGTAGGGGTGTGCCCCTAGGGGGCAGGGCAAAATAGAACGAGGTACAGAGTAGTGTGATTGGATGAGGCTGTTTGAAGAAGAATAAATTTGGAGATATACAGGGCTTTACATTTTATGGAAAAGGATGAGTGAGGTTTCCATCTTTCTAAAATGCGAACTGTACAATTCCCACTGGGACTATGATGCTCACATTTGCATCATGAGAAAGGTTCTCATCACAACTGAGGATAATATCTCAGTTGCCATGCTCATTAAATTTTATGGCCCATGAGCTTCTTCATTGGGACCAGTTCATGGGCTGCTGATGTTTTCCCTCCTACATGTCTGAATATACTAGGAATCAGCTCTCTTCAGGGACAGAAACTCTCAAGTTATATGGCAAGGAGAGTCAAGCCACTAGAACAAGTAATTCCATGGAAACTTATTCTTTACTCATCCAGATGAGGTTTTATCTTACTGGTTTTTAGTGTGTGTGTGTGTATGTGTGTGTGTGTGTGTGTGTGTAGTACAACAAAATAAACTCAATAGGAAGCTATATGTGAAAATATTACAGTCTGGAAGTGATAAATTTAAAGATGCAAAAGTCAGCAGGTTTGGTATTCAGGATTTTCATGGACACATTTAACTTGTCTTCATGGTACACAAGTGTATTCTAGGTTATTGTCCTCATATGGGATCACTGCTAAATATGCATTCTTGGTTGTTTTGGCTCTTAGCTTTGAATATTGGTACAAGTTAATGTTGGATATGCATTTTAATGTGTGCCTCCTTACTCTGGCTCCTGAGTAAATTAGGGGTAAAATAGGGATCCGGAGTGGTGGAGATTAATTTTGAATTACCTGAGAGTATGAAGTTATTAATGACATTGTGTTTTAATAACCTTGCAGAAGTGGGCTAGGATCTCGGAGGATGATGGGGAAGGCACAAGTATCCTACCAGTTCTGCTGTGCTTGAGAAGAAAGCAAGCCATTGAACAGTTCATTTCCTTTGTGGGCTCATTGGGTAGGGAGGAAGGAAAGGCCATTCAAAGAGGGACTATAGCTCCTCTGGGAACATAGCTCAGGTGGGCCCAGAGCTGTCAATTAGCTCTGTCTTCCATCATCCACACCATGGAGGTTCTTCTAGCAGGAAATAATGTGGTGCATACATCTTAAGACAGCACGCTTATTAGTGTGTATAGAGGCCAAGATGCCCTGCTCGCCCGGGACAGGAGCCAACACATGTGAGCCATCTTCTTTGGACTGGACATTCTTCAAGATCTTTTTTTTTTCCCATTCTGTACTCCTTCTCTCAGAAAAGAGCATGTTTCCTGCCTATATGCCAAAATATGATCACTTTGTAATTTTTCAAAACATCCCCAGAAAGGTAGACATTAGAAATCCCACTTACATAACTATGGATCCCCAAACTCAGAGAGGTTAATTTCCTAAAGTCCCATTGTAAGATAGCAAGGGATTAGAACCAGGTTTGTTCAGGTCTACAGTCCACATTTGTCCATTAAGCAAACCCATATGAAGGGGCTCAGAGAACCCATGACCTTGCGTGGATAAAGGGGATGCAGTGAGCAAGAGAAACAAGTTTTACTTTGAGTGGCAGTTCAGCCTGGCGTCCAATGCTGCCTTGGCTTGTTTTGTGATGAGAGGTCTCTGCTATGTCAAGTGTTGAAATGAATGAAGGCTGTCTCCTTAAGCTTATTTAGCCCTTGGCTGGCACTCCCAATCTTGTTTAACATTTGACAAGCTATTAGATCATAAAGGAATGAAGGCTTCTTAGTATCTAAGTTAGCACTTTTAAAAAATGAAAACCACAGTCCTCTGTCTCTGTACGTGGACTTTGAGAACTAGTTATTATCTGTATGGTGTACTTTAAGAGTACAACGATGTTTCTTCAAAGTGGATTGAAGTGATATCATCCTCTTTTGGATGGGCTTGCTCTCTCCTTCAAACACTAGCTCACGTGGAGTCCCCCAACCCCCTGAAGCTCAACAGGCCACCAAGTCTCATTTCCAGTGAATGCCATTTAAAAGCCAAAGCAAGCTGACTACAAACTTTTTAACATGTGCCTCTCATCTGCTCAGCAGAAACCCCTGTAACTTGTTAATAATTCCCTTTTTCTTCTTCGTTTTTTTCTTTTCTCTCTCTCTCTCTCTCTTTTTTTTTTTAGTAGTGAAACCAATTGAGGCCTCAAATCAGTACCATTTGTTCCATCTTGGGCCATCTGAGAAAACCATTTAGAGTTGTAGCAAGTCATCTGCTCCATCATGCACTTCCGACTATAGGGCTGAGGCCAGGGCCTGATGGAGCTTACCTATAACAGGACAGGACAGTGTGCTGAACAGGTGGTCTCCTCCGGGGCCACATAAACACCACACCAGGGAGAGCAGGACTAGCCTTCAAAGACAGGAGACTATATTCATATCTCGTAAAAGACAAATCTCTTTACAGCCAGAGTCAAGTTTCTCCATTTTTTTTTTTTGTCACAGCACTTACTGTAGTAAAGTTCATGGCATTTAGGGTGGGAAAGCAAGAAAATATAAAGGATGCTCCAAAGAGAAGAGAATAAATCTCTGAGCTTTCTGTAGGATGGAGAGGAAGAGACGGCTGTGCAGCTACCCAGCAGCAGGAAGCATAAAATGGTCCACTTCTGCTTCTGGAATCTTCCCTCCCAAAACTCCCTCCTTATATTAAAATGATTTCTTGGAAAGTACTTGGAGTTGGGTATTCATACTTCCTTTAAGTGTTAGACACAGCTACGTTACGAAAATGAGGAAAAACTGAGGCTTATGGGTTCAAGCCCTTCCTTCTACAGCTGCAGAGAATTCGGAGGCAGACTTCACAGTGCATGGCTGTAAACTGCAGAGAAGCTCCTTCCTCCGTGACCAGCTGCTGATGACTTTTGAAAATGTCAGCCATATCACAGACTGTCAAATGAAAATCATTTTAGTTCGTTTATAGGAATTTATTATAAACAGAGGTGAATTTTCTGATATTAGCAGCTGATTGGGTTTTCTTAAATTCCAACTGAATCTGAAAGTTTGCTGGAGAAAGTTCCTTTGATCATGGGAGAGATAGTAGTTGAACTATAAAAGTTTAACTGAACAAAATACTAAGAAAGTCAAATCTTTACTTCTACCACAAATACTCCTACTTTGCCTGTGGATCTAGACTGAGGGTTTTTCTTTTCTCTATTGTTTTTGTTTGCTTCTTCTACCATGTCTTTCCATCCCGTTTCTACAATACTATAAATATTTTTCCAACATCTATGGAATGTTCCTTTTTTTTCATGGATTAAAACAAAACAAAACAAAATAAAACAAAATGGATTCCTGTTCTTTTTTTTTACATGAAAAATACTTACCTCTTAATGATGCTTAGTTTCTTGGAGGTTCAACAAGAATTATCAGTAACCTAAGACATGTTGCTCCTTCAAAGAGCATGATTGTCATCAATAATTATGAGAAATTCCATAGTGATACATGGAAGGGAATTCTCTCAAGAAGAATCCTAGAGAGAGTAAAGCATCTGAATGTTCTAGAATTCAGTGAAGGACACCTTCAAAGTCCATTTCAAGAGGTGGGAAGTAGATGCTTCCTGTCCCTGAGAAAAATGGGTATTACAAAGGTCACTTTTGATTTTATTATTTGGAGAACATCTTTGATGAAGGTTGACTTGAACTGGTTCTCAGTCATGGGAGCCCCAATCATTCACCCAGCCTGCCATCTACATGGCTGATGATCAACACTTTGCAAGATGGATTCAGGGTCATTTGGAAATAGGATTTTGGAGGTCTTCTAGAGCAAAGTGCAGTCAGTCTGTGCACCTAAAATGTATGTCCTCAAGCTCTGTCCCATGTACACAGATTCAGAAACCAAGTGGGGTCAGCAGTTTGTTTTCATGGGCCCTCCAGTGGACTCATATGTGCACTGAAGTTTCAGAATCACTGGTCTGGGTACTGTGAAGTAGGAGCTCATATTGTATCATCAGTTTTCAGCCCCAGGTGTACATTAGAGTTGCTTTGACAGCTGCCATGGATTTCTCATGCCCAGAAACCTCTCCATTAGTTGGTTTGAAGCCAAATCCTGGAAAAGCAGCCTTTTCCTACTGGATTCCTCATCTGTGATGATAAAAACTGAATGGTGTAGAGGGAAATGGAGGAAAGAGGGCTATTGGGTTAGAGTATAGAACACAGAGCAGAAGCTGTCTACTTTCATTCAGGTTAGTTTATGACTATTTTGGTTTTATTCACAACCACATTCAAGTATTCCAAGTTCAACTCTTATTCCAATGTCTCAGACATGACAGGCTCCTGTAAAAGAAAATCAGCAAATCCTCAGGACAGTGATTTCAAGTTAGTTCTGACTCACTTCAGCCTAAATCTTTAATTATGCTTATCATGTATCTTTGATATAACAGACCTCCAATTTAATGTCCCAGTTTCCACCACCTAGGCCCCTTTGCTAGGTCTTCTCAGGCCCTAGGCCTGGCTTGGTACCTTGCTCCATCTCCATGAGGTTAGTTTCCTGCTTTAGTATTACATTAAAGATTGCAAGACAGGAAAAAGTCTCTCGATAAAATAAACACTTTACACATTTGCCCCGAGCCTGGGAGGATCTGAGCTAGTGGCTCCTACTGCTAATTACTGAATGTCGTATTGAAAGTCACTTTGATGGTGAGAATATAAACAATGAACACCAGAGGTTTGTTCTAATTTTTAAAAGTATGATTAAGGCTACTTATGCAAAGACTACTGGTCTCATGTTAATCCTGTCCTCTCCTTTGCAATGTGTGCTCAAACATGTGACATCATCTGGTATAAAAAGAATATACAAAAACATATTTGTATGCAAAATACAGATATACGTATATATTTTTGCATAAAATATATAGAATTGATCTATAAGAATTGAGAATATTTGGCATAGACAGACTCATCTTAATCAATGGAATTTATGTTTTATTTTTCAGGGGGCAGTACAGGTACTTCTCCAACCACCTCCAGCACTGGGACACCATCCCCTTCGGCTTCTTCTCATCTCTTATCTCCATCTTGTTCTCCTCCAACTTTTCATTTGGCCCCGAATACTTTCAATGTGGGCTGTCGAGAAAGCCAGCTGTGTAATCTAAACCTCTCTGATTATCCACCATGTGCCCGAAGCAACATGGCTGCCTTACAGAGCTACCCAGGGCTGAGTGACAGTGGCTACAACAGGCTCCAGAGTGGCGCAGCTTCAGCCACTCAGCCCTCTGAAACCTTCATGCCTCAGAGGACTCCATCTCTGATCTCAGGAATACCAACACCTCCCTCGTTGCCAAGCAACAGCAAGATGGAAGCCTATGGTGGCCAGTTGGGGTCCTTCCCCACGTCCCAGTTTCAGTATGTCATGCAGGCAGGCAATGCGGCCTCCAGTTCCTCATCGCCACACATGTTTGGTGGCGGCCACATGCAGCAGAGCTCCTATAATGCCTTCTCCCTCCATAATCCCTACAATCTGTATGGATACAATTTCCCCACTTCCCCCAGGCTAGCCGCAAGCCCAGAGAAACTGAGCGCATCTCAAAGCACTTTACTTTGTTCTTCTCCTTCCAATGGGGCCTTTGGAGAGAGGCAGTACCTGCCCACAGGGATGGAGCACAGCATGCACATGATCAGTCCTTCAACTAATAATCAGCAGGCTACCAACACCTGTGATGGCCGACAGTATGGGGCAGTCCCAGGCTCTTCCTCTCAGATGTCCGTACACATGGTTTAAAGAGCAGTGCGAATACTATGGAGGTGATGGCGGTCAAGACTCCAGAATCTCTGTGGGTGGATCTTCCTCTTTTGGAGGCCCGTGCCTTGGGAAAATAGGAATTGTGCGTTTGTTTTTGTTTTTGTTTTTTTTTTCTGGATAAAGGAAAACAGAGAACAACAATAGATACCACTGAAGGATCCTTGGAATCCATCATCCATATCTTAGTGGTCATTCTTCTGCCTTCCAAAATCTTAGTTTTATAAAAGCATTGTGTATGACAGAGTGGCCTTGAAGAGACTGAATAATCATTTTATAATAATGTTGAAGGAAATGCTAGCATGTAGCAGCCAAGACAATTTACACACACACACACACACACACACACACACACACACACACACACACACACACAAACTTACATAAATATAGTCATGTACACACAAGCATACACAAAATAATACAAACACAAACATCATACACACTGACTCTGAACTGGGTGAACTCTGTGAAGGGAGGCCCAGAATGGGTGCTTTCACCAAAACATTTGCCCATGTGCAATCCTAGACAGATCGGGCCACCAATAGCCAATACCCTTTCTCCCTTGCAGCTTACCATGTTTCTGGAAGGAACCGTGTACCTAGAACCTCTCCTCATCACAGAGGTGGAAAGGCATCAGTGCTACACTACACCTGGACTTGGCTTCCTGAGAAAGATTGTATTAGCTTTCTTCATTCAGTGTACCTACCGTCTTTGATCTTACAGTGGTGTTCGTGGAAGGAAAGGGTGAGAAAAGCTTGGAGAGAGAAAGAGAATCGAGGGCAGGAGAGAGTGGACAGCAAGACTGAGAAGATGTGAACAAGTGAGATTTAATCCACCAAGGAGAATTGGTTGGCTTTGCTTAGCCTCTAAAGTTACAGAAAGAATGATGGTGGTGATGGAGAGTAAGCCTCTTTTGGACCCTGCTTAGAGTCAAGGGTACCAATAAGAAGGGCTAGGAGGAGGAATCCTTCTTGATTCCATAGCTCTGACTGTAATGACCCAGGAGAGAGGTACCCATTGTGGGAGTACCATTTAGTGGCTTGCAGCTGAGCAGGGTGAGGGAAACAGGTGTCAAGAATGAAGAATGGTTTTATCTCCCAGGTGATACCAAAAAACAGTTATGGAAGACAGGCTTGGCCTTGCATACCAGATCCAAAATGTTGACCTGGACAATCTGTCCCTGGTCCCCATGCAGGAGAAACCCTGACGTATGGGAGAGAATTGCAGGGTCTTCTGCCCCTTTTCTATCTGCCTGTAGCTCTCCATTTTGATTAAATAGTTCATTGCATTTTGAAGTTTGGGATGTTTTTTCTTTTCTTCTTTTCTTTTCAAATCCTTTAATAATAGGAAAACAAGTGAAGCTTGGTGCAAGCTAAAACTTTTAAGTGGTGTGGAGACTCGAATGATACCAAGATAATACAGATATTATTAAGAATTCTTTTTTTGTTTTGAGGTGATGTAGATAAATGTATTTATATGCCTAGTTGGGTATTCAATATTATGAATATTAAAAAGGGGGCAATAAAAGGGTATGTAAAATATGTATGAAGAAAAGGTGTATAAAAATTTGCCCTTATGCACGGAACTGTTTCTGAGTGCCAAGCACAGAAAGCCGCTAAATAAAATCTTTGCAATTGTTTTCTGTGTGTTTGTTCATATAGAAAAATTAACTATTGTTTTGTCTTACAATAAATCAAACACTTTCACATGTGTTATCCTAAGTGAATTTTATGCAGATAATATAAAGTCACTATTATCCTTGTTTTATGATAGTAGCTGAGCTACTCAAAAGTTGCATGAATTATCCAGGTCCACATAAGCCATCATAGAGGGAACTAAGACCTGGAGCTAGAATTCATATTTAACAGGATGTTCACTTGCATATTAGCTGCACAACTATGGTCTAATAGCAACCTTTAAGGTTGTTGTGTGCCAGTACCCTACTATTTCTAATAACTCATTATCCTACAATTCTGAGAGATGGATGTGATTTTCATAAAAATATTTGTAGATCTGCAAGACATTTTTTAGAATGTCAAACAAATACTTGGTCAAGGTCTTCAGGTAGCTAGTGACAGAACTGGTAAATTAATTTAATGTCTGTGCAATTAGCACCGTGCCCTTATTCCAGAGCACTGTACCATTTGGAGGATCAGAAACAGAGCTATATTCTGAATGATTAAGGTACAAATGACTGAGGCTAGATTTTGCCTTACATATTTGATAATAAATGTATACTTCCCGTTGAAGCATGGGAAGGATAGTTTTGATCTGTTATGCAAAAGTTAACTGTATAAAAACCAGTGAAGAGTGAGGGCCATGCTATTTCTAAGCACTTCTGCATACTTCAGGCAATGCCCATAAAAGGTGGATAAGGGAGAAAATCTTGATTGTAAGTGGAGAGAAGCAGGGCCATGAGTTGTGCTCCCAGCGCTGCTAATGTGGTTGGGAAAAAGCAGAGCAGGAACATAAAACCCTCTCTCACATCTATTCTGCACTGTGTTTGGTTGGATAATCACAGTGGTCACCCACAGACTCACTTTACTGGCATTGTATGTGTGCAGCAGAATGCTGGACACTGTACACACCCACTGGAATTTGAGCTAGGTTTGGGGACAATTTTTTTTCTTTTTTTGCAGGATGTGCATTGCATGTGAGCATGAATTTATTTAGTGAAAGTGCATTGCATCTGAATATGAATTTAGTTAGTACATTTCTATAGAATGTGATGGGGCATCTATTGAATAATTTTGTCATGATGTTTACCTGACAAGACAGGTCAGATGCACTTATGAATTCACAGAGGTGGTAGCAGCATGCAAAGGATCTGCTCAAATTCAAGTTAGACAGGATCCCAGTGCTGAGAGTGAGAAATGGGAGCTGACATCCTTAACCAAGCAACTATCTCCAGCTGACAAACAACTCCTAAAGAAAAAATAAGTTTTCTGCAATTGGTTCTCAATGGGTACATAACTCACACTTAAGGGTATGCTGCATGTCCAGCAGTACATGGCGACGGCAGAACAAACTAAAGGGGACTTTCTTTTTAGGATTTTCATCTTACATTGCTTTTGTTAGGTAGTATCTATCTATCTATCTATCTATCTATCTATCTATCTATCTATCTATCTATTTTTTTTATTATTCGAGACAGGGTTTCTCTGTATAGCCCTGGCTGTTGTCCTGGAACTCACTCTGTAGACCAGGCTGACCTTGAACTCAGACATTCGCCTGCCTCTGCCTCCCAATTCCTGGGCTTAAAGGGATGCGCCACCACTGTCCCACTCTATCTATCTCTATATCTATCATCTATATCTCTCTATCTCTATTTATCTCTATCTCTATCATTCATCTTTCTCTTTATCTGTCTCTATAATTATCTCTATCTCTATCATTTGTCTATCTCTGTATCTATCTGTCTATCTCTATATTTCTCCATCTGTATCTATCTATCTATCTATCTATCTATCTATCTATCTATCTATCTATCCATCTATCTATCTATCTTTAAATCATGACCACTGTTTCCCCTTCTCTCTTCTCCTGTCAATTCCCCTCTCCCTTCTCTTCCACACTCCCTTTCCTTTTCTCTTCAGAAAAGGGCAGGCTTCCTATAAATATCAACCAGTCATGGAATATAAGGTGCAGGAAGACTAAGCATCTCCTCTCTTATTAAGACTTGATGAGGCAATGCAGTAGGAGAAAAGGGTAGGGAACAAAAATCTTAATCATTGCTTTGATTGTATAAATAACTCAGAAAGTGACATGTCAGTTCATCCCATTTGTCTTAGTCAGGGTTTCTATTCCTGCACAAACATCATGACCAAAAAGGAAGTTGGGGAGGAAAGGGTTTATGCAGCTTACACTTCCACGCTGCTTTTCATCACCAAAGGAAGTCAGGACTGGAACTCAAGCAGGTCAGGAAGCAGGAGCTGATGCAGAGGCCATGGAGGGGTGTTCTTTATTGGCTTGCTTCCCCTGGCTTGCTCAGCTTGCTTTCTTATGAAACCTAAGAATATCAGCCCAGAGATGATACCATCCACAAGGAGCCCTCCCTCCTTGATCACTAATTGAGAAAATGCTTTACAGCTGGATCTCATGGAGGTGTTTTCTTAACTGAAGCTCCTTTCTCTGTGATAACTCCAGCTTATGTCAAGTTGACACACAAAACCAGCCAGTACAGTTGACCCCCTTGTCAACTTGACACACAAAAACATCACCATTAAGCCTCAACCCTTACTTTCTTATCCCCAACATCTAAATAACTTTAAAAGTCTCACAATCTTGAATATTAAAATTTCAATCCCTTTAAAATGTCCAATCTTTTTTAAAATCCAAAGTCTTTTTACAACTAAAAGTCTCTTAACTGTGGGCTCCACTAAAATACTTTCTTCATTTAAGAGGGGAAAATATCAGGGCACAGTCACAATCAAAAGCAAACATCAAACTCCAGCCATCCAATGTCTGGGATCCAACTCACGATCTTCTGGACTCCTCCAAGGGCTTGGGTCACTTCTCCAGCTCTGCCCACTGACTTCTGTGAACACCATGTGTGAGTGAATGTGGTGCACATAGTTAAACACAGTCAAAACATACAGAAAGTGAATAAAAATGTAATTAAAAAGAATTTGTCACAAATATGTTCTTATGTCCAACCAGATGGAGAAAAGCTCATAAGGTGTCATCACTACACAAAGAATTACAGGCAAATGAAGAGAGCCTGGAGTGGCAGAGGTGGTACTCTATGGAAGAACACAGCAATTGATTGACCAGGGCAAACTGTCATCCCTGAAAACACACATACAAATGATATTAGACAGACTGAACAGATTACACTTAGGAATATATGTATATATGTATATATAAATCTATGTAATAACTGAAGAGGCAATGAAAGAGAGAAGGGAGAGGCATATGAAAGGGAAGGAACAAATGATATAGCTAAATCATCAAAATAAAAAGTGTTCTTATAATTTTTAATAAAATCATAAAAGGTCATCATATTTTATACTCTGTTCATGTACAAAATGGTGTTTCATAAAAGGATCATTTTAAAAAGGATATTATTTCTTAAAAGGATATAGGTTGAGATAGTTCATTTGGTTATTTTTTTTCAAAGGAAACACTGCTCTGTTTATTTGTAAATTCTCAATCCCAAGGACAGACCTTAGGATCACAGATGCTTAATACATAAGCATTTTCACTGCTGAATTTGTTGACAAAATTTATTTTTTTCAGGGATAGTACAAAATAATGGCATGGCTGAATTTACTCCACAATAGGGGGAGTTAAATTAGTGAAGGGATGTTTTTTTTCATAGAATATTATGTAAGAGGTAAATATAAAGTTAATATATAGTAGCTAGCACCAATGTATATAATAACAGCATAAAAAGCAAATATATGCCATTATTTTTTTATTTAGCATGTATGTGTTTGTAGGTGTGCACATAATATGTATCCATGGAGATAACATGTGTCCAGAAGATAGCATCAAATGTTTTTCTCTATTATAGCAGTTCTCAACCTGTAGGTCATGACTTCGTTGGGGGCAGGGGGAGTCAGATAACCTGCATATAAGTTTATAACATTACAGTTTATAACAGTATAGCATTACAATTTATAACAGTAGCAAAATTGCAGTTATGAAGTATCCATGAAAATAATTTTATTGTTGGGGTCACCACAGGATGAAGAACTGTATTAAAGAGTCACAGCCTTAGGAAGGTTGAGAACCACTGCTTACTACTATCTGTCTTATTTCATTGAGTCAGAGTATCCCCCTGAACTTAGACCTACCTCTTGGTTTGTGACTGGGATGGCAGTCAGCAAGAGACCACACCTGGCCTGCTATGTGGGTGCTGCAATCTGGTTTAGTTATAGCTCTTATCTATTAAGCCATCTCTCTAGACCCCATGATTTCTTTCTGGAAAGGACTCACCTTTTGTCAACCATTCATATGTGGCAAATGCTGCAGAAAGCTCTGAAAATTCAGAGAAGATGCCCTTTCAGGATAAGAGGATCAGGTCTGGATTCTTTTCACTAAGGAAGTTGGACTCCACAAACTTAGGAAAATGCTCAGAGATTTTGTAGATGTAAGGAAATAATGGCTTTAAGAATGAAGCATCACCTTCCAGTCTGATCCTGTACCCTGAGCAAACCTTCGGCACTAGCTCCTCACCCAGTCCCACAACAACCAGAGGAAGTTCTACTCCAAGGCACTCTAACACATCCAGGATCTCAGGATTACTGGATCCCAGAATCCCAGAATCACAGGGACAGCTGGACTCTGAGGAGTTCTAATACAACCAGGATCACAGAATGGAAAGACTCCAGCCAGATACATCAAGGGCAGGTAGCACTAGAGATAATAAGATGGTGAGAGGCAAGCTTAAGAACACAAGCAAAAGAAACCAAGGTTACTTGGCTTCATTAAAACCCAGTTCTCCCACCATAGCAAGTCCTGGATACCCCATCACACTGTAAAAGCAGGATTCGGATTTAAAATCACTTTTTATGATGATGATAGAGGACTTTAAGAAGGACATAAATAACTCCCTTAAAGAAATACAGGGGAACACAGGTAAACAGGTAGAATCCCTTAAAGAGGAAACACATAAATCCCTTAAAGAATTAGAGGAAAACACAACTAAACAGGTTAAGGAATTGAACAAAACCATCCAGGATATAAAAATGGAAATAGAAACAATAAATAAATCACAAAGGGAGACAATCTTGGAGTTAGAAAACCTAGGAAAGAGATCAGGAGTCATAGATGCAAGCATCACCAACAGAATACAAGAGATAGAAGAGAGACTCTCAGGTACAGAAGATACCTTAGAAAACACTGACACAGCAGTCAAAGAAAATGCAAAAAGCAAAAAGTTCCTAACCCAAAACATCCAGGAAATCCAGGACACAATGAGAACATCAAACCTAAGGATAATAGGTATAGAAGAGAGTGAAGATTCCCAACTTAATGTGCCAGAAAATATCTTCAACAAAATTATAGAAGAAAACTTCCCTAACCTAAAGAAAGAGATGTCCATGAACATACAAGAAGCCTACAAAACTCCAAATAGATTGGACCAGAAAAGAAATTCCTCCTGTCATGTAATAATCAAAACACTAAATGTACTAAACAAAGAAAGAATATTAAAAGTAGTAAGAGAAAAAGGCCAAGTAACATATAAGGAAGACCTATCAGAATTACACCAGACTTCTTACCAGACACCATGGAAGCAAGAAGATCCTGGGCAGATGTCACACAGTCCCTAAGAGAACACAAATGCCAGACCAAGCTACTATAACCAGCAAACCTTTCAATCACCATAGATGGAGAAATCAAGATATTCCATGATTAAAACAAATTTACACAATATCTTTTCACAAATCCAGCCCTACAAAGGATAACAGATGGAAAACACAAACACCCTAAAAAAGCAAGAACATAGTCTTTCAACAAACCCCGAATAAGATAGCCACATAAACATAATTCCATCTCTAACAACAAAAATAACAGGAAGCAACAATCACTTTTTCTTAATATCTCTTAACATCAATAGACTCAATTCCCCAATACAAAGACATAGACTAACAGACTGGATACGTAAACAGGACCCAACATTTTGTTGCGTGCAAGAAATCCACCTCAGTGACAAAGATAGTCACTACCTCAGAGTCAAAGGCTGGAAAAAATTTTCCAAGCAAATGGTCCCAAGAAACAAGCTGGAGTAGCCATTCTAATATTGAATAAAATTGACTTTCAACCAAAAGTTATCAAAAAAGACAAGGAATAACACTTCATACTAGCAGAAGAAAAAAATCTACCAAGAAGAACTCTCAATTCTGAACATCTATGCTCCAAATGCAAGGGCATTCACCTTCATAAAAGAAACTTTACTAAAGCTAAAACTCACACTGAACCTTATACAATAATAGCGGGAGACTTCAACACCCCACTCTCATCAATGGACAGCACATGGAAACAGAAATTAAACAGAGACATAGTGAAACTAACAGAAGTAATGAACCAAATGGATCTAACAGATATTTATAGAACATTTTATCCTAAATCAAAAGAATATACCTTCTTCTCAGCACCTCACGGTACCTTCTCCAAAATTGACCATATAATCAGTCACAAAACAGGCCTCAACAGATACAAAAAGATTGAAATCATCCCATGCATCATATCAGATCACTACAGACTAAGGCTGGTCTTAAATGCCAACAAAAATAACGGAAAGCTCATATAAACATGGAAGCTGAATAATGAAAACATGGTCAAGGAAGAAATAAAGAAATTAAAGACTTTTTAGATTTTAGTTAAAATGAAGGTGCGTCATTTTTTTTTTATAGGCATGGGTTTCTTTCTTTCTTTCTTTCTTTTATTTTATTTTCTATATTCTTTATTTACATTCCTAATGATTTCCCCTTTCCCGGTTCCCCCCTCCCCGAAAGTCCCATAAACCCTCTTCCCTCCCCCTGTCCCCCATTCAACCCCCTCCCACTTCTCTGTCCTGGTATTCCCCTACACTGCTGCAAAAAAGTCTTTCTAGGACCAGGGGCCTCTCCTTCCTTCTTGGGAATCAATTGATATGTGAATTGTGTTTTTGGGTATTCTGAGCTTCTGGGCTAATAGCTAATTCTCAGTGACTGCATACCATCTGTGTTCTTTTGTGATCGGGTTACCTCACCTAGGATGATATTTTCCAGTTCCACCCATTTGCCTAAGAATTTCATGAATTCATTGCTGAGTAGTATTCCATTGTGTAAATATACCACAGTTTCTGTATCCATTCCTCCGTTGAGGAACATCTGGATTCTTTCCAGCTTCTGGCTACTATAAATAAGGCTGCTATGAATATAGTGGAGCATGTGTCCTTATTGCATGCCAGGGAGTCCTCTAGGTATATGCCCAGGAGTGGTATAACAGGGTCCTCCAGAAGTGTCATGCCCAGTTTTCTGAGAAACCGCCAGACTGATTTCCAGAATGCTTGTACCAGCTTGCAGTCCTACCAGCTGTGGATGAGTGTTCCTCTTTCTCCACATCCTTGCCAACACCTCCTGTCTCCTGAGTTTTTGATCTTAGCCATTCTGACTGGTGTGAGGTGAAATCTCAGGGTTGTTTTGATTTGCATTTCCCTAATGACTAAGGATGATAAACATTTCTTTAGGTGCTTCTCAGCCATTTGATATCCCTCAGGTGAAAATTCTTTGTTTAGCTCTGTACCCCATTTTTTTATATGTATTTTTTTACTAAATATAATCTTCATTTACATTTCAAGTGGTAAAACATTTCCAAGTTTCCCACCTCCCCAAAACCCCCCAACCCCCAACTCCTACTCCCTGCCTCCAAGTATATGCCCCTCCATCAGACCCACTCCCACCCCCCCCCCCCAATTTCCCCTTGTTGGGGCATTTATTTAACCTTCACCTGACCAAGGACAACTCCTCCCACTGATGCCCGACAAGGCATTCATCTGCCACATTTTAGGCTGGAACCATGTTGTACCCCATTTTTAATAGGGTTATTTGGCTCTTTGGAGTCTAACTTCCTAAGTTCTTTGTATATTTTGGATATTAGCCCTCTGTCGGATGTAGGGTTGGTAAAGATCTTTTCGCATTTGTTGGTTGCCATTTTGTCCAATTGACAGTGTCCTTTGCTTTATAGAAATTTTGTAATTTTATGAGTTTCCATTTGTCAATTCTTGATCTTAGAGCATAAGCTATTGGTGTTATGTTCAGGAAAATTTTCCCTGTGCCCATGTGCTCAAGGCTCTTCCCCTGTTTCTTTTCTGATAGTTTCCATGTGTCTGGTTTTATGTGGAGATCCTTGATCTGCTTGGAGTTGAACAGTACAAGGAGATAAGAATGGATCTATATGCATTCTTCTGCATGTTGACCTCCAGTTGAACCAGCACCATTTGTTGAAAAGGCTATCTTTTTTCCACTGGGTGGTTTTAGCTCCTTTGTCAAAGATCAAGTGACCATAGGTGTGTGGGTTCATTTCTGGGTCTTCAATTTTATTCCATTGATCTACCTGCCTATCACTGTACCAATACCACACAGTTTTTAACACTATTGCTCTGTAGTACTGCTTGAGGTTTAGGATACTGATTCCCCCAGAAGTTGTTTTGTTGTTGAGAATAGTTTTAGCTATCCTGGGTTTTTTGTTATTCCAGATGAATTTGAGAATTGCTCTTTCTAAATCTATGAAGAACTGAGTTGGGATTTTGATGGAGATTACATTGAATCTGTATATTGCTTTTGGCAAGATGATCATTTTTACTATAATAATCCTGCCAATCCATGAGCATGGTAGATTTTTCCATCTTCTGAAGTCTTCTTCGATTTCCTTCTTCAGAGACTTGAAGTTCTTGTCATACAGATCTTTCACTTGTTTGGTTAGAGTCACACCAAGATACTTTATATTGTTTGTGGCTATTGTGAAGGGTGTAATTTCCCTAATTTCTTTCTCAGTCTGATTATCCTTTGAGTATAGGAATGCTACTGACTTGCTTGAGTTGATTTTATATCCAGCCACTTTGCTGAAGTTATCAGCTATAGGAGTTCTCTGGTGGAGTTTTTTGGGTCACTTATGTATACTCTCATATCGTCTGCAAATAGTGATAGTTTGAACCAATCTCCATTTAGATTGATGTTGGCTACCTGTTTGCTGTAAATTGCTTTTACTTTGTTTAGATATGGGCCTTGAATTCCTGATCTTTCCAAGACTTTTAGCATGAAAGGATGCTGAATTTTGTCAAATGCTTTTTCAGCATCTAATGAAATGACCATGTGAGGGTCACACCAAGATACTTTATATTGTTTGTGGCTATTGTGAAGGGTGTAATTTCCCTAATTTCTTTCTCAGTCTGATTATCCTTTGAGTATAGGAATGCTACTGACTTGCTTGAGTTGATTTTATATCCAGCCACTTTGCTGAAGTTATCAGCTATAGGAGTTCTCTGGTGGAGTTTTTTGGGTCACTTATGTATACTCTCATATCGTCTGCAAATAGTGATAGTTTGAACCAATCTCCATTTAGATTGATGTCATGGTATATCTGGGTTTCTCCATCTATGTTGATTGAGAGTTTTGCTGGGTATAGTAGTCCGGACTGGCATTTGTGTTCTCTGAGAGTCTGTATGAGATCTGCCCAGGATCTTTTAGCTTTCATAGTTTCTGGTGAGAAGTCTGGTGTAATTCTGATAGGTCTTCCTTTATATGCTACTTGGAAAGTATAACCCCCCAACCCCCAACTTTTTATGGCACAGATTGCTGAGGGGCTGCCCTGCTCCTGGGTGCCATTGGAACCCTGGTTTGCCTTGCCCCACGCGGTGTTATACTCAGGATTTCTCTGTGTTCCTGGTTGTCCCTGTCTGGTCTGTCACTGGAGCAAAGATGGTGGGGGCTGTGGGACTCCCTCCAGGCACAGATCACCCTGCAGGGCAAATGACCCATGGCAGGGTTCTCGCACAGATGATCGCAGAGCTCCCCAGCTCTCAATCTAAATGGATAGTAGAACTAGTTTGGAAAGTTTTCCTCTTAGCACTGCTTTCATTGTGTCCCATAAGTTATGGTATGTTGTGCCTTCATTTTCATTAAATTCTAAAAAGTCTTTGATTTCTTTCCTTATTTCTTCCTTGACCAATGTATCATTGAGTAGAACCTTGTTCAGCTTCCATGTGTATGTGGGCTTTCTGTTTTTTATTGCTATTGAAGACCACCCTTACTCCATAGTGATCTGATAGGAGGCATGGGATTAGTTCGATCTTCTTATATCAGTTGAGGTCTGTTTTGTGACCAATTATATGGTCGATTTTGGAGAAGGTACCATAAGGTGCTGAGAAGAATGTATATTCTTTTGCTTTAGGATGAAATGTTCTATATATATATATCTGTCAAATCCATTTGGTCCAAAGCTTCAATTAGTTTCACTGTGTCCCTGTTTAGTTTCTCTTTTCCTGATCGGTCCATTGTGGAGAGTTGAGTGTTGAAGTCACCTACAATTATTGTGTGATTTGCAATGTGTGTTTTGAGTTTTAGTAATGCTTCTTTTACGAATGAGGGTGTCCTTGCATTTGGAGCATAGATGTTCAGAATTGAGAGTTCTTCTTGGTGGATTTTTCCTTTGACCAGTATGTAGTGTTCTTCTGTGTCTTTTTTGATGACTTTAGGTTGAAAGTCAATTTTATCTGATATTAGAATGGCTACTCCAGCTTGTTTCCTGGGACCATTTGCTTGTAAAATTGTTTTCCAGCCTTTTACTCTGATGTAGTGTTTGTCTTTGACACTGAGGTGCGTTTCCTGTACGCAGCAAAATGTTGGGTCCTGTTTACATATCCAGTCTGTTAGTCTATGTCTTTTTATTGGGGAATTGAGACCATTGATGTTAAGAGAGATTAAGGAATAGTGTTTATTGCTTCCTGTTATTTTTGATGTTATTTTTACATTTGGGTTTGATGAAAGAAGGTTACTATCTTGCTTTTTCCAGGGTGTAGTTTCTCTCCTTTTTTGGCGATTTCCACCTATTATCCTTTGCAAGGATGGGTTTCTGGAAAGATATAGTATAAGTTTGGCTTCGTCATGGTATATCTGGGTTTCTCCATCTATGTTGATTGAGAGTTTTGCTGGGTATAGTAGTCCGGACTGGCATTTGTGTTCTCTGAGAGTCTGTATGAGATCTGCCCAGGATCTTTTAGCTTTCATAGTTTCTGGTGAGAAGTCTGGTGTAATTCTGATAGGTCTTCCTTTATATGCTACTTGGTCTTTTTCTCTTACTGCTTTTAATATTCTTTCTTTGTTTAGTACATTTGGTGTTTTAATTATTACGTGACGGGAGGTATATCTGTTCTGGTCCAGTCTGTTTGGAGTTCTGTAGGCTTCTTGTAGGTTCATGGGCATCTCTCTCTTTTGGTTAGGGAAGTTTTCTTCCATAATTTTGTTGAAGATATTTACTGTCCCTTTACGTTGTGAATCTTCACTCTCATCTATACCTACAATCCTTAGGTTTGGTGTTCTCATTGTGTCCTGGATTTCCTGGATATTTTGGGTTACACGTTTTTTGCATTTTGCATTTTCTTTGACTGTTGAGTTGATGCTTTCTATGGTATCTTCGGCATCTGAGATTCTTTCTTCTATCTCTTGTATTCTATTGTTGATGTTTGCATCTATGACCCCTGATTTCTTCCCAAAGTTTTCTATCTCCAAAGTTGTCTCCCTTTGTGATTTCTTAGTTGTTTCTACTTCCTTTTTTAGATCCTGGATGGATATGCTCAGTTCCTTCACTTGTTTGTTTGTATTTTCCTGTAATTCTTTAAGATATTTTTGTGTTTCCTCTTTCAGGATTTCTGCCTGTTGATCCAAGTTCTCCTATATATCTTTAAGTGATTTTTGTGTTTCCTCTTTATGGGCTTCTATCTGTTGACCCATATTCTCCTGAATTTCTTTAAGCGATTTTTGTGTTTCCTCTGTAAGGGTTTCTACCTGTCGACTCATGTTCTCCTGTACTTCTTTAAGAGATTTATTTATGTCCTTCTTGAAATTCTCTAATAGCATCATGAGGTGTGCTTTTAAATCCAAATCTTGCCTTTTTGGTGTGTTGGGGTATCCAGGGCTTGCTGTTTTTGGAGATTTGGGTTCAGATGGTGCCATATTGCCTTGATTTTGTTAGTAATGATTCTATGTTTGCTTTTCACCATCGGTTAACTCTGGTGTTAACTGGTCCTGCTGTCACTGGCTAGTGCTTGAACCTCCTGTGAGCCTGCAAGGCTATTTCTGCACCCCTTGATGACCAGGTTTCCCTTGGCACAGATTGCTGAGGGGCTGCCCTGCTCCTGGGTGCCATTGGAACCCTGGTTTGCCTTGCTCCATGCGGTGTTATACTCAGGATTTCTCTGTGTTCCTGGTTGTCCCTGTCTGGTCTGTCACTGGAGCAAAGATGGTGGGGGCTGTGGGACTCCCTCCAGGCACAGATCACCCTGCAGGGCAAATGACCCATGGCAGGGTTCTCGCACAGATGATCGCAGAGCTCCCCAGCTCTTAAGCATAGGTGGAACCCTAGTTGGCTGTGTCCCAAGCGATGTTATACTCAGGATATCTCTGTGTACCTGGGTGCCCCTATCTGGTCAGTCACTGGAGCAAAAATGGCAGAGGCTTCGGGACCCCCTGCAAGCGTGGGGTTCCCTGCAGGGTAAATGTCCTATAGTAGGACTGGCACACAGACAACCACAGAGCTGCCTAGCTCTTGGGCGCAGGCGGAACCATAGTGGGCTGTGTCCCAAGTGATGTTATACTCGGAATATTTCTGTGTACCTGGTTTTCCCTGTCTGGTCCATCACTGGAGCAAAGATGGCCATGAAGGTGCATCATACAAAGACTTATGGGACATAATGAAAGCAGTGCTAAGAGGAATAATCATAGCTGAGTGCCTCCAAAAAGAAACTGGAGAGAGCATACACTAGCAGCTTAACAGTGCACTTGAAAGTTCTAGAACAAAAAGAAACAAATACACCCAAGAGGAGTAGACAGCCAGAAATAATCAAACTCAGGGCTATAATCAACCAAGTAGAAATAAAAAGAACTATACAAAGTATCATCAAAACCAGGAACTGGTTCTTTGTGAAAATCAACAAGACAGATAAATCCTTGGCCAGACTAACCAGAGGGCACAGAGATAGTATCCAAATTAACCAAATCAGAAATGAAAACGGAGACATAACAAGGGAAACTGAAGAAATTCAAAACATTGTCAGATACTACTACAAAAGCCTATACTCAGCAAAATTGGAAAATCTGGATGAAATGGACAATTTTCTAGACAGAAACCAGGTGCCAGAGTTAAATCAGGATCAGATAAATCATCTAAACAGTCCCCTAACCCCTAAAAAATAGCAGCAGTGATTAACAGTCTTCCAACCAAAAATGCCCAGGACCAGATGGGTTTAGTGGAGAATTCTATCAGACCTTCAAAGAAGGCCTAATACCAATACTCTTCTAACTATTCCACAAAATAGAAACAGAAGGAACATTACCCAATTTATTCTGTTAAGCCACTGTTACACTGATATCAAAACCTCACAAAGACCCAACAAAGAAAAAGAACTTCAGACCATTTTCCCTTATGAATATTGATGCAAAAATACTCAAGAAAATTCTTTTTTTTATTTTCTATACTTTTTATTTACATTCCCAATGATTTCCCCTTTCCCTGTTCCCCCCTCCCCGAAAGTCCCATAAGCCCTCTTCCCTTCCCCTGTTCCCCAGTCAACCCCCTCCTGCTTCTCTGTCCTGGTATTCCCCTACACTGCTACATCCAGTCTTTCCAGGACCAGGGGTCTCTCCTTCCTTCTTCTTGGAAATCAATTGATACGTGAATTGTGTCTTGCGTATTCCGAGCTTCTGTGTTAATATCTCCTTATCAGTGACTGCATACCCTGTGTGTTCTTTTGTGATTAGGTTACCTCACTAAGGATGATATTTTCCAGTTCTGACCATTTGCCTAAGAATTTCATGAATTCATTGTTTTTAATTGCAGAGTAGTATTCCATTGTTTAAATATACTACATTTTCTGTATTAATTTCTCTGTTGAGAGACATCTGGGTTCTTTCCAGCTTCTGGGAATTATAAATAAGGCTGCTATGAACATAGTGAAGCATGTGTCCTTATCGCATGCCAGGGTTGCATCAGACTTCTCACCAGAGACTATGAAAGCTAGAAGATCCTGGACTCTAAGAGAACACAAATGCCAGCCCAGACTACTATATCCAGAAAAACTCTCAATCACCATAGATGGAGAGACCAAGATATTCCATGAAAAAACCAAATTTACACAATATCTTTCCACAAACCCAGCCCTGCAAAGGATAATAGGTGGAAATCGCCAATACAAGGAGAGAAACTAAACCCTGGAAAAAACGAGATAGTAACCTTCTTTCATCAAACCCAAAAGTAGAAAACCACTCAAACATTTAGATAGCATCAAAAATAGCAGGAAGCAATGATCACTACTCTTTTTTTTATTTTATTTTATTTTTTTTAATTTACACAATATCTTTCCACAAATCCAGCCCTGCAACGGATAATAGGTGGAAACCTCCAATACAGGGAGAGAAACAACACCCTGGAAAAAATGAGATAATAACCTTCTTGAATTAAACCCAAAAGTAGATAACCACTCAAACATAAAGATAGCGTCAAGAATGGCAGATGGCAATAATCACTATGCCTTAATCTCTCTTAATATCGATGGTCTCAATTCCCCAATTAAAAGACATAGACTAGCAGACTGGATACGTAAACAGGACCCAGCATTTTGCTGCATGCAGGAAACGCACCTCAGTGTCAAAGACAAACACTACCTCAGAGTAAAAGGCTGGAAAACAATTTTACAAGCAAATTGCCCCAAGAAACGAGGTGGAGTAGCCATCCTAATATCGGATAAAATTGATTTTCAACCTAAAGTCATCAAAAAAGACACAGAAGGACACTACATACTGATCAAGGGAAAAAACCACCATCAAGAACTCTCAATTCTGAATATCTATGCTCCAAAGGCAAGGGCACCCCGCTCTCTGAAATGGATCGTTCAGGACCTCCTCATTTTGTTGATTCTTTGTATGGTTTTATTTGTTTCTACTTGATTGATTTCAGCCCTGAGTTTGATGATTTCCTGCCTTCTACTCCTCTTTGGTGTATTTGCTTCTTTTTGTTCCAGGGCTTTCAGGTGTGCCATTAAGCTGTTAGTGTATGCTGTCTCCCGTTTCTTTTTGGCTGCACTCAGGGCTATGAATTTTCCTCTTAGCAGTGCTTTCATTGTGTCCCATAAATTAGGGTATGTTGTGCCTTCATTTTCATTAACTTTCAAAAAGTCTTTGATTTCTTTCTTTATTTCCACCTTGACCAAGTTATCATTGAGTAGAGCATTGTTCAGCCTCCATGTGTACGTGGGTTTTCTTTTGTTTTTGTTGCCATTGAAGACCACCCTTATTCCATAGTGATCTGATAGGAGGCATGGGATTAGTTCTATCTTCTTATATCTGTTGAGGTCTGATTTGTGACCAATTATATGGTCAATTTTGGAGAAGGTACCATGAGGTGCTGAGAAGAAGGTGTATTCTTTAGCTCTAGGATGAAATGTTCTGTACATATCTGTTAGTTCCATTTGGTCCAAGGCTTCAATTAGATTCACTGTGTCCCTGTTTAGTTTCTGCTTTCCTGAATGATCCATTTCAGAGAGCGGGGTGTTGAAGTCACCCACTATTATTGTGTGCGGTGCGATGTGTGCTTTGAGTTTTAGTAAAGTTTCTTTTACGAATGAGGGTGCTCTTGCATTTGGAGCATAGATATTCAGAATTGAGAGTTCTTGATGGTGGATTTTTCCCTTGATCAGTATGTAGTGTCCTTCTGTGTCTTTTTTGATGACTTTAGGTTGAAAATCAATTTTATCTGATATTAGGATGGCTACTCCACCTCGTTTCTTGGGGCCATTTGCTTGTAAAATTGTTTTCCAGCCTTTTACTCTGATGTAGTGTTTGTCTTTGACACTGAGGTGCGTTTCCTGCATGCAGCAAAATGCTGGGTCCTGTTTACGTATCCAGTCTGCTAGTCTATATCTTTTAATTGGGGAATTGAGACCATTGATATTAAGAGAGATTAAGGCATAGTGATTATTTCCATCTGCCATTCTTGACGCTATCTTTATGTTTGAGTGGTTATCTACTTTTGGGTTTGATTCAAGAAGGTTATTATCTCATTTTTTCCAGGGTGTTGTTTCTCTCCCTGTATTGGAGGTTTCCACCTATTATCCGTTGCAGGGCTGGATTTGTGGAAAGATATTGTGAAAATTTGGTTTTATCATGGAGTATCTTGGTCTCTCCATCTATGGTGATTGAGAGTTTTGCTAGGTACAGTAGTCTAGGCTGGCATTTGTGCTCTCTTAGTGTCTGCATGAGATCTGCCCAGGATCTTCTGGCTTTCATAGTCTCTGTTGAGAAGTCTGATGTGATTCGGATAGGTCTTCCTTTGTATGTTACTTGGCCCTTTTCTCTTACTGCTTTTAGTATTCTTTCTTTGTTTAGAACATTTGGTGTTTTGATTATTATGTGACGGGAGGTATTTCTGTTCTGGTCCAGTCTGTTTGGAGTTCTGTAGGCTTCTTGTACGTTCATCGGCATCTCTCTCTTTAGGTTAGGGAAGTTTTCCTCCATAATTTTGTTGAAGATGTTTACTGGCCCTTTAAGTTGCAAATCTTTACTCTCATCTATACCTATAATCCTTAGGTTTGGTCTTCTCATTGTGTTCTGGATTTCCTGGATGTTTTGGGTTACACGTTTTTTGCATTTTGCATTTTCTTTGACTGTTGAGTCGATGCTTTCTATGGAATCTTCAGCACCTGAGATTCTTTCTTCCATCTCTTGTATTCTATTGTTGATGTTTGCATCTATGACTCCTGATTTCTTCCCAAGGTTTTCTATCTCCAAAGATGTCTCCCTTTGTGATTTCTTAGTTGTTTCTACTTCCTTTTTTAGTTCCTGGATGGATTTGCTGAGATCCTTCACTTGTTTGTTTGTATTTTCCTGTATTTCTTTAAGGTATTTTTGCATTACCTCTTTCAGGATTTCTTCCTGATGACCCACGTTCTCCTGCATTCCTCTGAGCGATTTTTGTGTTTCCTCCTCATGGGAATCCATCTGTTGATCCATTGTCTCCTGCATTTCTTTAAGCAATTCTCGTGTTTCCTTTGTAAGGGCATCTAACCGTTGATTCATTTCTTTAAGTAATTGTTGTGTTGCCTCCTTATGGGCATCCGTCTGTTGACCCATATTCTTCTGCATTTCTTTATGCAATTTTTGTGATTCCTTTGTGAGTGCATCTACCCGTTGATTCATCTCGTAAAGCGATTTTTGTGTTGTCTCCTTGTGCGCCTCCATCTTTTGATCCATGTTCTCCCGCATTTCTCTAAGCGATTTTTGTGTTTCCTTTGTAAGGACTTCTAACCGTTGATTCATGGTCTCCTGTAATTCTTTATTAGATTTATTTGTGTCCTTCTTGTGATCCTCTAATAGCATTATGAAAAGTGATTTTAAATCCAGATCTTGTCTTTCAGGTGTGGTGGGGTATCCAGGACTTGCTGCTGTTGGAGAGTTGGGTTCGGATGGTCCCATATTACTTTGATTTCTGTTAGTAACATTCCTACGTTTGCCTTTTGCCATCTGGATACCTCTGATGTTAGTTGGTCCTGCTGCCACTGGCTGTTGGTTGGACCTCCTGTGAGCCTGCAAAGCTATTTCTGCCCCCTCCCCCGGATTACCAGGATTCCCCTGGCACCGATTTCTGGGGCCTGCCTGCTCCTGAGTGACTTTGGAGCCCTGATGTGCCTTGCCCCAAGTGATCTTATATTGGGGAGTCCTCGCACATCCAAAGGCTCAGCCTAGTGGATTCCTGGAGCAGAGGTCGCCAAAGGGAGGCTGGTAGGCTCCTGCCCTGTGCAGGGGTGTTTGATCTCTTCTGGGGGGGGAGGGGGCTTCCCTCTGCCAGGCAGAAGTCCCACAGCAGAGCTAGCACGCTGATTACTGCAGATCCGCCCAGTTCTTGGGTGCCACGTGCACACAATCCGCCCAAGACCCAAGTGATATTATGCCTGTCTGTCTCAGAGCCTGGCTGTCCCAACTTCCCGGCCACTGGAGCAAAGATGGCGGAGTGCACTCTGCACAGTCTCCGTGGTGCTGCTCACCCTGCAGACGCGATGGCCTGCAGATCTGGCACTCAGAAGACCACAGCGCTGACCCGTTCTAGGGCGCAGACGGAAGCCCCAACAGGCCGTGTCCCAAGTGATGTTATATTGGGGGGAGAGCCTGGGTACCTGTCTCTTCAGTGCAGTCTACCGGAACAGAGGTCGCAGAAGGGAAACTGGTAGGCTCCCGCCCAGTTCGGGGTCCCTCTGCCAGGCAGAAGTCCCACAGCAGAGCTGGTGCGCTGGTTACTGCAGATCAGCCCAGCACTTGGGAGCCGCATACACACAAGCCTGGCTGTCCCAACTTCCCGGCCACTGGAGCAAAGATGGTGGAGTGCCTCTTTAATATCTCTTAACATCAATGGTCTCAAGAAAATTCTTGCAAACAAAGTCCAAGAACACATCAAAATGATCATTCAGCTTGATCAAGTAGTTTTCATCCCAGAGATGCAGGAATGGTTCAATATATGGACGTCCATCAATATAATCCACTACATAATCAAACTCAAAGAAAAAAAAACCATATGATCATTTCATTAAATGCTGAAAAATCATTTGACAAAATTCAACATTGCTTCATGTTAAAAATCTTGGAAAGATCAGGAAGTTAAGGTTCATGCCTAAACATCGTAAAAGCAATATGTATCAAATCTATAGCCAATATCAAATTAAATGGAGAGAAGCTTGAATCAATACCACTAAAATCAGGGGATAGACTAAGCTGCCCACTCTTTTCCTATCTATTCATTACAGTACATGAAGTTCTAGCTAGAGCAATTGGACAACAAAAGGAGGCCAAAGGGATACAAATTGGAAATGAAGAAGTCAAAATATCACTATTTGCAGAAGATATGATAGTATACTTAAGTGAGCCCAAACATTCTACCAGAGAACTCCTAAACCTTATAAACAACTTCAGAAAAGTGGCTGGATATAAAATTAGCTCAAACAAATCACTAGCCTTCCTATACACAAAGGATAAACAGGTTGAGTAAGAATTTAGGGAAATGACACCCTTACAATAGTCACAAATAATTTAAAATTCCTTGGTGTGATTCTAAAGAAGCAAGTGAAAGATCTGTATGACAAGAACTTCAAGTCTCTGAAGAAAGAAATGGAAGTATCTCTCAGAAGATAGAAAGTTCTCCCATGCTCATGGATTGGCAGGATGATTATAGTAAAAATGGTCATCTTGCCAAAAGCAATCTACAGGTACAATGCAATACCCATCAAAATTCCAATTCAATTTTTCATAGAGTTAGAAAGAGCAATTTGCAAATTTATTTGGAATAACAAAAAACCCAGGATAGCTAAAACTATTCTCAACAACAAAACAACTTCTGGGGGAATCACCCTCTCTTACCTCAAGCTGTATTACAGAGCCATAGTGATAAAAACTGTAAGGTATTGGGACAGAGACAAGCAGGAATATCAATGGAATAGAATCGAAGACCCAGAAATGAACCCATACACCTATGTTCACTTGATCTTTGACAGAGGATCTAAAACCATCCAGTGGAAGCAATTTTTACAAATGGTGCTGGTTCAACTGGAGGTCAGCATGTAGAATGCAAATTGACCCGTTCTTATCTCCTTGTACAAAGCTCAAGTCCAAGTGGATCAAGGACCTCCACATAAAACCAGATACATTGAAACTAATAGAAAAGAAAGTGGGGAAGAGCTCAGGAGCATGGACCCAGGGGAAAATTTCCTGAACGAAACACCAATGGCCTATGCTCTAAAATCAAAAATCGACAAATAGGACCTCATAAAATCGCAGAGATTCTATAAGGCAAAGGACACTGTCAATAGGACAAAACAGCAACGAACAACTTGGGAAAAGATCTTTACCAATATTACTTCTGATAGAGGGCTAATATTCAATATATACAAAGAACTCAAGAAGTTAGACTCCAGAGAATCACATAACCCTATTAAAAATGGGGTATAGAGCTAAATAAAATATTTTCAACTGAGGAATAATGAATGGCCGAGAAGCACCCAATGAAATGTTCAACATTCTTAGTCATCAGGGAAATGCAAATCAAAACAACCCTGAGATTCCACCTCACACCAGTCAGAATGGCTAAGATAAAAAACTCAGGTGACAACATATGCTGGTGAGGATGAGAAAGAGGACCACTCCTCCATTGTTGGTGGGATTGCATGCTGGTACAACCACTCTGGAAACGAGTCTGATGGTGCCTCAGGAAACTGGACATAAAACTACCTGAGAACCCAGCTATACCACTTCTGGGGATATAGCCAAAAGATTCTCCAACATATAAAAAGGACACATGTTCCACTATGTTCATAGCAGCCGTATTTATAATAGCCAGAAGCTAGAAATAACTCACAAGTCCTTCAACAGAGGAATGGATACCTAAAATGTGATACATTTACACCATGGAATACTACTCAGCTCTTAAAAACAATGAATTCATGAAATTCTTAGGCAAATGGATAAAACTAGAAAATATCGTCCTGAGTGAGGTAATCCAATCACCAAAGAATACACATGGTATGCACTCACTGATAAGTGGGTATTAGTCCAAAAGCTGGGAATACTCAAAATACAATTCGCAGACCACATGAAGCTCAAGAAGAAGGAAGACCAAAGTGTGGGTGTCTCGGTCCTTCCTATAATGGGGAGAAAACTACTCATGGGATTGAATAAGGAGATAAAGTGTAGAGCAGAGACTGAAGGAAATGTCATCCAGAGAAAGCTCCACCTGGGGACCCATCCTGTATACAGTCACCAAATTCGAGCATGGAGCATGGGAGAGACCCATGGCTCTAGCTGCATGTGCCCCAGAGGATGGCCTTTTTTGGGCATCAAATGGAGGAGAGGCCCTTGATACTCTGAATGCTCGATGCCCCAGTGTAGCGGAATGCCAGGGCAGGAAGTTGGGATTGGGTGGATGGAGTATCGTGTAGGAGTTTTCAGGGGTGAGCAGTGACTGGGAAAGGGGATAACATTTGAAATGTAAATAAAGAAAGTATCCAATAAAAATACAAAAAATTTTGCAAACATAAAACCTAATGAAACATCAACTTTAAAAGGCAAGGGAATCACAGAACAGATGGGGTCTGAGACTGGATCTTCTATCATTCCAATACCAAATCCAACTTGAACATGTCTGGACTTACAAAATGCCAAGGGGTACTAGAAGTCTATGGATATCAGGGTAGACATTAAATCAGTGAGCTGGTGGGAGGGAAGACCAGAATTCCCTTGTATTGTGTTTCGATGATGCAATATACATGTAAAGATCACCTTGTATGCTCTTTGCCTTCTAAAAGGCCATTATATGTCAGAGGAAGAGGAAGCAATTCAGTACAGAACATGTTCTCATAGCCTAAATGATGGTGCTTGGTGAGTTGTGGTTCTAAAGGTACCAAACGGGGAGCCAAAGTTCTCCAACTGCTGCATACTTTGACAAGGAAAAATCTATTTTTGTCTTCCAATCTACATTTATGACCTAAGTCAGGTAAATAAGCCTGGCTTATTTTTGTAACATTTTTATGCAGATAGTCTGTTATTCACTGTGGTTTCAGATGTGCAATAATTTGTACAATGGTCTATTCCCAAGTATGCCTTTAAGCAGAACAAATGTGTTTTTCTATATAGCTCCTTGCCTTAATAAATATGTAATATAAATTTAAGTAAACTTCTATTTTGTATATTTGTAAACTACAAAGTAAACAAATGAACATTTTGTGGAGTTTGTATTTTGCACACTCAAGATGAGAAATAAGTTTTAAGTAAACCTATACTTTATCTGGAAAAAAAGGGCAAGAAAACGTCCCATGAATAACAAATTTAGTGTTTCAACTGTGGGGAGTTTAATCAGACAGAAACATTTTGAAACTTTTTACCTTTCCTTCCCTTCACTCTCCTCCTCTCCCTTCCTCTTCATGAACATCTCCTCCTTTTTTCTTGTAGAGAATCAAATGCATAGCCTCATGCATGTCAGACAAGCATTGTACCCTAAGCTATAGCCTGAGTCTAATCAATATCTTCTTTCATGAACTGCTTTCTTATTAGTGGGAGTGTTGAGACTTGACAACCAAGAGCACAGTTGGAATGATGCCAGTGTTTGACTAGTTGTTTAGTATTTAGATGACTCTAGAGGAGTTGTTCTGAGGTACAGATTTGCCTTTATTAGAAGATTATTTCTTCAAGGAAACTTGGTCACAGGTACCTCTACCAAAAACCTCTTTTGCTTATGGTCATTAATTGTAGGAGATTTGGTATTCACACCCATGACCTACTCAACTCATCATCTATTTCAACTCAGGGAGTGTTGTTCCAAATGCTGCATTAGGCACTACAATATGGTATGAGCCACCACACACCCCAAGTCTTTGAGAAGCCCTGGACCGGAAGTGAGACTGGCATTGACTGCACCAATGCCTGACTGAATAGTATAATTTTCAGACTCTAAGGGAGATAAAGATTCCAGGATGTTAGGGAGTGTGAAGGAGGATACAGTTAAAGCATCAAAAATGCTGATGCCATGTATATATTTGCTTGCACTCATCCCAGACAGTGGCATCTTCATTGGAAGATGCGCTCATATAATCTTGCCTCAAAGAAGGCTACATGTTTTGGTCCCTGCACTTTATTTCTAGTATTCTTACTTTAAAAAGTCTTCAGGACTTTTCAAACTTGAATCTATAACCTACAAGGTCTCGATGAAACTGTAATCTATGACATCCTAGGTAGAGAATGAAAGTAATTTTTTTCTATTTGTTCATATTAGTAGCAAACAATAACTATAGGTAGATGGTTTGATATTCTACAATTCTCTGAGGACTTTTCTGTGTGCTCTTTGGATACAGGATATTTGTACCTTGGAATATGTCAATTTGGCTGAGGAGTTAAGATGTCATATGAAAGTGAACAAGACGTGTTGAGTTAGTGATAAAGATCATGCACACTGCTGACTTTCAGGAGAAAACTAATTTTTATCGAGTGTTTATTACATGTTATACTTTATGCAAGGCAATATCCTATAATCCTTGTAACTTCCCTGCAAGAGTTATCTCTATTTTATAGTTGAGGAAACTGAAACTCACACAAAATGACAAAAGTTGTACGAAACAAAGATGGAATTCCAGCTCAGGCCTGGACCAAGAGTTGTAGGGAATAAAATAAAGAGAGATAGCTTATGGGAAAGGTAACTTGAATTTTACTTTGAAAAATTTATGAATGGTAAAATTGGAGGGAAAAGGTTTCTCTGATGATTGGTAGCATAGAGAAGACAGATACTTCTGAGATGAATGGGCTTTGGTTGAGGGAGTAGATGGCCAACCTGCAATTCAAAGTTAATCATGTTTGCCCTGCTTTTGCATGACTCTGGGTTTCCTTTTTCCTACGTGAGGTATCTTGGCTGTGCAGCTTGGTAAGTTCAGAATTTCATCTCATGTCTGAGTGGAAACCTCAATCTTGAAATGACTTGTGGTGTCTGGGAGGCGATGGAGGAGTCAAGCCATGTCTCTAACACCTCCACCCTTACCCCTCGCCAGGGCCCCAGGGAGTGTACAGCCTCCACACTCCCTGAGTCAGGCCCCTTGCTTTCTCCAGCCACATGGGATGGTGAAAGGGGACTTTGCTGCAGAATGCCAAGAAAACATTCATCATGTTTTCCTTCTGAGCTCACTTTACAACCCATTGCACTCATCTTTTATGGGTGAGCCCAGCGGCTTTTCCCACTTCAGATGCTTCCTTCTCACACATTTGCTTTTATAGACTCTGCTGCAAGCCCCGCCCAGGCACACAAAACCAAAGGGGGGTGAATCATGTTACGATTATTTTCACTCTGTGAAACCAGACTGGATATGGAGCTGGAAAAGGATTGTCATGGCAACCTGGAATGGTTCTCATTTAATGGGGACATTTGGTACCAAAGTTAATGGAGTTCTCCCCCTCTTCTACAATGTGCATCCATCCTCAACTCTCTTAAACTCTCTGTAATGAATGAACCTTCAAATTTTATCCTAGAAATGCTGATTTCTCATCCTTCTGACACTCTGTCATGGGGTTCCTGGGTAGAAGAGTGATTATGGAAACCAAGCATCTTGCATTTCATAGTTCCACTATCTTCAACACAACGGTAAGTCTACATTCAGCTGACAGAGAATGAATGGCTTCTTTGTTCATATTAGTAACAACCAATAACTATAGGAAGATGGTTTGATATTCCACAAAGCCTGGGTCATGTTTATAAGTCAGATATAGAATTGGGTACATGACTTGTTCTCTGTTCCAATGATTGAGACTCTAATGATTACTCTCAACTGAAAAGGAAGAGAAAATGTAGCCTGAATGTCTAGGAAAGATGTAGAAAAGATATACATCTGTTAGACATCGGGGAGAGTTTAGGAAACCCTCAGTCAATCTTTCCTGAGTCAACTTAATCTGGCATTCCCATCACACTAGGAGATAAAGATAAGTCTATGCAAGAGCAGCAAGGGCTGTCAACTACTGATTCATCTCTCCAGCCTCAAATTTGATATTATCATTATTAATTATTCTATTTTATTTATATTATGTGTGAGAGATACCAATGCTGAGAGGCTAAGAGTCTTGTTGAATGTTTGATTTAGAACTTTCACTGCTTATTTGGCTTAGGCACACCAATGGCAGCACTACAAATGTGTCATATTATGTACCTTAAAGACTTTTAGTGTAACAGGAATTACCTCTTATTCAATTTCATTCACAAAAGCCCAATGATGAAATTTGTGTGAATGTCAGCTCTAGGGTATCAGGATCACCCTCTACACTGTCTGCCATTTTATTTGGTCTTAGTTAGATGACACTTGATATTCAAAAGCAATAGTGTGGAAAGATGTCTAAAGATCCAATCTGTTTGGCAGTCATGTTCCTAAATGACTTCTAAAATGAGTTTCTGGAATTTGATTTCCTCAAACCTTGTGACAGTGCTACAGCTGGTGGCTCAGAAGTTCCTCAGAGAGGTAACACACAGAGTCAGGAAACTGACTGTAAACCATCATTTCAGAGCTTCTCATCAATTAGTCAGTTTTCCAGGAGAAAATTAGTTATCCTTTCCTTCGAAGGATTCACAGAAGCAGGTAGGTAAACTAACCCACAATGCATTTTCCATAGCCACAGATGGCTATGTGAGAAGAGTTTCATGTTTCTTCAGTTACTTTTCTATTGCCATGATAACATACCATGACCAAAGCAACTTAAAAAAGAAAATGTCAATTTGTGGCTCATGGTTCCTTCCAGAGACTTAGAGTCTATGACCACCGTGACAGGGAGCATGGAAGCAGGCAGGCATGATGCTGGAGCAGTAGCTAAGAGCTTACATCTGATCCACAAGCACATGTCAGAGAGCATTAACTGTGAATCACAGTGAGGCTTTAGAAACCTCAATGCCCACCCCCAGAGACACACCCCTCAACAAGACCACACCTTCTAATCCTTCACAAACAGTTCCACAAACTAGGGACTAAGCTTTCAAATGTATGAGCTATGATGGTCAGTCTTATTCAAACCAGCACAAAAAGTATGACTAGAAAGTTGGGATTAGGGTTGAGTGGTCCATCTGTTATACCAGACACTTGGTTTTTATAATGTCCATGAATCCCAGCATGGTCATCTGTGTGGGTTTAAGGAAGATGTTCTGGATGGTATAGAACTATATACCAAAATAAAGGTCAAGCCAGTGGCTGCTAAATTCTTCCTTGCTACAAGATAAAAACAAGGATGTGTATGTCAGTTTCCCTATCCCCAAGACTTGCTAAATAAAATTATCCTTTGTGGGACAAATTATTCCTATAGTGACAATTCTATCTGGGAGTATGTCCTTCTATCTAAATGTCAACACTTGCTATACTAATATTCTATGACAAACTGAAAGAGTTTCTGGAATATCATTAATTCACAGGCCTGGAAATAATTTTTACTTTAACCCATTCAGCTAAGCCTTCAACCATGTCTCATCTACATGTACTGAACATCTATTTTCCACAGGACTTTATTACTGAGCGATGGCAACATCGATGTAAATGGGAGCCAGTCCACAAAATTCTGTAGATCAGTCCTGACTTGAGACCCATGCCATGTGAAAAAGCCAGCCCCTGACACTATTAATGATACTCTGCTATGCTTGTAGGCAGGAACTTAGCATAATTGTCTCCTGAGATGCTTCATCCAGCAGTGGATGGAGGCAGATGCAGAGATACAGACAAACATCAGTCAGAGGCTGGAGAGTCTTGTGGTAGAGTTGGGGACAGAAGTAAACAAGTTGGAGTGATCAAGGACGCTTCAAGAAGACCCACAAAGTCAACCAATCTGGGCCTGTGGTGGGGCTCACAGAGACTGAACCACTAACCAAAGAGTATGCAAGAGCTAGACCTAGACCCCCTACACATTTGTAGCAAATATACAGCTTGGTGTTCATGTGGGCCTCAGCAGGAGAGGATGTTCTTAGTTTTGCTGGATCTAGATGTCCCAGGATGGGGTGGTACCCAATAGAGGTTCCTCTTCTCTGAGGAGAAGGTGGAGCAATGGAGGGAGGGGCTTGTAAGGGTGGGCCTGGAAAGAGATGAGGGAGAGCTGTGACTGGGATGTAAAGTGAATAAAAATAAGTAAGTAAGTAAGTAAATAAATAAATAAATAAATAAACAAATAAATAAATAAATAGAAATTCTGGAGATTATAATGAAGATTCGTGAGGAATGGTGCCATAGAACTAAACATAGACTCTATGGATGCAGGTAGATCAATTCAGAGTTCAGGTAAGGCTACCTGGAGATGACACTGAGTAGTTGAAATAAGATTGCTTAATATTGGTACAGAATAAATCGAAGGCCAATGACTGTACACAGCACAATCTATAATCATGCTCCAAAACATTGTAGTAGTTCACTATGGTACTATGCTGTATGTGTTTTGAAACTGGAGAATTTCACATATAACAAAATAGCTTCTAAAGTGTGGAAAATAGTTTGAGCAACTACCCACTGTAAGATAGGTGCAGGTTCAATTTGATAAGCAACTCAAAAGACTACAAGAAACACCCTCAGCCTCTGGCCATAGTCTCAGAATAACACAGAGGAGAAATTAGATCTTTTTTTTTTTTTAAATCTTGAGAACAATTTCATGTATGGCTAGGTCATCTTCACACATAGAACCCCATGATGTGAGTGTATTTAGACACTTAACCTGTACTAGAAAATCCAAACAGGGTGCAAAGATCACTTGTGGGAAGGTGTGAGATCCACAGGGAAAACCAAATCACCAAAGAGCTACCCCTGTGAGGGCCAAGTCAAGCAAGACTCAATAAGGGCTGTCAGGCATTGCATAGGCCTGCACTTGAGAGGTTGCTGGTGGGACCCAGAGATCCAAAATTATGGGCTATTTAGCTTGGCTTTCAGTATGACTAGCTCTTTTGTGAGTTGGCTGTTCTCGGGGATGTCACACCTTGATTCTATTGGCTTTGCTGTAGAATATTTTTTAAGGTGAATTTTATGCTTCCAATGACATAATCCGTTCTATTTGGAGTAATAACTAAAGAAGACCCAATAGTAGGGGTTGAATGCATCAAGCTGTTATCTCTTGGGCAATATTTCTGTGAGACAAGCTATGTAGCAGGTGTGCAATTTGAATAGGACCTCCTAATGCAAGTACATTATATTTACTATACTTTTCCTTTCATTGTGTTCAGTCCCTGTTCTCAAGTAGGTTGTGCTAAGAAGGATATGGGAGCTAAGCTTGGTGACAAAATTTCTGTCATTCCATCTATGTAGAAGCTGGGACAGGAGATTCACAATTTCAAAGCCTGTCTAGACTACAGAGGAAGGTCAAAACCAGCTTGGGCAACTTAACAGAGAATGTCTTCCCCTACCCCTGGAAAGAGGTCTGTGAATGTACCATGGATTAATGTACTAGTAGGCATGCTCAAGAGTTTGAATTAATCCCCAGTACCTCAAAATTTAAAAAATTAGAAAAATAAGACTAGAAGTCAGTAGAATAGGCTTAGTAGGAAGTTAGAAACTAGGCTTAAATGAGTGTCATCAAATGAAGCCAGAAGCATCATATCCTCTGGAGGTAGATTTACAAGGGGTTGTGAGCTCTCCCTTGTGCTGGGAACTGAACTTGGTTCCTTGGGAAGAGTAGTACATTTTCTTAACTGCTCATGTATTTCTCCAGCTGGAATGGACATCTATTGTTTGCTTCAGCTTTCATAAAGACCCTCTGCAAGAAATCCAAAACACAATGATTGTACAATCTTTTAGCCTGAGATTTTTCATTTACTCCAAAAGAGGAGTTACTTTCACAGGCTGTATAAACACAGGTTGAGAGCTGCTGTGGTTAGAGGCAAAGAAGCAGGGTTGAGGACCAGAGCCAGAGATTTTGAACAACAAGAAATGAGCAGACTCCTGTAAGGCTCGGGGCAGTGACTCTCCAGGAGTTTGGTCTTCTCAGTTTTACAGACCAGGAGATGACAGAATGAAATGTACTCTGATTTGATTTCTATCAACTTCTCCCTGGAAGCCGACATTTTATTAGCATGTTTTGTTTCAAAAGAAGCTGCAGACTTTGGACAAATTCCAATATTATTTTTTTTCTTTTCCAATTTTTTTTCAACCACATCACAGAAAGCAGTATAAAGGGAAAAAAATCCCTCTAACCACTTTTTTTTAAAAAAAAAGTCTAAATTTTAGTGTTTGAATTAATCTTTTCTCAAAATAAAATAGGGGTTATAATCTGCTCCTAGATTATTAAGGGCAGTGTTCACATGCAACAAAAGCCCTCAGCTCCGTGAAGTGGCACAAGAGGAATGTGACAGGTACAGCTTGTATTTGTGCTTGTCCATCTTTCTCCCACCGTTTGTCCATTTCATGATGCAGAAAACAGCACAGCAGACATTGATTCAAAAGAGGCATGGAGGCTGGGCAGAGGGATCAGCCAGTGAAGTGATTGCCACACAAGCATGGAGACCTGATATCAGACATAAATAAAGGTTTCCATTTCTTTCCATCCACTCTTTATTTAAAAAGAAACAGCATGCATATTAGTCTATGAATAGCCTTTAAAATTGTTATTCATTCCACAGATAATTGTATACTATTTATAGTACATATATACCATAATTTTGGGGGAGTCTTTTGAGACAGAGTCTTATTCTACAGATTAGGCTAACCTCAGATTTCATAGCAATTCTCCTTCAGGTGTGAGTGACCATGATAGGCTGATCTATTACAATTTTACCTCTTTCTCTGGAGACAGATGTTTAATATGTTTTTATTAACTCAAATTTTCCAGTATAAAATAATTTTAAAAAATATTTATTTATTTCTATTTTTTTTGTGTGTGTGAACATTTAACCTACATGTATGCGTGCACGGACACCATGTGTGTTGTGCCTGGTATCCTCAGAGTCTAAAATGAGCTGTCAGACTCCTCTAAAGTACAGTTAGAGATGGTTGTGAGCCACTCTCTTGGTGCTGCAGCCAATCCAGAGTCCTCTGAAAGTTCAACAACCACTGGGTTATCTCTACATTCCCATAAAATCATTTTTGCGAATATCTTTCTACATAAACTAGACTTGCATAGACCTCACTATGTAGCACAAGAGTGTGTTGACCTCATGATCATCCTGGCTCTTCCTTCCAAATGTGGAAGGAATAAGGCATGTGCCACCCTTCCCAAGTTAAAGATTTTAAATATGTATTTTAACTACTTGTAGACTTGCCTTAGCTCTGGCTCTTTGTAGATAAAAGCTGCTGGAAAATAATTTGGATTCTATAGATAGACATGGCTCTTAGCAATTTATCAAGGCTTCTCCGCTCCTCTCATGGTCCTAGAATGACTAAGGCTTACCCAACAGCTGCTAGCAGCTCCACCTTCCCCAAAGTGGTAATCATGTGAACTTCAGCTGACTTGACCATGAACAAATTGGATACTGCCTCCAATAACCTCCCTCTTTCTTCTACAGATGCACAGGGCAGGGGCAGCCTGCTCTCTGTCTCTTACCATACATAGACAATTTTAGCAGCAGCTTTCCTGCCATCTGTTTCATCAAGGTCTTAATCTCAGGACCATTAGTAACTGACACCATAACTAAGATCACCGGTGAGTGGTTGGAATCTTGGGATGGGCCAGGAATTTGACCTGTAGATTCTGAGGGATCTGACAAGGGTAGTCTTGTGGTAAACCAATATCTGTGGCAAAAAGTGGTGACTATAGCACATAGCTGAGTAGACACACGGTTTTCCAAGCCTAGAATTGCTCCATAAATAAGATAAAGTTTCCTGAGCTATCTCAGATTATCTGTAACCATGGTCACCACATGCTCAGGGCACAAGTCTGTTTCATGACCAGAGAGAAGAGTTTCTGGCTTCAGGCTTCCAGCTAGAAAGAAGACTGATATAATATTGTATGTTCTCAAACACATACAATATCATGCAATGGAAAATAATTGGCCAAAATTTAAAACTAGAGAGCCACCCTCTCCCAGTTTGAATTTCTGGTATCTTTTATATAAAAAGCAGGTTTGGATAATTTTGCAGTCTCAATTTTATACGAAGCCAAGTGGGTTTTTCCTCTTTTGGAAGGTCATGGACTTTCCAGTTGGGCTGACTTCATTTGGTCTGCATCACTGGTGTGTGAGTTTATAACTTCTTGTTTGTATGCTGACCACTTAGAAACTGTCTCTGCATATTGCTGAGCAGAAGAGGCAAACACAAGTACTATGTGAATTTTGTGGAACCTTCAGCATCCTCAGCCCTTACGTATTTCTGATTCATCTATCAAAGGACAAAAATTCCAGTTCCAGTACTATTTTTCCTTGCAGATTTTGAATAGCTAACATACGGATTAATAAACTTATGTCGAGAGGCTGAGTAAATTACCCTAGTTTGCTACAGATGTTAGTGGTAGAGTCAGTATTTGGTTATAGGTGACCTTTCCCCTTATGTTGTGTCTGGAATCATTCTATCTCACCACATCAGGTTGGAGGTAGGAAAGAGAAGGTGACATAATTTAATTAAATTACAATTTCAAAAATAAAGATATTACGTATTAAAATAAATTCAAAGAACAACGTGAATAGAAGCAAGATGGATGCCCTTTAGATGAGGAGCATGGAGGGTTTCCTGAGCACACCAGAGAACAGAGGATTGCAGCCTGACCGGAGGGCTTATAGGCTAAATAGAAGCAATGGAGGCGAAGCTAGGGTAAAGACAAAGGATAACTTGAAGTTACTGAGAAATGAGAAATTCTATTTTCCGGAACATCCTGACTCTTTGATGAATAGTCATTAGATCTGAAGGACATGGAGGTGGAGTAAGCATCTAAGTGTCTGACTTGTCCTCTTTCTTCATCAAGATGTATCTCAATACTGAAAACTGTAGTGCAAACATGATGTAAAACAAAATATAAATCCAGGAGGGGTGAGAAGATTGCATGGTGATCTGTGTGATAGATTTAACTCAGAGAAGAGAATCTATGCTTTAGGGTTGACTCCTGCCTCTACCTGACTATCTGTGTAGCCTTGGTCAGTTTTCTTTTCTGCATCCTCCCTCTCTCTATTTTTTGGTAGGAATTTGATTACAATTAAATGTCTTATATCTATTAAGTGTTTGAACACAGAAAGTTTTTACTGTATAGCTGGATAGGTGTGCAACTTTCATAAATAAAATAAACTTTCCTGATCTATTGTTAAAATATTTGGTGATCTTGGTTACAACTGTTGGTAGCTGAAAGTGGTTTATGTATTAAATGGGAATGACTTCAGATTTCACTGAATTTAAATATTTTTATTTTAATTTTTATGTGTCTATATGTGTGTTTGTGTATGTTAATATAGCTGTTCATAGAGACCACAATACATTGTTTGACCCTTTCAAGCTGGAGTTATATGTGGTTATGAACCATCCAATGTGAGTGCTAGGAACTATACTAAGACCTTTATTTATTTTTTATTTTCTATATTCTTTATTTACATCCCAAATGATTTCCCCTTTCCCAGTGCCCCCCTCCCCGAAAGTCCCATAAGCCCTCTTCCCTCCCCCTGTTTCCCATTTACCTAAGAATTTCATGAATTCATTGTTTTTAATTGCTGAGTAGTATTCCATTGTGTAAATATACATGGAAAATATCTCTGATAAAATTGAAGAAATATATAGAAAAACACATTAAGAGTGACTATTTCATGGAAAAATTATACAGATAAAATGGTAGGCATAAAAATATTCCTAAGTTGATTAAAAGTGGAATTATAAGCATTTTCTGATAAAATTGAAAATCTACAAGGAAAATATTTCTGATAAAACTCAAGAAAAATATAGAAAAACACGTTAAAACTATTTCAAGAAAAATTATATAGATAAGATGATAGGCATAAAAATATCCCTAAATTGATTGAAAGTAGAAGTAAAAACATTTTCTGATAAAATGGAAGATTTACATGGAAAATATCTCTGATAAAATTGAAGAAATTTATACAGATAAATTGGTAGGAATTAAACTATTCCTAAGTTGATTGAAAGTAGACTTATAAACATTTTCTGATAAAATTGAAGATTTACATGGAAAATACTTCTGATAAAATTGAAAAAAATATGGAAAACATTAAAATTGAAGATTATCATGAAAAATTATATAGATAAAATGGTAGGCATAAAAATATTTCTAAGTTGATTGAAAGTAAAATTATAAACATTTTCTGATATAATTGAAGATTTACATGGAAATATCTCTGATAAAATTGAAGAAATATATTAAAAACACATTAAGATTGAGTATTTCATGGAAAAATTATACAGATAAAGTGCTAGGCATAAAAATATTCCTATATTTTTTGAAAGTGGAATTATAAGCACTTTCTGATAAAATTGAAGATCTATAAGGAAAATATTCCTGAAAAAATTCAAGAAATATATAGAAAAACATGTTAAAACCATTACATGGAAAATTATACAGATAAAATGGAAGGTATAAAAATGTTCCTAAGTTGATTGGAAGTAAAATTATAGACATTGTCTGATAAAACTGAAGATCCACATGGAAAATACTTCTGACAAAATTGAAGAAAAATACAGAAAAACTTTAAAATTGAAGATTATCATGGACAATTATACCAACGAAATGGTAGGCACAAAAACATTCCTAAATTGATTGAAAGTGGAACTACAAACACCCCCCCCCCGATGAAACCGAAGATCTACATGAAAAACACCTCCGACAAAATCGAAGAAATACACAGAAAAAATGTTAAAATTAAAGATTATCATGGAAAATAATACAGTCAAAATGGTAGACACGAAAAGCATTACTAAATTGAAAGAGGAGTCACAAACATTTTCTGATAAAATCGAAGATCCACATGAAAAACATTTCTGTTAGACTATGTGTTTTGTTGGGGAATTGAGTCTATTGACATTATAAGATATTAAGGAATAGTGATTGTTGCTTCCTGTTATTTTTAATGAACTTTTTGTTTGTGTGGTTGCTTTCTTTTGGGTTTGTTGGAAAAAAATTACTTTCTTGCTTTTTTCTAGGGTGTAGTTTCCCTCCTCATGTTGGTGCTTTCCATCTAATATCCTTTGTAGGGCTGGATTTGTGGAGAGATATTGTGTAAATTTGGTTTTATCATGGAATATCTTGGTTTCTCCATCTATGGTAATTGAGTTTTGCTGGGTATAGTAGTTTGGGCTGGCATTTGTGTTCTCTTAGGGTCTGTATGAAATCTGCCCAGGATCTTCTGGCTTTCATCATCTCAGGTGAGAAGTCTGGTGTAATTCTGATAGGCCTGCCTTTATAGGTTACTTGGCCTTTTTCTCTTACTGCTTTTAATATTCTTTCTTTGTTTAGTGCATTTGGTGTTTTGATTATTATGTGCTGGGAGGACTTTCTGTTCTGGTCCAGTCTGTTTGAAGTTCTATAGGCTTCTTGTATGTTCATGGACATCTCTTTCTTTAGGTTAGGGAAGTTTTCTTCTATAATTTTGTTGAAGATATTTACTGGTCCTTTAAGTTGGAAATCTTCACTCTCTTCTATACCTATAATCCTTAGGCTTGATCTTCTCATTGTGTCCTGGATTTCCTGGATGTTTTGGCTCAGGAGCTTTTTGCATTTGCATTTTCTTTAACTGTTGAGTCAGTGTTTTCTATGATATCTTCAGCCCCTGAGATTCTTTTATCTCTTGTATTCTGTTGTTGATGTTTGCATCTATGACTCCCGAATTCTTTCCAAGATTTTCTATATCCAGAGATGTCTCACTTTGTGATTTCTTTATTGCTTCTACTTCCATTTTTAGATCCTGGATGGTTTTGTTCAGTTCCTTCACTTCTTTGTTTGTGTTCTCCTGTAATTCTTTCAGGGATTTTTGTGTTTCCTCTTTAAGGGCCTCTACCTGTTCACCCATGCTACCCTGTATTTCTTTCAGGGATTTTTGTGTTTTCTCTTTGAGGGCCTTTACCATTTGACCCATGTTCTCCTGTATTTCTTTAAGGGAGTTATTTATGTCCTTCTTGATGTCCTCTAACAGCATCATGAGAAGAGACTTTAAATCCAACTCTTGCTTTTCCGGTGTGTTGGGGTATCTGGGACTTGCTGTGGTGGGAGAACTGGGCTCTGATGTTGCCAAGTAGCCTTGGTTTCTGTTGGTAGGGTTCTTGTGCTTGCCTTTCGCCATCTGGTTATTTCTGGGGTTAGTTGGTCTTGTTGCCTCTGGCTGGAGCTTGCCCCTCCTATGGGCCTGTAAACCTGTGTCTGTACTCCTGGGAGACCAACTCTCTTCTGGCAGGGTCTGTGTACAGAAGGCTGTGGAGCTGTCTAGTTACCTGCTGCAGATGGTGGCCTGAAGGGAAGACTCATGTCCCAGCTGCTCCAATGATCATATGCCTTGTGCTCTCCTAGCTGTACCCCTCCAGAGAGAAGGTGGAGACTTCACTTCTGCACTGAGAAGTGAAATTGCTGCTGGGGGATCTCTCTCTCCTGGTAGGCTATGCACAGAAAGCTGTGGAGCTGCCTGGTTCCCTGCTGCAAATGGCGACTGGAAGGCAAGAACTTTTTTAAGAGAAGTATGTGCTTTTAAACTCTAATCCACCTCCCCAGAGTCTAAATTAAAAATGAAAAAGATGATTCTTATTTTAAATAAATCTGTAGATGAGATGAAGAAATTGTTGATGGTATTAAGAAACATTAGATATTGAGAGGTGCCAGAAAAATCAGAGTAGACATATGTCATTATTTCAAAATAGGAGCTGGGAGAAAGAAAGCAGACTTGTCAAATCCAAGGAATGTTCTGGAATACATTAATGACCAAGATTTGAGAGTGTTTTTTAAGGAGACAGAAATAATTACCAAGGAGTTGGTAAAGGATTGTTCAGAAAAAGTTGCTATAAGCAGCTAACATTGTGTTTTTTTTTTGTCAAAATTATCTATGTGCAGATATGGTGCTACATGTTTATAATCCTAGTTTGAGGAGGTGAAGGCAGGAGGAGTGAAAGTTTGAGACCAGCCTTGGTTACACAGCAAGGTTGAGGCCAATTTAGGCAACATACCAAAAGCCATCTTAGAATATTGCTAAATTATAATTGAAAAGGAGAATGTTGTTACTTGGCTAAGAATACAATGTGACACTTCAAATAATTTTGTGGGCAAGTTAGTGAGGCATGCTCTATAGTAATCTCCTTCAAATTGAAGTATTCCTTCTTGAAGGTAGCACGGAGTCTTGTATAGTAATGAAACATACAGGGATCAGGAAGTTCAGGAAGTTACAGGATTCACAAGGTCCCTCTCCAAGATTATGAAAATAATATACAATACTGGGAAGAGGAACTTTCTGACTGGCCAAAAGCTATCTGCAATTTCTACAGGGAGTTCCAAAGAAGCAGATTTTGTAAGTTGCCAGCTATACTGAGGTAGAGTTTTTGGTGAAGCAGGAGTTTGAGTTTCTCATGACCCTACAAAAATCTCTCTCCAACACTCCTATAAGTAATCTCAATAAAACTCACTGTTTTCCTAACTTAGGCTTGGTTGGAATAATTTTTTCTTTTTGGTCTTTCATTAGTACTCTTATCTATGGTAAAGAGATATTTGTTCATATCTCCCCAGGAAAAGTCACATAACACACATGGTTGAATGCCAATGCAGTTAAAGCTTACAAAACTCAAATATTTATTGAGTAGAACATTCTAAATCACCGAGGGCCAATACATTAAAGGCTGTATATGATATACCTACAGCCAATATACGAAATAGCAAAGTATTGAAAGTTTGTCTCTAAAATCAAGAGCAAGAGAAAGATGTTTACATTCTCCACTTTTATTGATTTAGCCCTGGTAATCTTAGTCACAGAAATTAGGCAAGGAATGAAATAGAATTTCCAGATTGAAAGAGAAAATGTGAAACTGTATTTGTTTGCAAATGCACTGAACTTATATACAGGAAACCTTAGATAACCTGAAAATACCCATTGTAACCAATAAAGAAATTTAATAAAGTAATATAATAGAAAATCTGACAATTTTCTATATATCAACAGTGAGTGTCCTACTGAAAAGAATCAATAGAACAATCTGATATTTAACAGTTACAAAAATGTAAACATATAAGAACAATATCAACAGGGGAAGTAAAAGATCTTTGGAACAAAATTAAAAAATTTTGATGAAATAAATTGATGATACAAATATGTGGAAAGATATCTTATTTTTGTATATAGAAAGACTGAATATTTACACCGATTAAAAGAAATCCTGATCTACCAAAAATACTCATGCTGTTCTTTAGCAAATCAGAAGAAACAATCTCTGAAAAAAATTAAGAACTTTATATGTGAGCACTGCATCTACATTACTTTCACTTCCCTCCAAAATTCTTAACCTCTTCTTTAATTATTATTACCCACACATACATATGCATATGTGCACACACAGACATGCATACACACATGCACACATACACTAACATGCACACCTACACATGTATGCACACACATGCAATGCATGCACATGTAAACACACAGGCATGCACACACCTACCCATATATGTACATGCATACACAGACATATATGCATACATATACACACACACAGACACACACACACTCACAGATACACATACATGCATGCATGCACACATATGCATACACACATAAATGTGTACATACTTGCATGTGTACATATACGCATGCATGTGTGTGTGTATATGTGTGTGTGCATATAGAACAACACACACACACACATACACACACACACACACACACACACGACACACACACACATCCTAGTGAGTCTATCTAGCATTGTTTCTATGTGCATGTGCCCAGGCTGAGCACTTGGGATTGGACACGTGTGAGGGAATTCATTCTTGATGGAGACGGATTCTTCCTCTTTCAGCAGTCATTAATCAACTGTATCTCTTCACTTAGATGTAAATTTTGAGTAATTTACTACATCTACTCTGTAGTGTCAACCAGTATTGTTATTACATGGGTGTGCTTCATTCAGGCACTGTATTGTTGGGATTTCATGGGTATTTTCCTGTCCTGTTCTGGGCACACTATTAAGCAGTACCTGTTTCTGTGGTTCTTAGAACTTTCGGTCCCTTCTTCCATGATTTTTCCTGAGCTTTATGTGTTGTATTATAGATGTATCAAGTGGAATTAGGCACCCAATAGTCCCTTAGTTATTGCATTTTGATCAGCTGTGGATCTCTTCAATAGCCTCCTACTATTGCAAAACGAAACTTCTTTGATGAAGAGTGAGAGTACACTTACCTGTGGGTATAAGGATGAACTACAGAAGGAAATGCAGGCATGACCTGGGGAATCAACCTTCCTGGCATGCTGGATTCTGAACTAGTGTGACTAGCTAGTAGCTGGACTGCTGAAGAATCTGCACACTTTGTGTCTGTGGTAATGTGCCACTGTTTTACTATTGGTGACATCTGGTCAATCAAGACATTGTTGTGGATCGTAGGCATTATAGCTGGGCAGGACTACCAACTGATTTTTTCTTTTGACATAGCACCTTCCCATACCATGAAGGGAGGTCCAGGTCAGTTCTAGCTGGAGAAATACACAATGAAACTGTATTCAGGTGTAAAAAAAACTGAAATCATAAAGTCTTCAGATGTGGTATATTTACACAATGGAATACTACTCAGCAATTAAAAACAATGAATTCCTGAAATTCTTAGGCAAATGGTCAGAAATGGAAAATATCATTCTCAGTGAGGTAACCCAATCACAAAAAAACACACATGGTATGCAGTCACTAATAAGTGGATATTAACCCAGAAGCTCGGAATCCCCAAGACACAATTTACATATCAGTTGATTCCCGAGAAGAAATAAGGAGCAGCCCCTGGTCCTGTAAAGACTGGATGTAGCAGTATAGGGGAATATCAGGACAGAGAAGTGGGAGGGGGTTGAATGGGGAATAGGGGGAGGGAAGAGGGCTTATGGAACTTTTGGGGAGGGCGGAACCAGGAAAGGGGAAATCATTTGGAATGTAAATAAAGAATATAGAAAATAAAAATAAAAAAAAGAGTATAAAAAGTTAAGAGAAAAAAATAAAACACTGGAGTTTGCTTTTGCTGAAAAAAAAAGAAAACTGAAATCACAGTCTTCAGATAAAAGGGTGAAAATTTGAAAAGGTGAAAGGCAAAATATTTTATGTGAATGATGTAACCCAGACCCAGAAAGATAAGCACCACGTGTTCTCTCTTATTTGTGGCTTCTAGCTCCAGATACTTAGATGTAACTGTATGACCTGAAGTAACAAAAGAAACCAGCAAAGTAGAAAGCGATAGAGGAGTCTGCAAGAGGAGCTTTAGATGAGGTGACAATATGAGGTAGGAGCTATGAAGAAGTTAAAAGTGGGGAGGAAACTTAATAGCTGTGTAGGGTTGTGAAGCTTATAGCAAAGGGAGATAACACCAAGGGTGTTTGAAAAAGCCACAGAGAAACCTATCATTTATAGGTATTATCTCTCAGACACTGAGCCAACAGCCAGGCTGTATACAGGAGCTTGTCTGAGTCCCCATGGGTATCAACTGGACTGTAAAAACTAATCTTAAATAAAAAAATGTGTGTGTGTGTGTGTGTGCAGTTATATCATATGAGAGATGATGTACCCTCAATAACTCCACATTATTTGACAAAAAAATGGTGAGAGGTATGTGAGAGTTCACCTTGAGTTGGTCAGGAGAACATAAGAGTCTCCTAAAACAAATGGGATATTTTTACTTCCCTTGGTTCCCTTCAGAACTTGAAGGTGGGATACTCCTTTTTTTACACTACATCCTTCAGATAAAAGAAAAACAATATTTAAGTTCACATGGAATAAAAAATGATTTCAAGTAGCCAATGTGATCTCAAACAAAGAATAGAGCTAGCCATATTCTGACTTCAAAATACACTACAAAGTTATAGTAGTCAAAACAGCATGGTACTGTTGTAACAACAGATACACAGACCAATAAAACAGAACCTAGAAATAACAAGATATTCATACTCAACTGATATGTGCGTGTGTGTGTGTGTGTGTGTGTGTGTGTGTGTGTATTTGTTACCCTGAACAAACAGTGGGGAAAGGACCATTTCTTGAATAGATAATGCCAGAGAAAGCATCCACTCACAGCAAAATGAACACAGATCTCTGTCTTTTCCAAGTTACAGGTATCACTTAAAATGGACCAACCACTTAAGTGAAAGTGTAAAAACTACTAGGAAAAAACCTGGAAGAAATTCTTCAGAACATTGGCCTTGGAATGGTTTTCTACATATGCACCCTAATGGTAGACAACAGAAGCAAAAACAGGTTAATGAGATTACATGAAACTAAAATTCTCTACAGAAAAAGAAGCAACCAATAGAGAGAAAGGCAGCTTTCAGAATGGGACAAAGTAATTTTAGATTATTCATTGGACTAGGACATGATATTCAGAATGTGTATGAATTTGAACACTTAATGTCAAAAAATGAAGTAATTAAATTACCCGTGTGCAGAGTAATTCAGATTAATTCAGGTGAACTTCAATCAGACTGTGTGGTATTGACAGTGATGGATCACTATTAGGGGCTGTGATCACTAACAGACATCAAGGAGTTCTTTGTGCGTGGCATAATGTTTTTCATATCAGCTGATAATACATAGCCATGTTGGGAATGGCTGTTACAAATTTCAAACCCCAAGGACTTAATATAATACTAAGTATGTGATGTAATATAATGTAATGTATGTAAACTATCATTGCCTATCTTGCATACTCTATAGATCAGGGGACTCTTAAGGGGAGAGGGAGGCAACCATGCAGAATCTCAAGTATTGTATGTTGTGATTCTCCACTTTAGGTGCTTGGTGCTGTTTCTATTGGATAGGCTGATGGAGAAAGACAGGGAATCCCACATGAGAAACTTTTGGGAAAAGGAGAATGAGTCTGAAAGTGGTATGTGTCACACCTGTTCACATCTCATTACCTACAGCTCAGTCATGTGACTTTTTCTAAGGACAAGAGTCCAAATCCACTCCAGTCATGTGTCCAAGGGGATGGGTGAACCACACGTGTTGGAAGAACTCACAATCTATTTTGTTTAATTTCTGATGCACACCTACAAGGTCGATGATACAGCTCACTCCTGTTTGAAGGGAAAATAGATGCATGGAGGCATAGTTCAAATCTGTGTGTTTAGAAATAATGATAACAAATTATATACTTCAAAAAGAGGTACCTTTATAAATGCCCTATGGTTCTATGTACATGAATGGAACCTTTACAGAGAAGCTTTAATAGAAGTATATATGATCTTGTAAGCGTGCTATACTGATTCCTTTGACCTTGTTGAATTGTTGACTTTTAAATTTGGTATAATGAAATGATTTCCTGAAAGTTGAAGCTATTGCAGAGGGATTTGTGTCTGTTGTTGTTGTTGTTGTTGCTGTTGTTGTTCTACTCCAGATGATAGAAGCTTTTGGTTCTCTGATGTGAGATAAAAAAGACATGGTGCCTTTAAACATTTTTTGTTATTGGCATTCATTTTTTTCTCTTGGCATCATTCATGGAAATAGGCTTTGAAAATTTCCCATGCAAATACAATAAAATGTCTAAACAAGGCAGGGTGTGTAAGTGTGAATTTGTGGAGGTGGTGGTAGAGAGGAAGTAGAATATAAAAAATATCTGGCCTGGCCTGGCTCTTAAGAATGACCACAGCAATGTGTTAAAAGAAGAAAATTGATTTTATTCTGTTGTTTTTAAGCAGATTAACCTTAACTTCCTCTTCAGGTCTACTTTTAATGAATATGCCTGACCTACTGTGTATAGTGCATTTCTTTTTGCAAATAAATCTATGCTTGCAAATGGTGTAAATGACTTTTGTTTTTCATTCAAGTGGGATAGTATAAAGTTCTCCATATTATCTATATTATTATTTTACTAGAAATTGGTTTAATCCATCTTCCTTAGTTAAACATTAGAAATGAAAATCAAATTTTAGGTCTCCTAAGCATTAAAACCCTGAAATAGGGAAATTTGAGTTATTGAGAAAGAGATATTTACAAATAATTTTTGTTTCTGAAATGTGCACTATAACCTTACTTGGATGATAACAACAAAGTTCATTTATTTAAAAATTCCCTTATTTGGGGGCTATTCCTCATTTCCTCTTTCTCTGTACACATCTGTTTACTCTTGGTTAGTAAACTTTGTGATTTCTTGCTATCTCTTTCTCTATCCCCATAAATGCTGGCAGAGATGATGTAATCTGAGCTCCTGAGTTACTGAAAAGGTTTATGAAGTGTTGAGAGCATAGAAAAAGCCTCCACATGACCGAACAGATCCCAGACTAACATTTTCTTTGACTAGGAGTCTGTTGACGTTCTGGGAACTCCACTGCGCTGGAGGAAGGCAGAGAGTATAGGCTGGAGTTTTACTTCTGCCTTTCTTGAAATTATGAAAATGTGGATAAGTGGTTCAAACATTCTGTGTTTTAGCTTCCACCTTTTGAGAAAAGCAGCTAATAAAATCAGCTACCTCATCTCCATTCATTTCCCAACGGATGAACCAGCATTGTAATGTATGTAAAAGTTCATTGTTAGCAAAAAGTGTCTTTCTTCCTCAGGTCCACTTCCTTTAACATTTCATTTTCTCTTTGTTTCCTTTAAAAATATCTCATGGATCATGGTGGTAAGTAATGGAGATTTAACTTTTCAGAGCTTCCTTTGGACCACCTTCAATATCTCATAACGGGAGGTCATGGCGTGCTCATGTACTGCACCCCAGAGCCGATCAATGACAGCAGAATTCTCAGGAATTTTTCACCTCCTCAGAAAGACAGGACAAAGGGTTGTTCAGCCGAAAGACTCTGTCTCTCAGACCAGGTAAAATTGCCAGTTTCAACAAATTCCCTTTTGCCCTTGAACAAAGCAATCACTCAAGAGAAATTTTCTTTTCATTATAGAATGGCGTTGGGCTAAATGAATTCCTTGCAAGTAAGAGTGAATGGGGTGGATCTGTCTTTGTCACCAAGTCTGTGTGCAGTTGGATGTGGTAACCATGAAAATGTATACCACAGAGCAGCAAATTCAGGCAGAATAGAACAAGCAGCCAGGAGCCATACCCTGAAAACTGCAGTCTCTGTTAAGTGTACCCCAGTGAGCGCCTCCAGTACCAAAGACTTGATGCCGCTGAGACACTAAGATAAGCACATTCTAGGAGATGTGGGGTTCCTCAGAGGGATGACTCTGGCTGGCTTGTGGACTTCCCAATGGCCTTTCCAAACATTTCTTAGCACAGCATTTTAGGACACGTGTGCTCAGTTTTCCATTTCTCCCTCAGTCAGGGTCAGATTTTTTTGGTTTATGATTCTTCTAGCTTTTTCATTTTACTTACGTGTGCAGTCATTTTCTCTAATAAGTTGTCACATATTTAATCCAAGTTGACTTTTGACTTTTGATGAGTCGAGAATATTTTTTAAGACTGGGAAGACTTTCTGCCCCTTGGCTTCAATTGTTATACTTTATAAACTGGGAAACAGAAAGATGAGCTAGAAGAAAAGGAGGGAACAGAGGTGTATGCACACCTGCTCAGGCCTGAAGGAGGAATCAAAGAAGTTATATAATTAGTCCCAGGTGACATAATGTCTGTAGATCCTGAACTGGAAGCAGGGCTTTCCTAACTTGAGGGCTTCATCTTTTCTCTCAATCTCTCCCCAGTTCTGAGTGCTTTCTCATGAACATCAAACAAGAAAATAAATGTGAACTCCCGTGGAAAATGTAATGGTGCTATAGAGATGGCTTAGTGGTTAAAAGCACTGGATGCTCTTGCAGAGAATCTGAGTTCAATTCCCAGCAACCACTTGGTGGCTCATGGCCATCTGTAATGGTATCTGATTCTCCGTTCTGATGGGCATGAAGACTGAGTATTCATATACACAAAATACATGAATAAATAAAATAAAATAAACCACATTGAAAATGTGAAAGCACTTCTTCAAAGCCAGACATTATGATTGTTCGTTGCAGAAAGAACCACAATGTAATATCAAGACCAGTGGAAAATGAAAATGTATGGGCCCTTGTTCAAATTTATCAAGAATTTTGAAATGATAATAACAGAGGACCAAACCAATGATGCAACTCCTATGTTTATGACTCATGAAGTCAGGCTTGGTAAACAGCAGAGTTATTGGTGCACACGCAGTCAGATAGAATTTGGAGTAAGTTTTCTGGGAGAATCATTTAAAACAATGATTATTCAGCAAATAATACAGGAAAGAAATGCTTCTATCTGTGAGACTCAGTGCCATAGAAGCTAGTCTGACTTTGCAGATATTGTCATGTGACTTACTAAAAATGTGACCTTTGAGCTATGGGGAGCCAGAGTCTTGTTGAGAAAGCAAGCATTGAGGGGGAAGGATGTGCCTACATCAGTTTCCTACCAGCTCCTATGTTAATGGCAACATCTGGGCTTTCTGCTCTGAGTGCTAGCTATTGAAAGCACACCAGCCCACTGCTTTCCCTGAAAAGCTATATCAAACAATACTTATCAATTTTCAGGCAGCTTGCTCAGTCTTTAAGCTTGGGGAAATACTGATTTTGGCCCAGTTGAAACCCATAAACTGACACCCATTTTGTTTAATCAGGTGACACCTTGACTCTCTGTAGGCTTCTGATCCCAGTTACTCTCATCAAGGCTGCTTAGATGAGGTATAGTAAAGGCATATCAAGCTGAGCTAGTGACTAGTATGATTTTTCCTAGAGTTGGGGTTGTTGAGGGTTGTTGGATCAAATATCCATTTGTCTGGAAAATCCTTTGTAAGTCTCATGTAAGGCAATATGAGTGAGGTACATATATGCCCCTCCTGCCCCCGGGTGCAGTTACTTTCCAGAGAGCATACGGATCCTCTTAGACTGGGCAGGGAAATTCATCAGCACCGTCCTCATCCCTGTTCAGCCTTGACCTCGCACTTTGAGCTTTTGACACGGTGACTAAGAGATGCTCTGTCATTTCATGGCATGAAAGCTGGTGACAACCTGGAGGAAAACAGTCATGAATCTTGAAGTTATTAAGTAGTAAGGCCTTGGTTGTCTACTCTTGTGCCTCTGGGCAGTCTAGCTCTGTTCCCATCTCTCAGCACGTCCCCATTTGTTCTTACTTCTAAGTGGTGTTGTAATGTTTTACACTTGTTAGTTTTGTGGAGGTCATTTAACCATCCCTGAGGGTTCCTGCCTACCTTGCCTGTGATGAACTTGTTTTTATAAATTATGTGTTTCTTTTACTTTTTAAGCTTCCATACACACACACACACACACACACACACACACACGCACATACATAGTGCTGAGCCAATAAACTTCTCTTTCTTTAAAATGCTTCTAAGAGACTGTAGTTAGCCAACTTGCTCAAGCCTCCAGCTTCTGGTGAAGGGCTGAAAGTCTGCTCTCAGGTCAATCATGAGGGAGAATAGAGACAGGAAAAGTATACAGAAGACTGGAGTTTGGCTGAGTCTACTCTGATGTAAAAATCCATCTTAGTTTTAGATCAGGTAAGACATTAGAGGCAACCATATCATTTGGTTTTTTTTAAACTGTTTATTTTTAAAATTTAAAATTACATTTATTTATTACTGAATTATATATATATTTCCTTTTTTAGTTGAATTTAATCTTCAATTACATTTCAAATGTTAAAACCTTTCCTGGTTTCCCCCCTCCCAGAAAATCCTCAACCCCCTCCTCCTACCCCCTGCCTCTAAGTATATCCCCCTCCACCCGACCTACTCCCACCTCCCATTCCCTCGATTTCCCTTTGTTGGGGCATCTATTGAGCCTTCACCAGACCAAGGACCACTCCTTCCACTGATGCCCAACAAGGCATTCCTCTGCCACATTTTTGGCTGGAACCGTGTGTAGCCCTTGGTTGATGGTTTAGTCCCTGGGAGTCCTGGGGCATCTGGGTGGCCGACATTGTTGTTCTTCCCATGGGGCTGTAAACCCCTTCAGCTCCTTTGGACCGCCCTCCAACTCCTCCATTGGGGACCCCATGCCCAGTCCAATGGTTGGCTGCTAGCATCTGCCTCTGTATGTGTAAGACTCTGACAGGGCCCTACAGGAGACAACCATGACATACTCCGTTTGGTATGCACTTCTTGTTGTCCATAATAGTGTTGGGGTTTGGTGACTGTTTATAGGATGAATCCCCAGGCAGGGCAGTCTCTGGGTGGCCTTTCTTTCCTTCAATCTCTGCTCCACACTTTGTCTCCTTTATTGTTCCTGTGAATATTTTGTTCCTTTTCTCAGAGGAACCAAACACCCTCATTTCAGTCCTCCTTCTTCTTGAGCTTCCTGTGGTCTGTGAATTGTAACTTGTTTATTTTGAACTTTTGGGTTAACAACCATTTATCAGTGAGTGCATACCATGTGTGTTCTTTTGTGATTGGGTTACCTTGCTCAGGATGACACTTTCTAGTTCCATCCGTTTGCCTAAGAATTTCATGAACTCATTTTTTTTAGTAGCTGAAAAATACTCCATTGTGTATATATACCACAATTTCTGTATCCATTCCTCTCTTGAAGGACATCTGGGTTCTTTCCAGCTTCTGGCTATTATAAATAAGGTTGCTATGAACATAGTGGAGCATATGTCCTTATTACATGTTAGACCATCTTCTGGGTATATGCCCAGGAGTGGTATAGCTGGGTCCTCAGGTAGTACTATGTTTAATTTTCTGAGGACCTGCCAAACTGATTTCCAGAGTGGTTTTACCAGCTTACAATTGCACCAACAATGGAGAGGTGTTCCTCTTTCCCCTCATTCTCTCCAGCATCTGCTGTCCCCTGAGTTTTTCATCTTAGCCATTCTGACCAGTGTGAGATTATATTTTTATTTATTTTTTAAATGATCTTTAATCTTTTTTTACAGTCCAGTTATTATCTCCCTTTTGACAGTTCTTCATTCCATTCCACCTCCCCTGTTTCCTAGAGGATGTTCCCACCCCCTATTCCCAGCCCACCAGACCTCCCTGCTCCCTGGGGCCTCAAGACTTTTGAGGGTTAGGTGCATCTTCTCTCACTGAGGTCAGCTGAGGCCGTCCTCCACTTTATATGTGTTGGGGGCATTGGACCATCTAGTATATATTGCCTGGTTGGTGGTTCAGCGTCTGAGAGATCTTGGGGATTCAGGTTAGTTATAACTGCTGGTCTTCCTGTGGGTCACCATCCTCCTCAGCTTCTTCCAACCTTTCCCTAATTCAATCACAGGGGCCCCCAGCTTCTGTCCATTGGTTGGGTGTAAGTATTTTCGTCCGACTCTTCCAGCTGCTTGTTGGGCCTCTAGGACTGCAGCCATGCTAGGCTCCTGTTTGTAAGCACATCATGGCATCAATAATAGTGTCTGGCTTTGGAAAATACTCTTGATCTGGATCCCAATTTTGGCCGGTCACTGGACCTCCTTTTCCTCAGTCTCTTCTCCATTTTTGTCCCATGCAGTTCTTTTAGACAGGAACCATTCTGGGTCAAAGTTTTTGACTGTAGGATGGCAACCCCATCCCTCCACTTGATGCCATGTCTTTCTACTGGAGATGGACTCTGCAAGTTCCCTCTCCTGACTGTTGGGCCTTTCATCTAAGGTCCCTTAAAATTACATTTATTTAGTTGCATGTGTATATGTGTACATATATGTGAATGTCACAGTGCACATGTGGAAGTTTGTGGGTGCTGGAGGACAATTTTTAGGAGTTAGTTCTCTCCTTCTACCATGATGATTCTGGGAACATGACTCAGCTTCTCAGGTTTGGTCGCAAATGGTCTTATCCACTGAGCCATTTCATTGACTCATTTTGTCTTTTTAACAAGCAAAATCTGGTTCTGACTGACACCAATAATTCAAGAAGTGTTCTGGGCATTAGGGTGATCACTCCTCCTTGAGTGAGGCTCTGAAATCTGGGATCTGAGAAAAGCAGGACTCTGGGTTTGTGTCTTAATACTGCAGGGGAGCATTTGTGAGTTGTTTTCTTAGAATCTGTGAATAGATGTTTATTAAAAGACAGCCAGCCCTGAAAACATGTATACAAGTGGCATTATATGGAATGAACAGGTTATATTTAGGAATATATATATATATACATATATATACATATACTTATTTGCATACAATAACAATTAGTAGAAAAAAGAGGCAATGGGTTTGAGGGAAAACATGAAGACAGATTTTGGGGTATTTGGGAGGAGTGAAAGAAAGGGAGAAATGTTGTAATTAAACTGTAATTCCTAAACCAGGCATGATGGCACATGCCTTTTTTCCCAGCATTTGGGAGGCAGAGGAGGGTGGTCTCTGTGAGTTTGAGGCCAGTATGACATATAGGAGTGAGTTCCAGAACAGCCAGGGCTATATAGTAAGACCTTGTCTAAAAAGCAAAACAAGAAAAACAACAACAAGATCCCCAGTGGCCATGGATTATTATGGGGTGATACTGTGATAAGTGAATTACTTAGATACAAATGTGTTTGGTAAAATCTTTATAGGGTGACTAACATGGGCAGATTTTTTTTCCTACACTCACAAATTGTCTTTTGGTAAATGGGGAGATTAGACTGAAAGAAACCTTGGAGGCACTGAGTTCTGTAGCATCCTATCAAAGTGAACTATGTTTGAAAGCACTTTTGTAATTATCAGATGTGAATCCCAAAGCTATTTTCTGAGTTTGAAAGTCAGGGGTTTTATTTCTGCTGTAGAAGTAGGCAGGTTCTCCAGTTCAGTGTGTTTTAGCATTACTTCCAACTTGAACTCAACTCTTCTGATTTTCATTCCAGTCTGCATTTTAATCCAGCAAGCTCCTCATCGGGTACCAACATTTTGGAGGTTCAAGTTATGTGTGCACTGTAATGCACCATCTGAGAAAGCAGGGCAGATGTGCCTCACCAGTTAAGGCTGAGAAAGTGTGCTCTCTCTACGAATGGAGGCCTATCTCCTTTTCCTTTAAAAGGACTACTTGGCCAGTTTATTGGCTCAACAGTGTCTCCAAATGCATATCCTTTCTGGGACCTCAAGAGTGTGACTTTGGAAATAGGATCTTTGCTAAGTTAGCTAAGATGATGTTATACTAGATCATCAGGCTCTAAGTCAATATTACCACTCCTTTATGAGAAGAGAAGAAAGAGATGATGCTAGAGAGATGGTGAGGTAGCTAACAGCTTTGCTGCTCGAGTTTGGTCTCCAGAATCCACGTCTGGCAACTCATAACCACCTGTAACTTCAGATCCAGGGGATCCAATACTTCTGTCTCCCTTGGGAACTTGCATGCACTCATAGCACATAACTGCCCCTACAAACATATAATTAAACATAAAACAAATCTGTTCTTTCCAAAGAGACACAGACACAAGGAGGATGCTGTGTGAATGGAGGCAGAGGTGAAAGCGATATATCTACAAGTCACAAAGCTCCATACTCTGCCAACAAACACCAACATTTAGGAACATTGAATGGAACACATTATTCTCCAGAGGCTTTAGAAGCAACCCACCTCCCTCATACCTTAATATGGACTTTGTGCTTATTAAACTCGAGAAAACAAGTAAATGCATATTTGTTTCACTCATCTAGTTTTAGTGCAGCAATGCCCCTTCAGCTGATGGAGTCATACTTTGCAACAGTGCTTTCTGACAGAAATATGATGTGCTTTTGAATATTTTAGTAGTTATATTACAAAGGATGTTAATTCTAGGAACATACTTAATTTTACCGAGTATGAAATGTCATCATTTTAATATGTAATCCATGTAAAGATAACGATACTGTGTTTTATAATACATTTTTTTGTCTTGATTCTTTGAATCCAGTGTATATTTTGTATGTGGAGTACCTCTTTAATCTCTTAGATATTTTGGGTCTTTGTCTGTAATACATGACAATACTTGATAATATCACACTGGGGTTCTTTTATGCTATGTCTCGTTGGCATACCTTCAAGGCTTCAGGAAGGTCAAAAGAAAGAGCAAGAAGGAAAGCCTTCCCTGCATTTATAGCTATACTGCCCTGTCCTCTCTAAATGTATATTGCTTTGTGGTAAACACAATACCCTCCATATACTCGTTACTTCTCTACCATGGATCCAGACACCACCCCTGTGCAGCTGAGGTAGATAAGAATGGGAAAGAATTCCCTTTTAGATTTACATCTTGGCTTGACCAACTCTTTGTTCAGTTTTTTTGCAGAGACAAGGGATTGTCAGTCTCCAGGCTCATTAGTTGACCTCAAATGGCCATCTACTAAAGGATGTATATAGGTACACATTCCCTGCGGCAGGGAATGAGGTGGCCAAGATGGGTCTGGATCTGACACTGACAGATTCTCATGTTGCTTCCAAAGAGATGCCCAAGACCAAATGTTACAAAGACAAACCATATGGGAACCCCAGCACTCGGGGCCATTAATAGGAATTTTTGAGCGACTATGATTGATGGTGCAGCTCTTACAAGTCCAAGATCAATGAAAAATCATCCTGATCTTTTGAACTCTCTCGTTTTATCTTGGATCCCTTTCCTGTACCATGGGATCTATTTCTGTGGTGCCTGAAGGCATCTGGGCCCCTTCATTGGATTTGCTACCTATGCCCTTGCCAGCCAGCCTGTCGGTGGGATGAAGGAAGGCAAGGAACTTGGAAACCAGAATTCTCATCATAAGGCTTAATGTCAAGCCAGACCTTTCAAAATGAGAATTCAACACTCTGCCTAGAAAAGGCTGGAGTCTAAATTAACCTCACTCACTTTGATATGGACAAGTGGAAAATACTCTGAAGGTAAACAACGTGTTCCTGAGTTTGTTTCCATATTCTCAATTACCCGACACAAGAAGATATCCTTTCCTCCTTTCTTGAAATTGCACCAAGGTTTTAAGGGCAAGCTTGATGGAGAATTTGCCTTTCCTTGAAGACCCTACTTTGTCCCCATGTTTAAAAACTCCCCTTCTGAAAATAAATAGATGTGAACTTTGCATCAATATAAAGATACAAACTTCCTGGTGCCCACACAAGGCCTTATACAGTCACTTAGTGGAAAGAAACCATTATGGGTTAGAAGTGAGGCAGTCAGATTGAAGTGAGTATTTCCATTTGGTTGGATAAAGACAAGAAAAAGTCCTTTTTTTCTTTTGTGTGTTTCTCAGAAAGTCCAACTGATGCTTTATGAAGATAGGTCCTTTGGTCAAACGAGTCTGGGATCTGTGGTCACCAATTATTTTCTTCTCCCTTGACCTTTAGAAGTTCATAACATAGACAAGCACATTTCATAAGCTAATAAATTATAAAGAAATCCTGAATTAAATGAACTAGAAAAGCATGTTTCTTTGTAATAGCTCAAAACTTCCACAGAATGTACTTATTGGCCTAAGTCAAATCTAGGAAAAAACATTGCACATCTTGGTTTTCTCCCCAGAAGTCATAAGGTCCTGATTTTCTCCTGTTTCAGATTGTAGTCTCCATGTCTGTACCTGTGGTGTTCTTGCACAGCAGAGTGTGTGGAGGTAGAACCATGAGCCAGTGAAGCAAGATACCAGGAAGCATCATGAACCTTGTGTGTTTTGGCAAAGGTGTCATTCTCATAAACTATAATGTTAATGATGTCTCCATGGTTGTGTAAGAGAGACAATGCAGTATGGACTAAGTAGCGGGTCTCATTCCACTTTGCCCATTCTTTGGTTTGTGGACAGCTATGGCTTTTCTTTGGTGTCAGCTGTGGAGCCATGGAACTGGAAGTAAAGTTGTCAGGCATGATGGGGTGGGATTGAGAAAGGATAAAGAGACACATTGGCATTGAAAGTGGGCCTGGAGGGGAGTTAGAAGATTTATGTCAGTAGCAAGAAGCATCTGTGGCAGAAAGGATGGTGAGAGCAAGCTCACAGGAATGTGTATCTTCAGAAGCAGCAGTGCATCTTGCATCTCATGGCAGTGGTGGTCAGGGACACACAGGGGAAGCAGCCTGTGTGAAGGGGACCCAAGGTGTTCTTCATGGTTCATATGGGAGCATACAAGCTTTATTTCACTTAAGGATACACAGCTATAGAAAGCAAAAGACTTGGCAGAGCTGGAGGTTTGGCAGAATAGTGGGGTCTACTTTGGATAACTGCCAGATTTGTTTTCCCTTCTTGGTATTTTAAAATGTTGTACGTGTGTCTGTGTGCACGCGCATGTGCGTGTGTGTGTATGTGCTTGTGTGTGCTTAACTTCTAAACTAAGTATTTTATGGGCAACTTAATCCATTTGTTTCTGAGTCTTTCACAATTATCAACACCCTTTGTAAGCATTAGGGTAGTCAAACAACCTTTAGGACCATTTATATAAGACTTTTAATCCTATTTAGCCTGAAGCAGGAAGTAACTATTTTGCCAACAAGACTTCTGAGCTGTACTGTGACCTTTCTTGCAAGGGTATCCTGCCAGTTTCACAGGCTTCACTCTTAGCAAAGCATCTTTGTATTCTGGACTGAAAATTGCCTGAGTTCTCTGCACTTCTGTGATTTTACAGATAGAATAGATGCAGAATGTTTTTTTTGTCTTTCCTGTGGTGTGGTCCTTGAATCTCTGGAGTTGGTGTGGTCTTTGAATCTCTGGACTTGGTGTGGTTCTTGTATCTCTGGAGTTGGTGTGGTCCTTGAATCTCTGGAGTTGGTGTGGTTCTTGTATCTCTGGCGTTGACTGGCAATGGACTTTTCATCACAGGTAGACTGGCTTCTTGGCACCACCCCTTTCTGAAAGCACCATAGGCTGTGGGTTCAGGCCACTGTTTTTAAACACTCCTTCCAAATCAGGTATCACCAATCAAGCAAACTTCCAGGGGTGAAGGCATACCCATTTGAGGGGCAGATGCTTCTCAGATTTTCCTCTGGTTGTGGTGTACGGAACCCTCTCTCACTTATCTTGGAATCTTTAGGGTTTGCTGTATGAGGTAAGAGCTTAGCAAGTGGATATTGACTCCCCGCTGGCTAAGGGGCCAGGGAGGAAAACAAGAGCCACAAAATTTTTCTTTATCTAGAATGAATGAAACTGTCTTTTCCCCCTAAATTTCCAAGAGATCCCTGTCTGCATATATAATAAAGCATGTCTCAGTTTCTTAAAACAAGTTTACTTCTATTACACCCAGAGAAAAACTTAGTGCTTCAAGGCTGAGTGCAGCATGCTTGCCAGAGAGTCTCAGGTGGTTTGGTTTTGACGAAGGGGGTGGTGGATGGACTTGGAAAACATAACTGCTTTTCCTGTGCAAAGTGCCAACCTGTTTGTCTTGGGTCACAGCCACCTGTCTTAAGGCTGTATCATTGTAGTTTTGATTAGGATAGTCAGAATCTGAGAATTTTGACACATAAATGCTTCTGATGGGAGAGAGGAAAAGCCCCGAGCTAAATATAATCAGAAGTTATACACAAGAGCAGGAGGCAGGGGCTTCGGCCCCAGAAGACAAGTTCAATAAGAATGGTGAAGACTTATTAAGTGCTCACTTGGCTGGCAGACCCTGTTCTCCGTGTCTGCATTGGTTTGTTTAATCTCAGCACCAATCCCTTGAAGTAAGGATGATTAGTTTTCTCCATTGCCACTGAGCAAAGCCAAGCCTATGGTCACACATCAGAAAGTGAACTTGAGTCAAAGCGTATAATTTTAGCCACTGTGTCCTTAACTCCTACACTCCAGCTGTGCAAAGCAGAGACAAGTGCTTTAGACCCTTGGCCCTGAGAGTACTTATGATGCTGATGAGAATAATAATATTAATGATCCCTTTATCTAAGCCACAGGATAATTATAAAAACAATCCAGATAAAGAGTATAAAAGTATGCGTATGAAATCTGAAGAAATGCCTCCATCAGAGGTTTGACTTAGTGAGTATCTTCTGAGGAGAAGATTCCTGAAGAGTGATTTACAGCAAGCCTAAAGTCACTCCTCTCCCAGGTCAGTACATTTTTATTACATTTATTTTATTTGTAGGCAAAGGGGATGTCCTTTACCAGCACCTGTGCTGTTTATTTACTTGGTACTTTATTACACACTACCTCTTGATGGCAAGAGTAACAACCAATGTAGTGATAGCTACACAAATAACCTGGCTGGCTAAGGCAGAGAGCCCAGCAGGCACTTCTGAGAGTGCACTGGAGGCCAGGGTTGCAGAATGGGGCTCTGTTCCTGTTTTGATATCTCCTAAATGACTATCTCTGCTCAGAAGCTCTATAAGGAAACTGTCGAGAGCAGTTCCTGGATATGTGATGGGGCCAATTGGACTGATCTCATTGATCACATGCATCACCCAGTTTCTGCCATGTCCATGTGACCTTTAAAAAGTCCCCAGACTAACAGCTTGGTGCTATCCGTCTTTTTAAGTTCCTTCTTGCTGTATGTCTTGTGCTCATATCCCCTCCTCCACAAATCCCCTCATATGAATTTATAGTAAGCTTCTCCCTAACAGAAACCACCTAAAGATTTTCTTATATGCAGGTCATTACAAGGTCTATCTTTCTGGAATTAATTAATTTCACAGAGAACATGAAAATGTAGACATTTCTGGATTTTTAAATTAGAAATCTTTTAAACTAGAATGCAAGGTTATGGGTTTCATTATGGCATTTTAACAGTTATTCTGACTAGAGAAGGACACCATTTTTTTTATTATTGTTGATTAATCTGAATCAAAACTTTCCCTCTCCTCCTCTCTTCTCAGTCCCTCCTTCTCCCCTCACCTCCTCCCCTTCTCAGAAAAGGAGACACGTCTCATGGATATAAACCAGCCTTGGGATATTAAGTGGCAGTAAGATTAGGCCTAGACAAGGTAACCTAATTAAGGGGAAAGGATCCAAAGGCAGGCAATGTAGTCAGAGATAGCCCCTGCTTCTCTTTTTAAGAGTCCTACACAAAGCCCCAGCTGTACAACTGTTACATATACGCACAAGGCCTAGTTTTTAAAACTATAATAACAGCAAACTTTTCTAAAATATTTGAATAGATATACTATTCACCTTGCCCTATTGCTAGAAGTTATCGGTTAAAAGGTATATATTTTAGTGAAGGACCTCAGCCCCATGTGACTAGACACATTAGTCTTATTCAGTGTTGAGTCCTGACTAATAAGATGGAGGCTATTAGTAATACAAGCTTGAATACCTGCCTAACAAATGGATTTGGTGCAGACTATTGGGCCATTGCCATTCATTCTCTTCTCAAAGTAGATATAGTCTTAAACAGCTTTGAACTTTGTGAGCTGTATTAATCACTGGCATGTGCCCACAGATAGATATACTGGTAGCAAGAACGTTAAAGAGCTAACTAACCACTTTCTGATTGGATTTAAGATCTGTTTCACAGGAAGAAACCTATATTTAACACTTCTACATCTGGCTAAGAACTCATGTTTGTAGTGCTCATCAGTCCCAGAGCTAATGGATACAGAATTATGCTGACATCTAAGTTTGTATCTCTATACCAATAGATTAGTGTAGTTCCCAGTCCTCATCAGAGAATGTTCTTGTACAGTGGACGGTAGTTAATGAACAGACTCACACATGGTCAAAGTGTAGGGGAGTGATCAGTCACAAACAGAACATCCATATTCTCTTCCCCCAAGGCCTAGGGACCATTGTAGAAGACATGGTGGAAACATCTATAAGTCATGGGCTGGGGAGGACTGGGATAAAGGAGCATCTTCTAGGCATGTCACAACCACTGCAATCATGAACTTCCAAGAGCTATGGTTATCTGCATAAGATCTGTGTAAAATCAAGCCAGTTAACATTATTAATTAATTAATTGCCACTAGAAGTCTTTTTTTCTTTAGAAGAATAGCAGTATTTGGTTTTACTGTAGTTCTTTGGGTTATGTAATCTCTGGTTTGTGTCACCCAAGCAGTGTTGGGTATTAGTTCTATCTCATAGAGTCGACCTTAAGTCATATCAGATATTGGTTGGTTACTTCCACAAGCTTTGCGGCATCATTGGCGTGGCATCTTTTGCAGGCAGAACACAATTATAGATCACAGTTTGTTGGTATTTATGTTTCTCTGTTGGGAGCACGCAGAGTACCTTACTGTACCAAAGGAAGGTACTGTACCTGTACCCTAGAATGTATGGTCCAGTGCATGATCACACACCTGTGAGTGTATGAACTCAGGAGGAGATTAAAAACTATATGGTCATAAAGTTGTGAGAGTGTAGGGATTTGGGGGTTGAGCTGAGGGATACTATGGGGCAGATATGGAGTGAATATGATCAGATATATTTTATGTATGTGTTAAATTCTTAAAGAAACAATAGGGAGGACATCCTCGGCCACAGGGCTGCATACCCAGGTGGTGCCAGGAGATAGCTAGCCTTCCAGGAGTGAGGACAAGCCTGAGAGTGCAGGTAGGACCACCCCTGCTGCTCAGAGGAATTGGCCCCAAACCTTCAGGACACAAGAACCCAGGAGCAGACGAGGACTGGAGTCTTCTGATTTCCATCTGCACCAGAGCTGATCCTGGGCCACAGAGCTACATACACAAATATAGCTACAAGGGAGCTGGTCTCCCAGGAATACTGATACACAGGCTTATTGGATGAACAAACCACAATCAGAGGCAGCATGACCAGCTAACATCAGAGATAATCAGATGGAAAATGTAAGAACATTACCAACAGAAGCCAAGGTGACATGGCAGTTTTCGAGCCCAGTTCTTCCACAATAGCAAGTCCTAGATACCCCAAACACACCGGAAAAGCAAGATTTGGATTTAAAATCCCATCTCATGATGCTGATAGAGGACTTCAAGAAGGACATAAATAACACCCTTAAAGAAATACAGAAGAACACAGGTAAACAGGTAGAGGCCCTTAAAGAGGAAACACAAAAATACCTTAAAGAATTACAGGAAAACACAAACAAATAAGTGAAGTAATTGAACAAAACCCACCAGGATCTAATAATGGAAGTAGAAACAATAAAGAAATCACAAAGAGCGACAACTCTGGATATAGAAAACCTAGGAAAGAAATCAGGAATCAGAGATTGAAGAATCAACAACAGGATACAAGAGATAGAAGACAGAATCTCAGGTGCAGACGATACCATAGAAAACACTGACACAACCATCAAAGAAAATACAAAATGCAAGAAGCTTGTAACCCCAAACATCCAGGAAATCCAGTACACAATGAGAAAACCAAACCTAAGGATTATAGGTGTAGAAGAGAGAGATTTCCAGCATAAAGGACCAGTAAACATCTTCAACAAAATTATAGAAGAAAACTTCCCTAACCTAAAGAAAGAGGTGCCCATGAACATACAAGAAGCCTACAGAACTCCAAATAGATTGAACCAGTAAAGAAATTCCTCTTGTCACATAATAATCAAAGCAGCAAATGTACTAAGCAAAGAAAGAATATTAAAAGCATAAGGGAAAAAGGTCAAGTAACATATGAAGGCAGACCTATCAGAATTACACCAGACTTCTCACCAGAGACCACAAAAACTAGAGGATCCTGAGAAGATCTCATACAGACCCTAAGAGAACACAAATGCCTACCCAGGCTACTATACCCAGCAAAACTCTCAATTACCATAGATGAAGAAACCAAGATATTCCATGATAAAAACAAATTTACACAATATCTTTCCACAAATCCAGCCCTACAAAGGATAATGGATGGAAAACAACAACACAAGGAGGGAAACTACACCCTAGAAAAAGCAAGAAAGTAATCTTCTTTTAAGAAACCCAAAAAAAGAGAACCACACGAACATAAAAATAACATCAAAAATAACAGGAAACAACAATCACTATTCCTTCATATCTCTTAACATCAATTACAAAGTTTCTGTAAGGCAAAGGACACTGTCAATAGGACAAATAGGCAAACAACAATTGGGAAAAGATTTTTTACCAACCCTACATCTAACAGAGGGCAAATATCCAAGATATACAAAGAACTCAAGAAGTTAGACTCCAGAGAACCAAATAACCCTATTAAAAATGGGGTACAGAACTAAACAAAGAATTCTCAACTGAGGAATACCAAATGGCTGAGAAGCATCTAAAGAAATGTTCAACATTCTTAGTCATCAGGGAAATGCAAATCAAAACAACCCTGAGATTCCACCTCACACCAGTCAGAATGGCTAAGATCAAAAACTCAGGCAATAGCAGGTGCTGGCAAGGATGTGGAGAAAGAGGAACATTCTCCACTGCTGGTGAGATTGCAAGCTTGTACAACCACTCTGGAAATCAGTTTGGCGGTTCCTCAGAAAACTGAACATTGTACTACCAGAGGTCCCAGCTATACCACTCCTGGGCATATACCCAGAAGATTCTCCAACATGTGATAAAGATACATGCTCCACTATGTTCATAGCAGCCTTATTTATAATAGCCAGAAGCTGGAAAGAACTCAGATGTCCCTCAACAGAGGAATGGATACAGAAAATGTGGTATATTTACACAATGGAATATTACTCTGCTATTTAAAACAATGAATTCATGAAATTCTTAGGCAAATGAATGGAACTAAGAAATATCATCCTGAGTGAGGTAACACAATCACAAAAGAACCCACACATGGTATTTACTCACTGATAAGTGCATATCAGTCCTGAAGCTTGGAATACCCAAGATACAATTCACAGACCAAACGACACTCAAGCAGAAGATGGCTTTGTTGGTCATCAAAGGGTAGAGAGGCCCTTGGTCCTGAGAAGGCTGGATGCCTCAGTATAGGAGAATGCCAGGACAGGGTAGAGGGAGTGGGTGGGTTCATAAGTAGGGGGAAGGGGGTGCGATAGGGTGTTTTTGGAGGAGAAATCAGGAAAGCAGATAACATTTGAAATGTAAATAAAGAAAATAATTAAAAAAAGAAAAAAGATAATAGAGAATAAAGTCTTTTCTCAAAACAAAGAAACAATAAAATATTATATAAACACCTGTCTAAAACATTTATTCTGACTGGCACCCTTTAGGCCTCTCCCATCCCTACTTAGGTCTAAGAAGTCATGCTTCCTCCTTTTGAGCTTACATTTCTGTGCACCCAGGTTCCTGTCCAAAACCCAGGGACCAAGCACGATCTTAATGATGGTATAAGCATAGGGAAAATGGAAGATCTGATATCTGTGTACACACATTTGGTTGACATGGTCGCATTCATATTGGCAACACACACAAATAAAAGAGGCTGGTGTTTAACTAAATCACAACTCTCAGGCTGAATTGGAAACCTTAAAAGAGAAATCATTATAATGTTTTCTCTAAATTTTCGGTGAAGTATTTTTCTACAATAATAGCAAGAAATCACTAGAGCATATATATTTTATCAAAGAAAAGAAAACACTATTGAGTTGGTCTGAATTAGAACTTATATATGAAAATTCTTTTTTTTCTAAGTTTTTATATTTACATTCCAAATCATTTCCCTTTTTCCGTTTCCTCCCTCCCCAAAAGTCCCATAACCCCCTTCCCTCTTTTCCCCACTCAACCCCTTCTCGCTTCTCTGTCCTGGCATTCCCCTACATCCAGTTTTTCCAGGACCAAGGGTCTCTCCTTCCATCTTCTTGGAAATCTATTAATATGCAAATTGTATCTAGGGTATACCGAGATTCTGGGTTAATATCGCCTTATCAGTGACTGCATACCATGTGTGTTCTTTTGTGATTGGATTACCTCACTAAGGATGGTATTTTCAAGTTCTGACCATTTGCCTAGGAATTTCGTGAATTCACTGTTTCTAATTGCAGAGTAGTATTCCATTGTGTAGATATACCACATCTTCTGAATCCATTCCTCCGTTGAGGGACATCTGGGTTCTTTCCAGCTTCTGGCTATTATAAATAAGGCTGCTATGAACATAGTGGAGCATGTGTCCTTATTGCTTGCAGGTAAAGCCTCTGGGTATATGCCCAGGAGTGGTATAGCCTGATCCTCCAGGAGTGTCATGCCCAGTTTTCTGAGGAACGGCCAGACTGCTTTCCAGAGAGGTTGTACCAGCTTGCAATTCCACCAGCAGTGGAGGAGTGTTCCTCTTTCTCCACATCCTCGCCAACAACTGCAGATCACTCTGCAGGGCAGATGGCCCACAGCAGAGCTGGCGCCCAGACGTCAGCAGAGCTGTTCCACTCTTGGGCACAGATGGAAGCCCAACAGACTGTGTCCCAAGCAATGTTGTATTGGGGGGACCCTGGGTACCTCTATCCTCAGTGCAGTCGATCCCCAGAACAGAGGTCTCCAAAGGGAGGATGGGAGGCTCCTGCCCAGTGCGGTGTGTGTGTGTGTGTGTGTGTGTGTGTGTGTGTGCGTGTGCATGTGCGTGTGCGTGTGTGTGTGTGTGTGTGTGTGTGTGTGTGTGTGTGTGTGTGATCTCTCCCAGAGCGGGGGTCCCTCCGCAGGGCAGAAGTCCCACAGCAGAGCTGGCGCGTTGGTTACCACAGACCTGCCCAGCTCTTGGGAGCAGGGAGCACAAAAGCTGGCTGAGACCCAAGCGATATTATGCTTGATTGTCTCAGTGTCTGGAGGTTCGAGTTGCCCTGTTGCCGGAGAAAAGATGGCGGAGTGCCATATATGAGAATTCTTGAGGCAATGTATCAGTGTTACACAAACAGAACATGAATTAACCTTCATTAATTTTAGCAACTACACACATGTGAAAGCTACTGTCAATTAAAGGTGACTAGTTTTGTGAATTTGTGACTAAAGTTTGTGAATTAGGACACAAGAGGTTAGTGCATGTAAAATGATTGTATTTTGAATAGTAAATAATCTGTTTTTGACAATAATAGTTTATCTGGTTTATCTTTTAAATAGATTAGATTACATTTTTTAAATTCATTTTTCTTAACCCTGACTGTCCCCAGTGCACGCATATAGCATATAGATGCATCTGGCCACTAGGATCAGGGTGCTAGAGTTGCCATCACTTCTTGTAACTCCCTGGTCAATGCATCCTTGCTTTGAAGCATTTAATGGCCATTTCCCAAGAGAGTCTGCTGTAGCCTCCTGGCTAGGCTCTAGCCAAGGTACGGGGATTGACCGTGCAGTTTAGACTGATACCCAAAGATGGTGATCTTGCCTCCAAGCCTGATCTTAAAAAACTTCTTGCAATTAAAAGTTTTATGAGGAGCTTAGTGAGGGTGACATGAATACATCCTGGAACATTCTAGAGCCTGCACAGAACATCACTTCACTTTCAGTGCTGACAGGCTCCCAGGCCACCCAGCAGTACCTGACATACAAATAAACACATGATCTGAAATGAAGTGCCTATCATATATTTTTAAGGTATTTAGGTTGTGAACTAAAAGTTTCCAAGCACATGGCTGTCATTGCAGTTCATCATCTCAAGTCCTTGTTTTCCTAAGCCTATATAAATTTTTTGAATTATTTTTACATAATCCCAATTCTTAGTAAGGGCATCTGTGTCATACTCTGCTCTCTGACTCCACCATGTCCAGTAAACTTTTCTTTAAAATTGACCCTGGGTCTATATATGATCCTCTAATATATGAAATATTGTCTTAGTTAAGATTTTATAGCTGTTAAGAGACACCATGACAATGGCAACTCTTATAAAGGAAAATATTTAATTAGGGATGACTTGTAGTTCAGAGGTTTAGTCCATTATTATCATGGCAGAAAGCATGGAAGTATATATAGGCAGACATGGTGCTGGAGGAGCTAAGAGTTCTACATCTTGATCCACAGGCAGCAGAAGGAGACTATATGCCACTCTGGGCAAAGCTTGAGCATATAAGACCTCAAAGCCTGCCTCCACAGTGACACACTTCCTCCAACAAACCCACATCTACTCCAATAAGACTATGCCCCCTAATAATGTCACCCCCTATGGGTCAAACATTCAAACACATGAATCTATAAGGTCCATTCCTATCCAAACCACTGCAAATATAGATAATTTTACATTTATACTTAGCTTAATTTTAAAGTTTGATTTTATACTCCTCTAAATTGTTTTCTATAGCCCCACTTTTGAGACAGGCTCTTACTATGTGAGCCTGGATAGTCTAGAACTTGCTATGTAGATCAGGCTGGTCTTAAACTCAAAGAGATCTTTCTTTGCCCTGAGTACAAAGAATAAAGTGTGCCACCACCTTGAGCTCTTTAAGGTTTTCTTAAAGTTTAAAACAATTGTACATTTAAGATCCAAAGTTAAACTTTGCTATTCGAATCCACCTTATATTTCAAATAAAAAACTGTAGTATATATTTTGTTTTCAATTCCTTGCCATGAAAGTGGCTCATCAGTTAAGTCTTTTGGAATTTAGGTGAACCCTTTGATGTGGAAACCTTTGGATACCCATCCCTTCTTTATGGTAGTCAAGGCTATTTCAGTAGAAGTCAATCATTACCAGCAATACCCCATCACCATCTTCTTTCATTTGATGGGAATCTGCCATGTGTATTTTCTGAACCAATTATCTTATCTAAACTCATTTTGTTTAAAAGCTGATGGATATGAGGCTTAGAGATATTAACTTTTCCAAGGTAACATAGCTGGTAAGACGCAGACCTAGATTTAACCTAATGTGTGATTCCTAAAAATCCATGTATGAATCTCTCACACCCTGAGGCCAACACATAACTATGAATTTTCACATCTCTTTCCAATTCAACCTTCAACAAAGTCATTTTGCTGCTTAGAAATACACAGATTGTGCACATTAGAATATGTGTGACTTTTGGAAACTCAGCTTCGACCCTCCCTGTGTCTGACATTGATCAATTACTTCCCTGTGGGGGAAATGCACAGACTAAAGCCATGGGAATGACAAACAGAAATGACTTTCAGAAACTTCTCTGAAATATAATAGTTTTGTGACTGAATGAGCTATTTAAAAACCCCAAAGGCAGAGAGCCCACTGACAATTACTTAGTACATCTCTCAGTGGCCCCAAAGACACTTTTAGTAGAGGCTGTATCAATGCTTGTAGATTCCTAACAGGGCCATGTTTCATTTCCTGGTACCTTAACATCTCCTCCAAATTTCCTTCACACTCTTGGGTAGAAAGGGAATTCTGTGAATCTGTGAAGCCAAATCTTTAGGGTCTGATTATACAGGTCACGAACAATCCATACACTCTTCCCCCACCTCATTATCTTCTGGCCTTTTGAATGCTCATTAGTGTCTTGCTCAGGGACCTAGCTTAGGAAGGAACGAGTGGGTGTAGAAATCACATCAGCTCCTCAGGCTTCTGGCCAAGAACTCTTGTGCAGGTTTTGTTGGGAGAAGAAACCTAGGGACATGGTAAGTAGACCTCTGGCATATGGGTGCTTTAAAAAAAGTTATTTGCTTGTTGTTTGTTTATTTACATCCTAAATGCTGCCCCCCTCCTGGTCCTCTCTCACAGAATTCCTCCATTATCTTTCCTGCCCTTCTTCTCTGAGAGGCTAGACTGCCCCTTTATCCCCCCCCCCCCCGGAGTTCCCAGAGGTCCAGGTTAGTTGACACTTTTAGTCTTCCTGTGGTGCTGCCATCTCTCGAGGGCCTTCAATCTTCCATAGGGGCCTTCAACCTTCCTCCAATGTTTGTCAGCTGGTATTTGCATCTGTCTCAATTAGCTGCTGGTTAGATCCTCTCAGAGGCCTGCTATGCTAGACTCTTGTCTGCGAGCACAACATAGTATCATTAATAGTGTAAGGGATTGGTGACTGCCCATGGGACGGGTCTCAAAATGGGCTAGTCACTGGTTGGCCATTCCTTTAGTCTCTGTTCCATCTTTGTCCCTGCATTTCTTTCAGACAGAACCAATTTTGGGCCAAAAGTTTTGTAGGTGGGTGGGTATCCCCATGTCCTGGAGTCCTGTCTATTTGCCATACTGACCTAATGTTGTGAATTCTCAAATGAATGACTCACACATGCAGCCTTATATTTAATATGCAGGTCAATAGTGGGGCCACTTCCAGACCTTCACATGGCTAGCACACTCTCCCCTCTGATATTTCTGAATTATTACTTACTAAAACTTATATTCCATCCCAGCCACCCTGGCATGCAGCCATCCTGGGCCATGATCCCTGACTCTTACATTTTGGCTATCTGTCTGTCCTGCACTTCTCAGGCCTGATCTTTCTGCTTCTCCAGCATGGAGGTTCTAAATCCTTCTTCTTCCCGCAGTTCCCTCTCCCAGGAAATCTGAAGACCTGCCTCTGTCTCCATGCCCATCCATTGACCACCGGCAACTTTATTTACTAATTAGAACCAACTAGGAGCAGGGACCCCCAGAATTTTGCATGTGTGATTCTCGTTTAATTTTTGGGAACCCAATTTCCATAATACAAGGTTAAATCCACAACACATATCCCCATCCTTACTCATCAGGTATTTATAATCAAAACAAACCTGAGATTTTACCTTACATCAACCAGAATGGCTAAGATCAAAAACTCAATCAAGAGCACACGTTGGTGAGGATGTAGAGAATGGCGAAAACTCCTCTATCGCTATTGGGATTGTATACTTGTAAAACCACTTTGGAAATCAATCTGGCAGTTTCTCAGATAATTGGAAATAGTTCTATCCAAAGACCCAGCTATACTGCTCTTGGGCATATACCCAAAAGATGCTCCACTATACCTCAAGGACACTTGCTCCACTATGTTCATAGCAGCTTTATTCACAATAGGAAGAAACTGGAAGCAACCCAGATGTCCCTCAACCAAAGAATGGATACAGAAAATGTGGTACATTTACACAATGGATTACTATACAGCATTAAAAACAAGGACATTATGAATTTGGCAGGCAAATGGATAGAACTAGAAAATATCATCCTGAGTGAGATAACCCAAACCCAAAGGGTATACATGGTATGTACTCACTGATAAGTGGATATTAGCCAAAAAGTTTAGAATACCCATGATACCCACAGACCCAAAGAAGTTAAACAAGAAGGAAGGCCCAAATGAGAATGCTTTAATCACACTTAGAAGGGGAAACAAAATAGTCACAGGAGGCAGAGGGAGTGATCTGGATGGGAGAGGGATGGGAGAAGGAAAAGGAGGGGGTAGGATCAGGCATGAGGAGAGACAGGAGAGAGTCCCAGAGGACCAGGAGAATGAATGAAAGTCTGTAGCTGCTGGAGGTGGAGGTGGGGCGATCCTCTAAAAAGTCTCAGAGACCTGAGATGAGGGAGACCCCGAGGAGTCAACTCAGGTGATCATATGGGGCCTTTATTCAGCTCTGTTACTTGCTGTAGGTCTCACTCACTCCCAACACACCCTATGCCAGTGATTCTTAACCTTCCTAGTGCTGCTATCCTTTAATATAGTTCTTTATGTTGTGGTGAACCCCTCCCCCCAGCCATAAAATTATCTTTGTTGCTACTACATAACTGTCAATTTTGCCACTGTTACAAATGGTGATGTAAATTTCTTTGGAGACAGTGTTGCCAAAGAGGTCATAACCCACAGGTTGAGAACCAGTTCCCTATGTGATCCTGTGATCCTGCCCTTGCTCAGAGCCAAGGCGATTGTGCAGCTGGGTAGCACATTTTCGGGGAGAGCCTGCGAGAGCTCCAGGATGCTGCGTGCCAGCCTGCCAGCCCTACTTGGCAATGACGTGCTCCCCTGTCCACGGCAACCTCACCCACCTGTCACCACTACTGCTGCATCTTTAGTTCTGCCCTTCTCCTCTGGGCACAAGATCAGTTCCATTCCACTGTCTTTACCATCTGTCCATCACAGCTTTATTCATTGAAATGGCATTGAAAAACTGCAGTGTTTCACACAGTGTGTGTGTGTGTGTGCGTGTGTGTGTGTGTGTGTGTGTGTGTGTGTGTGTGTGTGTGTGTATAAAATTTTTTCCCAAACAACTTTTCATGCATATACTTACCACAAGGAGTCATTGATCTGGTTCAAGGTCTCTGGTTTCTGAAGCACTGTGATTACTGCACCATTCAAGAGACTTGTCTTAGATATCCTGCTGATGCCTCAAGTTAGGGTGATCTTGAATTTGGGCAGGGTGTCTTGGAAGCAGGTGAGTTCCTGGCTGCTGGACACCTTTCTGCCCATGCTTATTGGGACTGATGTCGGTGGTGCTAGTAGCTCAAAGGTAGCAGGGCAAACAGCAAGTGCTGCTGAAGCAGCCACTCCACCCACTGTGGCCTCGCCCCCTTAGCTCTCCCTGTCTCTGCTTCATCTCTAGTCTCACACTCTCCGATGTGAATGTTCAAGCGGCTCTGCTCCATCACCTTTCCTTCCAATTTCATGGATCCACTTTTTAAAAGCATCTTCCCGTAAGACCTGTCATTTCTGTTGTTGTGGGGACACTGCAGGCTCTGTAGACTCCTCCATTACCACTTCTCCCCTCAGAGGCTGCCATCTTGGATTTGTCTTAGTTTGTTCTTTTAATTAGACATTTTCTCTGACTTTTTTGATATAGGGTCTCATCATGTTACTTAGGCTAGACTCTAACTCAGGTACTTAAGTAATTCTTCTGCTTAAGTTACCGAAGTATCTGGGTTCACAGACTTATGATGCCATGCCTGGGTTATTACTTTGTTCCTCAAAGGTTCATTTAGAAAAGACTTGGTCCACAGCAGGGGATTTATGAGAAGGTGGTGGAATCTTTCAGAGATTGGCCCCAGGGGTAAGTGTTTAGTACACTCAAGTGTTCCTGTGAGGGGGTTTGTGAGAATCCAGTTTCCTTGAACTCTCTCTTCCTCCTTCCTTATGCAGTGAGTGATTTTTGTCACATGGTATGCTGTGACCATGGTATGCTGTTTCATGACTTTTCCAAAGTAATGGGGACCACCAAGCTTGGACTAGAGCTTCTTGAGCTATAAGAGGAAATATAAAACTTATCACTTTAAGTAGGTTATCTCAAGTCCTCATTACAATAAAGGAAGAATAATTAATACAGCACATTTAAAAATGAACCAAGGGACATTGTGAGCCTTTTTAGCCTCTTAGAACATAAGGGAACAAAAAAAAATCAACAAACCCACCACCTAAACAAGCAAACAAAAAATGAAAACCAAAGAACAAAGGAAACCAACCCAATGGACATCTATGAAGAATGAATTCTCATATGAATCTACTGCTGCCTCGATCTTGAATATTTAAGCTCATCTTCCAATGTGAGAATAGCACCTTTCTATTTTTTAACCAGCTGTCAATTGTATGTAGTGTATGTTTTTATGGCAGCATAAAACATACAAGGCAGACACTTGGTTATTCCCATTCAAATGCCAGTCTCATCCAGATACTTTCAGAGACATACCAAGAAATAATGTATAATGCAATATCTGGGTTTATAGAAGATCAATCATGTTAACTCACAAAATCACTATCATAGTAGTTTATTTACTTTTGGGGAGTAGCATGGAGTTGAGTTATAGTATTGCAATTGCCATTGTGTGGCTAACACTCCACAGGGGTTTAGGAGGGGCTAAAGTGAGATTCTAGATAGAGAAGATTATTGAAGACAGTTGGACAGATTCAAGGTATTCTTTAGAGGCAAATTTTATGAGACTTGTCTGATCTGCTGCAAACATGTCTGTGTGAGACTAGTTGTTGTGATTCCCAGGTATCTGCATAGATGGTGGTCTGATTCTGAGATAGAGAGAATTGGGTAAAATTAAGTAGAGTGGGAGAGAGCTAGGAGTTCTATTCTGAGCATGCTTATCTTGAGATACTGTGGTCATGAGCATTCCTATGCATTATGCACTAAACTCCAGTGATCCTGTTTTTAGTGTTTCAGTACTCACAACATTGTCTAGCTAGTTTCATAATTTCTTAAAAATGAAGTTTGTTTTATCCTCTTATTTCTTTATTAACTGAATAATCCACAACTCTTTAGCATGAAAAACTTATAAGTTAAAGAGAAAATAAGCCAAATTTCCAAAAGCAACAACAACAAAAAAAACGCCAGATGAACTCAATTGCTTTGATATTATTTCACTTGTCAAATAAAATTAATTTAATAAAAAAAGAAATTAAGCTCAGCAGGTAAAGGCACTTGGGGCCCCATAATGCCAACCTATGTTCCATTTCTTAGATTCATTTAGTGATAGAAAGAGAGAGAACTAACTATACAAAGTTGCCCTCTGACCTCCATATGAGTATTGTAACATGTATTTATATGAACACATATCAATAAATAAGTAATTTTTAAGATAAAAAATAATTGTGGGGTGTTTTCAAATGAATGAGACTACTTAATGCAAATTCAATAATTTTTGTTTTGGCAAAGAAATTACTGCTTTTATTTTAAATTACTTTCCCCTGAGAGCTTTAAATTTATATAAAATTGGAGAATCATTACATAGAGAAATTAAAAAAAATCTCAGACAATAGCAAAGATTTATTAATAACTGTATTAAGTATACAAACAGAATAGCAGTTAGATATAATATTATATATATTTTAAATAAAATGTATTTAGCTATATAGTGGTAAAATGAAGTTTCTTAAAGAGGCTGTTTTGTTCTTTTTTGTCAGTGTAGTTATATGGCTTCCTGCCTCCTTTCTCACATTCCTAAGCATATGGAATCATTATGGTGATCCTGACCTCTCTCCAACTGGCTCTTTAACATTACTGAGGACAACGCCCCGGTACTGAGCACATATGCATCATGCCCGCTTTTTAGAGCACAATATGAATTTATTTATTTAATCCTCACTGCAACTCTTGGAGGTTACTTTTATGAGCTCCATTTTACATGGAAAAACGGAGAACAAGAAGAGTTTATTTTCCTTAGAACAGAGACAGAATCAGCATTATACCCTGGATTGTAGATATCTGCTATCTATTAAAAGAACATAATTTTGGGGTTGGGAGATGGCACAGAACAGTGCTTTCCATGAGGCAGGAGAACCTGAGTTTGGATCCCCAGCACTAGCCTAAAAGCTGCACATGGTAGCTCACATGTAACCTCAGAGCTGTGGCCATGATGGACACAGGCAGACACTTGGAGCTTGCTAGCCAGTCAGTCTAACTAGATCAATGATCTCCAGTTTCAGAAAGAGACCCTGTTTTAAAAAGTAAGGAGGATGGCAACAAAGGAAGACACCCAGTATCAGCTTTTGACCTCCATAAGCATGTATGTGTATGGGCATGCACTTATGAGCACATCCACCAACCAGGCACATAATACACACACACACACACACACACACACACACACACACACATTACCCTCCCCCACAAAGAACATAATCTCTTGATTGTCCAGTCTTATAGCCCTTTGAAGAAGTTTGAAGAACAATCCATGTGAGCTCAATAATGGTGAGTTTTAATTGTCTAAATTAACATTTACAAAGCTAACTGCATATCAAATTATCATTCCCATGTCCACCCAGACCAGCATGTGGCAAAACTGAGATTGGGAAACCTTATCCTTCACAACTTTCATGTGTGAATTGCTAAGACTTTATTTTAAAAAACAAAACAAAACTAAACTAAAAATCTACAATTACACCACCAAAGTCAGTAATTTACTATTGGAAATAATCTAAATGACATGGGTCCTTAGTTTTAGAGTTTCTTGCATTTTCATTTATGTAGAAAATTTGGGAAATGTTTGTATGTTGTTTTCATTTTATATCTTTCAATGTTGGTCTAGTGATTATTCTACCACACACGTCCCTGTCACTTCCAGTCTCTGTGCGTCTCCCCAGTAACTTGAAGTTTAATGTGGCTGGTTCTTGCTCAGAAACCAAACTTTGTGTTCTACCTGGGAAAAAGGACCTGTATGGATATGGAATTTTTAGTGATAAGATTGGGTCAGAATGGAGGCTGGTAGTCACGGTACCTGAGGCTAACCAGAGGACCAGCAAAATATTATTCTGAGATGCTCTCACCAGGTACACCAGCACAAGGAGAGCTTTACATTCTGAATCTGCATTGCTGTCATGTCTGGGCAAACAAATTCAAGACTAAGAAATAATAATCCTGAATGGAACCTCTTCTCTGTCACTGAGAACTAAGGTAGAGTTTTTTCAGTGCATCTCTGTATGAAGGTATGATTAACCATTTTCTATTTTGATTTTAGGACTTTCCCACAATGCCGTATGCATTTTAACTGCAGAGCAACTGGGCAAAAGCTTCAGACTAGGTTTAAACTCTTCAGCTAGGTGCTGATACTCAGGAACTAGGTTTTTCCCCCTTTGGCTGCCAATGTTTTCATAGCAAGAATTCTATGTGTAATAACTCAATCACTTGAGGAAATATGGGCATATTTTATGGCCTTCTTATTCGATGCCAAAAGGCTTGGCAAATTCATCTCTTACGAACAGGGCAGACACAGACTCTCATAAGTAGACTGTTTAAAAAAAACACATTAAATCTGGGGAGAGTTCTTGGGAAAGTTTATTTCACTGGGTGTTTTGAAGGAAAATGATTTGACCCATGTATGGATTTCACCCTAGGGACATAAAGAGCAACTGCATAGACAGCAAGTGACCATTTGTGCTTTTAAATTTGGTTTTCAGCTTTACAATAGTTTTCCAAGATGTATGTTTACATATTCTCTACATTTTTAATATATATTTTAAAATTGTACACACACACACATACACACACACACACACACACACACACACACACACACAGCATTTTATTTTAATGATGAAGTGCTGGGAGCTGGGAAATCATCTGAGAAACCAAGTGTGATGTTCAAGATAAACTTAGAGCTCTCCCAGGAGCAGACAGAAACTGCTTCACATGCCACCCATTATCCTTTCTCATTCATTGTACTATTCCTGTGGATTGAATTGTAAATAGAGAGTTGGGATAGGGAAGCATAGAGGATAACTTCGCAACTTAGGACTCTCCTTGGTTTGGGCTATATATGCATCCATTCCCTAATAACCTACCTAGGAACCTGTTGGCATCTCCTTGTATGACAATGAGAATAAGTTATCCTGACAGTACCCCACTTCTATTGAAACATGCCCCTAATCACCCACCTAGCAACCTGGGATCTTCCTTCATAAGGCTAAATGTGTATCTGATCTAAACAATGAGAATAAGTTACTCTCCTTAGCAATTCCTTGACAATATTCCATTTCTCTACAAATATGTCCCAGAACAGTTTGTAAAACCAAGAGAAATGGGACTGATTTGTTCTGAACTGTTTTTTTGGGGGGGGCATATGTAACAAGACAAACAGTATCATGAGTTATCTTGTAGGGAGAAGTATGTACATAATTCAAGAACCACTTGTGTTGCACTCCTTTGTAGCCAAACTTCTCCTTTTCTTGAATTCTGAAAAGGAAGACCCCGTAAAAGTGGGGCGCTTGAGTAACCTTATTCCTGTGCCTGCTGTCAATCTTGGCAGTATGTTTTCTTTCTCACCAGACCCACTGCTTGGCTCTAATGAGTGTCCTTATTACTTTTGCAATTTGTGGGAGACTTGGTTTAAATTCCTTGAATAAGAGGCCAAGAATGTGGAAACATAAACCTGGAAACACGCTGCCCACACCTGGACCACCAGAAACATATCTGCCTGATTTTCAGTCTTCACTTCGCCTTTGGATCCTGTCTGTTTCTGTGTGTGTTGTAGTGTGGGAAATCCTTCTCTAGTGTACTTATTCCACTTGTGGGGCCATATGCTAAGCTTCTCAGTAATGCAATTGTACTAGTGGGCACTGACTCCATTCAGATCAGAGTGAGGTATAAATTAAGATATTTCTGGAGGTGGCAGAGACTTTAGGTGTCTGATTGTGTAATTTCCTCCCTGTGTTATTTGATAGACAGATGACCTTTATGTCATTTATGTTTCATGTCTTTGCTTAACTTTTCTACTATTTTTCCTCCCCTGTTCCCATATAGTATTGTAGGTGGGATGGAATCATGGAGCCCAGAAACTCATATCCAACCCAAGCTTCTTCACTCAGGAGCAATATCTCCTCTCAATGGCATTGATTCTAGTTCCCAGTACCCAAGTTCTTGAAGCTTGAAGGTGCCAAGGAAGATGGAGCATTTAGGACACATGCTCAAGAAGATGACATAGGACTCTCATTTTCCAGAGCACTTTACTGCTGTCCATGATCAGCTTCTAATTCTCCATCCTGTCACTTATGGGTGAATCTCATTGTCCTGCTGTGTAAAATCCTTCAGTCCTGGGACCTAGATCCTTCTCTTTCCCCCTTTCCATATGTACCTAACCCATGCCCTGACCCAGGGCTACTTCGGTGATGGTTGATTGTTCATACTCCACCTCCTGTGATCTTCCATTCTAAGGAGCTCTACGATGTCTTCTTACTCAGATTTATAACAATTTAGAGTTTCAGCCTGCATCACTCCACTTGATTCCACCCTTGTGAAATTCACAGTGGAAAATGGCATGCTTATTTATTCCTTCTAGGCATGTTTCTTTCAGCTTGAGGCAGCTGTCTTTTAGTGAAAGAATTTGCCCACAGATGGGCTAGACAGTCACTAGGTTTCTAGCCTGCTCCTTGTGGCTACCTGGAGGATTAACCATTATCCAGTTCTCTCAACCCACTAGTTATTTGAATCATGTAGATGGCTTCTCTCTAGTTTTCCAGCTCGCTTTGTGTTATTTATGAGTGGAGCCATAGAAATGAAGGAAGGAAAGACTCAGAAGAGAGGGGAAGTTGACACTCATGCCCCGAAGAGGCTGATGGGTTTGTGAAGATGCTTATGGCACTTGAGGTATGGCTCCTTTTCCTTCTTGAACACTGGGCAGTGCGTGGGAAGGGGGGTTAAGATGAAAGTGGATCTCTAAGTAAACTATGCACTAGGTGTCTCCAAGCAGGCAAGGCATGTCTATCTGTACATTATACATGCTGTGCTCATGTAGGATTGAACATTATAGATACCAACAGATAACCATGATTAAACAACTGTTGTTCACAGAGCACAGATAAGGCAGCAGGTGGCCATCATGAACTTTTCTTACTTTGTTTAGCTTCAGAATGTAAAACAATGACATCAAATTCTTAGGACTTTCCAGTGGAAATAAGGGTCTAAGGAGCTCATTTGTTCAGCAAAGTCTTTCCTGTATGGACAAGAAAGCTAATGAGTTGCTAGGAGTGAGAAGAACATTCACCCTAATGTTTCATGGTGGTTGTCTGCTTGAAATTAAAAAAACCCTAATGTATTCTCTCTCTCTCTCTCTCTCTCTCTCTCTCTCTCTCTCTCTCTCTTTCTCTCTTTCTTTTTTTCTCTCTCCTCTTTCTTCTCTCTCTTGTCTTCACTCATCTCCTCCCTCTCTCCCTTCCAAATATGCCTCAACCAGACAGATTCTAGGTAACAAAGACTAGTCCCTAACTCTCTCCTAGCTGAGATTGGCTTTGAACTTTGGATCCTTCTGTTTCAGCCTCTGAAAATGCTGGGTTTGCAACTGAATATATTCACACTCTTTTTTTAAAAAATATACCTTATTTTATTACAAATAAAAAAAACCAAAATTGCAACATCTTAAAAAATTCTTTTTACTGGCAGTACAAATTCCTAAGAAGTTTTTTTTTGCTACCATAAGAAATTAAAGAAACTATTAAATATTTAGGAACATTCAATATCCAAAGCTTTAAATCTAACTGTACATTGTAGCCCCTGAAAAAGCTATGAACTCTTTTTAAAAAGTATTTTCTCTACAAAGAATCTCATTAGTTATGCAAAAATCTGTACATTTTTTATTCTGAAGCAAATGTTGAGCCATACTTGAATTTCACATTCTTATCAAAATAATTGCCTGAGTACATATACTCCACACCTTAGGACAGTCACTTATTCTTCCTCCTCATCTTCCTCCTCTTTATCTTCCTCCTCTTCCTCCTCCTCCCCTTCTTCCTCATCTTCTGGTTCATTCTTCTTCTTTGAGCCTGTTGGCCTACAAGGACACTTCTTTCCTGATTCACTTTTGCCCTTGGCATGGTATGCAGCAATATCCTTTTAGACCCTGTGACTGAAAGACATTCACTATCTCAGGCCACTAGAGTAACCTTTGTATATAGTATAAGAAAAACGTTGTCTTATAAGCTCTGAGAAAAGGAACAAAATACTCACAGGAGCAATAAAGGAGACAAAGTGTGGAGCAGAGACTGAAGGAAAGGTCACGCAGAGACTGCCCCACCAGGGATTCATCCTATAAACAGTCACCAAACCCCAACACTATTATAGATGATAAGAAGTGCATACCAAAAGGATCATGTCATGGCTGTCTCCACTGAACTGGGCGTGGGGTCCCCAATGGAGGAGTTGGAGGGAAATCCAGAGGAGCTGAAGGGGTTTACAGCCCCATGGGAAGAACAACAATGTTGGCCACCCAGATGCCCCAGGACTCCCAGGGAATAAACCATCAACCAAGGGCTACACATGGTTCCAGCCAAAAATGTGGCAGAGGAATGCCTTGTTGGGTATCAGTGAGAGGAGTGGTCCTTGGTCAGTTGAAGGCTCAGTAGATGCCCCAACAAAGGGAAATCGAGGGGGTGAGAGGTGGGAGTGGAGGGGCATATACTTGGAGGCAAGGGGTGGGAGGAGGGGTTGGGGGTTTTCAGGGATGGGGAAACAGGGAAAGGTTTTAGCATTTGAAATGTAAATGAAGATTATATGCAATAAAAGAAAAGAAAAAAATAAAATCAGCAGGTAGATCAAAATGCAATGGGTTGCATTGAAATCTAGAGGCTGTAGTGAGGTTTTGCTGAGGTAATATCCAATCAGGGCATATGAGGATCACCGAGTTCTGCTTTCCCTAGCTGGTACCTCTGCTGTGTTCACCATTAAAACTTTGATTATTACCTTAATGTGTTGGACATAACCTTTGTCCTCAGGGACTAGCAGCCCAAATGAGGAAAAGAAATATAAACATACCATTTAAGATTTTTGATTTAAGTAGATAAAATGCAAAGGACACCTCAATTTGCCTTTTTTTTTAATAATATATTCTTACCATTAAATGTAGTTTGTGTATTTGTTTATTTTCTTATAGTTCATTGCTGAACTCTTAATAGCTACAATGCTGGTTGGTCTTGTTGACAAAATGAATAAATTAACAAATATGGAAAGCATTTAGAGCAGAGGGTTTGTGTTAAATTGGTAAAGAGTGCTGTGGGGAGGAGGGGTAGAGGGAGATCCAGGGAGGAGGGACCTTTGGAGAGGAGAGGAAACTTTGGAGAGGGGGGTCTGCATCATCCTACATGGAACCCTGTGAGGACTGGCTTTATAAATAAACTTCCAGATTTTGAATAAAAGGAGCCCCTCAACAACTTGTCAGTTCATATCTAAAGGCACAGTTAGATGGTTCTATAAGAGCTTCTGGAGACATTAAACTGACTGAGTTCTACAGTACTGTGGGTATAAAGCCTGTGATTGACAACAGCAACACTACACCTCTTCCTTATTCACTTGTATAAATAACAAGTAAAATTTCCTTTATAAAAAATGAAGATTACCGATATTTTCAGCTTATTTAGAAATAAAACCACACTAATAAATGCACAAATTTCTAGTGCTGTGAGGCTCATTTTTCTCCCACGTGAGTTCTTTATCATATGTTATACATAGACAAATTCTACATTATACATCAGGCAAGTTCTGTACATTACACAGGCTAAGCAAGTTGTATTTATATACTTAGGGATATTTATAATATGAGAAATACATATGCACACACAATTAAAGAAACAGAGTTCATGGGCTTGGATTTTTAATAAGTTTACACAAGATTCTAATTTTTAAAGATTAGAATTCTAGTTTCTTCTTGTGGCCCCTTGGCTATATCATGATTTCTGTATTTAAAGCCAAATGATTTAAAACTAATGTAAAGGCAAACATATGCATACATAACAGTGCACTTACATCAGCATATGAGTGCACATGTGCACACACACACACACACTTACACACACACACACACACACACACACACACACCAGCACACAGCTTCCCTTTAGCTTAGCTTCTATTTCCTCTCATCTGGCAGCTTTCAGAATAATCTCACCCACCTGTTAAATCAGAGTATGTCAAGTTTAATTTATAATAGTGAGTAGAAACAGGATGCTACAGAAAGCATTTTAATTAAAATCCTTTAATTGGATACATGCTTCTTGTGAAAAGGGAGCTGTGGAGAGGGCCTCTTTGTCGGCACCTTTCACTCTGCTTGCCAGAGATTGGTGCAGGAATAGCCTTGCAATTGGAACCAGCCCTCTGAAGTGGTGGAACTAAGCACGGACCTGGATGGGGTGGGGGTCGGGAGTGGAGATTGAGAGGGGGAAATTGGTAGCAATAAGGGGAAGACAAAGGGTGGGAATGGCCATGGGTTTTCTGCAGCAACACAGCCCTGGTGCTTTCCAGAGCAATTCTAAGGAAATCTATTGGTATCCTTTCAAGTTGGTTTCTCCTTAATCCTTTCATCATTCTTTCAAATGGGCTGGTGTCCAGGAGGAATCTGAAAATACCCCTGACTTCAGGCACTGGCTTAGGAGGAAATCTTGACAGTAGAGGTCAATTGGCGAATGTGGGAGGCAGGCAGATGACAGCATGGGGCTGGGGGAAGCCCAGTTTTTGCACCTGGGGTTCCTTAAATGACAGCACTTAGCACTATCCAGCCCACACTGCAGGAAAGAAAATGTTGGACTCAATTAGAGCTTAGTTTAAGGAAGGGACTTGGTGCTAAAGTTGGGGCCTAGTCTGGAAACCATCCCATGGGCTCATGTGGGGTGCCAAGAGGGAATGTTTCACTCGATACACTCGAAGTAACTGGGAGGAGTGGGAACTGGAAGTAGTTTTAGTGTCAGGTGTGTTGCCAGGGAAACAAGACCCTAAATGGAGCTCCTGTAAGAGGGGAGGATGACAGCATTACCTCCTTGGTTTTACTTCATCTTTCTGTGCCAGAAGGTGAGTCAAGAAGGTGTAACTGATGCTGATTCTTTCCTCTGAGCTAAGAAACTAAGCAGAGTCCTTTATTGTACAGAGAAGCAACTTACCTTGAAGTATATTTGTATATGTGTATGTGTGTGTATGCATATGTATATATGTATATCTGTATGCTTGTATATGTGTACATGTGTATATATGTATATATTTACTTATTTAAGTGCTATAAATGCATTATTTTTGTTGGGTTCCTTGAGGTTCTGGTTGCCAAGGAAATGATGGTAGCCAGTTTGTATTTGTTTACAGCTACTGGTTCCCTCTAGTGGTGTGCTTGTAAATAAATGTTAAAACTAGCTTGGGGGAGGCAAGAGAAGATAGGGAGGTTTGATTAGTCCTTTGCCAACTTTCATGTACATTTCCAATTCATAGTATTGTTGGCTTAATGACTGCATGGTCTTTCCATGAACTTAAAAGAACTGTCTATTGGAAGCCCTTATGAGGTGGTTCTCGTATCCTATGGGTGTTTTTCTGCCTGTATCAAGCTTTGTCTATAGAGGGGACTAGCTTTCCTGTTTAATTGACTTCAAGATTGTCTATGTAGGTTGTGTTGCCTTTTGAAATATGAGTAAATGGCATAGGCTGCTTCCAAGCATTGGTTTATGTGTTTCCATGGTTTGGCTTTGCATTTCCTACCCTCTCCAAGTTTCTTCCCTCTACTTTTAGACTAATATATACACTGGCTGGTACAATGAAAGGATAGGTGGCACTACCTAAATGTGGCTGTTTTCAGGACATCTCAGCAAAACCTCAGTCAATTGGCAATTCTGATTGACTGTGTGCCAGAAGCAGCCAATGCTTGCTGTTAGAAGGTGCTGAGATTTTTAGAGTCTGGATCCTATATCCTTCAATCAATAAACACTGAAGAACTGTTTACATACAGATATTTTTGTGAAATGATCTCTAGATGAGACAGAGCACTCAAGTGACTCTCAGGTCTGGAAACCCAGAAGTCTAGTAACTTCTATAATCATGTGATGCTTCACGCTCTCTTATAGCATTCCTGCCAAGTGTTTGCTTCCTTTAATTTTCCTCTCTATATTTGAAAAGCCTTTCCACCTATGTGGAACTCAGTATGCTTTTGAGAATGACTACACCATTCTTAGCAGTTCTGAATGCTGGGAAATTCTTTTCTATGTGAGTATGAAACCATTCCCTAGGGAAGGTGCATAGCAGCACTAGTTGTATGCCACAAAGTAATACAGAAAGTTTTGTTATTCTATAGGAAATCTCTTCAAGTATTTGAAAAGAAAATGGATATTATCCACTCTAGGCTCACTTTCTGTGCCAACCTTCCCAGAATTCCAAGTGTCTCTTAGATATAAATTTAGAATTCCTTACTCAATTAAAGTCTTATTAACAAGAGTTATAATAAAATAAAGACATATATAGACTAATCTTCCACTTGACCTGGTTCTGAGGTTTCTGCCACTCTGGCCTATCTTGAATACTCCCATCACTGATATTATTTGCTGATGCTGAAACCTTGCTAGAAGTACAAGAGTGTTCTTGACTCTTACATATCAGAGACCCAGTGAGAAGGTGAAATTTGGGTATTATTGGGAAACCAGGACACACAGCCGTAGACTCCCAAGGATGAAGATCTGAACTGGGAATCTCACATAAGGACAGTGCCTGGAAGTCGAGATGAGGTATAAGTAGGCATGGTAGCTGTATGCAGGGTTATGTAGCAAAGGTTAAGAAACTGGGAAGCTAAAAGCAAAAGGCAGAGGGAAGGAGAAATAGCTTAGTTAATAAAGTATTTGCTTTGTAAGCACAAGGATCCGAGTTCTCCAGAACTGAAGGTAAAAGGAAAGAAAGAAAAATAAGCCTAGGTGTGTTAGTAACTGTTGGCACTTCCAGGTTGGTGGGTTCTGGCCAACCAGCATGGCTATTTGGTGAGTTCTAGGCCATTGAGATAGCCTATCTCAATACAAATACAAATACGAATTAAAATTAGAAGGTGGACTATGCCTGAGAATACCCCCGCTGAGATCTACTGTACACACACACACACACACACACACACACACACACACACACACACGAACACACATGAGCACACACAAACACAAGGTAAAGGCTAACATATAGGAAATAAGAGTTATAAGAGGAGTAAGGGAGAAACTAAATAAAAGGTAATAGCCAAAGCTATATAATGTTTTAGAATAAAAGTTTCAAATGTAAATGCTTATTTGGAAAACACAGCGAGACCCAAACAACACTAAGAAAAATATGCTCATAACTTTTAGTTAAACTGTTTTACAAATAGTATGGGGAAAAAAAAGAGAAGAAAAATGAAATTAGGGGCCAAAGGCTAAGTCCCACCAAACTAAAATTCCCAAGTTTTATCTAAGAGTAAATATTATCCATTAGTCCACAAATCTCACCAAAGAAACTTCTCAAGGCAGTTTTTCAGAAAGAAGGGACCCAAATAAAGGACTAGAATGCAAAGAATCATATATACTTAGATAGTTAAAACCATTAAAATATTTTCTATTCAAGTGTCTCCCTCCCTCCTCTTTCCTGTGTTGTGAGCTGCCTAATGTAGGTGCTGGGAACCAAATTTAAACCAGATGGGAAAGCACTCAGTGCTCTTATCTGCTTAGCCATCTTTCCATCCCCAATGTAAAAACATTTTAAAAGTAGATAACTGTAAGTAAATACTAATTTTAAAACACCATGAAGTAAGGGAGGGGTAAAGGTGTTTAAGTTCCTGTATGTTTTGGAGGGAAGAGATAATGATCAATTTTATATATTTTGTCAAATAGGCAAATTGAAAAAAATAAAGGATATTCACTAAAAGAGTAGTGGCAAAAGGCATGATTCCCAAGCAAGAAAACTGATGAAAAGGCAAATTAGAATCAATATATGCTTGTTAAAAGCATGAAGAAAACTAAAGAGAATATGTACTAATTTTAGGTTATTGGTTACTTTCTAGGAGGAAGGGAAATTGGTGGGGGAAGGAACTATCAACCATACTTGATGTATTTTACCTACTCTTCAGTTTAGTTATTGTCAATTACATACATGTATATCCTGTAGTGAACATGTTCAACCCTATCCCCATCTTTCACTGCCTTCCCTCTCCTCGAGAGTACCTTCTTCACAGCTAACCCCATTCACTCATTTATTCACTCATTTATTTTTTTAGGCAGGGCCTTGTTATGTAACCAGGCTGACTTAAACTTGTTATGTAGACTAGGCAAGCCTAGAACTCATAAAGATCCACCTGCCTCTGCCCTCAGAATTCTGGTATTAAAGATACGTGCCACCACGTCTGGTCCCCTCTTACTTACTTTTATGTCTTCTTGTGCAAGGGACCATAGCTGCTGTGCCTTCCTGACTGAAATAGCCATGTTGTCTCCAGAAGAGAGAGTTTCAGAGGACTCCTCTCCATTGTTCAGCTTTACAATGTTTCTGTCCCCTTTCCTGTGATTGTCCCCAAGTCTTGGTGCTGCAGATGTCACATTTGGGGCTGAGCACTCAACAGTCTTCTATTCTTAGCAGTTGACTAGTTATGTATCTCTTACTTAACCATCCCTATTTAAAACTTCCCAACATTATTCTACAGATCTACTTTCATATCACACTACCCTCAAGTCTCCCTCACCTCTCAGGGTCTTTTCTTGCTCTCTGCTGTCTATAGACAAATTCCAACTTAAACAAGGAAACCTAAAACTTCAAAGCTGGGATCCACATACCAGAGAGTATGTATGACATTTGTCTTTCTGAGCCTGGATTACCTTGTTCAGTATAATATTTTCCAGTTATGTACATTTTCCCACAAACCCCATGATTGCACTTTTCTTCAGTGCTGACTAGAATTCCACTGGATAAATGTACCATATCATCATCATTCATTCATCAGTTGATGGGTGTCTAGGCTTGGTTCCAGTTCCTACCTATTGTGAACAACAGTGTCAGCACAAGAAAAATATGGACCCCAGACAAATTATTACTCCTAGATTTTAGGGTAAATTGTATATTTATACATTGGCATATTGTACAATAACAAAAATGAACTAAAGCTGTATTAATGCCTAATGCCTACAATTATATGATTGCCACTGGAGAGATGACTCCATGATTTAGAGTGTTTGCTACCTTTCCTGGGAATCCAAGTTCACTTCTCAGTACTCATGTTGGACATCTCACAAATACCTGTAACTCTTGCTTACAGGGATCATCCTACATTCTTTTTTGGCCTCCAAGAGCCAGAACATGTGTTCACACTCACATACATACACGTAAATAAATATGACCCGTCCAGCAGGTCTAGTTATTCAGGGTCCCGAAGAGGCGCTACCTGAGGGTCAAGGGGGGGAAGAGAAGAACGAGACCAAGCAAGGTTCCATTGTCAAGGTCCCGTTTATTGTCACACAGGCAGCACGTTTTAAGCAGTGGGGATGAGGAAGTTGGGAAGGGGAGCTGGGGGAAGTGAGCTATGGGCCAAGCCCTGAATAAGGAAGTTGGGAGGGGGAGCTAGGGGGAAGTGACCTTTGCAAAATGCAAAGGAGGGAGGGGTCAAGGTGTTCTTGGCAGCAGGAAGCACAAAGGGCATCTGGTGAAGACGTTCTTGGCAGCAGGAAGCACAAAGGGCATCTGGTGAAGACATCTGGTATCCGCGCATGTAGGGACTTTAAAAAATGAGTATGTGAGAATCAACATAAGATATAGGAAAAATCTAGAATCCTAACATTGTTTACAAAATAAATGAAGGCTGACTGTCACTTGGGGGTGGAGCACTTGCTTAACATACTTAAGGGCCTGGGTACAATACCTAGTGCCATGAAAATATTTAATAGATTCCTTGTAGGTGTGCATGTATATGTATGTCTGTGTATGCTTTATCAAATTATACAAGACTAAAAACGTTATAAGCATGACAATATGGGATAGTTTTATGTTAACTTGACACAAATTAAATTCATCAGAGAGGAGGGAACTACAATTAAGAAAATACCTCCATAAGATAAGACTGTATGCAAACCTTTAGGGCATTTTCTTGATTAGAGTTTGATGAAGGAGGGCCTAGGCTACTGTTGGTGGTGCCATCCCTGGGCTGATGGTGGTCCTGGGTTCTAAAAGAAAATGGGCTAAACAAGCAATGAGAACAAGCCAGTAAGCAGCACCTCTCTATGGCCCCTGCATCAGGTCCTGCTTCCAGGTTTCTGACCTGTTTGAGTTCTTGTCCTAACTTCCTTCAATGCTGAACAGTGATAAGGGAGTTTAAGCAAAATAGTCCCTTTTCCCCTTAACTTGCATAGGTCATAGAGTTTCATAACAGGAACTGTAACTAAGAAAATGATTTTCTAGGGTGGGAATAAAGACAATTCAGACAGAGATAGGAAGGGAAGAATGAAGGAAAAGAAAACCAAAAACAGAACACAAAATTTAAAAATGCCCATGGGGTATATAAAGAACCATGTTTATCAATATGATTAGGCTTATTATATGTTCTATGCCACTATATTTAGTGTGGAGTCTAGCAGCTGCATAACCTGAGAAGGTCACTAGAAGCTGAAGACAGGAAATGAAGACACCTGTATTCTACTCTCTTTGGTTTCAAGAGGAAGAGTTAGGGTAATGCAGTCAGATTGCAGTCTGGAAAACTCTTTATGTTAGCATGACCTATCAGGAGGAGCTTAGTAAACAGAAACATTAAAGGTCTTATATTTTGGGTCTTGTTCTACACATTAGAAGGGAGCGGTAGCTACGTAACTCTGTCTCACTGAGGAAGCATGTAGGATCTGAGAGCAACTCCAAACCAAATTCCATGCATGCAGAGAAATACTGATGGGAAGACCCCAGAAAGAGTCCCACTTGCAAAAAAGGATTTGGGTGTCCCTTATCCTATGCAATATGAATGAAGCATTACAGAAGAACTCAAGAAATCAAGTCTTTTCCATCTTTATGGTGAAGAAGCATGCCAGTGGGAATTGGGACCTACAGCTTTCTTTTATACTTCATGTTGTTGTAGTTATTTGTTTGTCACTAGTCACCTCTTATTTGATCATTCATAGATTATTCTAGTCAAAAACGAAAAATTTAAAAATGCATCCCTTTTTCATCATCCATAACTTTTTTTAATTATTTATTTTATTTTATTTTTTTTAATTTACATTCCAAATCATCCCTTTCCTGTTTCCTCCCTCCCCGAAAGTCCCATAAGCCCCCTTCACTCCCTCTTTTCTCCATTCAACCCCCTCTCGTTACTCTGTCCTGGCGTTCCCCTACATCCAGTCTTTCCAGGAGCAGGGGTCTCTCCTTCCATCTTCTTAGAAATCTATTGATATGCGGATTGTGTCTAGGGTATTCCGAGATTCTGGGTCAATATCCCCTTATCAGTGACTGCATACCATGTGTGTTCTTTTGTGATTGGGTTACCTCACTAAGGATGATATTTTCAAGATCTGACCATTTGCCTAGGAATTTCATGAATTCATTGTTTTTAATTGCAGAGTAGTATTCCATTGTGTAGATATACCACATCTTCTGAATCCATTCCTCCGTTGAGGGACATCTGGGTTCTTTCCAGCTTCTGGCTATTATAAATAAGGTTGCTATGAACATAGTGGAGCATGTGTCCTTATTGCATGCAGGTAAAACCTCTGGGTATATGCCTAGGAGTGGTATAGCCGGATCCTCCGGAAGTGTCATGCCCAGTTTTCTGAGGAACCGCCAGACTGCTTTCCAGAGTGGTTGTACCAGCTTGCAATTCCACCAGCAGTGGAGGAGTGTTCCTCTTTCTCCACATCCTCGCCAACAACTGCTGTCTCCTGTGTTTTTGATCTTAGCCATCCTGACTGGTGTGAGATGGAATCTCAGGGTTGTTTTGATTTGCATTTCCCTAATGACTAAGGATGATGAACACCTCTTTAGGTGCTTCTCAGCCATTAGATATTCTTCAGGTGAGAACTCTTTGTTTAGCTCTGTACCCCATTTTTAATAGGGTTACTTGCCTCTCTGGAGTTTAACTTCTTGAGTTCTTTGTATATATTGGATATTAGCCCTCTGTCGTATGTAAGGTTGGTAAAGATCATTTCCCAGTTAGTTGGTTGCTGCTTTGTCTTTTTGACAGTGTCTTTTGCCTTGCAAAAACTTTGTAATTTAATGAGGTCCCATTTGTCTATTCTTGATCTTAGAGCATAAGCTATTGGAGTTCTGTTCAGGAAATTCTCCCCTGTGCCCATATGTTCAAGGTTCTTCCCTAGTTTCCCTTCTATTAGTTTCAGTGTGTCTGGTTTTATGTGGAGATCTTTGATCCACTTAGAATTGAGCTTAGTGCAAGGAGATTAGAATGGGTCAATTTGCATTCTTCTGCATGTTGACCTCCAGCTGAGCCAGCACCATTTGTTGAAAAGGCTATCTTTTTTCCACTGGATGGTTTTAGCTCCTTTGTCAAAGATCAAGTGACCACAGGAGTGTGGATTCATTTCTGGGTCTTCAATTCTGTTCCATTGATCTACCTGTCTGTCACTGTACCAATACCATGCGGTTTTTAACACTATTGCTCTGTAGTACAGCTTGAGGTCCGGGATAGTGATTCCCCCAGAGGTTCTTTTACTCTTGAGAATAGTTTTAGCTATTCTGGGTTTTCTGTTATTCCAGATGAATTTTTGAATTGCTCTTTCTAACTCTATGAAGAATTGAGTTGGGATTTTGATGGGGATTGCATTGAATCTATGTATTACTTTTGGTAAGATGCTCATTTTTACTATATTAATTCTGCCAATCCATGAGCATAGCAGATTTTTCCATCTTCTGAGGTCTTCTTCAATTTCTCTCTTCAGAGACTTGAAGTTCTTGTCATACAGATCTTTCACTTGTTTGGTTAGAGTCACGCCAAGATACTTAATATGGTTTGTGGCTATTGTGAAGGGTATTATTTCTCTTACTTCTTTCTCAGCCTGCTTATCCTTTGAGTATAGGAAGGCTTCTGACTTGCTTGAGTTGATTTTATATCCGGCCACTTTGCTGAAGTCGTTTATCAGCTGTAGGAGTTCTCTGGTGGAGTTCTTTGGGTCGCTTAAGTATACTATCATATCGTCTGCAAATAGTGATAGTTTGACTTCTTCCTTTCCAATTTGTATCCCTTTGACCTCTTTTTGTTGTCTAATTGCTCTAGCTAGAACTTCAAGTACTATATTGAAAAGATATGGAGAGAGAGGGTAGCCTTGTCTAGTCCCTGATTTTAGTGGGATTGCTTCAAGTTTCTCTCCATTTAGATTGATGCAGGCTACCGGTTTGCTGTAAATTGCTTTTACTATGTTTAGATATGGGCCTCGAATTCCTGATCTTTCCAAGACTTTTAGCATGAAAGGATGCTGAATTTTGTCAAATGCTTTCTCAGCATCTAATGAGATGACCATGTGGTTTTTTTCTTTGAGATTGTTTATGTAGTGGATTACATTGATGGATTTCCTTATATTGAACCATCCCTGCATCCCTGGGATGAAGCCTACTTGATCGTGGTGAATAATCGTTTTGATGTGTTCTTGGATTCGGTTGGTAAGAATTTTATTGAGTATTTTTGCATCGATATTCCTAAGAGAGATTGGCCTGAGATTCTCTTTCTTTGTCGGATCTTTGTGTGCTTTTGGTATTAGTGTAATTGTGGCTTCATAGAACGAGTTGGGTAGTGTTCCTTCTGTTTCTATTTTGTGGAGCAGTTTGAAGAGTATTGGTGTTAGGTCTTCTTTGCAGGTCTGATAGAATTCTGCACTAAAACCATCTGGACCTGTGCTTTTTTTTGGTTGGAAGACTTCCAATGACAACTTCTATTTCTTCAGGGCTTATAGGACGGTTTAGATGGTCTATTTGATCCTGATTTAATTTTGGTACTTGGTATCTGTCAAGGAAATTGTCCATTTCCTCAAGATTTTCTAGTTGTGTTGAATACAGGTTTTTGTAGTAGGATCTGATGATTTTTTTGAATTTCCTCAGTTTCTGTTGTTATCTCTCCCTTTTCGTTTCTGATTTTATTAATTTGGATACTATCTCTGTGCCCTCTGGTTAGTCTGGCTAAGGGCTTATCTATCTTGTTGATTTTCTCAAAGAACCAACTCCTCGTTTTGTTGATTCTTTGTATGGTTTTATTTGTTTCTACTTGATTGATTTCAGCCCTGAGTTTGATGATTTCCTGCCTTCTACTCCTCTTTGGTGTATTTGCTTCTTTTTGTTCCAGGGCTTTCAGGTGTGCCATTAAGCTGTTAGTGTATGCTGTCTCCCGTTTCTTTTTGGCGGCACTCAGGGTTATGAATTTTCCTCTTTGCACTGCTTTCATTGTGTCCCATAAATTAGGGTATGTTGTGCCTTCCTTTTCATTAACTTTCAAAAAGTCTTTGATTTCTTTCTTTATTTCCACCTTGACCAAGTTATCATTGAGTAGAGCATTGTTCAGCCTCCATGTGTATGTGGGTTTTCTTTTGTTTTTGTTGCCATTGAAGACCACCCTTATTCCATAGTGATCTGATAGGAGGCATGGGATTATTTCTATCTTCTTGTATCTGTTGAGGTCTGATTTGTGACCAATTATATGGTCAATTTTGGAGAAGGTACCTTGAGGAGCTGAGAAGAAGGTGTATTCTTTAGCTTTAGGATGAAATGTTCTATATATATCTGTTAGTTCCATTTGGTCCAAGGCTTCAATTAGATTCACTGTGTCCCTGTTTAGTTTCTGCTTTCCTGAACGATCCATTTCAGAGAGCGGGGTGTTGAAGTCACCCACTATTATTGTGTGCGGTGCGATGTGTGCTTTGAGTTTTAGTAAAGTTTCTTTTACGAATGAGGGTGCCCTTGCATTTGGAGCATAGATATTCAGAATTGAGAGTTCTTGATGGTGGATTTTTCCCTTGATCAGTATGTAGTGTCCTTCTGTGTCTTTTTTGATGACTTTAGGTTGAAAATCAATTTTATCTGATATTAGGATGGCTACTCCACCTCGTTTCTTTTTTTTTTTTAATTTAATTTAATTTTATTTTTTTAATTTACATTCCAAATCACTTCCCCTTTCCCGTTTCCTCCCTCCCCGAAAGTCCCATAAGCCCCCTTCCCTCCCTCTTTTCTCTGTTCAACCCCCTCTCATTACTCTGTCCTGGCGTTCCCCTACATCCAGTCTTTCCAGGACCAGGGGTCTCTCCTTCCATCTTTTTAGAAATCTATTGATATGCTGATTGTGTCTAGGGTATTCTGAGATTCTGGGTCAATATCCCCTTATCAGTGACTTCATACCATGTGTGATCTTTTGTGATTGGGTTACCTCACTAAGGATGATATTTTCAAGTTCTGACCATTTCCCTAGGAATTTCGTGAATTCATTGTTTTTAATTGCAGAGTAGTATTCCATTGTGTAAATATACCACATCTTCTGAATCCATTCCTCCGTTGAGGGACATCTGGGTTCTTTCCAGCTTCTGGTTATTATAAATAAGGCTGCTATGAATATAGTGGAGCATGTGTCCTTATTGCATGCAGGTAAAGTCTCTGGGTATATGCCCAGGAGTGGTATAGCCGGATCCTCCGGAAGTGTCATGCCCAGTTTTCTGAGGAGCCGCCAGACTGCTTTCCAGAGTGGTTGTACCAGCCTGCAATTCCACCAGCAGTGGAGGAGTGTTCCTCTTTCTCCACATCCTCGCCAACAACTGCTGTCTCCTGTGTTTTTGATCTTAGCCATCCTGACTGGTGTGAGATGGAATCTCAGGGTTGTTTTGATTTGCATTTCCCTAATGACTAAGGATGATGAACATCTCTTTAGGTGCTTCTCAGCCATTAGATATTCTTCAGGTGAGAACTCTTTGTGTAGCTCTGTACCCCATTTTTTAATAGGGTTACTTGCCTCTCTGGAGTTTAACTTCTTGAGTTCTTTGTATATCTTGGATATTAGCCCTCTGTCGGATGTAAGGTTGGTAAAGATCATTTCCCAGTTAGTTGGTTGCCGCTTTGTCTTTTTGACGGTGTCTTTTGCCTTGCAAAAACTTTGTAATTTAATGAGGTCCCATTTGTCTATTCTTGATCTTAGAGTATAAGCTATTGGAGTTCTGTTCAGGAAATTCTCCCCTGTGCCCATATGTTCAAGGTTCTTCCCTAGTTTCCCTTCTATTAGTTTCAGTGTGTCTGGTTTTATGTGGAGATCTTTGATCCACTTAGAATTGAGCTTAGTGCAAGGAGATAAGGATGGGTCAATTTGCATTCTTCTGCATGTTGACCTTCAGCTGAGCCAGCACCATTTGTTGAAAAGGCTATCTTTTTTCCACTGGATGGTTTTAGCTCCTTTGTCAAAGATCAAGTGACCATAGGAGTGTGGATTCATTTCTGGGTCTTCAATTCTGTTCCATTGATCTACATGTCTGTTACTGTACCAATACCATGCAGTTTTTAACACTATTGCTCTGTAGTGCAGCTTGAGGTCCGGGATACTGATTCCCCCAGAGGTTCTTTTACTCTTGAGAATAGTTTTAGCTATTCTGGGTTTTCTGTTATTCCAGATGAATTTTTGAATTGCTCTTTCTAACTCTATGAAGAATTGAGTTGGGATTTTGATGGGGATTGCATTGAATCTGTGTATTACTTTTGGTAAGATGCTCATTTTTACTATATTAATCCTGCCAATCCATGAGCATGGCAGATTTTTCCATCTTCTGAGGTCTTCTTCAATTTCTTTCTTCAGAGACTTGAAGTTCTTGTCATACAGATCTTTCACTTGTTTGGTTAGCGTCACGCCAAGATACTTAATATGGTTTGTGGCTATCGTAAAGGGTATTATTTCTCTTACTTCTTTCTCAGCCTGCTTATCCTTTGAGTATAGGAAGGCTTCTGACTTGCTTGAGTTGATTTTATATCCGGCCACTTTGCTGAAGTCGTTTATCAGCTGTAGGAGTTCTCTGGTGGAGTTCTTTGGGTCGCTTATGTATACTATCATATCGTCTGCAAATAGTGATAGTTTGACTTCTTCCTTTCCAATTTGTATCCCTTTGACCTCTTTTTGTTGTCTAATTGCTCTAGCTAGAACTTCAAGTACTATATTGAAAAGATATGGAGAGAGAGGGCAGCCTTGTCTAGTCCCTGATTTTAGTGGGATTGCTTCAAGTTTCTCTCCGTTTAGATTGATGCTGGCTACTGGTTTGCTGTAAATTGCTTTTACTATGTTTAGATATGGGCCTTGAATTCCTGATCTTTCCAAGACCTTTAGCATGAAAGGATGCTGAATTTTGTCAAATGCTTTCTCAGCATCTAATGAGATGACCATGTGGTTTTTTTCTTTGAGATTGTTTATGTAGTGGATTACATTGATGGATTTCCTTATATTGAACCATCCCTGCATCCCTGGGATGAAGCCTACTTGATCGTGGTGAATGATCGTTTTGATGTGTTCTTGGATTCGGTTGGCAAGAATTTTATTGAGTATTTTTGCATCGATATTCATAAGAGAGATTGGCCTGAGATTCTCTTTCTTTGTCGGATCTTTGTGTGCTTTTGGTATTAGTGTAATTGTGGCTTCATAGAACGAGTTGGGTAGTGTTCCTTCTGTTTCTATTTTGTGGAACAGTTTGAAGAGTATTGGTGTTAGGTCTTCTTTGCAGGTCTGATAGAATTCTGCACTAAAACCATCTGGACCTGTGCTTTTTTTTGGTTGGAAGACTTCCAATGACAACTTCTATTTCTTCAGGGGTTATAGGACGGTTTAGATGGTCTATTTGATCCTGATTTAATTTTGGTACTTGGTATCTGTCAAGGAAATTGTCCATTTCCTCAAGATTTTCTAGTTGTGTTGAATACAGGTTTTTGTAGTAGGATCTGATGATTTTTTGAATTTCCTCAGTTTCTGTTGTTATCTCTCCCTTTTCGTTTCTGATTTTATTAATTTGGATACTATCTCTGTGCCCTCTGGTTAGTCTGGCTAAGGGCTTATCTATCTTGTTGATTTTCTCAAAGAACCAACTCCTCGTTTTGTTGATTCTTTGTATGGTTTTATTTGTTTCTACTTGATTGATTTCAGCCCTGAGTTTGATGATTTCCTGCCTTCTACTCCTCTTTGGTGTATTTGCTTCTTTTTGTTCCAGGGCTTTCAGGTGTGCCATTAAGCTGTTAGTGTATGCTGTCTCCCGTTTCTTTTTGGCGGCACTCAGGGCTATGAATTTTCCTCTTAGCACTGCTTTCATTGTGTCCCATAAGTTAGGGTATGTTGTGCCTTCATTTTCGTTAACTTTCAAAAAGTCTTTGATTTCTTTCTTTATTTCCACCTTGACCAAGTTATCATTGAGTAGAACATTGTTCAGCCTCCATGTGTACGTGGGTTTTCTTTTGTTTTTGTTGCCATTGAAGACCACCCTTATTCCATAGTGATCTGATAGGAGGCATGGGATTATTTCTATCTTCTTGTATCTGTTGAGGTCTGATTTGTGACCAATTATATGGTCAATTTTGGAGAAGGTACCATGAGGAGCTGAGAAGAAGGTGTATTCTTTAGCTTTAGGATGAAATGTTCTATATATATCAGTTAGTTCCATTTGGTCCAAGGCTTCAATTAGATTCACTGTGTCCCTGTTTAGTTTCTGCTTTCCTGAACGATCCATTTCAGAGAGCGGGGTGTTGAAGTCACCCACTATTATTGTGTGCGGTGCGATGTGTGCTTTGAGTTTTAGTAAAGTTTCTTTTACGAATGAGGGTGCCCTTGCATTTGGAGCATAGATATTCAGGATTGAGAGTTCTTGATGGTGGATTTTTCCCTTGATCAGTATGTAGTGTCCTTCTGTGTCTTTTTTGATGACTTTAGGTTGAAAATCAATTTTATCCGATATTAGGATGGCTACTCCACCTCGTTTCTTGGGGCCATTTGCTTGTAAAATTGTTTTCCAGCCTTTTACTCTGAGGTAGTGTTTGTCTTTGACACTGAGGTGCGTTTCCTGCATGCAGCAAAATGCTGGGTCCTGTTTACGTATCCAGTCTGCTAGTCTATGTCTTTTAATTGGGGAATTGAGACCATTGATATTAAGAGAGATTAAGGCATAGTGATTATTGCCATCTGCCATTCTTGATGTTATCTTTATGTTTGAGTGGTTATCTACTTTTGGGTTTGATTCAAGAGTTTATTATCTCATTTTTTCCTGGGTGTTTTTTCTCTCCCTGTATTGGAGGTTTCCACCTATTATCCTTTGCAGGGCTGGATTTGTGGAAAGATATTGTGAAAATTTGGTTTTATCATGAAATATCTTGGTCTCTCCATCTATGGTGATTGAGAGTTTTGCTGAGTATAGTAGTCTAGGCTGGCATTTGTGCTGTCTTAGTGTCTGCATGAGATCTGCCCAGGATCTTCTGGCTTTCCTAGTCTCTGGTGAGAAGTCTGATGTGATTCGGATAGGTCTTCCTTTGTATGTTACTTGGCCCTTTTCTCTTACTGCTTTTAGTATTCTTTCTTTGTTTAGAACATTCGGTGTTTTGATTATTATGTGACGGGAGGTATTTCTGTTCTGGTCCAGTCTGTTTGGAGTTCTGTAGGCTTCTTGTACGTTCATCGGCATCTCTCTCTTTAGGTTAGGGAAGTTTTCCTCCATAATTTTGTTGAAGATGTTTACTGGCCCTTTAAGTTGCAAATCTTCACTCTCATCTATACCTATAATCCTTAGTTTTGGTCTTCTCATTGTGTCCTGGATTTCCTGGATGTTTTGGGTTACACGTTTTTTGCATTTTGCATTTTCTTTGACTGTTGAGTCGATGCTTTCTATGGAATCTTCAGCACCTGAGATTCTTTCTTCCATCTCTTGTATTCTATTGTTGATGTTTGCATCTATGACTCCTGATTTCTTCCCAAGGTTTTCTATCTCCAAAGTTGTCTCCCTTTGTGATTTCTTAGTTGTTTCTACTTCCTTTTTTAGTTCCTGGATGGATTTGCTGAGATCCTTCACTTGTTTGTTTGTATTTTCCTGTATTTCTTTAAGGTATTTTTGCATTACCTCTTTCAGGATTTCTTCCTGATGACCCACGTTCTCCTGCATTTCTCTGAGCGATTTTTGTGTTTCCTCCTCATGGGATTCCATCTGTTGATCCATCGTCTCCTGCATTTCTTTAAGCAGTTCTCGTGTTTCCTTTGTAAGGGCATCTAACCGTTGATTCATTTCTTTAAGCAATTTTTGTGTTGCCTCCTTATGGGCATCTGTCTGTTGACCCATATTTTTCTGCATTTCTTTATGCTAGTTTTGTGATTCCTTTGTGAGTGCATCTACCCGTTGATTCATCTCGTTAAGCGATTTTTGTGTTGTCTCCTTGTGCGCCTCCATCTTTTGATCCATGTTCTCCCGCATTTCTCTAAGTGATTTTTGTGTTTCCTTTGTAAGGGCTTCTAACCGTTGATTCATGGTCTCCTGTAACTCTTTATGAGATTTATTTGTGTCCTTCTTGTGATCCTCTAATAGCATCATGAGAAGTGATTTTAAATCCAGATCTTGTCTTTCGGGTGTGGTGGGGTATCCAGGACTTGCTGCTGTTGGAGAGTTGGGTTCGGATGGTCCCACATTACTTTGATTTCTGTTAGTAACATTCCTACGTTTGCCTTTTGCCATCTGGATACCTCTGGTGTTAGTTGGTCCTGCTGCAACTGGCTGTTGGTTGGACCTCCTGTGAGCCTGCAAAGCTATTTCTGCCCCCCCCGGATTACCAGGATTTCCCTGGCACCGATTTCTGGGGCCTGCCTGCTCCTGAGTGACTTTGGAGCCCTAATGTGCCTTGCCCCAAGTGATCTTATATTGGGGAGGCCTTGCACATCCAAAGGCTCAGCCTAGTGGATTCCTGGAGCAGAGGTCGCCAAAGGGAGGCTGGTAGGCTCCTGCCCTGTGCAGGGGTGTGTGATCTCTCCTTGGGGGGGGAGGGGCCATCCCTCTGCCAGGCAGAAGTCCCACAGCAGAGCTGGCACGCTGGTTACTGCAGATCAGCCCAGCATTTGGGAGTTGCATACACACAAGCTGCCTGAGACCCAAGCGATATTATGCCTGTCTGTCTCAGAACCTGGCTGTCCCAACTTCCCAGTCACTGGAGCAAAGATGGCGGAGGGCACTCTCCGTTGCACCGCTCACCCTGCAGACGCGATGGCCTGCCAATCTGGCACCCAGACGACCACAGTGCTGACCCGTTCTTGGGCGCAGATGGAAGCCCCAACAGGCCGTGTCCCAAGTGATGTTATATTGGGGATAGAGCCTGGGTACCTGTTGCTTCAGTGCAGTCTGCGGGAACAGAGGTCGTGGAAGGAAAGCTGGTAGGCTCCCACCCAGTGTGGGGTCCCTCTGCCAGGCAGAAGTCCCACAGCAGAGCTGGCGCGCTGGTTACTGCAGATCAGCCTAGCACTTGGGAGCCGCATACACCCAAGCCGCCCGAGACCCAAGCGATATTATGCCTGTCTGTCTCAGAACCTGGCTGTCCCCACTTCCCAGTCCCATCCATAACTTTTATTTGAATGAATTCTCTTATAGGTCTTATTTACATATGAGGAAAAGAAAGGATAACAAAATTTTTGCTATTTGTGACCTTCCCAGGCACAAAGAATAGAATGCAGTTGTGGTTGTGTGGTTCATCTCTGTCCCTCTGTGACAACATGCTCCTTGAAGAAAATAGTGTGAGGCGTTAGAACATGTTATTGATGATAACAATTCTTTTTTTTAATATTTTATTTTATTTTTTTTAATTTACATTCAAAATCATTTCTCCTTTCCCGTTTCCTCCCTCCCCGAAAGTCCCATAAGCCCCCTTCCCTCTCTCTTTTCTCCATTCAACCCCCTCTCGTTTCTCTGTCCTGGCGTTCCCCTACATCCAGTCTTTCCAGGACCAGGGGTCTCTCCTTCCATCTTCTTAGAAATCTATTGATATGCGAATTGTGTCTAGGGTATTCCGAGATTCTGGGTTAATATCCCCTTAGATGGTAACAATTCATAACAAGTTTCTGGAGAATTTGTTCAGTTTTGCATTTTTGTGTAATAGATCTCCCTAATGATGACATTTATTAATTACGAATTGGGATAAAAATAAGACTAGACTATTTTTGAAACTATGAAATATTTAGTAAATTTTTTCATTTAATGCAAATAAGCATCAGCATTTTTCTGACCTATCATTCTTTTAGTCTGACTTACTTTTTGACATATTGCATGTTTGGAACAGGAGATGATATGACACAGACTTTATTTTTTATAAATTAAAAACAATATCATGGGGGGTTGCTAATCATCTACAATTATCATTTCAATTTTATGCACTGTATTAGTTACTCTTTGTTTTTTTTATTCTTTATTTACATTCCAAATGATTTCCCCTTTCCTCATTCCCCCTTTCCCGAAAGTCCCATAAGCCCTCTTCCCTCCCCCTGTTCCCCAATCAACCCTCTCCCACTTCTCTGTTCTGGTATTCCCTTACATTGCTAGATCGAGTCTTTCCAGGACCAGGGACCTCTCCTTCCTTCTTCTTGGGCATCATTTGTTATGTGAACTGTGTTTTGGGTATTCTGAGCTTCTGGGCTAATATCCACTTATCAGTGACTGCATGCCATTTATGTTCTTTTGTGATTGGGTTGCTTCATATAGGATGATATTTTCTAGTTCCAACCATTTGCCTAAGAATTTCATGAATTTGTTGTTTTTAATTGCTGAGTAGTATTCCATTGTGTAAACATACCACATTTTCTGTATCCATTCCTCTGTTGAAGGGCATCAGGGTTCTTTCCAGCTTCTGGCTATTATAAATAAGGTTGCTATGAACATAGTGAAGCATGTGTCCTTATTGCATGCTGGGGAATCCTCTGGTTATATGCTGAGGAGTGGTGTAACAGGGTCCTCCAGAAGTGTCATGCCCAGTTTTCTGAGGAACCGCCAGACTGATTTCCAGAGTGGTTGTACCAGCTTGCAATCACACCAGCAGTGGAGGAGTGTTCCTCTTTCTCCACATCCTCATCAGCATCAGCTGTCTCCTGAGTTTTTGATCTTAGCCATTCTGACTGGTGTGAGGTGAAATCTCAGGGTTGTTTTGATTTGCATTTCCCTAATGACTAAGGATGTTGAACATTTCTTTAGGTGCTTTCTATATTCTTCAGGTGAAAATTCTTTGTTTAGCTCTGTATCCCATTTTTTAATAGGATTATTTAGCTCTCTGGAGTCTAACTTCTTGAGTTCTTTGTATATCTTCGATATTTGCACTCAGTCGGATGTAGGGTTGGTAAAAATCTTTTCCCAATTTGTTGGTTGCTGTTATGTCTGATTGACAGTGTTCTTTGCCTTACAGAAACTTTGTAATTTTATGAGGTCCCATTTGTCAATTCTTGATCTTAGAAGCATAAGCTTCTTCCCCAGTTTCTTTTCTATTAGTTCCAGTGTGTCTGGCTTTATATGGAGGTCCTTGATCCACTTAGAGTTAAGCTTAGTACAAGGAGATAAGAATGGATCGATTCTGATGTGGTATATTTACACAATGGAATACTACTCTGCTATTAAAAACAATGAACTCACGAAATTCCTAGGCAAATGGTCAGAACTTGAAAATATCATCCTTAGTGAGGTAACCGAATCACAAAAGAACACACATAGTATGCAGTCACTGATAAGGGGATATTAACCCAGAATCTCGGAATATCCTAGACACAATACGCATATCAATAGATTTCCGAGAAGGTGGAAGGAGAGACCCCTGGTCCTGGAAAGACTGGATGTAGGGGAATGCTGAGACAGAGAATTGAGAGGGGGTTGAATGGGGAAAAGAGGGAGGGAAGGGGGCTTATGGGACTTTCGGGGAGGGAGGAAACGGGAAAGGGGAAATGATTTTGAATGTAAATAAAAGTATATATATATACTTTATATATATATATATATATATGGAATGGATCGATTCTGCATGCTGACCTCCAGTCGAACCAGCACCATTTGTTGAAAAGGCTATCTTTTTTCCACTGGATGGTTTTAGCTCCTTTGTCAAAGATCAAGTGACCATAGATAGGTGTGTGGGTTCATTTCTGGGTCTTCAATTCTATTCCATTGATCTACATGCCTGTCACTGTACCAATACCAAGCAGTTTTTAACACTATTGCTCTGTAGTACTGCTTGAGGTCTGGGATACTGATTCCCCAGAAATTGTTTTGTTGTTGTTGTTTTTTTTTTCTATTTTTTTAATTTTTTTTATTTTCTATTTTTTTATTTACATTCCAAATCATTTATGTTTTGTTGTTGAGAATAGTTTTAGTTATCCTGGGTTTTTTGTTATTCCAGATGAATTTGAGAATTTCTCTTTCTAACTCTATGAAGAATTGAGTTGGGATTTTGATGGGGATTGAATTGAATCTGTATATTGCTTTTGGCAAGATGGTCATTTTTACTGTATTAATCCTGCCAATCTATGAGCATGGAAGATTTTTCCATCTTCTGAGGTCTTCTTCAATTTCTTTCCTCAGAGATTTGAAGTTCTTATCATACAGATCTTTCACTTGTTTGGTTATAGTCACACCAAGATACTTTATATTGTTTGTGGCTATTGTAAAGGGTGTCATTTCCCTTCTTTCTTTCTCAGCCTGTTTATCCTTTGAGTATAGGAAGGCTACTGATTTGTTTGAGTTAATTTTATATCCGGCCATGTTTGGTTTTTTTTGTTGTCATTGCTGTTTGTTCATTTGTTTTAGCACGGGGTCTCCTTGACTGTCCTGGCACTCAGTATATAGACCAGGCCAGCCTCAAACTCACAGAGATAGATCTGTCCACCTCTATATAGCATGCATTAGTTAATTTTATAATTTCTGTGATGAATACCTGCCAGATAAACTTAAAGAAGGGTTTATTTTGGTTCACAGTTGAGTATAAAGTCCTTATGACAGAGATGGTGGCCGAAGCACTAGGCAGTTTGTCATCTTATATCCACACTCAGGAAGCTGGTAGGGATTAATGTTGGTGCATGGACTGCCTTTTCCTTTCCATTCAGCCTAAGAATCTGGCCCTTCTGGAGTGACTTGAATAGGAATGGTTCTTAGAGATTCATGTGTTTGAGTGCTTTGTAATAGGGAGTGGTACTATTAGGAGGTATGGCCTGACTGGAGTAGGTGTGGCCTTGTTGGAAGTATGTCACTGTGGGGTGGGCTTTGAGATCTCCTATGCTTAAGCTCCCCAGTATGGTACATAGTCTCTTTTCAGCTGCCTTCAGATCAAGGTGTAGAATTCCCAGTTCCTTCCCCAGCACTATTCCTGCTTACTCTCTGCCATGTTTCCTGCTGTGATGATAATGGACTAAACCTCTGAAACACTAAGCCAACCCCAATTAAATGTTTTCCTTTCTAAGAGTTGCCATGGTCATGGTGTTTCTTCACAGCAATGAAACCCAAATCCAGACACCATCCAAAGCTGCCACTCATTTCTGTGGTGGGTTTTTCCACTTCAGTTCATCTGATCAGTAAGCTCTCTGACAGACAAACCTTCTAGAAGAGTCTTGATCTTGCCAAGTTGACAATCTTTGTATCTATTCTAGGTGCCTTTTTAATTCAGTTCAACTATACAAAAGGAATATGTAGATTCTTCCATTTCTACCATTTACCCACAGTAGATTTTGCTGGAACAATCATGACAATTTTTGTTAATTATGAAACCCCAGAAATGCTCCTGCAGACCCTGCTTTATCAGGTGCTTACTCCATTAAACTGAGTCAAGATATCTGCTCATCACTTCAGGTACGAGTAGATGTACTAAATGGTATGGAATTTTATGAGCATAAATGGTCCAGTTTCTTTTCAGTGGACATTTTCTGGAATCCAAAATATAAAGTTCAACAACACTGAATTCATTGGGAACCAAACCTACTTAAAAGTGAAACCCCATATCCCTGGGGGTTTCAATTTAAAGAGGGGAGAAATTTTTCTCAGCTTGCTGTTCCTCCTGCCAGATTTCAGCTCTAACAGAGAATCTTTTCACAAAATGTAGTCAATTTAGATTTCAGGCATTTAAACCAGGCCATTGGCTTATCTGGACACTGAAAAGTCTTCTCGTCTGTTCCAGTGATCTGGCACACTACATTGGGCTCACACTGACAACTCAAACACCTGGCAACGCTATCTCTACTTTCCTGATTCTCAGAAGGAGGTCTTCAAACTTAGAAGTGTTTTGGATGGTGTGCTGTGTTCAATGTGCCCAATGCCAATGCATGTAGAATAATTCATACCTGGGCATGGGGAGATGAGGCTGAGTACCAGGTAATGGAGAAGAAAGCAGCTCACATGATAGAAAAAGTAAAGACACGGATATATTATTTTGCAAAAGGTTTAATTGACCCAAAGCCTTTCCCAGTGGGCTCATTCTTGGTTTCATTAATGTTTATTCTCAGAGACTTAGTCACCTCCTTTGTGACTAACCTGATGTTAAGCTTTTTGAGAAGTTTGGGAGCAATGCGAGTTTAACCCAACACTTAATAATATCCAAAGTCAAAGTTACCTCTGGTGGGATTACAGCTCCATAAACACAGGCAAGATCTGAGACTTGATAGTTACAGTTTCTTGTGTTACCTGGGACTCAGTTGTTGGCCTCACAACAGCCAGGGGATTCTGGAAGAGTGGGGAGCTCTCCTGCTCCAATGTAATAAAAACAGAATCTGAGGACATTCCTCAGCCTCCATCGTGATAATTTTTTGTGACACAGGGAAAGTGTCCAGTACAGTGCCTGGCACACAGTACAAACTTCTAATGTTAGTTTGCCAATAATCATCTTCACTAAAACGGGATTCAGCCCTAGCAGAAACTTGGCAGTTGGTGGTTCAGCATCAGGAATTCCTCTCTCTCTCTCTCTCTCTCTCTCTCTCTCTCTCTCTCTCTCTCTCTCTCTCTCTCTCTCTCTCTCTCTCTCTCCCTCCTTCCCTTTTCCTTTTTTTTTTTGTAGGGGGCAGATGTTGATTACTGAATTTCAGCTCCTAGAGGCTGTGTTGAGTGTATCTTTGTATCAGAAATCACTCAATTAGTGGTGAAATATTAAGTGGGCTAATACAAGCAAGTATGAACAATTACCACCAGTCTTTGAATGGGATATAGTAAGACAAGTAGATGGCTTTTTTCTCTAAACTTTCATTTTTCATGGATGAGATTTTAAATTTTGTTTTGTCCATAGAAATAAAAACCCATCTGTCTAAAGCATGACAATCAGTAGGAACTGCAGAGTTGAAAGAGAGTAGGTATCTATGCATTTGTGTGCCATGGACAGAGAGTAAGAAAAGAGTACAGGCAATTCAAATGAATATAAGCTATGGAATTAAATTGAGAGTTTAAAAAATACCTAATATTTACAGGATTTATGCCATTGGTTAGGACCTAACCATTAGGGGAAGAATCAAAATAGACTTCCTTCAATGGTTGGGCAGTTTATTATCACATAAATCTCATGAGTAGTTATTGAGTATCTATTATATATCAGGTAGCTCATCACTCACAACACTGGACAAGATACGCAACAATCCTTTGAGGCAATCAGAAAGAAAGCAGACAGATGCCTCTTTAGAGACTTTGGTTCCTACAGTCAAGGGCTTCCTTTCATACTCTTGCTGGAGATAATATTTTATAAGCAGGGTCTCATCTGTGAAGGACTTTGCTGAAAGTACCTTTATGTATATGGTCATTTTGACTCTCTCTCTCTCTCTCTCTCTCTCTCTCTCTCTCTCTCTCTTTTCCCCCTTCCCCTCTCTTTGTGTGTTTGGCATTTGCTGTTGAACTGATGGATTTCCCTTTAAAGTCAAAATACAAACCATCCAAGTTGCCTGAGATGGTAGGAAAGTGAGGTGATCTGTAGGATCTTCAGTGGTAATGGCAAAACTCTTGGCCATGGATATTTAAGGGAAAGAGATGGAAGCAGCAGAATTGTATTAGTAGAAAGAGAGAATGTGGCAGCACTGTTAGGTCTGAGAGAAAAGAAAAGAGCCATAGAAAGAGAGTTAGGAATTGCTGGGCCCCCTGATTGTTTTTCAAAAGTATACCCTATGAGCATAAGTTATAATTGACTTGAATAAAATTATTTTATTGGAACAATTTTCAGGTATTTGGGAGTGATCCTGAGCAATATTTGATGCAACCAAATTGCAGGACCGTGGAGACATTTGAACACCCCTCCTTGCTTTTTGAAGGTCATTGTCATGGAATTTGGCTTAAAGCACTCTTTATATAGCCAGGTCTTAGTCATTCCTGGAAATACAAGCTCACATTGATGGGCTTTTTTTCTGCCTGTTTGGGACAATGCCAGGTGGTGTAAAGGACCAACGCAAGCTTGGCAGTGGTTATTCATTCCTGGGCCAAGTGTGCTTTTATGAGTGTATCTTCACTCTGTGCCACTCCTTCAGTCCCTACTCCTCTCCTATTGATACTGTGCCCTATCTAAGCCAGAATGCGCAGAGTTACATATCTGCAGAGACCATTAATCAAAAGGCACAAATGAGTTACAATATAAACCGTAGGGTTTGGATCCCAATCTAAAAATGACTTTTCTTTAAACTGCTGACTTCTAACTGTACTCTATTTTAGGGATCATTACTATCCTTTGGGCAGTAGGTCTAACTTTCTATAATTCTCTCTTTGAACTGCTGTGGGAGAAGTGTGGGCTCTGGAAAAAATGGTGATGTCAGAGCTTTTACTTCCACTTCCCTGGATGCCTCACCCATGCTTTTCGTAGGACCTTTTCCACTTTCTATTTGTTGCCTGGCCTTTATGAATGTGGCTCAGGAAATGGTCTGTCACACATCATTCACACCTCCATGCAAATTTAGGCTTGCATGTTACCTCTCCCTGGGGTATTTGCATTTGATGATTTTTTCCCCCTTTAAATACACAACGCCACTTTTTTCCTGCAGAATTCTAGAGGAATTAAAGTTCTAGTCCCAAAGCAGTAGACCTGGAATTTGACTGAGCAAGGCAGCTCTAGTGTATAAGGCTGGCTCTTCCCATACATTGTGCTTGAACTATCCAACTTAGATGCAGTTGAAACTTGAACTTTCTTAGACTTAGGGTTTTTGTGAACCAAGGAGAGAACAATCATTACCTTTTAAATAAGAAAGAAGGACTAGATGCTGTGGGAATTTGTCTGGAAGTGGCTCATCTTTTTTTGTTTCCATGACACCTAGACTTCAAGAAAACATCCAATGGCTAGTGCTTTATAGAATTCACACTTCTGTACTGTACTGTCTCTTTAAATCAGATGGATCTATGTCACTAAGAGACTGGTGGGATTGAGAGCATGTGGCTTCCTGTACTAAGGCCATAAGGCAGTAAGCTCCTATCTTCCTATTCTGACTCCTTCACTTTGGGGCAAGCTGTTTGTCATACCTGTGATGATCCACACCAAATGCCTGTCTGGGAGGTTACTTGTAGAGGCTAAGTTGACAGCTATGCTGTTGGACCACTTAGGAACCAGCTCCAGTGGGTCAGTCTTCAATTGATTACAGCCTCAGCTGGCATCTGACTGTGATTTCATGATAGATTCTAACAACTTTGTCTAAGATATTTCCTAATTCCTCACTCAAAGAAATGGCAAAAATTATAAATTATTGATATTTCAAAAGACTAAGTTCCAGGGCAATGAATTACTTAGCACCATCTCTTGGCCAATTAACACTAATTACTTCTGGAAATCTTACTCTAAGCTGGCCATAGCTTTCCCACCACATTGTTAGAAGTTGTATTTTCTAATGGGATAGGGCAATTCAGCTGAGAGAATTTTGGCTCAATACAATTTCTTATGAAACAAGCTGACCAATATGATAATTTGTGGAATATTAGTAGTCTGTCTCCAGTTTCAGGACGCTGTTTATTTTGGTTAATGACAGAAAGTACTTTTGCAACCTTTTATTAGTCTTTACTAATTTTCATCTGCCTTTCAGGATTTGGGGGGACTTTTACTTGTATTTTGTTTTTATATTTCTATTCCTCTAGTGACTAGGCTATGTTTTGACCAAATTGATTTTGGATCACTCATGTTTTCACGAAATTGGTTTCAGTCAAATTGTTTCTGGCAAAATCATTCATCATGTGGTTGTATTTTTTTATACCTCACCTCTAATTGATCTATAAAACATTAAGAAGCGTATTCTGTAACTCTATTAAAGACAATGCAGTCTACACTGGGATGAATCAACAATGGGGAATGGAATGGGAAGTCCCCAAGGTGAGTCTAGTCACTTCTGTCCTTTATGTTCTTGTATAACCTTATCTTGCTGAATGGATCCTGGAGTAACTGATCCAGTTCTGAAGACAGTATAGTGGAAGAGTTGGGATATACCTCATAAGTTACATTGTTCTTTTACAACTGTCTAAGGTTAGGATGTGAGGCCAGTATAGCTCCAATTTTTGGACACATTGTAATGTTCTTATTTGGGACTACATATTGCTGCAAGGGTATGTTACTCCCATGTTCCCTAGCACTGTGGAAAGGCCTCACTACAAAGTACTATAAAAAATCAAAATGAGACTAGAGAGTAGATATAACAACTGGTTATCTGATGTTATCTGATGACTTAGCTTTGAGGCTTGTAGAAACTACTGGTCTGCTAAGTTAATAGTTTCCAAGAGGTTTTTAATCTATTAGTCACAGGTGTGTTGGTTCTGACACAGAGGTGGACAAGGAATGGCTTATAGGGGGCTAAGGCTAGCCCAGGACAAGTTGAATAGCCTTCTGTCCTGTAATATTCTGATCTTTCCACATCCCTGCCTTTAAATCTGTCAATCAGTCTTTACAATCATGCTTCTTCCCAGAAATTTATACTGGTGTCCTGCTGAAAATGACTTTTCTTGAGTCAACCGATACTAGGTCTAGCAAAATCCTTAGTGAGAGAAATTATGTACTGTCAACAGCCACATGAATGAATCTGGAAGTAACCACTCTAAGTTAACCATTCAGATAGGACCAGAACCCTGACTGAGACAGCTTAGCCACCTCCCCCCACCCCAGAGAATGTGTATAAGTTAGACTCATTTTGGACTACATTTCCAGTTTAAAGAAATTTTGATGTGATGTGTTATTTTAAACATCAAGTTTTTCACCAAATTATTTTATGATAATAAATAACATAGAGGAAAAGACAATTGAATTACTAATAGTGTCCTCAAAGACAGACTCTTGACCTCTCTCTGAATGCTGTTTGATAAATTATCATCATCACTAAAACGGGATTCAGCCCTAGCAGAAACTTGGTGGTTGGTGGTTCAGCATGAGGAATTTCTCTCTCTCTCTCTCTCTCTCTCTCTCTCTCTCTCTCTCTCTCTCTCTCTCTCTCTCTCTCTCTCTCTCTTTCCTTTTTAATATTTTGTGAGTACACTATTGCTATCTTCAGACACACCAGAAGAGGACATTGAATCATATTACAGACGATTGTGAGTCACCATGGGGTTGCTGGGAATTGAACTCAGGTCCTCTCGAAGAGCTGTCTGAGCTCTTAACAACTGAGCCATCTCTTCAGCCCGAGGCAGATATATCTTAATGCATGTGTATCGTTATCTCTGCTTCTGGCTGCAAACCTCTCTTCTCACCTTTCCTCTTTCCTTCTTTGTTTCCATCTGATGCAATGAAGGAGGATAATGGTTGTATTTATGGGAACTGTTTACACCCCTAAATAGATGAATTTGAGGTAGATGTGCAGAATTTCCAGAAGAATGTTTGAAGAAACCTTTTAAATTTGAGACAGATAGGTGGCCCATGATCACTGAAGATGATATCTAGAACCTGGAGGGTTAAGATTAGGGGCTTCAGATGACAGCTACAATTTTGATAGCCTGGTTTTGCTGACAATGTGGTCTTTATGGAGGCATAATTTATTCTTAGAAGTTTAGACTTTGGAGAAGTAACAAGACATGAATGGGGTGGGTTCTCCTTCTTCTTGTAGACTTGCCTCTGTTTCTAACTTCTTGGGTCAAGAGGAGAAGTGGTCACCAGATGAACTAACTACTCTTGTCTTTTTGCTGAATGAATCCTCAAGGAGAAAAAAGTTATTTTGTTTATTTATTTATTTATTTGTTTGTTTGTTTATTTATTTAACAGGCCTTGACTTCTTGTGCAAGTTTCAGAAGGCATACAAAGAAAAAAACTCATTTGAAGTCAATGAAGAAATAACAGAGTTACTTAAGAGTAGGTAAGATAATTCAACAAAACACCTATAGCATAAGGCAGATACTCAGGAGAGCAGAGTTTACAAGTTACTTTTTAGGTCAACTGAACCTCTAAGACTTGACTTAGCTATATGAGAGCTTCTACTAGGGCATCCCAAGTATTAATGAACTCACCTTAGTGCTAATAAAAAGGCCAACTACTGTTTTCTCATTTATGACTGCTCCAAAGTCCCCAAGACATCTGTAAGTGAATGGCCTTTCCTCTTTCTCTGAGTGCAAGGTTAGAAACACTACTTTGGAATTGTCACAGGACAATGTGTTGCACTACTGATATTATAGGGTTAATTCATCCCTCAAGATAGCTCACATACATTGAATCATTGGCCCTCAGTGGGCCATTGGCTTCTGCTGATTAGAAGATTATGCTAGTGTACCACTCTCCCTATACTAATAAGCATTCAGAATAAAATGGGATTGGAGGATAAGGCCAGAATAAAAGCAAGAAAGTAGACAGAAACCCACGTAACTGCATGATCAATACTGAGTGGATGACCAGCATACAAAAAAAGGTAAATTAGCATTTTCCTCATATAGCCTGCCGCAAGTGATTTGTCATAGCAGCAAAAGCCCTGGCTAATAAATTCTCTGATTTTTTCTCTTTCCTCCCATGGGAATTCCTTCTTTTAGATTTCCTTCTAAATTCACAGCAGTATGTTCAGAGTTAGCACTGAGCCCCTTGAATTTTCTTCTAATTTTAATTCCTATCAGATAAAAACATCATAAAAAAGCAAATGATAGAAAAAGTTGCTTATAAATGAAATGAAGACAAGCAGTAGGCTTAGTGTGCTGGCTGGTTTTATATAACAATATGATCCAAGCTTGAGTCATCAGAGAGGAAGGAGCCTCAGTTGAGGAAATGCCTCCATGAGATCCAGCTTAAGGCATTTTTTTCAGTTAGTGACCATCTGGGGAAGGCCCAGTCTAGTGGGTGGTTTCATCCCTTAGCTGTGGTCCTAGGTTCTATAAGAAGGCAGACTGAACAAGCCATGTGAAGCAAGCTAGTAAGCAGCACCCCTCCATGGCCTCTGCATCAGCTCCTGTCACTAAGTTCTTCCCCTGTTTGAGTTCCCATCCTGACTTTCTTCAGTGATAGACTATAATAATGTGGAGGAGTAAGCTGAATAAACCCTTTCTTTCCCAACTTGCTTTTTGGTCATGGCATTTCGTTGAAACAATAGAAACCCTAAGTAAGATACCTAGCATTTTTTCTTTTTCTTTTTTTAATAACAATGAATTCCCCTATCACAAGGCTGTGAATTTTTTTTGGGGGGGGAAGTACAGTTGACAGCCTTGACACTTGCTACAGCCCTGACCTGTAACAGAGCCATCACTGAGTTAGTCTATAATTGATCTGGCTTATGTGAATGATTAAAAGATGGATCTTATGTTCTCTAGCCACCTATATCTCAGTGAACAAAATGAGAAGGATGAAGGCTACACCCTACAGATGTCTCTGCCAAGCAGAAACTGGCATTTTTTTTATTGAAAGATTAACAGAAGTGAAAAGGTCCTGACTGGGTTTCAGTTGTGAAAATGTTAGTCTTTGCTTTGTTCCCTGTCACTGTGATAAAATACCTTTTTTTAAAGTCCATATGTCATTTATTGTCTTTAAGGCATGACAGTGTAGACTCCTCTCCTAGAGGAGGGTCTTTCAAAGGCAAGAAATTCATCCAGATGTAGACTGCACACTTGTCATTTTCGTACTTGACTGGATTCTTCCTTTTGAACTGCCCAAATTCCTGGTTGCCCTCTGTGTAGATCAGATAGAACACTACACATGGCAGCACCATGTGCCAGATGCATGCTCGAGAGTGGTTCAGTAGGTATGGGATGCCTTTGTTGAAGTAGTGTGGAACACTGCTCAAAGGACAAAGAGCAGTAGGAGATCACATGCCGCATCCGGACCTGGTTCCCCAAGTCACATCCCATGGTGGCAGTGGCCCTCCATTCCACTATGCTGAGCCCTGATAAAATATCTTGAGAAAAGCAATTTAGTGGAGAAAATGTTTACTCTAACTCGCAGTTCAAGATGAGGTCCACCATGGTGGTGAAGTCAAGGCATCAGGAGGTTGAAGCATCTGGTCGCATTGCTTCCATAATCAATAAGCTAAGAGTATCAGCTTAAAAGGGGATGTCTCCATCAACCCCTCCATATTACCCCCTTCCCCAGGACTCAGGAACTCTGTAAGAGAGGAGATAGATGGTACCCACCAAGGAATCGAGGCCTTCTAGACACTACAGGGCTGTGCTTATATGAATTCCCAGAGACTACGGCAACACAGCGCCAGATGGGTCTGCACCAGATGGGTTCCTAGAGCTGAAAGAAATGGACACATGCCACACCCCGTCCCTAACCCAGAAACTGTCTCCAATTGATAGCTACTTGAATGGAAAACTTAATTCTGTTCAATGGAGTCTTACGGGGGAAACAAAGAGCTCTTAAGTGTAGGCCCAACAGTAGATGACCAACACAAAGTGGACCCAATGGCATCTTTGGAAGTTTTTGGTCTCAAAATGTAAAGTCTGGGTAATCTTTTAAAACATTAAGGATCTTTTCTATATATATTATGGCTTCCAGTTTAGTGCTTTTATGGAATTCCTGTATGAATATGTGTGTCTCTGCATATATATGTGCTGTTTATCTTTTTTTCTTTGGATTTTTTACTTATTTGTTTTTATATTTATTTGTATTTATTATTTATTTATAATTCTTATTTGTCCTCCTCTAATTTGTTTTGTTTTGTTTTATTTTTTATTTTATTATTATTACTTAGATACCTGTTTAGGGTGTGGATTGGGTGTTTAGGGTGTGGAAGAGGACCTGGGAAAAGTATGGGGAAGAGAAACTGTAATTAGAATACATTGAATGAAAAAATCTATTTTAATAATAGTAAATAAATAAATAAATACATACATACATAAATAAATAAATAAAGCAGATTGAGAAAGCTATGAGGAGCAAGCCAGTAAGCAGCACTCCTCTATAGCTTCTGTATCAGCTCCTGTCTATTAGTTAGGGCTTGCATTCCTGTGAACAGACACCATGATCGAAGCAACTCTTAGAAGAACAACATTTAATTGGGACTGGCTTATAGGTCCAGCACTTAAGTCCATTATCATCAAGGTAGGAGCATGGTAGTGTCCAGGCAGGCATAGTGCAGGAAGAGTTGAAAGTTCTACACCTTCATCTGAAGGCCACTAGAAGAAGACTGGCTTCCAGGTAGCTAGGACTAGGGTCTTAAAGCCCATACCCACGATGACATACTTCTTTCAACAAGGCTACACCTCCTAATAGTGCCACTGCCTGGGCCAAACATATTCAAACCACCACATCCTGGTTTCAGGTTCTTGCCCCAACTTACCTCAGTGATAGAGGTGACCTGAAATCTGTAACCTGAAATAAACCCTTTTTTCCCCACCCATGAGTTCAGAGAATATAAATGAATGCGACTGCTCAATTCTTTATCTCCATTTATATAGTTTAGGATTCTAGCCAGGGAGTGGTGTCATCCACAATGAGTAGGTCCTTCTATTCCAATTAAACCAATCAAGATAATCCCCACAGTCATGCCCAGGGGCCTGTCTCCCAGGCAGTTCTGGGCCTTATCAGTTAACATTTGGGATTAAGCATCCCAATGTTCAAACAAGCAAAAGTGCAAAAGACAGATGAATGAAGCAAAGGAAGGGGGGTTGTGCTCTGTGAAAACACTGGTACAGAGACCAAAGGCCTATATTCTATTTAAAATGCCTATACATTTCATTTAAAAGAATAAATCGATAGTAAAACATTTGCTTTCATTTCATTTTAATATATTTTACCTAAGTCTAGTCAAAACATTTATCACTTCTGTACATAATGAGAACAAAAAATTATTAGGATATTTTATGTTCTTTTCATTAAGTCTTTGAAACCCAACTTGTATTTTAGACTAATATGTTTCTATTCTGACTGGTCACAATTTCAGTACTTAATGGCAATGAGTCAAATTGGTGACTGTAATTGGGCAGTGTGAGTATAGACAATCAGGGCCACTTGTACAGCCTCCTAGGTTGCAGCTTTTGTAGGCATTCCCTTGTGCTAGCTCTTTGCACACCACCTGGAACTTCTTTGCCAGCATCCACATTCCTGGTATCTCTACCACCCTCTTGTCTCCATGGTGATGATGGCATCATTCTCACAGCTCTGCACACCATCCTATCACATGCAACTTGCAGAGATCCTGACTGGCCTCCTCTTCTTTCCTCTAAAATTGTAGTGGAAGCCACCATAAATACTCCTGTATTGCTCATACTTGGGAGAGCAACATCACACAGATGCTACAAAGATCTGGTGCCAATGTGAGCTGTATCTGTATCTGTGCCTACTTGGACCATGACTGTAGCAGTTTGAGACCCTTGCTTTGTTGAGTTCTACGGAAATGACACCTGAGTTGGTTTAGGGAATGTGGTCCATTCTGAGGCCCTATTCTTAAAGTGTATGGTGTGAGCAAACTCACACCATTGATCTTATTATGGGTGTGGAATTGCCAAATGTGATATGTATCAATGTTATTTTTCCTGTAATCCCAGTGCATGCTACTTGGATTCATTTGATGGTGCTGTCTTCAATAATTACACCTTTCCTGACGGCATTTTTAAACAACCCCATTTTCTTCTTTTTTTTTAAATTGGATATTTTGTTTATTTACATTTCAAATGTTATCCCCTTTCCCAGTTTCCCCTCTGCAAACCCCCATCCTATCTCCCCTTACCCTGGTTCTATGAGGGTGGTGTGCTACCCACCTACCCACTGCTGCCTCACCACTCTAGCATTCCTCTATGCTGAACAACCCGGTTTTCTGACAAGCTACAAATTGCTCAAAATTTCCCTCTCTGTGTTTTGTTTCTGTTTCTCAATATAAATTTTGTTAAAAGCAAATACCAACAGTCATGTTGCCCCAAAGGCTTGAAGTTTCTTCTATCAGCTTATTTGGGCTATTATTTACCATTCCACAGGGTTTCAGGGTCTACACAAAAATCGAGATAAATTCTTTGTCAGGATTTAACACAACCTTTAATCTGACTTCTAGTTTAACTCCAACTTTCAAGGAAAAGCCCTAGCAGCATGGCTATTACTACACAGATTCTATTCACATTACCTTCTGACCTCTCACTGAAGCTGCCCACTACTCCACTAAACATTCTAGGCCTCCTCTAGCTTGAAAAATCCAAACGTTTCATGAAATCACTTTTGAACAGTACCATCAGGTATCATGGTAATGATTCTACTTCTTGGTGCCAATTTTCTCTATAAGCCTGCCTTTTTATAGTGTAGCAAAATGCCAGAGGCAATTGATATACAAAGAGGAAAGATTTGTGTTAGATCACAGTTTGGGGGTTCCACTCAATGACTGGCTGCCCTTATCAGTTTGCACCTGTTACAAGTGAGACATGGTAATGAGATTTTATTTTATATCTACTGGGAGTGTCCCTTAAAGGGAATTATGAACTGGAAGTGGAAACCAAACACGTCCTTTGCTCCCCTAAGTTGCTTTTAGCCATAGTGTTCTAACAAAGCGACAAAGAACAAATTAAAACATCTTCAGAAGTGGGAGTGGGGATTTCAAAAGATGAAGTTTGGGAAGGAAGGACACACACATTCACATTACAGCAACAGAGAGTAAAATCTATTGAAAGGCAGCAAACTTAAATCAATTCCGTGGTCAGATTTTATTGAGTACATATAAATGAATGTCCCAGACTTTCTTTCTTTTTTTTTTTTAACTTTTTATTAGGTATATTCTTTATTTATATTTCAAATGATTTCTCTCTTACTGGTTCCTCCCTCCTCAAAAAGTCCCATACGCCCTCCTCCCTCCCCCTGCTCCCCAACCAACCCACTCTTGCCTTCCCTTCCTGGCATTCCCCTACACTGTCACATTGAGCCCTTCCAGGACCAGGCACCTCTCCTTCCTCCTTCTTGGTATCCTTTGATATGTGAATTGTTCCTTGGGTATTCCAAGCTTCTGGGCTAATATCCGCTTATCAGTGAGTGCATATCATGTGTGATTTTTTGTGAATGGGTCATCTCACTCAGGATGACATTCTCCAGTTTCACGCACTTGCCTGAGAATTTCATGAATTCGTTGTTTTTAATAGCTGAGTAGTATTCCATAGTGTAAATATACCACATTTTCTGTATCCATTCCTCCATTGAGGGACATCTGGGTTCTTTCCAGCTTCTGGCTATTATAAATAAAGCTGCTATGAACATAGTGGAGCATGTGTCCTTATTGCATGTTGGAGAGTCCTCTGGGTATATGCCCAGGAGTGGTATAGTTGGGTCCTCTGGTAGTATTATGCGGAGTTTTCTGAGGAACCGCCAAACTGATTTCCAGAGTGGTTTTACCAGCTTGCAATCCCACCAGCAGTGGAGGAGTGTTCCTCTTTCTCCACATCCTTGCCAGCACCTGTTGTCTCCTGAGTTTTTGATCTTAGCCATTCTGACTGGTGTGAGTGAAATATCAGGGTTGTTTTGATTTGCATTTCCCTGATGACTAAGAATGCTGAACATTTCTTTAGGTGTTTCTCAGTCATTCTATATTCTTCAGGTGAAAATTCTTTGTTTAGCTCTGTACCCCAATTTTTAATAGGGTTATTTGGTTCTCTGGAATCTACCTTTTTGAGTTCTTTGTATATCTTGGATATTTGCCCTCTGTCGGATGTAGGGTTGGTTAAGATCTTTTCCCAATTAGTTGGTTGCTGTTTTGTCCTTTTGACAGTGTCCTTTGCCATACAGAAACTTTGTAATTTTATGAGGTCCCATTTGTCAATTCTTGATCTTAGAGCATAAGCTATTGGTGTTCTGTTCAGGAAAATTTCCCCTGTGCCCATGTACTCAAGGCCCTTCCCCAGTTTCTTTTCTATTACTTTCAGTGTTTCTGGTTTTATGTGGAGTTCTTTGATCCACTTGAACTTTAAATTAGTACAAGGAGATAAGAATGGATTGATTTGCATTCTTCTGCATGCTGACCTTCAGTTGAACTAGCACCATCTATTGAAAAGGCTATCTTTTTTCCACTGGGTGGTTGTAGCTCCCTTGTCCAAGATCAAGTGACCATAGGTGTTTGGGTTCATTTCTGGGTCTTCAATTCTGTTCCATTGATCTACATGCCTGTCACTGTACCAATACCAGGCAGTTTTTAACACTATTGCTATGTAGTACTGCATGAGGTTGGGGATACTGATTCCCCCAGAAGTTCTTTCATTGATGAGAATAGTTTTTGCTATCCTGGGTTTTTTGTTATTCCAGATGAATTTGATAATTGCTCTTTCTAACTCTATTAAGAATGGAGTTGGGATTTTGATTGGGATTGCATTGAATCTGTATATTGCTTTTGGCAGGATAGCCATTTTTATTATATTAATGCTGCCAATCCATGAGCATGGAAGATCTTTCCATCTTCTGAGGTCTTCTTCAATTTCTTTCTTCAGAGGCTTGAAGTTCTTGTCATACAGATCTTTCACTTGTTTGGTTAGAGTCACACCAAGATACTTTATATTGTTTGTGACTATTGTGAAGGGTGTCATTTCCCTTATTTCTTTCTCAGTCTGTTTATCCTTTGAATATAGGAAGGCTACTGATTTGCTTGAGTTAATTTTATATCTGGCCACTTTGCTGAAGTTGTTTATCAGCTGTAGGAGTTCTCTGGTGGAGTTTTTTTTGGTACTTAAGTATACTCTCATATCATCTGCAAATTGTGATATTTAGATTTCTTCCTTTCCAATTTGTATCCCTTTGACCTCCTTTTGTTGTCTAATTGCTCTAGCTAGAACTTCAAGTACTATATTGAATAAATATGGAGAGAGAGGGCAGCCTTGTCTAGTCCCTGAATTTAGTGGTATTGCTTCAAGTTTCTCTCCATTTAGTTTGATGTTGGCTACTGGTTTGCTGTATATTGCTTTTACTATATTTATGTATGGGCCTTGCATTCCTGATCTTTCCAAGACCTTTAACATGAAAGGATGCTGAATTTTGTCAAATGCTTTCTCAGCATTTAATGAAATGACCATGTGGTTTTTTTCTTTAAGTTTTTTTTATGTAGTGGATTACATTGATGGATTTCCTTATATTGTATCATCCCTGCATTCCTGGGATGAAGCCTACTTGATCATGGTGAATGATCGTTTTGATGTGTTCTTGGATTTGGTTGGTAAGAATTTTATTGAGTATTTTTGCATCTATATTTATAAGGAAAATTGGTCTGAAGTTCTCTTTCTTTGTTGGATCTTTGTGTGGTTTTGGTATCAGCGAAATTGTGGCTTCATAGAATGAGTTGGGTAGTGTTCCTTCTGTTCTATTTTGTGGAATAGTTTGAAGAGTACTAGTGTTAGGTCTTCTTTGAAGGTCTGATAGAATTCTGCACTAAAACCATCTGGTCATGAGCTTTTTTTTGGTTGGAAGACTTTCAATGACCACTTCTATTTCTTTAGAGGTTATGGGACCGTTTAGATAGTCTATCTGATCCTGATTAAACTTTGGTATTTGGTATCTGTCTAGGAAATTGTCCATTTCCTCCAGATTTTCCAGTTGTGTTGAGTATAGGCTTTTGTAGTAGGATCTGATGATTTTTTGAATTTCCTCAGTTTCTGTTGTTATTTCTCCCTTTTCATTTCTGATTTTGTTAATTTGGATACTGTTTCTGTGCCCTCTGGTTAGTTTGGCTAAAGGTTTATCTATCTTGTTGATTTTTCAAAGAACCAACTCCTGGTTTTGTTGATTCTTTGAATAGTTCTTTTTGTTTCTACTTGGTTAATTTCAGCCCTGAGTTTGATGATTTCCTGCCTTCTGCTCCTCTTTGGTGTATTAGCTTCTTTCTGTTCTAAAGCTTTCAGGTGTGCTGTTAAGCTGCTAGTGTATGCTCTCTCCAGCTTCTTTTTGGAGGCACTCAGAGCTATGAGTTTTCCTCTTAGCACTGCTTTTAATGTGTTCCATAAATTTGGGTATACTGTGCCTTCATTTTCATTAAACTTTAAAAAGGTTTTGATTTCTTTCCTTATTTCTTCATTGACCAAGGTATCATTGAGTAGAGCATTGTTCAGCTTCCATGTGTATGTGGACTTTCTGTTGTTTTTGTTACTGTTGAAGATCACCCTTACTCCACAGTGATCTGATAGGAGGCATGGAATTAGGTCGATTTTTTTGTATCTGTTGAGGTCTGTTTTGTGACCAATTATATGGTCATTTTTGGAGAAGGTACCATGAGGTGCTGAGAAGAAGGTATAGTGTTTTGATTTAGGATGAAATGTTCTATAGATATCTATTAAATCCATTTGGTCCAAAATTTCTGTTAGTTTTACTGTGTCTCTGTTTAGTTTGTGTTTCACTGTTGTGTCCATTAAGGAGAGTGGGGTGTTGAAGTCACACACAATTATTGTGTGGGGTGCGATGTGTGCTTTCAGCTTTAGTTAGGTTTCTTTTACGAATGATGGTGCCCTTGTATTTGGAGCATAGATGTTCAGAATTGAGAGTTCTTCCTGGTAGATTTTTGCTTTGATGTGTATAAAGTGTCCTTCCATGACTTTTTTGATGACTTTTGGTTGAAAGTCTATTTCATCAGATATTAGAATGGCTACTCAAGCTTGTTTCCTGGGTCCATTTGCTTGGAAAACAGTTTTCCAGCCCTTTACTCTGAGGTAGTGTTTGTCTTTGACACTGAGATGCGTTTCCTGTAAGCAGCAAAATGTTGGGTCTTGTTTATGTATCCAGTCTGATAGTCTATGTCTTTTTATTAGGGAATTAAGCCCACTGATGTTAAGAGATATTAAGGAAAAGTGATTGTTGCTTCCTGCTATTTTTGATATAATTTTTATGTTTGTGTGGTTATCTTTTTTGGGTTTGTTGGAATAGAATTAATTTCTTGCTTTTTCTAGTGTATAGTTTCTCTCCCTTTGTTGTTTTTTTCCATTCATTATCCCTTGAAGGGCTGGATTTGTGGAAAGATACTGTGTAAATTTTTTTTGTCGTGAAATACCTTGGTTTCTCCGTCTATGTTAATTGAGAGATTTGCTGGATATAGCAGTCTGGGTTGGCATTTGTGTTCTCTTAGGGTCTATATGACATCTGCCCAGGCTCTTCTGGCTTTCATAGTCTCTGGTGAGAAGTCCGGTGTAATTCTGATAGGTCTACCTTTTTATGTTACTGTTTTTTTCCCTTACTGCTTTTAATATTCTTTCTTTGTTTAGTACATTTGGGGTTTTAATTATTATGTGATGGGAGGAATTTCTTTTCTGGTCAAATCTATTTGGAGTTCTGTAGGCTTCTTGTATGTTCATGGGCATCTCTTTCTTTAGGTTAGGGAAGTTTTCTTCTATAATTTTGTTGAAGACATTTACTGGCCCCTTAAGTTGGAACCTTCACTCTCTTCTATACCTATAAGCCTTAGGTTTGGTCTTCTCATTTTGTCCTGGATTTTCTGGATGTTTTGGGTCAGGAGTGTTTTGCATTTTTCATTTTCTTTGACTGTTGTATCAATGCTTTCTATGGTATCTTCTGCATTTGAGATTCTCTCTTCTATCTCTTGTATTCTGTTGTTGATGCCTGGATCCATGACTCCTGACTTCTTTCCTAGGTTTTCTATGTCCAGAGTTGTTTCCCTTTGTGATTTCTTTATTGTTTCTACCTCTATCTTTAGATCTTGTATGGCTTTGTTCAATTCCTTCACCTGTTTTGTTGTGTTTTCCCTTAGTTCTTCAAGGGCTTCTCCCTGTTTACTTGTGCTCTCCTGTATTTCTTTAAGGGAGTTATTTATGTCCTTCTTGAAGCCCTCCATCAGCATCATGACCAGTGCTTTTAAATCCAATTCTTGCTTTTCTGGTGTGTTGGGGTATCCAGGACTTGCTGTTGTTGGAGAACTTGGTTCCGATGGAGCCATGTTGCCTTGGTTTCTATTGGTAGTGTTCTTGCACTTGCCTTTTGCCATCTGGCTATCTCTGGTGTTAGTTGGTGTTGCTGTCTCTGACTGTGGTTTCTCTGTGCTCCTGGGAGACCTGTTCTCTCTGTGTACACTGATATGTAAGTACTTCTGCAAGACCCACTCTCTTATAGTTATATTTGGGTATGTACCTCTGTGGCCCAGATCAACTCTGGTGCAGGTGGTCATCAGAAGACTCCTGTCCCAGTCTGTTCCTAGGCTCTTGTGTCCTCAGGGTTTCCGGCTGTTTCCTCTTAGCAGCAGGTGTGGTCCTATTGTACCACTGTGCCTCTCTGCATTCCTGAGTGGTTAGTTACCTCCTTGTATCCCTTGGCTATGGTACCCAGAGCTCCTCTGCTCTGCAATGCAGGTCTCTCCTGTGCTACCTGACTCCTCCATGCAGTTGGGTAGATGACTGGCTTCCTGTACCACTTGGAGATGGTGAGCTGGAGTCCCTGTCTGGTCTATCACCAGAGCAAAGATGGCAGAGGCTGTGGCGCTCTCTCCAGGTGCTGATCACTCTGCAGTGCAAATGTCCCACAGCAGAGCTGTCACACAGATGAACACAGAGCTGCCCAGCTCTTGGGTGCAGGCAGCACCCTAGCTGGCTGTGTCCCAAGCGATGTTATACTTGGAAAGTCTCTGTTTACTTGGAGTCCCTGTCTGCCCACCCTCTAATTCTTGTCCCAAGTATTGGATGTCTGTCCCAGACTTTCTTGAGTGCCCATTGCATGACAGAGCTACCCTACACTATCTTGTTAGTTTCTGAAAGGTTAATGCTGCCTTAGGCAGATTCAAACAAAGAGAGATTCGTGAAAAGCTCACTTCATTGTGACTTCTCACTGATGATTAAAGAGTGTCTTTCTTCTCAAAGATTCAGAAGGTTTCAGAAGAGGAAAAGAAAGGCAAAATAAGAGCACAGTCTCATTATGAGTAATTCATGTCATGGATTGGGACTATTTGTGTAGTTATAAAGTCCACTGTTACATAGCTAGGGAAGATGGCACACAGATTCCCTGGAGAATGACACAGCCCGATGACCAAGCTTTTTACTCATTGCAACTGTGTCTCCAGTGACACTGTTAACACTACTCCCTCACCTGAAAGTTCTATTCCATGTTCCAAAATGACTGAATGTGACTGTGACTATGAATAAAGTTCAGTACCTCCAGAAATATTTAGCCCATGCTATTTTATGCTGTGCTATGCTAACACATGCAAATGTATAAATAAATCAGTCTTTAGGTATTTTTGTAAAATATGGGGATATTTAAGGCATACTTTTAGTAACACTTTCCCACAAGAAAGTGTGCCAATGTAAACAAATGATAGCCGGATTATTCTGTAGTATATTCAACTGTATGTTAACAAGTACTGACTATGTAGCTAGTGCTGAGCTGGCAATTGGGAACAAATGTAGACTTAGCTTCTGATAGTATAGTTCATCTTTTTAGAGAAAAGGGTTTTCTATGTTATGAATTATCTAAGCAGCTAATGGTTGTTACAGGGTAAATTCCTCTTGTTTTGTTTTGTTAGAATACTTTGAACTGATTAATTGAACAAAACTTCCTAATAAATCACGTGACCCTACATTAAGCAGGTGTTTTTGTTTCAAAGCATCTCTAGGTAAATAAAGCTATAGTCATGAGGTAAAGGCATGTGAGAGAGTAAGATACACAGGAGGAATCTCCAGTAATCAAGTCTCTTCAAACTTTGTCACCTTTCTCTAAGTTGAGTATATGATTTTCTAAATTGACTAGATAATTCTCTCAAAGACCCATATTTCTAAAGCAATTAGATTAAAGATGGGTCTGCTCTTTGTAGACTTGAGTTGGTCCCTTTCTGTGGGGAAAGGGCAATGACTGGCAGCGGCAATTTTTCATCATTTCTTCCATGCACTCAGCTTCAAGGCCTGCAGAAAGCTGTGTGTGACCCAGGCCTTTCTGTAAGTCAGCTAATGATCGTCCAATCAACTGGAGAAAATTGATTTTGTCAAAACTCATGAAGAGCTGTGGGCTGATCAATGTCTCACTGAAGTCAGGTTTCACACGAAACTGCCCAAAGCTGGAATTAAATGTCAGATACAATTTAACACTGATGGTCTAGCAGTACCTTTAGAGAGGGCAGCTTGCTCCTGATTCTGCCTTTCAGATTAACTCCCCATGGTGGGCTCCTCAGGCTAAATGATTAGGGTCTGGCACACTGCCATACCATACGTCTCTCCAAAAGATAGACAATAGGGAGGAATTGGTACTTAGGGCTGTGGATTTTGTCAAAGCTCAGAGGGAAATGCTTTGGGAAGGATAGAGAGGGAGGGAGGAGAGAGAGAGAGAGAGAGAGAGAGAGAGAGAGAGAGAGAGAGAGAGAGAGAGAGAGAAGATTTAAATAAGGGTGTTGCATTAAACAGGGGGCTCTAAATGGTAACTTTCCTTCTGGGAATACTGACAGGACCAGAGAAGGACTAGAAGCACTGAGGACCTGGGAGGGAACTGTTGGAGGTCATGCTGAGACCAGGACCTGTGGGAATTTTTTTTTCAGCCCAGGGACTAGTGCTAAGGCCCTGTGATCCTCTTCATACACCTTCCAGTCTGACCAAAATTCCTTCCCTCTACCCAGTTCATGCATTCCCGGTCCTTTGCTTGCCCTTTTCTCTTTATTCCCCTTTCTCTGTGTTAAATCCTGCCATCCAACAACACTCACTTCCAAAGACCCAAGTGGGGAGGAATGGCAGATTTATCCTCTGCAGACTTTTATCACCATGTAGAGTATTCCACAGTGGCAGTGCATGTATTTCACTGTATTTATAAAAAATATATTACCACTTAAATTCCTAATATGTTTATATTTGAAAGTTTATAAAAAGTAGATTTCTATACCGCTTTCTCAAACATCCTTAATATTAGTCATTTCTTCCCTACACTTATTTCCTATCTTGCCATCTTCCTGCCTACTGAAACCAGATTTCCCATTATTCTCTAGATCCCACATAGAAGTTTAAATTCAGTGACCCCACATGAAAAACACTACTTCTCCCCCAAAGCCACAAACTGACAAAAATCCAAGTCCAGGTGTAGGATATCTCCTTTTTAGTTTTTGGTCAGAATGTTCCTAGAGACCTCAAAAATTAGTGCAGGATATGCCATTGCTATTGTGTGTCCTTCAGAACTTTTTTGTAAGTCCTTATTGATAAGTATAGCATAGACTTCAGTCATAGAACTTAAAAAATATCAAGCTGACACTGACCTGGACGTTTCTTCCATTCGGGCTAACATTCATAAAGGTGCGATGCAGGCATCTGGGGAAGAAAATCATCAGCAGTCTTGCCCATTTGTGAACCCTGTGAGCCACAACAACCAGTCTGACAAGATATGCCCATGGAACTGTAGTCACAGATGTATGGGAGTAAGCTGACTACTTGAGACCATAAATATGGCCAAGATTCCACATCTGGGGAGCTCATAGACTGGAGGAGTGAATCTGATCCTACTATTTTGGCTAAATAGACAGTATCAAACTGCCATCTAAATTAGCATCTCTGTATCCATAAATTAATGCAACTCTCAGTCCTCCTCAGAAAGACACCTTTGTGTAATGGGCTACAGTTAGTGAGGAACTCATGAGATCAAAGTGCAATGTCTGCGGAGTGCTCAGTCTTATTGGAATGTCTCTATATAGATACCCTTTGTCTTAGTCAGGATTTCTACTCCTGCACAAAACATCATGACTAAGAAGCAAGTTGGGGAGGAAAGGGTTTATTCAGCTTATACTTTCACATTGCTGTTCATCACAACAGGAAGTCAGGACTGGAATTCAAGCAGGTTAGGAAACAGAAGCTGATGCAGAGGCTATGGAGAGATGTTCCTTACTGGCTTGCTTCCCCTGGCTTGCTCAGCTTGCTTTTTTATCGAACCCAAGACTACCAGCCCAGGTATGGCACCACCCACAATGGGCCCTCACACCCTTGATCACTAATTGAGAAAATGCCTTACAGCTGGATCTCATGGAGGCATTTCCTCAAGGAAGGTTCCTTTCTCCATGATAACTCCAGCTTGTGTCAAGTTGACACTCAAAACCAGCCAATACACCCTTCCACTCTAATCTCACAGAAAACTTCAGAAGAGAGGGTAGAAAGATGGTAATGATCAGAGGCTGAGGAGGCCTGGGACAAGATGGTAGTGTCATCTGAACATGACAGGACCACTGTACTCATAAACTCAGCAGCTGTGGCTACCTGCACAAGACCTGTATAAGATCAAGCCTGTCAGCATTCCAATACAGATGGCGCCCAGGAGCCCCACCCCTAGCTGAAGAGCTATTGACAGTTGATGGCTGCAAGGAGGTGGCAGAGCCTATTCTCTTTAGGGATGGTTGACCTTGCTGCAGTAGATGGGTCTACAACACTAATTGCACTCAGTGAGTTGTAAACAACCAGTATGAAGTATGAAAGGAGAATGTGAGAGTATGATTGAGATCCATTGTGTAAATGTATGTAGTCATCAAAGAATATAATACTATAATGAATAAATATGTACCATATGTGAACAGGCACTATGTTTCTTCACTTAAAATTCTTCGGGAAGGAAATAGAGGTTACAAGGAGTATAATTAAATGGAAATCAGATGGTTTCCTTGAGTAGTTTACCAACCGGTTGAAAAAACACGACTAGCAAAAAGCAAGGCTATCTAAGATTGAGCATTTCATCTTAAGCCACTTATGGTGTGCCGAAGCAAAGAGCCTATAGGAATTCTAGATGAAATATGTGCAGTTTTACATATTCACATATAAATATGTTAGGTTTTAGCTTATGAATGCATAAAAATTGATTTATCATCACTAATATATTTATATAACAAATCTTATTGTTTATATGTTATAACCTGAAAGTTTGTAATATATATTTGAACCTTATAGAAAATAACAAAAGCAAATATCTTACATGAATCATTAAAACTAGAACAGAATTAATTATTTAAACCTCCCACACTCCACTAAACTTGACTTCAGAAATAGTCACTATCATGAGTTTTTTCTAGTATGTCCTCCCTTGTGATTTACTTCTGGTCAGAATCATGTGCCATTGAAATCATGCTCAGAATTCCATAGCTGTCTTCCTTCACTTTTATTTCGTGATGTGCCACAATTTATCTTATTATGAATAATATTTGTTTTGTTCCTCTTGCTCTTACAAACAAGCTTAGTTATAAAAGAAGCTTAAAAGTTATGGATTCAAAAACTGTACAGTATGTACATGTGTAAGAGACAAATTTCTAGTCAAGAAAATAAACATTTTCAGGCCCACCAAGGAAATGTTGAATTTTTCAGGGTTGTTTCACCAACTTAGAATACCACTGCTAGCAAATAAGAATTCTTGACTCTTTAGATCCTTGGAATGACTTTTCAGCCTTCCAATTTTTTGCTAACCACCTTAATATTCCAATTTTTATATTCCCCTAATGATTAATGGATCTAAATATATCTTATGTTTTAGAAACATTGATGCTTCTATTTTGTAAAATTATGGTTCATTCTTTTGCTCTCACTTTTGCAAATTGATCATCTTTTAATTTTTAAGCTATTTTAGTGTCATAGAACTCATGCAAAGGACAACAGCTTTCTGCATCATCTGCCTTGTAGGAACACAGTTCAAGAATGGAGTCCTGTGCAGAGAATTCTGAATACTTGTGAGGAAACTCCAAGAAGCCAAGACAAGAGTCTTGTGACCTCAGTTTCTTCATCACACAGAATTGTTCTTGGAATGTGCTTTTGTGCTCCTCCCAGGTGCAGCAGATAGGAGCAAGTTTGCTTCAGATTATTCATCACAATTGGGCATTACTATTTGTTTATATTCCCATGGAAAAACTTGTTTTTACCACACACAACTTGCCTGCCATGTGCACCTTGTCCTTATGATTGCATGCTTTATCCATGTGACTCTTCTTGACCTGCTGAGTATAAATTTTCTGATTCTAAGAATAAAGTTGACGTTTGCTCCAGTGACTGGGAAGTTGGGACAGCCAGGTTCTGAGACAGACAGGCATAATATCGCTTGGGTCTCGGGCGGCTTGTGTGTATGCGGCTCCCAAGTGAGGGGCTGATCTGCAGTAACCAGTGCGCCAGCTCTGCTGTGGGACTTCTGCCTGGCAGAGGGACGCCCCCTCCCTCCCCAGGAGAGATCACTCACCCCTGCACAGGGCAGGAGCCTACCAGCCTCCCTTTGGCGACCTCTGCTCCAGGAATCCACTAGGCTGAGCCTTTGGATGTGCAAGGCCTCCCCAATATAAGATCACTTGGGGCAAGGCACATTAGGGCTCCAAAGTCACTCAGGAGCAGGCAGGCCCCAAAAATCGGTGCCAGGGGAATCCTGGTAATCCAGGGGGGGGGCAGAAATAGCTTTGCAGGCTCAAAGGAGGTCCAACCAACAGCCAGTGGCAGCAGGACCAATTAACATCAGAGGTATCCAGATGGCAAAAGGCAAACGTAGGAATGTTACTAACAGAAATCAAAGTAATGTGGGACCATTCGAACCCAACTCTCCAACAGCAGCAAGTCCTGGATACCCCACCACACCCGAAAGACAAGAACTGGATTTAAAATTACTTCTCATGATGCTATTAGAGGATCACAAGAAGGACACAAATAAATCTCATAAAGAGTTACAGGAGACCATGAATCAACGGTTAGAAGCCCTTACAAAGGAAACACAAAAATTGCTTAGAGAAATGCGGGAGAACATGGATCAAAAGATGGAGGCGCACAAAGAGACAACACAAAAATCGCTTAATGAGATGAATCAACGGGTAGATGCACTTACAAAGGAATCACAAAATTGGCATAAAGAAATGCAGAAGAATCTGGGTCAACAGACGGATGCCCATAAGGAGGCAACACAAAAATTGCTTAAAGAAATGAATCAACGGTTAGATGCCCTTACAAAGGAAACACGAGAACTGCTTAAAGAAATGCAGGAGACAATGGATCAACAGATGGATTCCCATGAGGAGGAAACACAAAAATCACTCAGAGAAATTCAGGAGAACGTGGGTCATCAGGAAGAAATCCTGAAAGAGGTAATGCAAAAATACCTTAAAGAAATACAGGAAAATACAAACAAACAAGTGAAGGATCTCAGCAAATCCATCCAGGAACTAAAAAAGGAAGTAGAAACAACTAAGAAATCACAAAGGGAGACAACTTTGGAGATAGAAAACCTTGGGAAGAAATCAGGAGTCATAGATGCAAACATCAACAATAGAATACAAGAGATGGAAGAAAGAATCTCAGGTGCTGAAGACTCCATAGAAAGCATTGACTCAACAGTCAAAGAAAATGCAAAATGTAAAAAACGTGTAACCCAAAACATCCAGGAAATCCAGGACACAATGAGAAGACCAAACCTAAGGATTATAGGTATAGATGAGAGTGAAGATTTGCAACTTAAAGGGCCAGTAAACATCTTCAACAAAATTATGGAGGAAAACTTCCCTAACTTAAAGAGAGAGATGCCGATGAACGTACAAGAAGCCTACAGAACTCCAAACAGACTGGACCAGAACAGAAATACCTCCCGTCATATAATAATCAAAACACCGAATGTTCTAAACAAAGAAAGAATACTAAAAGCAGTAAGAGAAAAGGGCCAAATAACATACAAAGGAAGACCTATCCGAATCACATCAGACTTCTCACCAGAGACTATGAAAGCCAGAAGATCCTGGGCAGATCTCATGCAGACACTAAGACAGCACAAATGCCAGCCTAGACTACTATACCCAGCAAAACTCTCAATCACCATAGATGGAGAGACCAAGATATTCCATGATAAAACCAAATTTTCACAATATCTTTCCACAAATCCAGTCCTGCAACGGATAATAGGTGGAAACCTCCAATACAGGGAGAGAAACAACACCCTGGAAAAAATGAGATAATAACCTTCTTGAATCAAACCCAAAAGTAGATAACCACTCAAACATAAAGATAGCGTCAAGAATGGCAGATGGCAATAATCACTATGCCTTAATCTCTCTTAATATCAATGGTCTCAATTCCCCAATTAAAAGACATAGACTAGCAGACTGGATACGTAAACAGGACCCAGCATTTTGCTGCATGCAGGAAACACACCTCAGTGTCAAAGACAAACACTACATCAGAGTAAAAGGCTGGAAAACAATTTTACAAGCAAATGGCCCCAAGAAACAAGGTGGAGTAGCCATGCTAATATCGGATAAAATAGATTTTCAACCTAAAGTCATCAAAAAAGACACAGAAGGACACTACATACTGATCAAGGGAAAAGTCCACCATCAAGACCTCTCAATTCTGAATATCTATGCTCCAAATGCAAGGGCATCCTCATTCGTAAAAGAAACTTTACTAAAACTCAAAGCACACATCGCACCGCACACAATAATAGTGGGTGACTTCAACACCCCGCTCTCTGAAATGGATCGTTCAGGAAAGCAGAAACTAAACAGGGACACAGTGAATGTAATTGAAGCCTTGGACCAAATGGAACTAACTGATATATATAGAACATTTCATCCTAGAGCTAAAGAATACACCTTCTTCTCAGCTCCTCATGGTACCTTCTCCAAAATTGACCATATAATTGGTCACAAATCAGACCTCAAGAGATACAAGAAGATAGAAATAATCCCATGCCTCCTATCAGATCACTATGGAATAAGGGTGGTCTTCAATGGCAACAAAAACAAAAGAAAACCCACGTACACAAGGAGGCTGAACAATGCTCTACTCAATGATAACTTGGTCAAGGTGGAAATAAAGAAAGAAATCAAAGACTTTTTGAAAGTTAATGAAAAGGAAGGCACAACATACCCTAATTTATGGGACACAATGAAAGCAGTGCTAAGAGGAAAATTCATAACCCTGAGTGCCGCCAAAAAGAAACGGGAGACAGCATACACTAACAGCTTAATGCCACACCTGAAAGCCCTGGAACAAAAAGAAGCAAATACACCAAAGAGGAGTAGAAGGCAGGAAATCATCAAACTCAGGGCTGAAATCAATCAAGTAGAAACAAATAAAACCATACAAAGAATCAACAAAACGAGGAGTTGGTTCTTTGAGAAAATCAACAAGATAGATAAGCCCTTAGCCAGACTAACCAGAGGGCACAGAGATAGTATCCAAATTAATAAAATCAGAAACGAAAAGGGAGAGATAACAACAGAAACTGAGGAAATTCAAAAAATCATCAGATCCTACTACAAAACCTGTATTCAACACAACTAGAAAATCTTGAGGAAATGGACAATTTCCTTGACAGATACCAAGTACCAAAATTAAATCAGGATCAAATAGACCATCTAAACCGCCCTATAACCCCTGAAGAAATAGAAGTGGTCATTGGAAGTCTTCCAACCAAAAAAAGCACAGGTCCAGATGGTTTGAGTGCAGAATTCTATCAGACCTTCAAAGAAGACCTAACACCAATACTCTTCAAACTGTTCCACAAAATAGAAACAGAAGGAACACTACCCAACTCGTTCTATGAAGCCACAATTACACTAATACCAAAAGCACACAAAGATCCGACAAAGAAAGAGAATCTCAGGCCATTCTCTCTTATGAATATCGATGCAAAAATACTCAATAAATTCTTGACAACTGAATCCAAGAACACATCAAAAAGATCATCCACCCCGATCAAGTAGGCTTCATCCCAGGGATGCAGGGATGGTTCAATATAAGGAAATCCATCAATGTAATCCACTACATAAACAATCTCAAAGAAAAAAACCACATGGTCATCTCATTAGATGCTGAGAAAGCATTTGACAAAATTCAGCATCCTTTCATGCTAAAGGTCTTGGAAAGATCAGGAATTCAAGGCCCATATCTAAACATAGTAAAAGCAATTTACAGCAAACCGGTAGCCAGCATCAATCTAAATGGAGAGAAACTTGAAGCAATCCCACTAAAATCAGGGACTAGACAAGGCTGCCCTCTCTCTCCATATCTTTTCAATATAGTACTTGAAGTTCTAGCTAGAGCAATTAGACAACAAAAAGAGATCAAAGGGATACAAATTGGAAAGGAAGAAGTCAAACTATCACTATTTGCAGACGATATGATAGTATACTTAAGCGACCCAAAGAACTCCACCAGAGAACTCCTACAGCTGATAAACGACTTCAGCAAAGTGGCCGGAAATAAAATCAACTCAAGCAAGTCAGAAGCCTTCCTATACTCAAAGGATAAGCAGGCTGAGAAAGAAGTAAGGGAAATAATACCCTTCATGATAGCCACAAACCATATTAAGTATCTTTTCGTGACTCTAACCAAACAAGTGAAAGATCTGTATGACAAGAACTTCAAGTCTCTGAAGAAAGAAATTGAAGAAGATCTCAGAAGATGGAAAAATCTGCCATGCTCATGGATTGGCAGGATAAATATAGTAAAAATGAGCATCTTACCAAAAGTAATACACAGATTCTATGCAATCCCCATCAAAATCCCAACTCAATTCTTCATAGATTTAGAAAGAGCAATTCAAAAATTCATCTGGAATAACAGAAAACCCAGAATAGCTAAAACTATTCTCAAGAGTAAAAGGACCTCTGGGGGAATCAGTATCCCGGACCTCAAGCTGTACTACAGAGCAATAGTGTTAAAAACCGCATGGTATTGGTACAGTGACAGACAGGTAGATCAATGGAACAGAATTGAAGACCCAGAAATGAATCCACACTCCTATGGTCACTTGATCTTTGACAAAGGAGCTAAAACCATCCAGTGGAAAAAAGATAGCCTTTTCAACAAATGGTGCTGGCTCAGCTCGAGGTCAACATGCAGAAGAATGCAAATTGACCCATTCTAATCTCCTTGCACTAAGCTCAATTCTAAGTGGATCAAAGATCTCCACATAAAACCAGACACACTGAAACTAATAGAAGGGAAACTAGGGAAGAACCTTGAACATATGGGCACAGGGGAGAATTTCCTGAACAGAACTCCAATAGCTTATGCTCTAAGATCAAGAATAGACAAATGGGCCCTTCCGCGACCTCTGTTCCCGCGGACTGCGCTGGAGAGACCTGTACCCAGGCTCTCCCCCCGATATAACATCACTTGGGACACGGCCTGTTGGGGCTTCCGTCTGTGCCCGAGGGCGGGTTGGCGCTGTGGTCGTCTGGGTGCCAGATCGGCGGGCCATCGTGACCAAAGGGTGAGCGGCGCCACGGAGACTGCCCTCCGCCATCGTTGCTCCAGTGACCAGGTAGTTGGGACCGCCAGGCTCAGAGACAGACAGGCATAATATCGCTTCGGTTTCAGGCAGCTTGTGTGTAACCTGCTCCCAGGGGCTGGGCTGATCTGCAGTAACCAGCGCGCCAGTTCCACGGCGGGACCTTCTGCCTGGTGGAGGGACCCCGCGCAGGGAGGGAGCCTGCCAGCTTCCCTTCCGCGACCTCTGTTCCCGCGGACTGCGCTGGAGAGACCGGTACCCAGGCTCTCCCCCCGATATAACATCACTTGGGACACGGCCTGTTGGGGCTTCCGTCTGTGCCCGAGGGCGGGTTGGCGCTGTGGTCGTCTGGGTGCCAGATCGGCGGGCCATCGTGACCACAGGGCGAGCGGCGCCACGGAGACTGCCCTCCGCCATCTTTGCTCCAGTGACCAGGTAGTTGGGACCGCCAGGCTCAGAGACAGACAGGCATAATATCGCTTCGGGTTCAGGCAGCTTGTGTGTAACCTGCTCCCAGGTGCTGGGCTGATCTGCAGTGACCAGCGCGCCAGATCTGCTGTGGGACTTCTGCCTGGCAGAGGGACGCCCCCTCCCCCCCCCCCAGGAGAGATCACACACCCCTGCACAGGGCAGGAGCCTGCCAGCCTCCCTTTGGCGACCTCTGCTCCAGGAATCCACTAGGCTGAGCCTTTAGATGTGCAAGGCCTCCCCAACATAAGATCACTTGGGGCAAAGCACATTAGGGCTCCAAAGTCACTCAGGAGCAGGCAGGCCCCAGAAATCGGTGCCAGGGGAATCCTGGTAATCCAGGGGGGGCAGAAATAGCTTTGCAGGCTCACAGGAGGTCCAACCAACAGCCAGTGGCAGCAGGACCAACTAACACCAGAGGTATCCAGATGGCAAAAGGCAAACGTAGGAATGTTACTAACAGTAAGCAAAGTAATGTGGGACCATCCGAACCCAACTCTCCAACAGCAGCAAGTCCTGGATACCCCACCACACCCGAAAGACAAGATCTGGATTTAAAATCACTTCTCATGATGCTATTAGAGGATCACAAGAAGGACACAAATAAATCTCATAAAGAGTTACAGGAGACCATGAATCAACGGTTAGAAGCCCTTACAAAGGAAACACAAAAATCGCTTAGAGAAATGCGGGAGAACATGGATCAAAAGATGGAGGCGCACAAGGAGACAACACAAAAATCGCTTAACGAGATGAATCAACGGGTAGATGCACTCACAAAGGAATCACAAAATTTGCATAAAGAAATACAGAAGAATATGGGTCAACAGACGGATGCCCATAAGGAGGCAACACAAAAATTGCTTAAAGAAATGAATCAACGGTTAGATGCCCTTACAAAGGAAACACGAGAACTGCTTAAAGAAATGCAGGAGACGATGGATCAACAGATGGAATCCCATGAGGAGGAAACACAAAAATCGCTCAGAGAAATGCAGGAGAACGTGGGTCATCAGGAAGAAATCCTGAAAGAGGTAATGCAAAAATACCTTAAAGAAATACAGGAAAATACAAACAAACAAGTGAAGGATCTCAGCAAATCCATCCAGGAACTAAAAAAGGAAGTAGAAACAACTAAGAAATCACAAAGGGAGACAACTTTGGAGATAGAAAACCTTGGGAAGAAATCAGGAGTCATAGATGCAAACATCAACAATAGAATACAAGAGATGGAAGAAAGAATCTCAGGTGCTGAAGATTCCATAGAAAGCATCGACTCAACAGTCAAAGAAAATGCAAAATGCAAAAAACGCGTAACCCAAAACATCCAGGAAATCCAGGACACAATGAGAAGACCAAACCTAAGGATTATTGGTATAGATGAGAGTGAAGATTTGCAACTTAAAGGGCCAGTAAACATCTTCAACAAAATTATGGAGGAAAACTTCCCTAACTTAAAGAGAGAGATGCCGATGAACATACAAGAAGCCTACAGAACTCCAAACAGACTGGACCAGAACAGAAATACCTCCCGTCACATAATAATCAAAACACCGAATGTTCTAAACAAAGAAAGAATACTAAATGCAGTAAGAGAAAAGGGCCAAGTAACATACAAAGGAAGACCTATCCGAATCACATCAGACTTCTCACCAGAGACTATGAAAGCCAGAAGATCCTGGGCAGATCTCATGCAGACACTAAGACAGCACAAATGCCAGCCTAGACTACTATACCCAGCAAAACTCTCAATCACCATAGATGGAGAGACCAAGATATTCCATGATAAAACCAAATTTTCACAATATCTTTCCACAAATCCAGCCCTGCAACGGATAATAGGTGGAAACCTCCAATACAGGGAGAGAAACAACACCCTGGAAAAAATGAGATAATAACCTTCTTGAATCAAACCCAAAAGTAGATAACCACTCAAACATAAAGATAGCGTCAAGAATGGCAGATGGCAATAATCACTATGCCTTAATCTCTCTTAATATCAATGGTCTCAATTCCCCAATTAAAAGACATAGACTAGCAGACTGGATACGTAAACAGGACCCAGCATTTTGCTGCATGCAGGAAACGCACCTCAGTGTCAAAGACAAACACTACCTCAGAGTAAAAGGCTGGAAAACAATTTTACAAGCAAATGGCCCCAAGAAACGAGGTGGAGTAGCCATCCTAATATCGGATAAAATTGATTTTCAACCCAAAGTCATCAAAAAAGACACAGAAGGACACTACATACTGATCAAGGGAAAAATCCACCATCAAGAACTCTCAATCCTGAATATCTATGCTCCAAATGCAAGGGCACCCTCATTCGTAAAAGAAACTTTACTAAAACTCAAAGCACACATCGCACCGCACACAATAATAGTGGGTGACTTCAACAGCCCGCTCTCTGAAATGGATCGTTCAGGAAAGCAGAAACTAAACAGGGACACAGTGAATCTAATTGAAGCCTTGGACCAAATGGAACTAACTGATATATATAGAACATTTCATCCTAGAGCTAAAGAATACACCTTCTTCTCAGCTCCTCATGGTACCTTCTCCAAAATTGACCATATAATTGGTCACAAATCAGACCTCAACAGATACAAGAAGATAGAAATAATCCCATGCCTCCTATCAGATCACTATGGAATAAGGGTGGTCTTCAATGGCAACAAAAACAAAAGAAAACCCACGTACACATGGAGGCTGAACAATGCTCTACTCAATGATAACTTGGTCAAGGTGGAAATAAAGAAAGAAATCAAAGACTTTTTGAAAGTTAATGAAAATGAAGGCACAACATACCCTAACTTATGGGACACAATGAAAGCAGTGCTAAGAGGAAAATTCATAGCCCTGAGTGCCGCCAAAAAGAAACGGGAGACAGCATACACTAACAGCTTAATGGCACACCTGAAAGCCCTGGAACAAAAAGAAGCAAATACACCAAAGAGGAGTAGAAGGCAGGAAATCATCAAACTCAGGGCTGAAATCAATCAAGTAGAAACAAATAAAACCATACAAAGAATCAACAAAACGAGGAGTTGGTTCTTTGAGAAAATCAACAAGATAGATAAGCCCTTAGCCAGACTAACCAAAGGGCACAGAGATAGTATCCAAATTAATAAAATCAGAAACGAAAAGGGAGAGATAACAACAGAAACTGAGGAAATTCAAAAAATCATCAGATCCTACTACAAAAACCTGTATTCAACACAACTAGAAAATCTTGAGGAAATGGACAATTTCCTTGACAGATACCAAGTACCAAAATTAAATCAGGATCAAATAGACCATCTAAACCGTCCTATAACCCCTGAAGAAATAGAAGTTGTCATTGGAAGTCTTCCAACCAAAAAAAGCACAGGTCCAGATGGTTTTAGTGCAGAATTCTATCAGACCTTCAAAGAAGACCTAACACCAATACTCTTCAAACTGTTCCACAAAATAGAAACAGAAGGAACACTACCCAACTCGTTCTATGAAGCCACAATTACACTAATACCAAAAGCACACAAAGATCCGACAAAGAAAGAGAATCTCAGGCCAATCTCTCTTATGAATATCGATGCAAAAATACTCAATAAAATTCTTGCCAACCGAATCCAAGAACACATCAAAACGATCATTCACCACGATCAAGTAGGCTTCATCCCAGGGATGCAGGGATGGTTCAATATAAGGAAATCCATCAATGTAATCCACTACATAAACAATCTCAAAGAAAAAAACCACATGGTCATCTCATTAGATGCTGAGAAAGCATTTGACAAAATTCAGCATCCTTTCATGCTAAAGGTCTTGGAAAGATCAGGAATTCAAGGCCCATATCTAAACATAGTAAAAGCAATTTACAGCAAACCAGTAGCCAGCATCAATCTAAACGGAGAGAAACTTGAAGCAATCCCACTAAAATCAGGGACTAGACAAGGCTGCCCTCTCTCTCCATATCTTTTCAATATAGTACTTGAAGTTCTAGCTAGAGCAATTAGACAACAAAAAGAGGTCAAAGGGATACAAATTGGAAAGGAAGAAGTCAAACTATCACTATTTGCAGACGATATGATAGTATACATAAGCGACCCAAAGAACTCCACCAGAGAACTCCTACAGCTGATAAACGACTTCAGCAAAGTGGCCGGATATAAAATCAACTCAAGCAAGTCAGAAGCCTTCCTATACTCAAAGGATAAGCAGGCTGAGAAAGAAGTAAGAGAAATAATACCCTTTACGATAGCCACAAACCATATTAAGTATCTTGGCGTGACGCTAACCAAACAAGTGAAAGATCTGTATGACAAGAACTTCAAGTCTCTGAAGAAAGAAATTGAAGAAGACCTCGGAAGATGGAAAAATCTGCCATGCTCATGGATTGGCAGGATTAATATAGTAAAAATGAGCATCTTACCAAAAGTAATACACAGATTCAATGCAATCCCCATCAAAATCCCAACTCAATTCTTCATAGAGTTAGAAAGAGCAATTCAAAAATTCATCTGGAATAACAGAAAACCCAGAATAGCTAAAACTATTCTCAAGAGTAAAAGAACCTCTGGGGGAATCAGTATCCCGGACCTCAAGCTGTACTACAGAGCAATAGTGTTAAAAACTGCATGGTATTGGTACAGTAACAGACATGTAGATCAATGGAACAGAATTGAAGACCCAGAAATGAATCCACACTCCTATGGTCACTTGATCTTTGACAAAGGAGCTAAAACCATCCAGTGGAAAAAAGATAGCCTTTTCAACAAATGGTGCTGGCTCAGCTGGAGGTCAACATGCAGAAGAATGCAAATTGACCCATCCTTATCTCCTTGCACTAAGCTCAATTCTAAGTGGATCAAAGATCTCCACATAAAACCAGACACACTGAAACTAATAGAAGGGAAACTAGGGAAGAACCTTGAACATATGGGCACAGGGGAGAATTTCCTGAACAGAACTCCAATAGCTTATACTCTAAGATCAAGAATAGACAAATGGGACCTCATTAAATTACAAAGTTTTTGCAAGGCAAAAGACACCGTCAAAAAGACAAAGCGGCAACCAACTAACTGGGAAATGATCTTTACCAACCTTACATCCGACAGAGGGCTAATATCCAAGATATACAAAGAACTCAAGAAGTTAAACTCCAGAGAGGCAAGTAACCCTATTAAAAAATGGGGTACAGAGCTCCACAAAGAGTTCTCACCTGAAGAATATCTAATGGCTGAGAAGCACCTAAAGAGATGTTCATCATCCTTAGTCATTAGGGAAATGCAAATCAAAACAACCCTGAGATTCCATCTCACACCAGTCAGGATGGCTAAGATCAAAAACACAGGAGACAGCAGTTGTTGGCGAGGATGTGGAGAAAGAGGAACACTCCTCCACTGCTGGTGGAATTGCAGGCTGGTACAACCACTCTGGAAAGCAGTCTGGCGGCTCCTCAGAAAACTGGGCATGACACTTCCGGAGGATCCGGCTATACCACTCCTGGGCATATACCCAGAGACTTTACCTGCATGCAATAAGGACACATGCTCCACTATATTCATAGCAGCCTTATTTATAATAGCCAGAAGCTGGAAAGAACCCAGATGTCCCTCAACGGAGGAATGGATTCAGAAGATGTGGTATATTTACACAATGGAATACTACTCTGCAATTAAAAACAATGAATTCACGAAATTCCTAGGCAAATGGTCAGAACTTGAAAATATCATCCTTAGTGAGGTAACCCAATCACAAAAGATCACACATGGTATGAAGTCACTGATAAGGGGATATTGACCCAGAATCTCAGAATACCCTAGACACAATCAGCATATCAATAGATTTCTAAAAAGATGGAAGGAGAGACCCCTGGTCCTGGAAAGACTTGGATGTAGGGGAACGCCAGGACAGAGTAATGAGAGGGGGTTGAACGGAGAAAAGAGGGAGGGAAGGGGGCTTATGGGACCTTCGGGGAGGGAGGAAACGGGAAAGGGGAAGTGATTTGGAATGTAAATTAAAAAAATAAAATTAAATTAAATTAAAAAAAAAAAAAGAATAGACAAATGGGACCTCATTAAATTACAAAGTTTTTGCAAGGCAAAAGACACTGTCAAAAAGACAAAGCGGCAACCAACTAACTGGGAAATGATCTTTACCAACCATACATCCGACAGTGGGCTAATATCCAATATATACAAAGAACTCAAGAAGTTAAACTCCAGAGAGGCAAGTAACCCTATTAAAAAATGGGGTACAGAGCTACACAAAGAGTTCTCACCTGAAGAATATCTAATGGCTGAGAAGCACCTAAAGAGATGTTCATCATCCTTAGTCATTAGGGAAATGCAAATCAAAACAACCCTGAGATTCCATCTCACACCAGTCAGGATGGCTAAGATCAAAAACACAGGAGACAGCAGTTGTTGGCGAGGATGTGGAGAAAGAGGAACACTCCTCCACTGCTGGTGGAATTGCAAGCTGGTACAACCACTCTGGAAAGCAGTCTGGCGGTTCCTCAGAAAACTGGGCATGACACTCCCGGAGGATCCGGCTATACCACTCCTGGGCATATACCCAGAGACTTTACCTGCATGCAATAAGGGCACATGCTCCACTATGTTCATAGCAGCCTTATTTATAATAGCCAGAATTTGGAGAGAACCCAGATGTCCCTCAACGGAGGAATGGATTCAGAAGATGTGGTATATCTACCCAATGGAATACTACTCTGCAATTAAAAACAATGAATTCACGAAATTCCTAGGCAAATGGTCAGATCTTGAAAATATCATCCTTAGTGAGGTAACCCAATCACAAAAGAACACACATGGTATGCAGTCACTGATAAGGGGATATTGACCCAGAATCTCGGAATACCCTAGACACAATCCGCATATCAATAGATTTCTAAAAAGATGGAAGGAGAGACCCCTGGTCCTGGAAAGACTGGATGTAGGGGAACGCCAGGACAGAGTAACGAGAGGGGGTTGAATGGAGAAAAGAGGGAGGGAAGGGGGCTTATGGGACTTTCGGGGAGGGAGGAAACGGGAAAGGGGAAGTGATTTGGAATGTAAATTAAAAAAAAAAAAAGAATAAAGTTGACCATTGCATGAGAATTTAGTCTGCCTCATTTATTGTCTCTACTCTCCCAGGTCCTGCTGCTTCTAGAATGGTAAACACTTGACTACAGAGAATATCTTACTCCTGCTTCCTGATCTGATTTACAAGGCCTGTTCTTCAGGAACTTCCATGTGCAACTTCCCTGACACTGACACCTCAGAAACTATGGGCCACCGTCAGAACATGCACTTTGGAGCAGGAGTAATAGATGGGCTTGTATTCATACTCTATCCCCCATTACTTATTACTGAATCGTAGGCAAGCTCATAGTGTGAACCTCATATGCCTTTAAATTCACAGGAGAGGGATATGACAGTTAGTAAAGCTGCATGATACATGTTACATGCCCTAGTGACACTTGATGCTGGACTTTCCTTAGATTTACCAAAATAAGCCATTGTGATTGCTAAAACTAAAGAATTGTCAAAGATTTTTAGATAGTAATGCCTTTGACATGTGTAAATAATTAAATCTATGACTTTGTATATTTTCTTTCCTATTTTGTTTGAAAACAGTTACATTCATGGTTGAAGTACCATGAAGAAAATAAAGCAGACAGGATACAGTTGATGGTTATTTAAACAGAATATTTGACCTTGGGCTTAGAGAAGACCGTAGCCATGTATAACTGAACTTAGAAGTTCTCACTGAAACGAATGGCTGGGTTGAAGGTCATTGAAGGTGCTTTTCTTAATTATGAAATCATATCACTGATAAATATCTGCTACCCTTCCCCCTCTATGTTGTTTCTTAGAATTTATCAAATACTTCTCTTATCACTTAGGAGACAGACCTTGGTAGACAGAGTCTATGTGGCCCAGGCTGACCCCAAACTTCTGATCTTTTTATGGTCTCTCAAGTGTTTCAGGAACAAATGAGTGTGCACTACCATGCCTGGCTCTATAAATCTTTAGTACCTAAATGATGCCCTGTCTAGCTCTCCATTATCAGTTTGTTGACTATGTTCTATACCCACAGGCATCAATTTAGTTTGGTCTTTCTGGCAATGACATGACATGATACCCCTTCCAGTTTGTCCTTTGTCCTACTGCAAGAGAACAGCAACTGTTTTTTTTTTTTGTTTCTTTGTTTTTTGTTCTTAATTAATCTAATTGTACTGCCCTTGTTTAAACCCAGTATGAGATTGGCCTTTGGCCAACTATGCTAACGAGGATCCTTCATTCTAGGTATGGAACTGCAACCATCTAGCTCACTGTCCTCATTCCACATTCTCCATGTCAGATTTTGGTGTTGAAAGGCAGTGGGGTTGTCATAGGCTACGTGTTAAGGCTCCTGTCTTGGCTTGAAGCTGTCTTCATGACCTTGGATGCTATTCTACTTTACTTTCCAGGTAAATTATCTGCACATTTTTTAAGCATCAAGTCCTCTTTAGAATAATTTCTGAGGTTTTCAGAAAGTATCAAAAATCCCATATAGTTAATTTGAGTATGAATGTTTATTAAGTTATTAAGTCTATTTATTTAAGTATGTATAATACTTGTATTGTGTTATCAAAAATCCTTCACATTAATCTAACTTTATTCTTTATCCAGCCCCTGTACTAGATTGAGCTTCCTAGTTGGCATGTAGTATGGTAGCTAATATGTGGGAAGTGTTTAGTGTAATTCATTGATGGTGTGTATGTCTGAAATAAACCCAGGATTCAAGGAAAAAGTGATCTTTGAGTTAGCATTTATGTCAGTGAGTGGATATAGCCAAATATATTTTATGTAGAATGATATGCTAATAAAATCCTTAAAGGTGATGGGATATATATATATATATATATATATATATATATATATATATATATATATATATATATATATAATGTTTATAAAAATGAGTTATAGATTATAGATTTAGGCTAGGTGCTAAAGGATAGTAAATGATAATTTTGTCTATTTAAACTTTATTTAGGAAAAACAAGTTCTTTTAAAAAGACAATTGAGATAAAAAGTGAAATAATCTAATTATACATCTCAGAAAGAATTGTCTGTGGATCCAAGTAAATCAAATTAAGTAAAAGACAGGAGTCACAGAATTAAATAATGAAGAACATTCTAGACTCAAGCAAGAAACAAGAAAGATCAGATTATTTTTTTTTCCTTTTATTGGATATTTTCTTTATTTACATTTCAAATGTTATCCCCTTTCCAGGTCTCTCTTCCAGAACCCCCCACATTATATCCCCCCTCCCTTACCTCTATGAGGGTGCTCCTCCACCCATCCACCCACTCCCGCCTTCCAGACCTGGCATCCCCCTACACTGGGGCATCAAATCCCCTCAGGCCCAAGGGCTGCTCCTCCCATTGAAGTCCAACAAGACCATCCTCTGCCGCATATGCAATGGGAGCCATGGGTCTCTCCATGTGTACTCTTTGGTTGGTGGCTCAGTCACTAGGAGCTCCAGGGGTCTGGTCAGTTGACACTGTTGCTCTGTCCATGGGGCTGCAAACACCCTCAGCTTCTTCAGTACCTTAATTGAATATTAGCAAAGAAAAGCCAATAATACAACAGAATAGGTAGAGTATACTAATGGAATCAAATTGTTTCCATATTTAAAAATCAGTGTTGTACATGTTAACAGTGTGAAGACAAATTCCTCTAATCTTCACCACCATTGCAAACACAGAGGAAGCATTTGACAAGTACAACCCAGTTTTATGTTAATAAGAACACCAAACAGAAGAGAGAGAAATTCATTCAACATAATAAAGGACATATATGAAAAAGCCCACTACTAACATCATACTCAATGGCAAAATCTTGGGAGCATTTCTTTTAAAATGAAGAACAAGAAAAGGATACACACACACACACACACACACACACACACACACACACATATATATATATATATATATATATATATATATATATATATATATATATATATTCTACTTAATACGGAACTGGAAATCTTAGCCAAAGCAATAAGATAAGAAAATAAATACAAGGCAACCAAAAGGAAGAAACTGATATTGCTTGAAGATTACATAGTTTTATATGCAGAAAACACTAAAGAATTTACAGAAACTATCAGAACACAAACATGAATTTTGCAAAGTTGGAGAATACAAAATAAACATGTAGAGAAGGGAAATTGGTGGTGGTAGTGGTGGCGTCTCTGGGATAAGCCAAGAACTGGGATGGGGGAGGCTCATGGCAGGACAAGAGGTGATCCTAGCTGAGATTTCTAGCAACAGGGGATATGAAGCCTGAAGTGGCCACTTTCTGTAGCCAGACAGGATTTCCAGTGGAGGGAGGGGACACCAACCCACCTACAAAACTTTCAACCCAAAAATTGCTCTGCCTACAAGATGTGCAGGGATAAAGATGGAGCACTGATTAAGTAAATGGTCAACCAATGACTGCCCCACCTTGAGATCCAACCCATGGGAGAGAGCCAACCCCGGACGCTATTAATGATACTCTGCTATGCTTGCAGACAAGAATCTAGCATACCTGTCACACAAGAGGCTTCACCCAGCAGCTGGTGGAAATAAATGCAGAGACACACAACCAAACACTAGGCAGAGCTCAGGGAGTCTTGTGGAAAAGTGGAGGATGGGGGATGGCGGATGGGGGATGGAGGGAACTAGAAGGACAACATAAACAACAATAATACCAGGAAGCAACAACCACTTTTCCCTACTATCTCTTAATATCAATGGACTCAATTCCCCAATAAAAAGACATAGACTAACTGACTGGATACCTAAACAGGACCCAACATTTGCTGCATACAAGAAACCCACCTTAGTGACAAAGACAGATACTACCTCAAAGTAAAAGGTCGGAAAACAATTTTTCCAAGCAAATGGTCCCAAGTAACAAGCTGGAGTAGTCATTCTAATATCGAATAAAATCGACTTTCAACCTAAAGTTATCAAAAAAGCTAAGGAAGGACACTTCATACCCATCAAAGGAAAAATATGCAAAGAAAAACTCTAAATCCTGAACATCTATGCTCCAAATGCAAGGGCACCCACATTCGTAAAAGAAACTTTACTAAAGCTCAAAGTGCACATTGCACCTCACACAATAATAGTGGAAGACTTCAACACCCCACTCTCATCAAAGGACAGATCACAGAAGCAGAAAATAAATAGAGGCACAATGAAACTAACAGAAGTTATGAACCCAATGGATTTAACAGATATCGATAGAACTTTTTATCCTGAAACAAAACAATATAGCTTCTTCTGAGCACTTCATGGGACCTTCTCCAAAATTGACAATATAATCGGTCGCAAAATATGCCTCAACAGATACAAGAAGATTGAAATAATCCTATGTATCTTATCAGATCATTACAGATTAAGGTTGATCTTCAATAACAATAAAAACAATTGAAAGCCCACATGCATGTGGAAGCTGAACAACACTCTACTCAATGATAACTCAGTCAAAGTCAAGGAAAAAATAAAGAAAAATATTAGAGACTTTTTAGCATTTAATGAAAATGAAACCACAACATACCCAAACCTATGGGACACAATGAAACCATAAGAAAAACTCATAGCTCTGAGTGCCTCCAAAAAGAAACTGGAGAGAACATGCACTAGCAGCTGAACAGCACATCTGAAGGCTCTAGAACAAAAAGAAGCAAATAAACTCAAGAGGAGTAGACAGCAGGAAATAATCAAACTTAGGGTTGAAATCAACCAAGTAGAAACAAAAAGAACTATACAAAGAATCAACCAATCCAGGAACTGGTTCTTTGAGAAAATAAACAAGATAGATAAACCTTTAGCCAGACTAACCAGAGGGCACAGGGATAGTATCCAAATTAACAAAATCAGAAACGAAAAGGGAGACATAATAGGAGAAACTGAGGAAATCATCAGATCCTACTACACCTTTACTCAACAAAATTGGAAAATCTGGATGAAAGGGACAATTTCCTAGATTGATACCAGGTACCAAAGTTAAATCAGGATCAGATAAACAATCTAATCAGTCCCATATACCCTAATAAAATAGAAGCAGTCATCAGTCTCCTTATCAAGAAAAGCCCAGAACCAGATGGTTTTAATGCAGAGTTATATCAGACCTTCAAAGTAGGCCTAATACCAATACTCTCCAAACTATTCCACAAAATAGAAACAGAAGGAAAACTACTCAGTTTGTTCTATGAAGCCAAAATTACTCTGATACTTAACCCACACAAAGACATTACAAAGAAGGACAACTTCAGACCAATTTCCCTTATGAATATTGAAGCAAAAATACTCAATAAAATTCTCACAAATTGAATCCAGGAACATATCAAAACAATCATCCATCATGATCAAGTAGGCTTCATCCCATGGATGCAAGGATGGTTCAATATAATGAAATCCATCAACATAATCCACTATATAAACAAACTCAAAGAAAAAAATCCCACATGATCATTTCATTAGATGCTGAGAAAGCATTTGACAAAATCCAACACCCCTTCATGATAAAAGTCTTGGAAAGATCAGGAATTCAAAGCCCATACCTAAATATAGTAAAAGCAATGCACAGCAAACCAGTAGCCAACATCAAAATAAATGGAGAGAAACTTGAAGCAATCCCACTAAAATCAGGAACTAGACAAGACTGTCTACTCTCTCCCAACCTATTAAATATAGTACTTTAAGTTCTAGCTAGAACAATTAGACAACAAAAGGAGGTCAAAGGATTACAAATTGGAAAGAAAGAAGTCAAAATATCACTATTTGCTGATTATATTATAGTATACTTAAATGACTCCAAAAATTCCACCAGAGAACTCTTAAAGCTGATAAACAACTTCTGCAAAGTGGCTGGATATAAAATTAACTCAAACAAATTAGTGTAGTCTTCCTCTATTCAAAGGATATAAAGGCTGAGAAATAAATTAGGGAAATGACACCTTCACAACAGTCACAAATAATATAAAATACCTTGGTGTAACTAACTAAACAAGTGAAAGATCTGGATGACAAGAGCTTCTAGTCTCTGAAGAAAGAAATCAAAGAAGATCTCAGAAGACGGAAAGATCTCCCATGCTCATGGACTGGCAGGACTAATATAGTAAAAATGGCCATCTTGCCGAATGCAATCTACAGATTCAATGAAATTCCCATCAAAATTCCAAATAAATTCTTTGTAGAGCTAGGAAGTGCAATTTGCATATTCACTTGGAATAACAACAACAATAACAACAACAACAAACCCAGGATAGCAAAAAACTATTCTCAACAATAAAAGAAGTTCTGGGGGAATCACCATCCCTGACCTCGAACTGTACTACAGAGAATTGTGATAAAAACTACATGGTATTGGTACAGTGACAGGCAGGTAGATCAATGGAATTGAATTGAAGACCCAGAAATCAACCCAAACACCTATGGCCACTTGATCTTTGACAAAGGAGCTAAAACCATCCAGTGGAAAAAAGACAGCATTTTCTCTCTCTCTCTCTCTCTCTCTCTCTCTTTCTTTCTTACTTTTATTACAAATAATCTTTATTTACAATTCAAATGGTAAAAACTTTCCAGGTTTCCCCCCTCCCCAAAACCCCTAACCCTTCCTCCCATCCCCTCCCTCCAAGTATATGCCCCTCCACCTGACCTACTCCCACCTCAATCCCCCTCGATTTCCCTTTGTTGTGACATCTATTGAGCCTTCACCTGACCAAGGACCACTCCTCCCACTGATGCCCGACAAGGCATTCCTCTGCCACATTTTTGGATGGAACCATGCAAACCCCTTGGTTGATGGTTTAGTCCCTGAGAGTTCTGGGGCGTCTGGTGGCCAACATCATTGGTCTTCCCATGGAGCTATAAACCCCTCCAGCTCCTCCAGACCACCCTCCAACTCCTCCATTGGGAACCCCACGTCCAGTCCAATTGTTGGCTGCTAGCATCTCCTCTGTATGTGTAAGGCTCTGACAGGGCACCTCCAGAGACAACCATGACATGCTCCTTTTGGTATGCACTTCTTGTCGTCCATAGTACTGTTGGGGTTTGGTGGCTGTTTATAGGATGAATCCCCACGTAGGGCAGTCTCTTGGTGGCCTTTCCTTCAGTCTCTGCTCCACACTTTGTCTCCTTTATTGCTCCTGTGAATATTTTATTCCCTTTCTCAGAGGAACCAAAGCACCCTCACTTAAGTCCTCCTTCTTCATGAGCTTCCTGCTCTGGGTGAATTGTAACTGTTTATTTTGAGCTTTTGGGCTAACATCCACTTATCAGTGAGTACATAACATGTGTGTTCTTTTGTGATTGGATTACCTCACTCAGGATGACACTTTCTAGTTCCATCCATTTGCCTAAGAATTTCATGAATTCATTGTTTTTAATAGCTGAATAGTACTCCATTGTGTATATATACCACAGTTTTTGTATCCATTCCTTTGTTGAAGGACATCTGGGTTCTTTCCAGCTTTCCTAGGCAAATGGTCAGAACTTGAAAATATCATCCTTAGTGAGGTAACCCAATCACAAAAGAACACACATGGTATGCAGTCACTGATAAGGGGATATTAACCCAGAATCTCAGAATACCCTAGACACAATTCTCATATCAATAGATTTCCATGAAGATGGAAGGAGAGACCCCTGGTCCTGGAAAGACTGGATGTAGGGGAATTCCAGGACAGAGAAGCAAGAGGGGGTTGAATGAGGAAAAGAGGGAGGGAAGGGGGCTTATGGGACTTTCGGGGAGGAAGGAAACGGGAAAGTGGAAATGATTTGGAATGTAAATAAAAAAACTTAGAAAAAAAATAATGTAAAAAAAAGTCTCAAATAAAATATCTAGTAATCAAAAAAAAAAAAAAAAAAGGAAGCTAGGAACATAGTGGAGCATGTCCTTTTTTCATGTAGGAGCATTTTCTGGATATATGCCTAGGAGTAGTATAGCTGGGTCCTCAGGTAGTACTATGTCTAATTTTCTGAGGAATCACCAAACTGATTTCCAGAGGGGTTTTACCAGCTTGCAATCCCACCAGCAGTGTAGAAGTGTTCCTCTTTGCCCACATCCTCTCCAGCAAATGCTGTCCCCTGAGTTTTATATCTTAACCATTCTGATCAGTGTGAGGTGGAATCTCAGTGTTATTTTGATTTGCATTTCCCTGATAATTAAGGATACGTTAAGGAACATTTCTATAGGTGCTTTAGAGTCATTTGAGTTTCCTCAGTTGAGAATTCCCTGTTTAGCTCTGTACCCCATTTTTTAAAAGGGTTATTTGACTCTCTGGAGACTAACTTCTTGAGTTGTTTGTATACATTGGATATTAGCCCTCTATTGGATGCAGAATTGGTAAAGATCTTTTCCCAATTAGTTGGTTGCCCTTTTGTCCTATTGATCATGTCCTTTGCCTTACAGAAGCTTTGCAGTTTTATGAGGTCCCATTTGTCTGTTTTTGTTCTTAGAGCATAAACCATTGGTGTTCTGTTCAGGAACTTTTCCCCTGTGCACATGTGTTCAAGATTCTTTCTACTTTCTCCTCTATAAGCTTCAGTGCATCTGGTTTTATGTGTAGGTCCTTGATCTACTTGGATTTGAGCTTTGTACAAGGAGATAAGAATGGGTCATTTGCATTTTTCTGCATGCTGACCTCCAGTTGATTCAGCACTGTACTGGCTGGTTTTATGTGTCAACTTGACACAGGCTGGAGTTTTCAGAGAAAGGAGCTTCAGTTGGGGAAGTGCCTCCATAAGATCCTACTGTGGGGCATTTTCTCAATTAGTGATCAAGGGGGGAGGACTCCTTATGTGTGGTACCATCCCTGGGCTGGTATTCTTGGGTTTTATAAGAGAGCAGGCTGAGCAAGCCAGGGGAACAAGCCAGTAAGGAACATCCCTCCATGGCCTCTGCATCACCTCCTGCTTCCTGACCTGCTTGAGTTCCAGTCCTGACTTCCTTTTGTGATGAAGAGCAATGCAGAAGTGTAAGATGAATAAACCCTTTCCTCCCTAACTTGCTTCTTGGTCATGATGTTTGTGCAGGAATAGAAACCCTGACTAAGACAATCACCGTTTGTTTAAAAAAGAAAGAGAGAAAGAAAATGCAGTCTTTTTTCCACTGGATGTTTTTAGTTCCTTTGTCAAATGTCAAGTGATTGTAGGAGTGTGGGTTCTTTTCTGGGTCTTCAATTCTATTCCATTGTGATCTTCATGCCTGTCTCCATACCAATACTAAACAGTTTTTAATCACTATTGCTCTGTAGTAGAGCTTGAGGTCAGGGATGGTGATTTCCCCAGGAGATATTTTGTTGTGGAGAATAGTTTTTGCTATCCTAGGTTTTTTATTATTTCAGATGAATTTGAGAATTGCTCTTTCTAGATCTATGAAGAATTGATTTTGATAGGGATTGCATTGAATCTGTAGATTGCTTTTGGCAAGATGGCCACTTTTACTATATTGATCCTTCCAGCCATTAGATATTCTTCAGGTGAGAACTCTTTGTTTAGCTCTGTATCCCATTTTTTAATAGGGTTATTTGCCTCTCTGGAGTTTAACTTCTTGAGTTCTTTGTATATCTTGGATATTAGCCCTCTGTCGGATGTAGGGTTGGTAAAGATCATTTCCCAGTTAGTTGGTTGCCGCTTTGTCTTTTTGACAGTGTCTTTTGCCTTGCAAAAACTTTGTAATTTAATGAGGTCCCATTTGTCAATTCTTGACCTTAGTGCATAAGCTATTGGAGTTCTGTTTGGGAAATTATCCCCTGTGCCCATATGTTCAAGGTTCTTCCCTAGTTTCCTTTCTATCAGTTTCAGTGTGTCTGGTTTTATGTGGAGGTCCTTGATCCACTTGGAATTGAGCTTAGTGCAAGGAGATAAGAATGGGTCAATTTGCATTCTTCTACACGTTGACCTCCAGTTGAACCAGCACCATTTGTTGAAAAGGCTATCTTTTTTTCCACTGGATGGTTTTAGCTCCTTTGTCAAACATCAAGTGAGCATAGGAGTGTGGATTCATTTCTGGGTCTTCAATTCTGTTCCATTGATCTACATGCCTGTCACTGTACCAATACCATACAGTTTTTAACACTATTGCTCTGTAGTACAGCTTGAGGTCCGGGATATTGATTCCCCCAGAAGTTCTTTTACTCTTGAGAATCGTTTTAGCTATCCTGGGTTTTCTGTTATTCCAGATGAATTTTTGAATTGCTTTTTCAAACTCTGTGAAGAATTGAGTTGGGATTTTGATGGGGATTGCATTGAATCTGTATATTGCTTTTGTCAAGATGGTCATTTTTACTATATTAATCCTGCCAATCCATGAGCATGGCAGATTTTTCCATCTTCTGAGGTCTTCTTCAATTTCTTTCTTCAGAGACTTGAAGTTCTTGTCATACAGATCTTTCACTTGTTTGGTTAGAGTCACACCAAGATACTTCATATTGTTTGTGGCTATCGTGAAGGGTATCATTTCTCTTACTTCTTTCTCAGCCTCCTTATCCTTTGAGTATAGGAAGGCTACTGACTTGCTTGAGTTGATTTTATATCAGGCCACTTTGCTGAAGTTGTTTATTAGCTGTAGGAGTTCTCTGGTGGAGTTCTTTGGGTCGCTTAAGTATACTATCATATCGTCTGCAAATAGTGATAGTTTGACTTCTTCCTTTCCAATTTGTATCCCTTTGACCTCCTTTTGTTGTCTAATTGCTCTAGCTAGAACTTCAAGTACTATATTGAAAAGATATGGAGAGAGAGGGCAGCCTTGTCTAGTCCCTGATTTTAGTGGGATTGCTTCAAGTTTCTCTCCATTTAGATTGATGCTGGCTACCGGTTTGCTGTAAATTGCTCTTACTATGTTTAGATATGGGCCTCGAATTCCTGATCTTTCCAAGACCTTTAACATGAAAGGATGCTGAATTTTGTCAAATGCTTTCTCACCATCTAATGAAATGACCATTTGGTTTTTTTTTTCTTTGAGATTGTTTATGTAGTGGGTTACATTGATGGACTTCCTTATATTGAACCATCTCTGCATCCCTGGGATGAAGCCTACTTGATCATGGTGAATGATTGTTTTGATGTGTTCTTGGATTCAGTTGGCAAGAATTTTATTGAGTATTTTTGCATCGATATTCATAAGAGAGATTGGCCTGAGATTCTCTTTCTTGGTCGGATCTTTGTGTGATTTTGGTATTAGTGTAATTGTGGCTTCATAGAAAGAGTTGAGTAGTGTTCCTTCTGTTTCTATTTTGTGGAATAGTTTGAAGAGTATTGGTGTTAGATCCTTTCAATCCATGAACATGGGAGATCTTTCCATCTTCTGAGATCTTCTTCAATTTCTTTCTTCAGAGGCTTGAAGTTCTTTTCATACAGATCTTTCACTTGCTTCGTTAGGGTCACACCAAGGTATGAAATATTATTTGGGACTATTGTGAAGGGTGTCATTTCCCTAATTTCTTTCTCAGCTTGTTTATCCTTTGAGTAGAGGAAGGCTACTGATTTGTTTGAGTTAATTGTATATCCAGCCACTTTTCTGAAGTTGTTTATCACCTTTATGAGTTCTCTGGTGGAAGTTTTGAGATCGTTTAAGTATACAGTCATATCATATGCAAATAGTGATATTTTTACTTCTTCCTTTCCAATTTATATACATTTATATACATTTGACATCTGAGCTGACATTTGTGTGCTCTTAGGGTCTGTATGACATCTGCCCAGGATATTCTCGTTTTCATAATCTCTGATGAGAAGTCTTGCGTAATTCTGATAGGTAGGTCTGCATTTATATGTTACTTGAACTTTGTCCCTTACTGCTTTTAATATTCTTTCTTTGTTTAGTGCATTTGGTGTTTTGATTATTATGTGATGGGAGGAATTTCTGCTCTGGTCCAAAAGATGCTCCAACATGGTTTAATTCCAGCACTTGGGAGGCAGAGGCAGGCGGATTTCTGAGTTTGAGGCTAGCCTGGTCTACAGACTGAGTTCCAGGACAGTCAGGGCTATAGAGCAAAACCCTGTCTCTAAAAACCAAAAGAAAAAACAAAAACAAAAAGCCAGAAATGTAAATAAAGAAAATATCTAATTAAAAAAAGAAAAAGGAAAAAAAAGGGACACCTTAAGAAGACCTACAGAGCCAAATAACCTGGGCCCATGGGGACTCACAGAGATTGAACCACCAACTAAAGAGTATGCAGGGTCTGGACCTAGGCCCCATACATATATGTAGTAGATGTGCAGTTGGATTTCATGTGGGTCCCCTAACAATTGGACAAGGGATTGTTTCTGAATCAGATTATGTTGCCTGCCTTTGGATCACTTTCCCCTAGCTCAGCTGCCTTCTCTGGTCTTAGTGGGGACAATACACTTAGTCCTGATGTGACTTAATAAACCAGGGCAGGTTGGTTGCAAGGGAGCTCTATTTCTCTGAGGAGAAGTAGAGGGGGATATTGGGGAGGAATGGGAAGGTACAACTGGAAGGAGAGGCAGAAGGTAGAATGAGATCTAGATTTAAAGTGAATAAATCACTTAATGGAAAAGAAAAGAAAAACTCATGGAGAAATCAGAAACCATGCAGATTGTTCTAGGGAACATAGAATGGCAAAGTTGATGTGGAAAACAGTATGATAGCCTTGTAGTATGACCTCATAATGCCATTTCTGTCTCTCTACTTCAGAAAATCAGGAGAGGTCCTTAAAGATATTTTATACCTATATTCATGGAATCACTATAATAGTTAAGATATGGAAGCAACTCACTATCAAAACAGAGATGCTAGATTAAAAAATAAAGTGTTTTCAAACAATGGAATATTCTTCAGTCTTAAAAAAGGCAGGTAATTTTGATGGAGTTTGAGGACATTACACTAGTTAAGCCCATTGGGAAGGAAAAGTATTTTATGATAGCTCTATTATGATAGTCAAATTTTACAGAGTAAACAGGAGGGTTTAAATAAGCTGTTTGACTGGTTTAAGTTTTGAAATAAAAAATAATTTTGTATATTAATTGAACACAAATGTCAAAAGGCTCAACACTACCGACCTTCACTGTTGAAAACAATCAGGACAGAAATTAATAGCTGTAGAACAGAAAGAAGAGCTGTGTGCTGGCTAATTTCATGTTAACTCTGTACAAGAAAGACTTTTCTGAAAGGAGGGAACCATGACTGAGAAAATGCTTCCAACAGATCAGGCTGTAGGCAAGCCTATAGGACATTTAATCAATTAGGTATTGATGGATGTTAGTCCCATCCCATTACAGATAGAGTCATCCCTGGGATGGTGGTCCTGTATTTTATTAGAGGGCAGGTTGAGCAAGACATGAGGCACAAGTCAATAAGTAGCACTCCTCCATTGCCTCTGCATCAGCTCCTGACTCCAGGTCCTGACCCTGCTTGAGTCTCTGTCCTGGATTCCTTTGTTGAGGAAGCATATTGTGGAAGCATAAGCTGAAAAAACACCTTTCCTCCACAAGGTTCTTTGCTCATTAAGTTTCATCACAACAATAGAAACCCTAACTAAGACAGTTGGTACCAGGATAATGGGGTATTGCTGTGACAGACATGACCATGTTGTTTTGTGGAGGATTGTGGAAGAACTTTGGACGTTTGGGCTAGAAAAGTGATCTGTTCTGTAGAAGCTTGGAAGATAAAAACATTGAGAGTAATGTAGACAACATAGGCCTATGGCACAGAAATGTAAGCCAAATAAACCCTTTCCTCCTTGAGTTCCTTTTGGTTGTGGTGTTCCATTGTGGCAATAGAAACACTAATGAGGCCAAGATGTGATGAGGACAAATTTCTATCTCTGCAACAGACAGAGCAATATATCCAAATCAAAACTATAATAAAGTAGTTATTAAATAAAAGATTCTTGCTTGTGGTTAGTGCTAATGAGGTGATTGAACTGAGGAAAAATGATGTGATTCATATGTATATATATATACATATATGTAATATATGTGAATATATATTAATGTTAGTAGTGTGTAGGAGGTTACGATGGGAAATATTATAAGGGCCTAATTTCACTTATCAGAGGAGAGAGAGTGAGGGAAGGAGATAGACAGACAGACAGATAGATAGATAGATAGATAGATAGATAGATAGATAGATAGATAGATAGATAGATAGATAGATGGATGATAGGGAGATATATATATATACATATATGTATATATATATATATATATAGAGAGAGAGAGAGAGAAAGAGAAAGAGAGAGAGGAGAGAGAGAGAGAGATGCTGTAAGATAGCTGGGCAAGGAAAACTTGTCTTTCTTATTGCTGAACCTAACACAAGAGAAGAGAAGTGGAACATTAATGTTTCCTGTTTCCTATCAGTTATGTCCAATGTAAGGATGCTCTGGGCCAGTGTGAGGAATGGCAATGGCTTTATGACTTGTCAAGTAAGAACCAATAACAATAGTCTGTGGTCTTAATAGTAGTCTGTGGTCTTAATAAGTTGGGCGTAAGTTATGCATTAGGAATGTATTTCATTAATTCCAAAAATTCCTTGAAGATATGGCATTTTTTAACCTTCAATAGATGAAGAAACTATGGCATATGAGGCTCCACTATTTTTCCCAAGTCTCAGAACTGAGATATTTATCATAGTCAAATCTTGAAGCTCAATTTTACTATGAAAAAAGGGGAATAAAAACGTACCACAAAACCAAACCAAGATTCAAATATGCAAAAATAGGAATGAAGTCATCAAAGATGGATGCTGAAAATTAATTTGTCAGCCAACCACTCACACTGAACTCACTCCAGTGATAAACTGGTTTACTAAATGATTCTTATGGCCTAGTCTTTTTCACTTCTGGTCACCCACACATTTTGTTTTAATGCATTACCAGTTTCCTACTATTTCTTTCTGGTTATTTCATTTTTCCTTTCTCAATAATCTTTAACAATTTAAATATGTTCTGTGTTTTCCCCTGGGGTCATAGGAAGTAGGCTGGTAAAGGTGACAGGGTACTGTGAGGTTTAGAGTCTGGCAGCCCCATACTTACATCATATTTGCTACTTACTAACTATTTCACTATTTAACGACCAAATATCCACATAATGTGTGAATCATAATACTTGCCTTCTAGTGTTCTGTGACATTAAGATGACTTGTATTCAGTGGTGGAACACAGTGAGAATTTTTCACATCTCATACTTTATTGATTCAAAATAATTATTTTGAATCCATAGTAAGAGACAAAACAAGTTAACTGGGCAGGAATGGTTCTTGTTTGTACATGCTGGGAGCTTTTCATCTTGACAACTATGAGGATTAATATTGATTATCAGCTTTACAGGGTCAAGAATTATCAAAGAGACAAGATGTTGGCATATCTATTAAGGATTATCTTGATTAGGTTAAATGAGAGGGGTAGACCTATTTCTATCCAGGAATGGGTAACACTATTCCCTGGATTTGGATTCTGGACTCAACAAAATGGAGAAAGATAGTTGAGTATCAGCATTCATCTTCCTCTGTGGTTACAATGTGACCAGCTGTCTCAAGATCCTGCTACAGAGACTTTCTTAACATGATGAACTGTCAATTAGAACTATGACTCAAAATAAACAAACAAATCAAATATAGAATCAAAACTTTTTCTACTTTAAGCTGATTCTTTAAAATTATTTTATTATGGCAATAAGACAATTAACTAAGAAAAGATCTGCTGAGAAGGTGTTAAATGATAAACCCGACCAGGTGGCTCTTGGGACTTTGGAATTGGTTTATAGGAGGGATGTGGAAGAATTTGGAACTTTAGGCAAGAAATACCCTCAGATACTGTTATGAGAGCTTTGAAGACGACTCTGATGGAATTCCGGTAGACCAGAAGTCTGAGAGAAGTGCTGTCTGTCCATGTGGCTCATGAAGTCTCAGGGGGGAATAAGCATTCTATCAAGAGCTGGACTAGGATCCATTCATAAGATATTTTGGCCAAGATTCTGGTTTGAACTCTGCACATAATCTGAGACGTTAAGAAAACTTAAGTTTAAAGGTGATGAACTAACTTACCTGGCAGAGGAAATTTCTATACAGGAGAGAATTCTTGACATGACATGGTTACTTTTTTACTATGTGCATCCAAGTCCATAGTGAAAAAGAGCAAAAAATTATACAGAAAGATAAAAAATGCAATTTGTTGAGAAGGAAAAAAAACCTCAAATAAGATAAAAGTTGCACCCAAGGTACATGCTGGGAAATGGGGCACAAATTTAAATGGAATATCTAGCTTTGCATTGGAACAGTAGGAAGGTGCCTTATGGGCAGGAACTTGACTTTCGAAGGCTTTTACTTATAAGACCTAAACTTATTTGAAAGGAGACCAAATGAACTAAGTGTGAAACTAAAAGGGTTTTCTTTCTCTTTGAAAGCAATGCTTTAGGGAGGTGTTTCTGCAGATTTACCATACAAATGCTAATGAAACTATGGTCCAATGGGACTAGGGTTAACCCCAAAGGCAACAGAATTTGCCTTTCTCCTCCTCCTCAAGGTATTGTTTTTGTAGGCATAAATGATAAAGGGTAGGGTCAATCTTGAAGTATTGTACTAAATATGCAGACAGGCACTGGGGCCAGATAGTGTGTGGCCCTCTATGGAAGTCTTGAGAGCCCATTGTGTAAAGTTGTGAAAGTGAAACAGTGGAGATGCCATGATGTTAGAAATGCCAGGACTGAGGGAAATTCCTAAGGAAAGCTGCAGGCATGCAAGTGAGCTTGTCTGAGAAGCTGTATGTGCTACAGGCATCAGAATTGGAAGAGTAGTGATACCTGTGTCCTTTAGAGCACAGATATTAATGAGTCCCAGATGACATGCATGCAATTGCAGGACTTGATGTCTTATCTTGTGGATTTTAGTCTAATCACTCCTTACTATGGCTATCCTTTTCACTTGGCATGGAATCTTTATTTTGTGCTATTGTGTAAAAGGTGCTTTTAACTTGTAAACTTAACTTTACCAGACTCACAATTAAGAGATTGTCTTGAGTGTCAAAAGAGACTTTTACCTTTTAAATAGTGCTAGACTTGTTAAAGGCTATGGGGGCTTTTGGTATTGGGATGAGTTTATTTTGTATTATGAGATGATCATGAGCTATAAGGATGAAGGGAGAAAAGTTATAGTTTGAAAAAGTTATAGTTTGGATGTCAAGTTGAAAAGGAGTGGGCTTGTGATGGTTAATACTGAATGTCACCATGACAGGACAGAATTTCTTGATTAGGTATGAGACCACATAGAAAGCAGAAAGGTAGCTATCTGCAACATTCATCTTCCTCTGCTTCCTACTTGCAATGCAGTGTGACTGACTGTCTCAAACTCCTGTTGCCATGACTTTCTCACCATGATGGACTGTATCGTGGAAATGCAAACTAGAAAAAACTTATTGTCTATGCTTATGTAGTGGAAGAAAACCCTGTTAATTTATTTAATAGCTTTTAAAAATAAATTTGTTACATATTACCTTATTAAGCAATTACTATTGTGACTTCAAAGACATGAATCTTTTTTTGGAGGGGGTTGAGACAGGGTTTCTCTGTGTAGTCCTGACTGTCCTGGAATTCACTCTATAGACCAGACTGGCCTCAAACTCAGAAATCTGCCTACCTTTGCCTCCCAAATGCTGGGATTAAAGGCATGCATCACCACTGCCCGGCTAAGTCATGAATCTTAAAGAATATTTTCAAATCTCTGTGGCAACTGTTGTTTTACTTGAAAACACCTGTACTTTTTGCTGGTGTGAAAGCTAGATGTGGTAGGTGAGATTTCTAAGGCTCCTGATACACTACAAACATAGCAACTTAAAGTACGATGCTCATTTTCCCTCAGTTTTGGAAGCTGGAATTACAAACTCAAGATGGTAAGGGTCATGCTCCCCTGAGCATTTATAAAGCATGCTTCCTGCTTCACCCAGATTCTGGTGTCCCTGTGACTTTTGTGGCTCATGACTATGATACTCCAATATCTTCTATTGTCTTCATATCTTTATACCTTTAATTATGATACACCTCAGGACATCTTGAATAATATATCCCCATCACAAAATGCTACAACTGTGGGTCTTCTAGGGCTAGGCTTTCCACAGAGAAAGATGCAGAGGAATCTGTGCCACTGACCATGTTGTAATTTCAGGGTTTCAATCCTTAAAGGTCGTATACAACACTAAAACAACAACAACAACAACAACAACAACAACAACAAAAAAAACCAGTGATTTATTTTGTTTCCTATCTCTCAGTCGTAAATTCCAAGGCAATCAACCATTTTCAGCTCCTTTCAGTAGCATTTACCTCTACATTCATTCTTTATTAGTATTAGGTACTGCTCATTGTAATAATAAGAGATTTTAAATGCTTTGACCCTCTTCTAATCCTTCATTCAAATGTAGGGGAGAAAAGATGGTAAATAGAACAAGGGGATGCGGGCCTATTTAGAAGTAGTGTTTTTAACCCAGATGTTCCTCAAGAATGGATACAGAAAATGTGGTACATTTACATGGAGTATTACTCAGCTATTAAAAACAATGACTTCATTAAATTCTCAGGCAAATGGATGGAACTAGAAAATATGATCCTAAGTGAGGTAACCCAGTCACAAAAGAACACACAGGGTATGTAGTCACTGATAAGTGGATATTAGGCAAAAAGCTCAGAATACCCACCATACAACTCACAGACCATATGAAGCTCAAGAAGAAGGAAGACCAAAGTGTGGATGCTTCAGTCCTACTTAGGAAGGGGAACAAAATAATCACCACAGAGGTAGAAGGAAGGAGGGGCCTGGGAGGGAGGGAGGGAGGAGGGGAAGGGAAAGAGGGGGGCAGGATCAGGTGTGGGAGGAGACAGGGGAGAAGTACAGAAGGTCAGGAAATTGAATGGAGGTGTGTAGCAGGAGGGGATGGGGAACCTGGGGTAGCCACTAGAAAGTTCCAGATGCTAGGAACCCAAGAGGTTCCCAGGACCCAACAAGGATGACATTAGCCAAAATACCTAACAAAGGAGAGATAAAACTTGTAGAGACAAAACTCAGTGGTTAGACACAGCCCCTGGTTGAGTGAAGGGGCCACCCACCCATCTCAAAAATATTAACGCAGAATTGCTCCCTTCTAAAGGAAATACAGAGACTAAAAGTGGAGCCTGGTATAGCTGTCCCCTAAGAGGCTCTGCCAGAGCCTGACCAACGCAGATGTGGATGCTACCATTGGACTGAGCATGGGGACTCTCATAGAGGAGTTAGGGGAAGGACTGAAGGAGCTGAAGGGGTTTGCAACCCCATAGGAAGAACAATAGAATCAACCAACCAGATCCCCAGAGCTCCCAGGGACCAAACCACCAACCAAAGAGTACACATGTGGCAGAGGATTACCTTATTTGGCATCAATGGGAGGGGAGGCATTTGGTCCTGTGGAGGCTCAGTGCCGCAGCATAGAATTCTAGGGCACTGAGGTGGGAGTGGGTGGGGAAACACCCTCTTAGAAGCAAGAGGAAGAAGGATGGGATAAGGAGTTTATGGAGGAGAAACCAAGAAGGAGGATAACATTTAAAATGTAAATAAGTAAAATAACCAATAAAAGTAGCATTTTGGGGGCGATTTTAATCTCTGTTTGTTCAGATCCCAGTAGTCCAGTTCATTAGTGTCAGGATACAAAACATGAATCATCAGTGGTGGCACAATCCAGCAGAAACTGCCAGGCCTCCATCTAATCAGCATGAGTCAGCAAAGCAACTAGGACCAGCCCACCACCAAAAATCCTCTGCCATGCCTCTCTCAACAAAGCTATTCAAGTACCCCATCACTGTCCATTGAGTCCCATTTACACTTTCTCCAAACAACACTTGTCCTCCCATGGGTCTTGCCTCAGCAAAACACCTCGTGAGTCTGCATCACATGACACTACCAGAAACTTTCACTTCATATTCCCCATTTTTGTTTAAAAATTGTTTGTTCTTCTAACATTATAATAGAAATAATTATAAGAACCATAAAACTAGAGTTTTACATAGATAGGTACTACTGATTTCTTTAGATGAGTGGAGATAGAGGCCCTTTTAACACTCCTCTTTTGCTTTCTTTTTATTTGGTTACTACTACTATACCACAGTTTTGGGCTAATCACGACTCCCTGCCTTTCTCCTGTGCTGGGAATTGAACCCATTACATACTAGGAAAGCCACTGAACTATACCTGCAGACTTACACCACAATTTTTGGTTTAATTACATGCTTGCATGCATTATGGTCACTATTACATGAATATTGTTTACTTAAGATTCAGGCAATGTTACTGGCTTATATTTTATATAAAAGTTTGGTTATAGTTTACAGATATCTGAGTTGATTATTATTTTAAAAAGTATTTTCATTTTGGTAAGACTTTAGAGTTGCTGTAAAATATCAAGCACCTGGGGTTTTTATGCACTCCTTACCCACTTTCTGCTAGTATTATCTAATGTTATGTTTGTACATTCCTGAAGCCAGGAAGACTGTGTTGACTCATGACTGTCTTGTCAAGGAAGGTTCTTACTCTCTTTCTTCAGAATTTTCTTTCTGCTGGAATCCTGTCTACTGTGCCACAATGTACTTCTTTGTCCTGCCTCCTTAGGCAGCTCTGGTCTGGAGAGAATGTTGCTGTCTTTCCTTGCTTAACACGATTTTGATAGTTTCTTATTTATTTACTCATTTATTCTTCTCTCATACAATACATCCTGAATACAACCTTCCCTCTCCCCCAGAGCCACTGCTTCTCCATTTCTGAAGAGCAATCATCATCTTACCATGGTAATCTGCAGAGCCTTTTTTGACACAGGACTTTCACATTTTAATGCTTAGACATTAATCTTAGAGCCAGCATCTTCATAAGATGTGGGATTGAAAGATAGCATTTGAAATAAAACTTTAAATTTGATGTAGGTTTTGATGAAAACCTCTGTACCTTCCAGGGAAAAATCAAGATGACGTATTTGGTATTTAAAAGGACTATGTTTAAATATCTAAGCATCTCAGCCTAGGACTCCTGCTGCTTTCACAAAATCATTATAGTGAAAAGGAAAGTGTGTGAAGCACCTTTGCTGTGCTTCTTTTCAAATATTTTATTAAGTTTTGAAAATTTATGAGGACACATTTACATAATACCCACAATCCTCTTTCCAATGACTCTCATTGTCCTCCTTCAAGTTCATGGCCACTTATTCTTTACCTATTATTATTATTATTATTTATTATCATATCCGTTCATAAATTTAACATGCTGAGTTCATTATTTAGGGCTGACAACTTGGGACCTATCAGGGCTCATTGCTAGTGCAAACTGCTTCTCCTCCTCTCAGCAGTTATCAGTCACCACCTCACAGCTTGTCTTCATTTTTTTCGAAAATAATTTTTTTAAACAATACATTGTGATTATAGTTGCCTGTTCCCAAACTCCACCCAGATCCTCTCCACCTCTGACTGGCTTGTCTTGCTTCTTACTCGAGCCCTCTGTGGTTGCTGAGAAAGGTTATGCCAGCAATACAATAGCCATTGGAGGGAGATTCAGATATTTACCGAAACTTTTCAGGGGTGTGCTAGAGTCATTGGTAGATGTCAAAGATCTTGTAGAGTAGGGAGCTGGGAGAAAGAGTGGAAAGCAAACTGGCTCTGTCAAGTATGACATACTTTTAATAACTTGTCCTCCAATTGAAGTGACTAGACGTCCTGAGGAAAGTGTTTTGAACGTGAGTAAAAATTAGAAGGGAGTTAATGACTCTTCTGAGTTATCTGAAATAAGCATTTACACACAGGCACTTACTTCTGAGTAATTAATGTCTGTCTGAATAATGCAGCAGCTTAATGAGGTGGGGTGCTGCAGAGGCACACTGAGTCACTGGAGAACCCCGGAGGGCTGGCTGTGAACACAACCCCTCAGCTTGCCAGGACTTTTGGTAATAGCTGGAACATTTTTATAGGTGCATCATTACAGAGTTCCAGTGAAGGCGTACTCGCTGTAGGCAAGGTTTCATGTCCCCTATTAGACTGCACATGTTTAGATTCATCACGATACTCAACTCCTTCAGTCTTTGTACAGGACTTTTGAAAAGCTAATGATCTGCAGTAGACAGGCTGGGCTGAGGGAGAGACTTAGCCTCAAGATCAGTCATCAACTATATAACTTGTTTTGCCTAGCTTTATGGGTTATTTCTTCAACCTTCAAGTAAATTCCAGGGCATATTATCCAGTCTCCAACATTTTCGTCTGATCCAGGTTCTATTTAAAAGACACACTTTAATAGATTTTAATTATAATAATAATTACTGATCGTTACAGGTTTCCACCAGAAAGAATTTCCATTGAAAGTGCTTCTTAGCTAAGGAATTCAACACACACACATGCAGAAGCTCAGACATTGTGCTCATTCCTTGAATGTCAATGGATGCTCTGCTACATGTGTTTAACTTGTTTGAGAAGCAAAAATGGGCAAGAGATTTCCCTAGATTTTGAGATATTTCACAAGAGAAAAGAAACATAAAAGCAGTTGAGCTCATGATCAGTTTCAGTCACAGAATCAAGGTGACCTGGGGATTTATTAGACACGGACCAACGGACTACAGTGGAGGAAATCACAAGCTTCATGGGGAATGTGGCTTCTGAGTCAAATAATCTAGTAAGGTAATGATTATGTGATGTGTAAACGTAATGCGTCTGAAAGATGAGGCCTGACATTGTCTGGGAAGGACAAGAATTCTGGGCCTTGGGATTCCCCTAAGCTCTTGGAAGCTTCTAGAAGATGAAGGTCTTGCTCTTTGAAGGCATTCGAAGCAACAAGGCGAGTGAGTGGCTAAACCAGAGGCAGAAGAGACAAAGAGCAGGCAGTGTTCACTTAGCTCTCTCAGAGGGAAACAGCAATGTCCATAACATTAAAAATGCTGGGCAGGCCGCTGCTCCCCAGCACTCCCTGCCCTCATAAGTCCAAATTTATTAAGTGCACTAAAGAGATGCTGCCAAAAAGGAAATAACTGGAGGATTTTCTGGAGCCAAGGCGGGCAGAATATGCAGTGATGAGAAGCTGGAAAGGCATCATTATCATTTTCCAGACTGAATTTCATTTTGTTCCACTTCGAGCAATGGCCACCTTGGTCCAACACAAAATTTAAAAAAGACCGTAGAGAGCCTTGGTTCCAAATGAGAAGATGGAAAAATAACAAATACAATGAGAGCAAGAAAACCCTTCTGCAAGCCTGTTGGCAGGGCAAAGTGCAGGCACGGGGAAAGGTGGAGAAGTGTGGGGAGGAGCCTGGCACCGGAGGCTGCAACATTTCACTACATTGAGGTTTCAGTAAGATGTGTGATGGTTTGACTCTAATGTTGAAAGGCACAATAGCTGATTGTTCCTTCCCGTGGGACTGATATTGTTCTGGGCTAATTATGCTGGAGAACTGAAATCTTCCTTCTGAGTGTGAGGCAGTCAGCAGAGATAAAGACACGTGGCAAGAGTCTAGAGGAAGGGGGGTCTATGATTTTAAATTTTAGTTTATGATATATGGGATTGTATAAATTCAAAAGCCAATGTAGAATTCAAAATAGTTTATCTACCCTTTTCTATCATGATTGCTACAAGTAGTTGCCTTTTTATGTGTGGGGACAGTCAATATCACAGAGAAAGAAGTTTCTGTGAAAAAAAAAATGGACACATTTTTGCATGCCCTGTATGCCTACTTATGCTTGCTAGACCAAGCTAAGTCATGTTGTGTTAGCAATTTTTTTTGGTGCTTTTATTGTGTTTATTTTTGCCTGGATGGTTTAATTACTTTTTTAAAAAAAAGCCCGAGTACCCACTATGTTTAGCACTATGCTTGTCGTGTAAGATGCTAAGAATAAGTATCTGAATTGGGCTGTGCTTTCAAGCTCCTTGGTGTTTAATAAAGAACTAAGTATAGAATAAGAGGGAAAGGGATATCTTTAAATATGGCTACTCTGCAATATCGGATAGAAAAAGGTTCACTGCATTTATGGTGTTTGGAAGTAATTTTGTGGATAAAGAAATACCTTAGTTTTTCATTAGAAATCTAAGTATGATATGTGTTGACAGGCATTCTGTAGGAAATTCACTTCAGTGAAGGCCAATATTGTCACAATGCATGTGATAATGAGTAGACAGTGACATTGGAGGAGGAGTGTCTAAGGCAGGAACTAAGGATGCCAGTAAGGTGAGGAAGAGTTTCAATAGTAAGGTCACAGGATTTCAAGCATGTTAGAACAAATAGGAAAAGTCAATGGCTATAGCTATGTTCACACTGCACGTAAGTCTATGTATGTATGGTAGAGAACATTTGTAAAATATGTGCCTAATTAGGGCTTGGAGTTTCTCAAATATGTATATATACATTTTTATTTCATTATGTAGGACCATTTTGACCTCTATTGTTAATCAGTTTTTCTGCACTTAATATTGTTTCTCAAGTACATTTTGTATAGCAGATTTCTGAGCATTACTAATTTTGAGTATCTGAAATTAACGTTAGATTAAATAACTCTGCTTCCGCCTGTCCAGTTACCCAATGAACACTATTCTACACAGGCACTGTTTCTATGGCACTATCTACTTTATTGACCTACTTAAGTTTTTACATGTATGTCTATGTACATGTGTGCATGGGTGTAGGCAGAGACTAGAGACCAGCCTCCATATCCTTCCTTAGCACTACCTACATCATATTTTAATTTATTTTCTGAGACTGGCTTTGCCCCTGACCTGGAGCTTGGCATATAGGCTAGGCTAGCTGGACAGCAAGCCCCAAGGATCTGCCTATCTTTGCCTCTGTAGCACTGGTAAATATGTGCCATCATGCCTAGGTCTTTTTAAAGCACGGGTTTTGGGGGTCAAACTGAGCCTCTTGCTTTCGGGTCAAGTGGCTTATAAGCAGGACACTTTCTCTAGCCTTGCACTGGTTATTTCAGACATCACAATGTTGGTGACATATGCAGTGCTTTCTGCGTTGCTGGCTTATTTCACTCAGCAAAAAGCTCTTCAGGTTCATCCATGCTGTTAGAATGGGATTTCCTTCCTTCCTTCCCTTTTTTTTTGAAATTTTTTTTTATTATTTTCTACATTTTTATTTACATTCCAAATTATTTCCCCTTTCCCGTTTCCTCCCTCCCCAAAAGTCCCATAAGCCCCCCTTCTCTCCCTCTTTTCCCCATTCAACCCCCTCTCGCTTCTCTGTCCTGGCATTCCCCTACATCCAGTCTTTCCAGGACCAGGGGTCTCTCCTTCCATCTTCTTGGAAATCTATTGACATGTGAATTGTGTCTTGGGTACTCCGAGATTCTGGGTTAATATCCCCTTATCAGTGACTGCATACCATGTGTGTTCTTTTGTGATTGGATTACCTCACTAAGGATGATATTTTCAAGTTCTGACCATTTGCCTAGGAATTTCGTGAATTCATTGTTTTTAATTGCAGAATAGTATTCCATTGTGTAAATATACCACATCTTCTGAATCCATTCCTCCGTTGAGGGACATCTGGGTTCTTTCCAGCTTCTGGCTATTATAAATAAGGCTGCTATGAACATAGTGGAGCATGTGTCCTTATTGCATGCAGGTAAAGCCTCTGGGTATATACCCAGGAGTGGTATAGCCTGATCCTCCGGGATCCCAGTTTTCTGAGGAACAACCAGACTGCTTTCCAGAGTGGTTGTACCAGCTTGCAATCCCACCAGCAGTGGAGGAGTGTTCCTCTTTCTCCACATCCTCGCCAACAACTGCTGTCTCCTGTGTTTTTGATCTTAGCCATTCTGACTGGTGTGAGATGGAATCTCAGGGTTGTTTTGATTTGCATTTCCCTAATGACTAAGGATGATGAATATCTCTTTAGGTGCTTCTCAGCCATTAGATGATATTCTTCAGGTGAGAACTCTCTGTTTAGCTCTGTACCCCATTTTTAATAGGGTTACTTGGCTCTCTGGAGTCTAACTTCTTGAGTTCTTTGTATATATTGGATATTAGCCCTCTGTCGGATGTAGGGTTGGTAAAGATCATTTCCCAGTTTGTTGGTTGCCACTTTGTCCTTTTGACAGTGTCCTTTGCCTTACAGAAACTTTGTAATTTTATGAGGTCCCATTTGTCAATTCTTGATCTTAGAGCATAAGCTATTTGAGTTCTGTTCAGGAAATTCTCCCCTGTGCCCATATGAAAGAGCAATTCAAAAATTCATCTGGAATAGCAGAAAACCCAGGATAGCTAAAACTATTCTCAAGAGTAAAAGAACTTCTGGGGGAATCAGTATCCCGGACCTCGAGCTGTACTACAGAGCAATAGTGTTAAAACTGCATGGTATTGGTATAGTGACAGGCATGTAGATCAATGGAACAGAATTGAAGACCCAGAAATGAATCCACACTCCTATGGTCATTTGATCTTTGACAAAGAAGCTAAAACCATCCAGTGGAAAAAAGATAGCCTTTTCAACAAATGGTGCTGGTTCAACTGGAGGTCAACATGCACAAGAATGCAAATTGACCCATTCTTATCTCCTTGCACTAAGCTCAATTCCAAGTGGATTAAGGACCTCCACATAAAACAGACACACTGAAACTAATAGAAAGGAAACTAGGGAAGAACCTTGAGCATATGGGCACAGGGGAGAATTTCCTGAACAGAACTCCAATAGCTTGTGCTCTAAGGTCAAGAATTGACAAATGGGACCTCATAAAATTGCAAAGTTTCTGTAAAGATTTCCTTCCTTTTAAAGCACTGATTCTCAACCTTCCTAATGCTGCGACCCTTTCATACAGTTCCTCATGTTGTGGTGACCTCCTATCATAACAATTATTTTCATTGCTAAATCATAACTGCAATTTTTCAACCATTATGAATCATAATATAAACATTTGTGCTTTCTGATAGTCTTAAGCAACCCCTGTGAACCTTGGTGCATGTCCCAACCTTCTTTCCCTTACTCATTCACAGACATTACATGCTTTCTCTTTCTCAGCTGATGTGAATGTTGCTTCACAATAACATGAGATTCTAATTTCAATCTTAGATAAAAAAAATATGAAGTGAATTTGCTAGATTTTTGGGAGGGGATTGTTTTGACTTGAATCTTTGGGGATCTTCCACACTTCTTTTCATGATGGCTCTGTCAAGGTCCACTCTCACTAGCAGCATGGCAGATCTCATTTTCTCCACATCACCACAAACACCTGACTTCTGTTCTTAACAGGTGTGACTAATTGGTTACATATCCCTGATGATTAGTGATGCTGCATATTATTTTGTATATGTATGAGTTACTTGTATCCTTAGTTTTGAAAAATCTATTGTGTTCTTAGCACAGTTGAGTTGGATTATTTTAAATATATGTAAAATATTTCACTATTGAATCATAATTTCCCATAGAGTTTAGAGATCAATCAGGTATATAGTTTGCAAATGTTCTCTATCATCTCATAGGTTGTCTTTCACTCATCCCCAGGAATACAGGCTTGAAACGATGGAGGGAGGCATGCCCACAATGATTGCTCCCCTGCCAGCTAATCCCTCTGTGCACAGAAGCAGCAATGGGCGGTTAGATCGCAGACCACCAACATTTATAGGACAAGGTGGGTTTTGCCCACTCTGCTTGCCCCATGCTGTCTACAGTTTTCTCTTGGAACAGCCATCATCACGGGAACAATTTCAGAGAGCAAGTTGCTAAGACTATACTAAGAGACAAAGTTTACTGAACTCATCTGCAGCTTCCTATCTGAGCCTTTCCCGGGAAGGTACAAGCCTTCAGTAAGTGATAGTATTTAACCTTTAACAAACTCTTTCAGTGCAACTTTTACAGAGGTGAAGGAAATTATTCCTCCTGCTTCCTATTCCACTACCTTGCCAGAATCTTCTTCGACTTCTGTTTGTGTGTGAAAGTGTTCATCTCATTTTCATTCCAGAAGGATCATCTCCTATGTACCTTATGGTGGTTCAAATGTTTTTCATTGAGTGCCTTGAATGTAACAACCCACTATCTTTTCCACTGGTATTCTGATTAACTCACCCTGAGCATCATATGCTTCCTACTGTAGCTTTCAAAATTCTTGTTTTTTTTTTTTAAATTTTGACAGTTTGGTTATAGTCTGTCTCAAAAATGAATCTTTAGATTTATCTTATTTAAGGTCTTCAGGATTCCTGTATCTGAATTTCATTTCCATCTTCATTCTGGAATTTTCAGTTACTGACTCTTTGAATAAACTTCCCTGTTCTTTATCTCTCTTCTTTTTACTGAACTCACGTGGTGTGTGCATTTTCCTGTTTTATGTTACCTCCTAAGTCCAGCAGACTTTCTTATTTTGTCTGTTTTGTTCTCTTGGCTAGATTATTTAAGGAGTCAATTATTTCTTTGTTTATGTGTGTATGTGTGAGAAAGAGAGACAGACAGAGATGGAGGGGAGGGGGGAGAAGAAGTATGCATGAATGTATGAATGTGTGGAGGTCAAAGATTGACTGTGGGTATCTTCTCTCTCCACCCACCTTCCTTCATTGTACCTGGAACTTACCCTTTTGCTTTAGACTGCACTGCAGTTACAGGCAGCCACCACCATGCTGTCTTTTCATGGATTCTGGGGATTGAAATTAGGTGCTCATGTTTGTACCACTGGACCATCCGACCAGTGCCTTAATTAGATGTTGTAGATAACCTGTCTTGAGTTAGCTGACTCCTGTCTCTACTGGCTCTAGCATGTTGTCATTGCCACATCCTTAGAAATGTTATGATCTAGTATTGCATTCCTCAGCTCCAAGATTCGTGTTTTAGTCTTTTCAAAGTGAGTTTAAAAAAAATCACATTTTTATTTTATATATTTTTGTGTGTGGTATGTTTCTGTGTTAGTATATGTGCATGTACATAAGTTTGAGTATATGTTTGTATATGTGTGTGTAGTCTAGAAATTGATGTGATGGATCTTTAGTCATTCCTCTCACACTTAGGTTTTGGGACAGAGTCTCTTTCCTGAACCTGCAACTCACCAATTTAGCATTTTGCATGACTAGCTGTCCATGAGTTTCTGAGGACCACCTGTCTCTTCCTCTCTAACACAGAGGCATTCAATCACATCTGGCTCCTTATGTGTGTGTTAGAGATATAAACTCAAGCCCTTATGCTCATGTGGCAAATACTTTACCATTGAGCCATCTCTCTGGTACCCATTTTAATTCTTTAAAAGCTCATGAAGATCTTTATTGAAACTCTTACTTTGTTTAAGGAACATCCTTATGAACTCGTAGTTGTTTTCAGTAATAAGTACTGTGAATTTTCTACTGGGTGACTTAGGTATCTCCAGTTCCCTTAGGGTTGATTCGCACAGTTTTATTTTCTTCTTTTGTTTGCATACATTTCTTCATTTCCTCCATTCTTTTGTGTGAGTAAAAGGAGTAAAAACAAATGGCTGCCACTTCTTTTAGTCTTCAGAGATCAGATACATGCAGAGGCCTCTAAAACTTCTCTTCTACAAACCATTGTCTTTGTTGTGATTGACCTTCAGCTGTGCTAAAAGTTTTAAAAATTTGCTTTATTTTTAAAATAATGCATGTATATGTTGGGTAGTGGTATGTGTATGGCCACTTTCAGTCAAGCAGAACTTAGCTGATTCTCAATAAATATAAGTGCTCCAGACACTTGTAGCAGGACAGGGAGTTCTTTGGAGATGGGCACTCACCAGTTTCTAGAGCCTGAACCTTTGCCTCTGACAGGGAGTTCATCTGAGGTGGAGAAGTCTTCCCACACCTAAGGTTTCTTCTGCTCTTGGCAGAATGTTTCTTGGAGTCAGCTTTTAGGATTCAACCACTGGCTATAGGTGGAGATGCACTCCTGCCTCAGGCAAAAGAGACCTGTTAACTCCTGTCTTTGAGGACTGCTCCTACTATAGTTGGTGACCTGCTGTGTTTCTCTATAAGGTACTTTTCTCAACTGGCAGCCCAAAACTGGCTGAGCACTTAGAGCTGGAACACTTATGCTCTTTCTATTGGTATTCTTTTATTACCGAAGTCTCTGAGTTAGTTTTCATTGAAATCATTATTCCCACACAACAAATAGAATTATCCTGTGTTCCTCTTTGTGGTCTTCCTACTCCATTCTTGGAGGAGGGCAGACATCTTCTGGGACAAAAGATGAACTCCACCCACCAACTACTTCAGTATGTGCACCCAAACCTTCCATTCTTTCCATTAAGAGAAGGTCATAGAAACTTTCAATTTCATTACTCTTAGAACATGCAAATTATGATTTGTATAATGTATTTAGCTCTTTCTTCCTTCAAGCATATAATCATAAGTCTATAAATTCAAGCATCCATATTCATCCATTTTAAATATCGTCTCATGGAAGTTAATGTTTTTCACATATCCAAGAAAACTAGCGATGTCTGCTCCAATTCCTTAAACATGGATATATGAGGGCTGGAGCGGCAGCTCAGTGGTTGCTTTATATCTAAGACTGCTTACTGCCTACTTGTCCAGAGGATTAAAGATTTCATTCCTGTCACCCATATGGAGGTTCACAGTCTTCTGCAACTCCAGTCCCTCTTCTGCCTCTGAGTGCACCAGACTTGCTTATGGTGCACAAACATACCCATGGGAAAAACCACACATACACACAAAATAATGATGAAAGTAAATGTATAGTGCAAGGCAGTTTATACATAAGAACGTAGGAATGTAGTCTTATGATTAAACTGCAGGTGAAAATAAAGTATCTACTCAAAAGTTTGGTGGCTGGCAAGTTGGCTTAGTGGTAAATGCTTTCTATATAAGCCTGAATACAACCAGAATTCAATCTCATAACCTTAGCTGGATCCCTGGAATCCACATAAAAGTGGAAAGAAAAAAAAATGATCCCCTAAATGTTTCATTCTTATCTCAACATGCATGCAGAAAACAATGATAAGATTCTTTTAAAAAAGTTTTCTTTACTTACACTAGTTAATCATAAAATGAACAGGCTAACATTTGGATATTGGTAAGTCTAGATCTGTACCAAGAAAATTCATCCAATTTAGCTCTCAGAGTCCATTTTTAAAGAAAAATTAGACTTAAAAACGCTTGGAAGTCAAGAATTGTGGCTTATTCTTATTATCCTACCCCTTGGGAGGCTGACACAGAAGGATCACAATTCTCAGATCTGTCAGAGCTAGATAGCAAGACTCTGTGTCAAGTCAAAATGGAACAAATCAAATCAATATGTTGGAAGTATGGGGATTAGAATGTCTAAAGTCAGCCCAATTACTTCAGAATTATATTAGATTTTCTTCAAGTTTCCATTTTATAAATAACAAAACATTTAGGTATAGAAGTGATTTTAATCTGACTTTCTCTCTTCGGAAATAATCAGGTCAGTCTGGTCCTCTGTAGGTGAGTAAGCTCACACTCCTTCTTGTAACCACCCTTTAGCAGCCCCTTCAATATGACCAAGACCTTTACTGAAGTGTCCCTGGGCCTGACTTTGTATCTATCACCATTTTTCCAGTATTCACCTTCTAGGGACTGTCCTTTAACCATGATTTTCAACAGTATTTAAGTGCTCTTGATACCTATATTTATACCGCCAGTCTAAACATCTCAAAGATAGAATGTATACAACCCCTTGTTTACTTGGCTTCTGAGAGAAGTTAAAGACACTTCAAGGGTAACAGGTTCAGCTCTTCCCCAGAACCGTGCATTTCATCAACTTCTTTATCGCTTGGCCAGGACACAATACAAAAATATTGTCATGACCTCCTCTGTTTCTACCTCACTTTAAATGGTTTAGCACATTCTTGAGTTCTGGTTTGGACTCTATCTGGAATTCCTCTCACTTCTGTGACTCTCACTATCAGAACCGCAGTCATTATCGCGTCTTTTCTGGTTCCTCCAGTGCTATTCCTTCCTGGTCTCCATGTTTCTTTCCCACCCATACTCTTTGAAACACTTCCTTATATTGAACCATCCCTGCATCCCTGGGATGAAGCGTACTTGATCGTGGTGAATGATCGTTTTGATGTGTTCTTGGATTCGGTTGGCAAGAATTTTATTGAGTATTTTTGCATCGATATTCATAAGAGAGATTGGCCTGAGATTCTCTTTCTTTGTCGGATCTTTGTGTGCTTTTGGTATTAGTGTAATTGTGGCTTCATAGAACGAGTTGGGTAGTGTTCCTTCTGTTTCTATTTTGTGGAACAGTTTGAAGAGTATTGGTGTTAGGTCTTCTTTGAAGGTCTGATAGAATTCTGCACTAAAACCATCTGGACCTGTGCTTTTTTTGGTTGGAAGACTTCCAATGACAACTTCTATTTCTTCAGGGGTTATAGGACGGTTTAGATGGTCTATTTGATCCTGATTTAATTTTGGTACTTGGTATCTGTCAAGGAAATTGTCCATTTCCTCAAGATTTTCTAGTTGTGTTGAATACAGGTTTTTGTAGTAGGATCTGATGATTTTTTGAATTTCCTCAGTTTCTGTTGTTATCTCTCCCTTTTCGTTTCTGATTTTATTAATTTGGATACTATCTCTGTGCCCTCTGGTTAGTCTGGCTAAGGGCTTATCTATCTTGTTGATTTTCTCAAAGAACCAACTCCTCGTTTTGTTGATTCTTTGTATGGTTTTCTTTGTTTCTACTTGATTGATTTCAGCCCTGAGTTTGATGATTTCCTGCCTTCTACTCCTCTTTGGTGTATTTGCTTCTTTTTGTTCCAGGGCTTTCAGGTGTGCCATTAAGCTGTTAGTGTATGCTGTCTCCCGTTTCTTTTTGGCGGCACTCAGGGTTATGAATTTTCCTCTTAGCACTGCTTTCATTGTGTCCCATAAATTAAGGTATGTTGTGCCTTCCTTTTCATTAACTTTCAAAAAGTCTTTGATTTCTTTCTTTATTTCCACCTTGACCAAGTTATCATTGAGTAGAGCATTGTTCAGCCGCCATGTGTACGTGGGTTTTCTTTTGTTTTTGTTGCCATTGAAGACCACCCTTATTCCATAGTGATCTGATAGGAGGCATGGGATTATTTCTATCTTCTTGTATCTGTTGAGGTCTGATTTGTGACCAATTATATGGTCAATTTTGGAGAAGGTACCATGAGGAGCTGAGAAGAAGGTGTATTCTTTAGCTCTAGGATGAAATGTTCTATATATATCAGTTAGTTCCATTTGGTCCAAGGCTTCAATTAGATTCACTGTGTCCCTGTTTAGTTTCTGCTTTCCTGAACGATCCATTTCAGAGAGCGGGGTGTTGAAGTCACCCACTATTATTGTGTGCGGTGCGATGTGTGCTTTGAGTTTTAGTAAAGTTTCTTTTACGAATGAGGGTGCCCTTGCATTTGGAGCATAGATATTCAGGATTGAGAGTTCTTGATGGTGGATTTTTCCCTTGATCAGTATGTAGTGTCCTTCTGTGTCTTTTTTGATGACTTTGGGTTGAAAATCAATTTTATCCGATATTAGGATGGCTACTCCACCTCGTTTCTTGGGGCCATTTGCTTGTAAAATTGTTTTCCAGCCTTTTACTCTGAGGTAGTGTTTGTCTTTGACACTGAGGTGCGTTTCCTGCATGCAGCAAAATGCTGGGTCCTGTTTACGTATCCAGTCTGCTAGTCTATGTCTTTTAATTGGGGAATTGAGACCATTGATATTAAGAGAGATTAAGGCATAGTGATTATTGCCATCTGCCATTCTAGACGCTATCTTTATGTTTGAGTGGTTATCTACTTTTGGGTTTGATTCAAGAAGGTTATTATCTCATTTTTTCCAGGGTGTTGTTTCTCTCCCTGTATTGGAGGTTTCCACCTATTATCCGTTGCAGGGCTGGATTTGTGGAAAGATATTGTGAAAATTTGGTTTTATCATGGAATATCTTGGTCTCTCCATCTATGGTGATTGAGAGTTTTGCTGGGTATAGTAGTCTAGGCTGGCATTTGTGCTGTCTTAGTGTCTGCATGAGATCTGCCCAGGATCTTCTGGCTTTCATAGTCTCTGGTGAGAAGTCTGATGTGATTCGGATAGGTCTTCCTTTGTATGTTACTTGGCCCTTTTCTCTTACTGCATTTAGTATTCTTTCTTTGTTTAGAACATTCGGTGTTTTGATTATTATGTGACGGGAGGTATTTCTGTTCTGGTCCAGTCTGTTTGGAGTTCTGTAGGCTTCTTGTATGTTCATCGGCATCTCTCTCTTTAAGTTAGGGAAGTTTTCCTCCATAATTTTGTTGAAGATGTTTACTGGCCCTTTAAGTTGCAAATCTTCACTCTCATCTATACCTATAATCCTTAGGTTTGGTCTTCTCATTGTGTCCTGGATTTCCTGGATGTTTTGGGTTACGCGTTTTTTGCATTTTGCATTTTCTTTGACTGTTGAGTCGATGCTTTCTATGGAATCTTCAGCACCTGAGATTCTTTCTTCCATCTCTTGTATTCTATTGTTGATGTTTGCATCTATGACTCCTGATTTCTTCCCAAGGTTTTCTATCTCCAAAGTTGTCTCCCTTTGTGATTTCTTAGTTGTTTCTACTTCCTTTTTTAGTTCCTGGATGGATTTGCTGAGATCCTTCACTTGTTTGTTTGTATTTTCCTGTATTTCTTTAAGGTATTTTTGCATTACCTCTTTCAGGATTTCTTCCTGATGACCCACGTTCTCCTGCATTTCTCTGAGCGATTTTTGTGTTTCCTCCTCATGGGATTCCATCTGTTGATCCATCGTCTCCTGCATTTCTTTAAGCAGTTCTCGTGTTTCCTTTGTAAGGGCATCTAACCGTTGATTCATTTCTTTAAGCAATTTTTGTGTTGCCTCCTTATGGGCATCCGTCTTTTGACCCATATTCTTCTGCATTTCTTTATGCAAATTTTGTGATTCCTTTGTGAGTGCATCTACCCGTTGATTCATCTCGTTAAGCGATTTTTGTGTTGTCTCCTTGTGCGCCTCCATCTTTTGATCCATGTTCTCCCGCATTTCTCTAAGCGATTTTTGTGTTTCCTTTGTAAGGGCTTCTAACCGTTGATTCATGGTCTCCTGTAACTCTTTATGAGATTTATTTGTGTCCTTCTTGTGATCCTCTAATAGCATCATGAGAAGTGATTTTAAATCCAGATCTTGTCTTTCGGGTGTGGTGGGGTATCCAGGACTTGCTGCTGTTGGAGAGTTGGGTTCGGATGGTCCCACATTACTTTGATTACTGTTAGTAACATTCCTACGTTTGCCTTTTGCCATCTGGATACCTCTGGTGTTAGTTGGTCCTGCTGCCACTGGCTGTTGGTTGGACCTCCTGTGAGCCTGCAAAGCTATATCTGCCCCCCCCTGGATTACCAGGATTCCCCTGGCACCGATTTCTGGGGCCTGCCTGCTCCTGAGTGACTTTGGAGCCCTAATGTGCTTTGCCCCAAGTGATCTTATATTGGGGAGGCCTTGCACATCTAAAGGCTCAGCCTAGTGGATTCCTGGAGCAGAGGTCGCCAAAGGGAGGCTGGCAGGCTCCTGCCCTGTGCAGGGGTGTGTGATCTCTCCTGGGGGGGGGAGGGGGCGTCCCTCTGCCAGGCAGAAGTCCAACAGCAGATCTGGCGCGCTGGTCACTGCAGATCAGCCCAGCACCTGGGAGCAGGTTACACACAAGCTGCCTGAGACCAAAGCGATATTATGCCTGTCTGTCTCTGAGCCTGGTGGTCCCAACTACCTGGTCACTGGAGCAAAGATGGCGGAGGGCAGTCTCCGTGGCGCCGCTCACCCTGTGGTCACGATGGCCCGCCGATCTGGCACCCAGACGACCACAGCGCCAACCCGCCCTCGGGCACAGACGGAAGCCCCAACAGGCCGTGTCCCAAGTGATGTTATATCGGGGGGAGAGCCTGGGTACCGGTCTCTCCAGCGCAGTCCGCGGGAACAGAGGTCGCGGAAGGGAAGCTGGCAGGCTCCCTCCCTGCGCGGGGTCCCTCCACCAGGCAGAAGGTCCCACCGCGGAACTGGCGCGCTGGTTACTGCAGATCAGCCCAGCACCTGGGAGCAGGTTACACACAAGCTGCCTGAAACCGAAGAGATATTATGCCTGTCTGTCTCTGAGCCTGGCGGTCCCAACTACCTGGTCACTGGAGCAAAGATGGCGGAGGGCAGTCTCCGTGGTGCCGCTCACCCTGTGGTCACGATGGCCCGCCGATCTGGCACCCAGACGACCACAGCGCCAACCCGCCCTCGGGCACAGACGGAAGCCCCAACAGGCCGTGTCCCAAGTGATGTTATATCGGGGGGAGAGCCTGGGTACCGGTCTCTCCAGCGCAGTCCGCGGGAACAGAGGTCGCCAACACTTCCTAGGAAGAATGAATTGTCCACATAGAATGAAGGAGCAGGCTTCTCACTGGCCCTGCAGAGATGACCCACCACATTCAGTTCTGGTTGAAACGCTAGGTCTAGATTGGGTGGCTCTGTGCCCAGAGCAGTCTGGATTTACTCACTAACAGCAGCTGTACTATTAGAAGAAAATGTATGGAATGGCACAGGCATTGTAATACTCTGGCATACAGAAGGACTGCAGAATTCTTTCTAGAACCTTCCATAGGTGACCAGCTGGAATTTGCTAATTCTTCAAAGCTAGACTATGGAATGGGCAGAAGGTTTTAAGAGTCTGTGCTTGGCTTCACAACTGCTTACACTCTTAGAATGTTGTGATTCTCTGTTAGCTGGTGTCTTATACATGTGGCATAGGATTATTAAAACTACTTTTTATTTTTCTGAGTGCAAACACCTATGCCTGTATATTCTTTTGATAAATATTCTCAGGACAGGTAAGATTATATTTATTTTTTATTCATCTCAATAAACTTGAAGCCTATGGGTACACTATGTTCACCTAGACAGGGGCTGATATATTAGCCCTGGAATGATAACTGTGCCCTTCACCCTCAACATGAGCAGTTTACTTTGAATGCAGAGCCATTTTGAGGTGTGCTGTCAGGTGCAGGAAAGTGGATATCAATAAATCAAATATTTATTGAGTGCTTACTATGTGCCAGGCACTGTGCTAATCTGGATTTAATCAGAGTATTAAGAGGAGACTAAGGGAAAAATGTTTTTTACTTAGAAGGTCTCTGAGGTTCAGTGACAGAAAAGGAGAAAGCCAGGGAGAAGAACACTCTTCCAGAGTCTGGAAAATTATGAAGTACATATTTTCATCTCTGTGTATCCCTCACTTCCCGTCTTCTCACTATCTCTTTTAATCTTAACTCTTCCTCTTATATAAAACTCAGGCATGTTATAGTTTCCTCACCCTCACTGCCCAGAGTCAGTCTGATTCCCTGAACCTGTATTTAGACTTTTAGCTCCACTTACGCTTATCAAATATCTCATTGCACTAATGCCATCTCTTTGAGTTACAGCCCGCTCCGCAGGCCCAGTGATATATATTAATGCTCACAAGTTCTTAGTGCACTTATCTTCCAGGGCCATTGACATGTTAAGAGGCATCGTATACACCATAATGTTTTCTTTAAAGAAAAATTCAAGCTTTCGTGCTGGTGTTAAGAGTGCGTTAGCAGATTACCAAGGGAGATTTGGATTTTCAGTAAGTTGTCCTTCTGGAAACTCTCAAATCACACGTCTGCTGGCAGGCCCCTATTTTGTTCAGAGGTAAAATCAATCCTATTCATGACTCATTTACTTTTTCCCATGGATTCAATTTAAAAGGAACTTGCAACTGCTTAAATTACCTAATTTCCCCTTCACACTTTAATTTAGCAGGTTGCTGAAAGGAAAATTTTGTGTTTTAGACTGCAGGAATGGATGAATGTATATATATATATATATATATATATATATATATATATATATATATATTATATGTTTGGGATATATTGATGCTCAGGTAACTGCCCTAGTGTTTAGCAAATGACTTCTGTGTGCCCCAAATGAAAAAAATTCTTAGCTGAAGGCCATATTGAAATATTGGATAGTTTTCTGGATATTGGGTTATGTTCAAATTTTCTTGTAATTTTAGAAAAAGAAGAAAAAAAAGAAACAGTAAATAAACACAGGCTAGCTCCCGGATGAGGATGAAGTTTCAGGATAGCAGTAAGCTACCCTCCGAGGGGAAGCTCCACTGACATGCGCACAGCACACCCGCCTGTCTCCCACAAGATCTCCCTGTGCTTGAGGTCTGGGCCCGCTCCACTGCTGATTGAGGAGTGAGCAGGAACAGAAGCAGAGCAGTCGTCTGACCAGGAACTCGAACAGCAGCACCCAGACAGGTCAGCACAGCCTGGAATTAAGGAAGAGCAGTCAAGTTCTTTTTTTCTTTTATCTTTCGTTTTTTATTGGATATTTTAAATTTACATTTCAAATGTTATCCCCTTCCCTGGTTCCTCCCTCCCCCTCTATAACCTGCCCCCTTCCCCTGCTTCTATGAGGGTGTTCCCCAACCCATCCACTCCCACCTCCCTGCCATGGCATCCCCCTACACTGGTGTATCAAGTCTTCACAGGACTAAGGGTCTCTTCTCCCATTGATGACCAACAAGGCCATCCTCTGCTACATATGTGGCTGAAGCCATGGGTCCCTCCATGTTTATCTTTGGTTGGTGGTTTAGTCCCTGTGAGATTTGAGGGGTCTGGTCGGTTGATAGTCTTGTTCTTCCTATGGGGTTGCAAATGCCTTCAGCTCCTTCAGTCCTTTCTCTAGCTCCTCCACTGGGGACCCATGCTCAGTCCAATGGTTGGCTACGAACATCCGCCACTCTACTTGTCAGGCTCTGGTAGAGCCACTCAAGAGACAGCTATATCAGGCTCCTGTCAGTAAGCACTTCTTGGCATCCACAATAGTGTCTGGGTTTGGTGATTATATATGTAATGGATTGAACATAGTGTTACCTGAGGACCTAGCTACACCACTCCTGGGCATATACTCAAAAGATTCTCCAACATATAACAAGGACACATGCACTACTATGTTCACAGCAGCCTTATTTATGATAGCCAGAAGCTGGAAAGAACCCAGATGTCCTTCAACAGAGGAATGGATACAGAAAATGTGGTACATTTACACAATGGAGTACTCAGCAATTAAAAACAATGACTTCATGAAATTCTTGGGCAAATAAATAGAACTTGAAAATATCATCCTGACTGAAGTAACCCAGTCACAAAAGAACACACATGGTAAGTGTGTTCCACACATGGTAAGAACTCACCGGTAAGTGAATATTAGCCCCAAAGCTTGGAATACCCAAAATATAATTTATAGACCACATGAAGCTCAAGAAGAAGGAAGACCAAAGTGTGGATACTTCGGTCCTTCTTAGAAGGGGGAACAAAATATTCATGGGAGGAAATATGGAGACAGTCTAGAGTAGAGAATGAAGGAAAGGGCATCCAGAGACTGCCTCACATGGGGATCCATCCCATATACTGTTACCAAACCCAGACACTATTGTGGAAGCAATCAAGTTTTAACCAAAAAAGGGGATGGAAGAAGGCATGTTAGAACAGGTTTAAACTGTTGAATTTCCACAACTTCACTGTCTTCATCCTATGGCCAAAGATCCTCAAAGAAATTCAGAAATTTGGGGGAGACATAGTGCTGGTCACACAGATGATGTGTCCCTGAGAAGATGAAGCTAAACACTTTTAACACCAGCGTGAGAGCTTGAATTTTTCTGAAAAGAAAACATTATGGTATATACAATGCCTCTTAAACATCAATGGCCCTGGAAGATAAATGCACTAAGAATACTTACTATTTGTAAGCTAATATTAGCTACAAGAGACTGAGAACAAGCAATGGAATATGACCGGGTATCCCGTTTGCTTTCTCACAGTCAGTTATGAGTTAGCGCTTAAACACTAGCAATTTTATAAAAATGTTGCAACTGCTGCATTTTCTCCTCTGCTTCACACATTGCCGAGATGTTGGACTTAGGCTCACAAACCACAGAACTTTTCCTTCCAAGCAGCTGAAGAATCAGAGGGAGGACAACAGCACTTACCCTCACTTTGAGATTCTAATTAGTAAGTAACAGTACACACTTTCCACAGAGCATTGCTAGAGGCAAAATCCCTTCTGTTCACATTTTAGGTATAAATTTGAGAAATATAGAGCTTTCTTGTTAGACAGGAAAGCATCCTGGCAGTGTGGTGCTTGTGGGTTTGCAGATGCTTGGCACTGACAGTATTTGTTCTCTTGCAGGGGAGTTAAGACTAATGTTGTATGTATTAACAAATGTGTTTTTAATTCCCTTCTCATAGTCTTCTTTAGACCACAGGTCAGAAATCAGGACAGCCTTCATGATGGGTGTGCCACTCACTGGCTTAGAGACATGCTCATTCTGAGCACCTAGCTATTCTTGTGATTGAAGAAAGAGAGGACTTTAGCTGCACAGAGAAGAGCCTACTCTACAGCTGGATTGGGGGCTCATAGGTATAGTGCTTGTGGTAAGTAGTGGATTTGATCCTGACTACCGCCACCGCCACCACCACCACCACCACCACCACCACCATCACCACCACTACCATTACAACTACCGACATCACCACCATTATCACTGTCACCACCATCACCACCACAACCTATCATCACACAACCAACACAACAACAAAGCAACAAAAAAACCAACCAAACAAACAAACAAAAATAAACAAGGTCAAAACAAGAAGAAAATTAAGACATGCCGGGTTAAGGACAGTGGTGGAAATTCATGTCTTAGGTGGCTTTCTCTTCTAACTGGATGGGCCTCTTTATTTTCTTGTGTGAACTTGGGAATTCTTTCATGCTTACCTGTTGAGTCTGCCCTCTCTATAGAGCTATTTACAAGTTCTTTATGTGATTTTTAGTGTAGAGAATCTGCCCACGAATGAACCTACTAGATCATTTATCTAGTAGGTTGTTTCAATTACAGAATATGATCAGAGTCTGCCGGGCACACTTCTTGCAGTGTAGTATCTTCTCAATTATTACAACAAAATCAACCCATCTTAGCCTTCCATTTTTAACTTTCATATTGTCACATTAGAGTGTCCCCTACCCCCACTTTTTCTCCAGTAATTGTAGGCAAATCTTTGTCACTATTGTACTCCTGTTTTTAACTTTCCCCAACACCTGGAACGTTCTTCCTGTTTGTTTTCTTGCTTCAAGAAACTGCTTAAGTTGCCTTCCACAAGGAAGACAAGGAAGGACAGTGAGTATCACAAGAGAAGCTGTTGTGACCCTCCCAGTGTCACCTTGCAGGAGGAAACAGAACAGTAAAGAAATGGGTATTCTCACTGTTGAGGTTTTATTAATTACATTGTTGATGTTTGGTTAAACCAGAAAGACCCAGAGAGATTGTAAACAGCTATTTCTGTACTGTGTTCTTGAATGAAGGTCCTTTCAATATGAGCAAAACACTAATATAGTATGCCAACAACCACTTGATTTCCATTTGAATATTCAGTCGGAAAATGTCTCCCTCCTTCCACTAAAGCAAACTGCTGGCGTAAGAGGAATTGAATATGTGTGAGCTATTTTCTCTTGACACCCATTGTTTACTTCATTCTCATATGTAGATAGAACACTCTCATATGTGCATGCACTTCTTATTCTCTGAACTCTGAAAAGACAAGAACTGTGAATGTTAGCTTTGCAATTTTTCCTAGTACGAGGTCGAAGACGGACAGACAGGAAAAGTAATTTGTTGAGATGCTGTGTGAATGGATGATTTTTTTCTTACTGTTATATTTACTATTGGCTGTCACTAACATCATCTCTGTTCTGTGGACATTTTCAAACTTAATTTATTCAACCAACTTTTATCCAAGAGACCCAGAATCTCTAATTTCTGCCTTTGGTCATTGTCTTATTTCCATCAGGTGCCTCCAAGATGCACACAGAGGTCAAATGGAGGCCCCCATGACCTCATAGGTCATAAGGAGAGAGCAGAGGTCTCAAGTTAGTATTTGTGAACTAGAATCCACAAATTACATAGTAGCAATTCTCATTTTCTTTTTTGTGGTTATGACCAGAATCCACTTAAATTCTCTGTCTCTCCACTTTTCCTTCCCTGAATTCTCACATAAGAAATAAAAATGCCACAACAGGCAGTGTGGGCAGGTGGAAGACATGCAGAGGTTTGCCTGCCTCTATGCCATGGAGCTCACAAGGGGAAGGTGGGAAGACACCCAGAGGCCAGGCCCCTGCATGGTCCACCCACAGCAGGAGCCATTACAATGTGCAAGTATGTGGTGGAGAGATGGGTGAGAAAGAGAAGTGGAAGAGTTTGACCATTATGGAGTTAGGCAGAACTGGAGACATCTAACTGGAGGTTAGATAGAAATAGCCTCATGTGTACAGCCTGACCTGCCACCTAAGGCCATAGTGAAGTCCAGGCTTGTGCTGATGTTAAGGGTCATTTCTGGGTCCATGGCCATGTAGTAACAGGGTTTGTGTTGATGTCCATGGCTCATATTACCACCAAAAGCCACGCAGGCATCCCTTGTCTGGGATGCTGCCTAGGACAATGTTGATGTCCAAGGGTTGTCCAGAGCTAGTCCCACCCCTCACTGACTTGGAAGAATGGGCCTTGCAGCTTGACCAGAGGGTGTGAGAGAAGGAAACCTGGCTCTGCTTCATGCTGTGTGGCATTGGATGAGTTAGCCAGAGCAGTGCTGGTTGGCCAAATGATATAGGGCTTTGAGTGAGCCCACTGCAATATCTACCTCATTTATGAACTGCTGGATATGTAAAAAAGGCTGGTCTTGCAGATCCAAAGCTATAGGATCTCCATGACACAGGGCAATAACAGGATATCTGAGAGTTCAGGTAAGAATCCAGTATTGATAGAATAGCAGAAGCCAGAGGCCTGGAATAAGACCATTTCAATGAACATTTCAATGAAAATTTGTAGTAAATAAGTGTGAACAAAAGAGTACACTGTGGGACACAGTGTGACACACTATAGCTTCCATGATGACATTGTTTGTTCGTTTGTTTGTTTGGTTGGTTGGTTTCAGTTTTATTCATTTTTAAAACATTTATTTTTTAAATTGTTTTTAATATTTTTGGCGGAGAGAGATTGCAAAGGTGAAGGGTAGATACAAAGGGATGGGGGGATGAGTAGAATTGGGATACGTGCTGTGAAATTCACAGAGAATCAATAAAACATTAAAAAAAGAAATGTTAGAAAACAAACAAACAAACAAACAAATAAATAAATAAATAAATAAATAAATAAATAAATAAATAAATAAGGGGTCCATTCTTTATTCTATTTGGGCCTTAGTTTCTCCACCTGTTAAATGGAGATCCTAATGCCTAACTCACAGGATCACTGTAAAAATCATATGAGCTAATAGAGGTAAAATGTTTAGACAAAATTAGGTAATGTATCTAAGTTCCAAGTAAGTGAGTACCATTATCATTATATGGTGTGTCAAATAATAGTAAAGAGGAACCTCCAATAGTCACCGCTGTCTAGCTTTGGAAAATAGCCCCTGATAAAGTGTCATAGTTAGCTCTGTCTCTTTAAAGCAAGTGCTCATTTCCAAATGGTCAAGGATGACAGTTCTTTTTGCTCATCATTATAGACTGTCATTAGAAGAATATTTACAAAGAAATACATTCTAATGAATTCAGATTTCAAGAATTTGAATAGAAGTTGAAAACTAGTATATTACTAACATTAGAAAATCACTTAAGGGGCTGGAGAGATAGCTCAGTGGTTAAGAGCACTGACTGCTCTTCCAAAAGTCCTGAGTTCAATTCCCAGCAACCACATGATGGCTCACAACCATCTGTAATGAGATCTGATGCCCTCTTCTGGGGTGTCTGAAGACAGCTACAGTGTACTTATATATAATAAATAAATCTTTAAAAAAATCTTAAAATAAAAACCATGGAGGAATTATTCAAACACAGAGATTTCCTATATATATATATGTTGATGTAGCAGGATATTTGATCATACTGTGAACCCCAAGATTGTTTTACTTAATGGAAAAACCTGTTTCTAGTTGTGGTGTGGTTCAGCTTTAGCACACACCTTTAATACCAAACAATGAAGATAAAGTTAGTTTGTAAAAGAAAGTACCATGTTTGAACACAATATCGAATTGAGTGGCAGACAAAGTGATAAATGAGAGAAAGATTTAACAGAATAAGATATGCCCAACTTTCACAAGACTAGATTGAAAAGAGAGGCTATTGAAGAGAAAGCAGTTGTAGAGAGAGGAGACAGTTTTACTAGGAAAGTTGTACAGAGACAGGTTGCAGAGAGAAAGAGAACAAGCTAGACACAGATGAAGACAGAACGAGTCAGAGAATGAGAAGGAGCCAAATGATTAGAACAGATTGCCAACATTAATATGAGGACAAGCAGGGCAATTAGAGAGAAGCTTAGAGAATTCAGAATGAATCAGTCAGTGTGGAGAGGAGTTTGAGCAAAAACAACTGAGTTGACCAGGAACCAGAGTTCAGAAAGAACTATGAAGAGTAAGCTTATTCAGCAGTAAGTATCAAAGGCTGACAGCATTCTAGAACTAGATAAGATTATACAGAGGCCAGAGGCTTCCAGGATGAAGCCTAGGTTGGTAGACAGAAGCAGTAGGCCTCTGAGATGACAATTACATCAGGTGAATAAATGATAGTTTTACATGCTAATACTTTTTTTTAAAAAAAAATCTAATTATTACAACAAATTAGTAATAATTTGAGGATATTTTGTCAAAAACTCACTTTGACAGGAAGAAATAGAACACAATAACCTAAATTAGTGTTTACAGAATGATTTTTCTTAGGTGAAAGTATGTGGGAATGGAGAGATGTTTCAGCCTTTGAGACCATGCACTCTTGCCTAAGACTTGAGTCTGATTCCCAACACCCGCAGTGGGTGGCTCACAAATATGAGTAACTCCATCTCCAGAATTTATGGTGCCCTCCTCTGGTCTCCAGAGGTACCTGCACTATGTGCACAAATTCATTTATATACATACACAGATGGATATAAATAAAATGATATATTATATATATACATATATATGTGTATATATATTAGAATATATTGCCAAAGTTAATATGAGGCCAATATATATATGTCTATATATATATGTCTCTCTCTATATATATATATGTATATAGACATATATACATATATAAAATTTTGTGTTCTAGATGTAGACTAGACACAGTTATCTTTTAAGTCTTTTCAACAATTTATTTTACCTTGGCTTGATGAGAACTGCGAAATAGTATATCATAAATAGAAATAAATGCTTTAAGGCAGAGGCACAGTGAGGACTCGTGGGGACTGAGAAGAAGCTAGCAGACACACTGGAAATCACTACAGTGAGTAAGTCTAAACTGCCTGTTTGACTCTGAGCTTCCTTAACACCCCGAACAACTCATAGCTACAATGTTCTTTTTGAATAAGTAGAGCACAAAGACCCTCCAAAGGCAAGGATTTTCTACCCTGAAATCATAGAAAAAATTCTGCAGTGGGTTCTCACAAAAGGGATATGAGATAAGGCAGTGAACAATGTTTATAGTGTCCTAGCAACCCTAAACTAAATGACAAATGTTATAAGGTTCAAAAACAAACTCACTTTAATAGATGCAACTCTGCAAGAGACCAAAGGAAGCTGATTGGGGTGCATGTGATACTCTACCTGGGTGGGAAGTGTTTTGATATCAAGGGAACCCTGGGAGATGTCTTCCACAGTTGATGTTTATAAAAGTAAGCAAACTTAAGTGTATATCTAAATGTTCTGGTAAATTATTTATTTTGACTGCTAGTATTAGCTATTTTTCTATTGCTGTTCCAAAATACCATGACCAAAACAATTTATAAAAAAAATAAAATTATTGGGCAAAGATTTTTAAAAATAGAAACATTAATTAATTAGATTATCAAATTTCCAGTAAATTGTAATAACCTAACTAACAAAAAAGAGCATTTAATTGGATTTATGGTTTTAGAGGATTAGAGTCCATGGTGGTGGAGCAAAGTCATGGCAGCAAGAATGGCTGAGAGTTCACATCTTCATCTGCAAGTAGAAACCTCAAAGCCCACCCTTAGTGACATACCTCCTCCAACAAGGTCACACATTCAAATTCTGCCCAAACCGTTTTACCTACTGTGGACCAGGTACATATAAGCCCATAGAAGCCATTCTTTAATTCAAGCTGACACACTGCACTAAAAGAAATCTTTATTTTGTAGAGTCCAAGTTCCACCTTAGTTAAAATTAAATATTTTTATCTTTTTAAAAACAGCTACTCAAGATGAAACTGCAAAGTAAAATAGCTATCATATATAATGTATCATGGAAAACAGCCAATCATTATAGCAGTTTGTTAAACTAAATGGGAAAGGTGGATCATCTTACAAAAAGAAAGAAATAATTCATTTAAGTTAAAAATGAAAACTTGGTTATAATTTATCTACAAGTAATAATTATTACTAAGGGAAAAATGTAATCTCCAAATATCTGAGACACTACTCTAGTATGTATGAAGAAATGAATACCTTTAAAGTATTAATTAGGACACAACAAGTGTCGAAAACAAATGAGGTAGGCATTCAAGTCGAAATTCAAGAAGACGTAGAAGACAAATGAAGAAATGTGCAGCATTCAGTCTTAGATTATAAAAGTTGTGCAGCTGAGACACATGAGTCTGTGCAGAAATGTGGGAAAAGTAGGAGTGATGAATTCCAGACAGGACATGAATGATCAGAGAGAAGCATGAAGAGGTGCTGAGAGGGGAGCTGCTACGACTTGTGGATCTGATGCTCCTGATTGCTGGGAGGCCTCAGGATGAGGGTTGGATGAGCTTCCCTATATAATAAGCACGTAGGCCTTTCCCATAAACAGCAGATACCATGTAACTTTTTCTCATATGTGGGTGCTAAATGGAAAGGAAGAAGTGTGTCAAATAGAACGGTTAAGTACTGGGGATATAGAAGGAAATGGAAACAAAAGCAGACAAGAAAGAGAACAGAAGTGGTGGATATGAAAAACATGCTTATATGGACTCTGTATGATCGACACACACTAGAACAGCACTTGAACAGTACTAACTCATTAAAAACAAAATAATGTATTCTTATTACTAAACATGGTAACAATCAGAAATAAACACAGGGAAAATATTCCATTTAAGCAGCACCATTGTTACAAAGAGTACAATAACTACAACTACATTTACCTGGGGGACATTTAAATTAGAACTATACCATTATATTGAAGGGTATTAGTTGTGTATTAAATAATTTGTCACAGTCCTTTTCTGGAGGTGGTGAAATGAGATGGCTCAGTGGGTAAAGCACTTGTCAAGCCTGAGGACCTGAGTTTGATCTCTGGGACCCAAGTACTACGAGAAAGCCAACTTCTACAAATTATTCTCTCATTTTAATGCTTGCACATTTGTGAACACACATGCACACACATCTGCACATGCATGTGCACACACACATATTGTTAAAGAGACAAATTTTCTATAATGATCCAGAGAATGGATGCTTTGGTTTTGTAGCATACAGAATCTCTGTCCTTTCTGTCAATCACCACCATAGTGAATCATAGCCTCAGGGTCATAAGTCCATGACTAGGCATGAGCAAATTTGGTCCTTAAATTATAGATTGCTGACTCCTGATTTTAATGAATGACATGGCATATCATATCATTGGGTAAACAGAAAGGGCAACATACAAATCCAACTTCTATAAAATAGTGATTAAGAGCAGAGATAGCCTGGAAATGGAAATGCATAGAAATAGTTTCTTTTTTGGAAATAAAAAGTTCAGTACAACTGAAGAGAAAGCCCAGACATAATTTCTATTTTGAAGGGGATGGGTTTTTATTTTTTAGTTTCATTCTCCAAGATCATATTATGCACATTAAATGTTATAATTTGTTCTTAAGTTACTCAGCATTTAGTTATATATTTAGAGCTATATTTCATGTACATTTACTAGGGAAAATGCAGCTTATCTACTTTGTTTATGGATATAGAAAGGGAGCAAGATTAGAAAACTGAGTATCAATAACCAGTATTTTTAAATTGTCCATATTGGTATTGAAGATCTCAGAATAATTCCTTGAACATCTACTCCTGCTTCAAAAGGTGACTTCTCTATGCTTCAAAAGGAGCCTATTCATGCCCTTTTCAAGGTCATTGTGTCAACTCCGGAGACTGACTGTGATGCTAACTGGTTAGAAGCATTTTCCTGTGGTGAATAAAGTTACTTTTGCTTTATTTCTGACTTTGGTGGTCCTTTCCTCATTATTTGTGCACCCCGTGACCCCAACAGGTACATTTTTGTTACTTACTAGTTTTATATACTATTGAATTGGTATTTCATTTTTAAGTCAATGTCTTTATTTATCCATGGAGAAATTCTTTTTATATAACCTTTTGAGGATACAACAATTCTAAAAGTCTTATATGCAAAGAATGTAGATAAACTATCAGTGGATCAGTAGACAAACTATATGTGGATAGTGCCCATCAGAAAACACATATTTCTGATGGTCTTAGGAATGGAGCTCAGTAACAAAATTACAGCTATTAAGTAGAAACAAAAATAATTTTATGGTTGGGGTCACCACACTACGAAGAACTCTATTAAAGGGTTGCAGCATTAGGAATGTTGAGAACCACTGTGCTAGGGGGTGGCTCAGCAGTTAAGAGTACTGATAAGGGGATATTAACCCAGAATCTCAGAATACCCAAGACACAATTCACATATCAATAGATTTCCAAGAAGATAGAAGGAGAGACCCCTGGTCCTGGAAAGACTGGATATAGGGAATACCAGGACAGAGAAGCAAGAGGGGGTTGAATGGGGAACAGAGGGAGGGAAGGGGGCTTATGGGACTTTCGGGGAGGGAGGAAACAGGAAAGGGGAAATCATTTGGAATGTAAATAAAAAAACTTAGAAAAAAAAAGTACTTGTGTTGGACGAGTTAGTTTCCTAGAACCCATCTTGTGTTCTGCAACTCTCTATAAGGCCAGTTCCAGGGAATCTGATACCCTCTTCTGGCCTCAACAGGCACCAGGCATGCATGTGGTATACATATATACACACAGACATTCACACATACACACAAAATAAGTACATCTTTAAGAAATGTGGGTATTTATATGTAAATTACTTTTTTTTTTTTTTGGTTTTTCGAGACAGGGTTTCTCTGTGTAGTCCTGGCTGTCCTGGAACTCACTTTGTAGACCAGGCTGGCCTCAAACTCAGAAATCCTCCTGCCTCTGCCTCCCAAGTGCTGGGATTAAAGGCGTGCACCACCACCGCCCGGCTATATGTAAATTACTTAACCACAAAAAATGCAGGACACAATCATTTGGACGGCTGTGGATGCAGAGAGATGGAAGGACATTAGGTACAGGCACACATATAGTCTGTAAGGAGAAAAGTATTCATAATAAAAACATCTCATGTATGTAAAAGTTTATTTATACACCTAGAGGTGCCATTAAAAATATTTAACCTTTAGTATGGCCCAGGTACAGACCAATCACAAAGGACACTGGCTGGCACATAGCACAGGTATGTGTTAACTGAGCCTGTGTCATTTCCTTACAAACTCATGTTTTCCTAAGGATAGATTCCTCAGCCTGTGATAGCTGTCTTACAGTGAGTCTTACAGTGAGTGCTTTTCTAAGTTTAATAGAAATCACCAGTCATTGTCCAATAAGACTATAGTAACATAACTTTTCTAGTGATGCATAAGGGCTCTCACTTTTCCCCACATCTCAGGGGCAGCAGAAAGCACACCCTCCCACCCGGTTGTGCAGGAAGATGTATAAGATGTCTCTCAGCTGGAAGTCTCAGCTGTTGAAAGAAGTGAAAGGGGCTTGTGGTTTCCAGGAAGGTCCCGGGCATTCTAATCTTAAACTCTGAATGCTCGAGGTAGAATGTTGGCCAGCTGCTGCTGCCTTCCCCTGGGGTAATCCATACCAGCTCCAATTTAGACATTGTCCCTTCTTCCTAGGCCGAGGTGATAATTTTATTGCAGCGGATGTTCCTAGCTTTGAGGTATGTGTTGCCATTTAAAGCCTTTATCACTAACCCTGGAATTTCATGGTCTCTTTAACAAATGGATGCCATCATAACTTACTATATTTAATAAACCCAAACTCAAATCAGAAGACTGCAAGCATGACCTTGACCTTGACGAGGGTAACATTGATTGGTAGTGAACTTGTATGAAAACAGCAAAGAAGAGAATCATCTCTCATGAGATATGAACATCCAAAACTCTTTTGTGAGTTCAAGATGCTGAAAAGTGGGGACAGATGCAGAAAAATCAGCTATAAGAACTTTCATCATGACCAATGACACAAATAATTGTATACTTAGTGCAGAATGATGATTTATTCCTTTTTCAATAAAAGAAAAGATAAATTAATCTCAATTGTGAGCAATGGCTTTCACTTCTTGAGAATTCACCGTATTCTGGGTTCTAAGAGGTCATTATTGAAATATCACAGTCTTGGCCCTGAACCTACATCATTTAGGGCTTTACACAGACAGTCCAATATGTTGCATGTACTTTAAATTATACACTGATGCATTAGAAAGGGGATAAAGGTGCTGCTTAACATGAAGGGCCGCAGGACTCTTGCAGGTAGTGGCAATACTACGTTTACTCTGGGAACAATGTGAGTGCAGATAGGTGGAAGGAAGGGCTATTCTATACAAAAAGAAAACAGTACAACAGCATAAAGGCAGGACAAGCAGGGCAGGTGTGAGAAACATAAGTGCTTAGGGATCGTTGGAGTGTGAAGTGAACAGAGTTGTGATCAGTGTGAACATTCTAGGTCATGCTTAGGACCTAGAATAAACTTGAGATTTATCTTGTGGCGGAAGTGAGGACTCACTGATGAAGTAGACTGAGTGGTGATGACGTTTGTCTTCAAAAAGTATTAAAGGCTTCTGGAGGGAAGGTAGATGTGAGGAGCATTGGGCTGGAGACAGAGTCTCTGGTCAGTACATCTGGAAGCACCAGAAACATCCCAGAGAGGCTGGAAAGAGATCCTTTGGTGGATAGAAGTTATCATTAGACCACAGGGACATGGTGGCACTCAGGTAACTGTGTGTCAGTTCTGGTCACTTCATTTGGCTCATTGTGTTTATTCTCTAGGTTGCCCTTCCTTATCTCTTCATGTTTCTTCTACCCAGCAAAACCTGTCTTCACTAGACATTGGAGTTAAGCAACCAATTTGACAGGAAGGGTAAATGAGTTACAACTTCTTGATAAGAGGCCTAAGTTTAATTCTAAATTAAGGCATATCAGGTAAAGTACTTAGTTTAAAGGCGCACCTTTCTTTTTTTTTTTTTTTTTATAGCTTTTTTTTTTTTAATTTTATTTTATTTTATTTTTTTAATTTACATTCCAAATCACTTCCCCTTTCCCGTTTCCTCCCTCCCCGAAAGTCCCATAAGCCCCCTTCCCTCCCTCTTTTCTCCGTTCAACCCCCTCTCATTACTCTGTCCTGGCGTTCCCCTACATCCAGTCTTTCCAGGACCAGGGGTCTCTCCTTCCATCTTTTTAGAAATCTATTGATATGCTGATTGTGTCTAGGGTATTCTGAGATTCTGGGTCAATATCCCCTTATCAGTGACTTCATACCATGTGTGATCTTTTGTGATTGGGTTACCTCACTAAGGATGATATTTTCAAGTTCTGACCATTTGCCTAGGAATTTCGTGAATTCATTGTTTTTAATTGCAGAGTAGTATTCCATTGTGTAAATATACCACATCTTCTGAATCCATTCCTCCGTTGAGGGACATCTGGGTTCTTTCCAGCTTCTGGCTATTATAAATAAGGCTGCTATGAATATAGTGGAGCATGTGTCCTTATTGCATGCAGGTAAAGTCTCTGGGTATATGCCCAGGAGTGGTATAGCCAGATCCTCCGGAAGTGTCATGCCCAGTTTTCTGAGGAGCCGCCAGACTGCTTTGCAGAGTGGTTGTACCAGCCTGCAATTCCACCAGCAGTGGAGGAGTGTTCCTCTTTCTCCACATCCTCGCCAACAACTGCTGTCTCCTGTGTTTTTGATCTTAGCCATCCTGACTGGTGTGAGATGGAATCTCAGGGTTGTTTTGATTTGCATTTCCCTAATGACTAAGGATGATGAACATCTCTTTAGGTGCTTCTCAGCCATTAGATATTCTTCAGGTGAGAACTCTTTGTTTAGCTCTGTACCCCATTTTTTAATAGGGTTACTTGCCTCTCTGGAGTTTAACTTCTTGAGTTCTTTGTATATCTTGGATATTAGCCCTCTGTCGGATGTAAGGTTGGTAAAGATCATTTCCCAGTTAGTTGGTTGCCGCTTTGTCTTTTTGACGGTGTCTTTTGCCTTGCAAAAACTTTGTAATTTAATGAGGTCCCATTTGTCTATTCTTGATCTTAGAGTATAAGCTATTGGAGTTCTGTTCAGGAAATTCTCCCCTGTGCCCATATGTTCAAGGTTCTTCCCTAGTTTCCCTTCTATTAGTTTCAGTGTGTCTGGTTTTATGTGGAGATCTTTGATCCACTTAGAATTGAGCTTAGTGCAAGGAGATAAGGATGGGTCAATTTGCATTCTTCTGCATGTTGACCTCCAGCTGAGCCAGCACCATTTGTTGAAAAGGCTATCTTTTTTCCACTGGATGGTTTTAGCTCCTTTGTCAAAGATCAAGTGACCATAGGAGTGTGGATTCATTTCTGGGTCTTCAATTCTGTTCCATTGATCTACATGTCTGTTACTGTACCAATACCATGCAGTTTTTAACACTATTGCTCTGTAGTACAGCTTGAGGTCCGGGATACTGATTCCCCCAGAGGTTCTTTTACTCTTGAGAATAGTTTTAGCTATTCTGGGTTTTCTGTTATTCCAGATGAATTTTTGAATTGCTCTTTCTAACTCTATGAAGAATTGAGTTGGGATTTTGATGGGGATTGCATTGAATCTGTGTATTACTTTTGGTAAGATGCTCATTTTTACTATATTAATCCTGCCAATCCATGAGCATGGCAGATTTTTCCATCTTCCGAGGTCTTCTTCAATTTCTTTCTTCAGAGACTTGAAGTTCTTGTCATACAGATCTTTCACTTGTTTGGTTAGCGTCACGCCAAGATACTTAATATGGTTTGTGGCTATCGTAAAGGGTATTATTTCTCTTACTTCTTTCTCAGCCTGCTTATCCTTTGAGTATAGGAAGGCTTCTGACTTGCTTGAGTTGATTTTATATCCGGCCACTTTGCTGAAGTCGTTTATCAGCTGTAGGAGTTCTCTGGTGGAGTTCTTTGGGTCGCTTATGTATACTATCATATCGTCTGCAAATAGTGATAGTTTGACTTCTTCCTTTCCAATTTGTATCCCTTTGACCTCTTTTTCTTGTCTAATTGCTCTAGCTAGGACTTCAAGTACTATATTGAAAAGATATGGAGAGAGAGGGCAGCCTTGTCTAGTCCCTGATTTTAGTGGGATTGCTTCAAGTTTCTCTCCGTTTAGATTGATGCTGGCTACTGGTTTGCTGTAAATTGCTTTTACTATGTTTAGATATGGGCCTTGAATTCCTGATCTTTCCAAGACCTTTAGCATGAAAGGATGCTGAATTTTGTCAAATGCTTTCTCAGCATCTAATGAGATGACCATGTGGTTTTTTTCTTTGAGATTGTTTATGTAGTGGATTACATTGATGGATTTCCTTATATTGAACCATCCCTGCATCCCTGGGATGAAGCCTACTTGATCGTGGTGAATGATCGTTTTGATGTGTTCTTGGATTCGGTTGGCAAGAATTTTATTGAGTATTTTTGCATCGATATTCATAAGAGAGATTGGCCTGAGATTCTCTTTCTTTGTCGGATCTTTGTGTGCTTTTGGTATTAGTGTAATTGTGGCTTCATAGAACGAGTTGGGTAGTGTTCCTTCTGTTTCTATTTTGTGGAACAGTTTGAAGAGTATTGGTGTTAGGTCTTCTTTGAAGGTCTGATAGAATTCTGCACTAAAACCATCTGGACCTGTGTTTTTTTTGGTTGGAAGACTTCCAATGACAACTTCTATTTCTTCAGGGGTTATAGGACGGTTTAGATGGTCTATTTGATCCTGATTTAATTTTGGTACTTGGTATCTGTCAAGGAAATTGTCCATTTCCTCAAGATTTTCTAGTTGTGTTGAATACAGGTTTTTGTAGTAGGATCTGATGATTTTTCGAATTTCCTCAGTTTCTGTTGTTATCTCTCCCTTTTCGTTTCTGATTTTATTAATTTGGATACTATCTCTGTGCCCTCTGGTTAGTCTGGCTAAGGGCTTATCTATCTTGTTGATTTTCTCAAAGAACCAACTCCTCGTTTTGTTGATTCTTTGTATGGTTTTATTTGTTTCTACTTGATTGATTTCAGCCCTGAGTTTGATGATTTCCTGCCTTCTACTCCTCTTTGGTGTATTTGCTTCTTTTTGTTCCAGGGCTTTCAGGTGTGTCATTAAGCTGTTAGTGTATGCTGTCTCCCGTTTCTTTTTGGCGGCACTCAGGGCTATGAATTTTCCTCTTAGCACTGCTTTCATTGTGTCCCATAAGTTAGGGTATGTTGTGCCTTCATTTTCATTAACTTTCAAAAAGTCTTTGATTTCTTTCTTTATTTCCACCTTGACCAAGTTATCATTGAGTAGAGCATTGTTCAGCCTCCATGTGTACGTGGGTTTTCTTTTGTTTTTGTTGCCATTGAAGACCACCCTTATTCCATAGTGATCTGATAGGAGGCATGGGATTATTTCTATCTTCTTGTATCTGTTGAGGTCTGATTTGTGACCAATTATATGGTCAATTTTGGAGAAGGTACCATGAGGAGCTGAGAAGAAGGTGTATTCTTTAGCTCTAGGATGAAATGTTCTATATATATCAGTTAGTTCCATTTGGTCCAAGGCTTCAATTAGATTCACTGTGTCCCTGTTTAGTTTCTGCTTTCCTGAACGATCCATTTCAGAGAGCGGGGTGTTGAAGTCACCCACTATTATTGTGTGCGGTGCGATGTGTGCTTTGAGTTTTAGTAAAGTTTCTTTTACGAATGAGGGTGCCCATGCATTTGGAGCATAGATATTCAGGATTGAGAGTTCTTGATGGTGGATTTTTCCCTTGATCAGTATGTAGTGTCCTTCTGTGTCTTTTTTGATGACTTTGGGTTGAAAATCAATTTTATCCGATATTAGGATGGCTACTCCACCTCGTTTCTTGGGGCCATTTGCTTGTAAAATTGTTTTCCAGCCTTTTACTCTGAGGTAGTGTTTGTCTTTGACACTGAGGTGCGTTTCCTGCATGCAGCAAAAAGCTGGGTCCTGTTTACGTATCCAGTCTGCTAGTCTATGTCTTTTAATTGGGGAGTTGAGACCATTGATATTAAGAGAGATTAAGGCATAGTGATTATTGCCATCTGCCATTCTTGACGCTATCTTTATGTTTGAGTGGTTATCTACTTTTGGGTTTGATTCAAGAAGGTTATTATCTCATTTTTTCCAGGGTGTTGTTTCTCTCCCTGTATTGGAGGTTTCCACCTATTATCCGTTGCAGGGCTGGATTTGTGGAAAGATATTGTGAAAATTTGGTTTTATCATGGAATATCTTGGTCTCTCCATCTATGGTGATTGAGAGTTTTGCTGGGTATAGTAGTCTAGGCTGGCATTTGTGCTGTCTTAGTGTCTGCATGAGATCTGCCCAGGATCTTCTGGCTTTCATAGTCTCTGGTGAGAAGTCTGATGTGATTCGGATAGGTCTTCCTTTGTATGTTACTTGGCCCTTTTCTCTTACTGCATTTAGTATTCTTTCTTTGTTTAGAACATTCGGTGTTTTGATTATTATGTGACGGGAGGTATTTCTGTTCTGGTCCAGTCTGTTTGGAGTTCTGTAGGCTTCTTGTATGTTCATCGGCATCTCTCTCTTTAAGTTAGGGAAGTTTTCCTCCATAATTTTGTTGAAGATGTTTACTGGCCCTTTAAGTTGCAAATCTTCACTCTCATCTATACCTATAATCCTTAGGTTTGGTCTTCTCATTGTGTCCTGGATTTCCTGGATGTTTTGGGTTACGCGTTTTTTGCATTTTGCATTTTCTTTGACTGTTGAGTCGATGCTTTCTATGGAATCTTCAGCACCTGAGATTCTTTCTTCCATCTCTTGTATTCTATTGTTGATGTTTGCATCTATGACTCCTGATTTCTTCCCAAGGTTTTCTATCTCCAAAGTTGTCTCCCTTTGTGATTTCTTAGTTGTTTCTACTTCCTTTTTTAGTTCCTGGATGGATTTGCTGAGATCCTTCACTTGTTTGTTTGTATTTTCCTGTATTTCTTTAAGGTATTTTTGCATTACCTCTTTCAGGATTTCTTCCTGATGACCCACGTTCTCCTGCATTTCTCTGAGCGATTTTTGTGTTTCCTCCTCATGGGATTCCATCTGTTGATCCATCGTCTCCTGCATTTCTTTAAGCAGTTCTCGTGTTTCCTTTGTAAGGGCATCTAACCGTTGATTCATTTCTTTAAGCAATTTTTGTGTTGCCTCCTTATGGGCATCCGTCTGTTGACCCATATTCTTCTGCATTTCTTTATGCAAATTTTGTGATTCCTTTGTGAGTGCATCTACCCGTTGATTCATCTCGTTAAGCGATTTTTGTGTTGTCTCCTTGTGCGCCTCCATCTTTTGATCCATGTTCTCCCGCATTTCTCTAAGCGATTTTTGTGTTTCCTTTGTAAGGGCTTCTAACCGTTGATTCATGGTCTCCTGTAACTCTTTATGAGATTTATTTGTGTCCTTCTTGTGATCCTCTAATAGCATCATGAGAAGTGATTTTAAATCCAGATCTTGTCTTTCGGGTGTGGTGGGGTATCCAGGACTTGCTGCTGTTGGAGAGTTGGGTTCGGATGGTCCCACATTACTTTGATTACTGTTAGTAACATTCCTACGTTTGCCTTTTGCCATCTGGATACCTCTGGTGTTAGTTGGTCCTGCTGCCACTGGCTGTTGGTTGGACCTCCTGTGAGCCTGCAAAGCTATTTCTGCCCCCCCTGGATTACCAGGATTCCCCTGGCACCGATTTCTGGGGCCTGCCTGCTCCTGAGTGACTTTGGAGCCCTAATGTGCTTTGCCCCAAGTGATCTTATATTGGGGAGGCCTTGCACATCTAAAGGCTCAGCCTAGTGGATTCCTGGAGCAGAGGTCGCCAAAGGGAGGCTGGCAGGCTCCTGCCCTGTGCAGGGGTGTGTGATCTCTCCTGGGGGGGGGAGGGGGCGTCCCTCTGCCAGGCAGAAGTCCCACAGCAGATCTGGCGCGCTGGTCACTGCAGATCAGCCCAGCACCTGGGAGCAGGTTACACACAAGCTGCCTGAACCCGAAGCGATATTATGCCTGTCTGTCTCTGAGCCTGGTGGTCCCAACTACCTGGTCACTGGAGCAAAGATGGCGGAGGGCAGTCTCCGTGGCGCTGCTCACCCTGTGGTCACGATGGCCCGCCGATCTGGCACCCAGACGACCACAGCGCCAACCCGCCCTCGGGCACAGAAGGAAGCCCCAACAGGCCGTGTTCCAAGTGATGTTATATTGGGGGGAGAGCCTGGGTACCGGTCTCTCCAGCGCAGTCCGCGGGAACAGAGGTCGCGGAAGGGAAGCTGGCGGGCTCCCTCCCTGCGCCAAGCATCAAAGGCGCACCTTTCTAATTCTATGAAGAATTGCATAGGGATTTTGTATTTTTGGTTTTTTTTATTTTTTTTTAAAATTTTATATTCTAAGTTTTTTTTATTTACATTCCAAATCATTTCACCTTTCCCGTTTCCTCCCTCCCCGAAAGTCCCATAAGCCCCCTTCCCTCCCTCTTTTCCCCATTGAACCCCCTCTCATTTCTCTGTCATGGCGTTCCACTACATCCAGTCTTTCCAGGACCAGGGGTCTCTCCTTCCATCTTCTTAGAAATCTATTGATATGCGAAATGTGTCTAGGGTATTCCGAGATTCTGGGTTAATATCCCCTTATCAGTGACTGCATACCATGTGTGATCTTTTGTGATTGGGTTACCTCACTAAGGATGATATTTTCAAGTTCTGACCATTTGCCTAGGAATTTCATGAATTCATTGTTTTTAATTGCAGAGTAGTATTCCATTGTGTAAATATACCACATCTTCTGAATTCATTCCTCGGTTGAGGGACATCTGGGTTCTTTCCAGCTTCCGGCTATTATAAATAAGGCTGCTATGAACATAGTGGAGCATGTGTCCTTATTGCATGCAGGTAAAGTCTCTGGGTATATGCCCAGGAGTGGTATAGCCGGATCCTCCGGGAGTGTAATGCCCAGTTTTCTGAGGAACCGCCAGACTGCTTTCCAGAGTGGTTGTACCAGCTTGCAATTCCACCAGCAGTGGAGGAGTGTTCCTCTTTCTCCACATCCTCGCCAACAACTGCTGTCTCCTGTGTTTTTGATCTTAGCCATTCTGACTGGTGTGAGATGGAATCTCAGGGTTGTTTTGATTTGCATTTCCCTAATGACTAAGGATGATGAACATCTCTTTAGGTACTTCTCAGCCATTAGATATTCTTCAGGTGAGAACTCTTCTTTTAGCTCTGTACGCCAATTTTTAATAGGGTTATTTGCCTCTCTGGAGTTTAACTTCTTGAGTTCTTTGTATATATTGGATATTAGCCCTCTGTCAGATGTAGGGTTGGTAAAGATCATTTCCCAGTTAGTTGGTTGCCACTTTGTCTTTTTGACAGTGTCTTTTGCCTTGCAAAAACTTTGTAATTTAATGAGGTCCCATTTGTCTATTCTTGACCTTAGAGCATAAGCTATTGGAGTTCTGTTCGGGAAATTCTCCCCTGTGCCCATATGTTCAAGGTTCTTCCCTAGTTTCCTTTCTATTAGTTTCAGTGTGTCTGGTTTTATGTGGAGGTCCTTGATCCACTTGGAATTGAGCTTAGTGCAAGGAGATTAGAATGGGTCAATTTGCATTCTTCTGCATGTTGACCTCCAGTTGAGTTGAAAAGGCTATCTTTTTTCCACTGGATGGTTTTAGCTCCTTTGTCAAAGATCAAGTGACCATAGGAGTATGGATTCATTTCTGGGTCTTCAATTCTGTTCCATTGATCTACATGCCTGTCACTGTACCAATACCATGCGGTTTTTAACACTATTGCTCTGTAGTACAGCTTGAGGTCCGGGATACTGATTCCCCCAGAGGTTCTTTTACTCTTGAGAATAGGTTTAGCTATTCTGGGTTTTCTGTTATTCCAGATGAATTTTTGAATTGCTCTTTCTAACTCTATGAAGAATTGAGTTGGGACTTTGACGGGGATTGCATTGAATCTGTGTATTACTTTTGGTAAGATGGTCATTTTTACTATATTAATCCTGCCAATCCATGAGCATGGCAGATTTTTCCATCTTCTGAGGTCTTCTTCAATTTCTTTCTTCAGAGACTTGAAGTTCTTGTCATACAGATCTTTCACTTGTTTGGTTAGAGTCACACCAAGATACTTTATATGGTTTGTGGCTATCATGAAGGGTATCATTTCTCTTACTTCTTTCTCAGCCTGCTTATCCTTTGAGTATAGGAAGGCTACTGACTTGCTTGAGTTGATTTTATATCTGGCCACTTTGCTGAAGTTTTTTATCAGCTGTAGGAGTTCTCTGGTGGAGTTCTTTGGGTCGCTTAAGTATACTATCATATCGTCTGCAAATAGTGATAGTTTGACTTCTTCCTTTCCAATTTGTATCCCTTTGACCTCTTTTTCTTGTCTAATTGCTCTAGCCAGAACTTCAAGTACTATATTGAAAAGATATGGAGAGAGAGGGCAGCCTTGTCTAGTCCCTGGTTTTAGTGGGATTGCTTCAAGTTTCTCTCCATTTAGATTGATGCTGGCTACCGGTTTGCTGTAAATTTCTTTTACTATGTTTAGATATGGGCCTCGAATTCCTGATCTTTCCAAGACCTTTAGCATGAAAGGATGCTGAATTTTGTCAAATGCTTTCTCAGCATCTAATGAGATGACCATGTGGTTTTTTTGCTTTGAGATTGTTTATGTAGTGGATTACTTTGATGGATTTCCTTATATTGAACCATCCCTGCATCCCTGGGATGAAGCCTACTTGATCGTAGTGAATGATCATTTTGATGTGTTCTTGGATTCGGTTGGCAAGAATTTTATTGAGTATTTTTGCATCGATATTCATAAGAGAGTTTGGCCTGAGATTATCTTTCTTGGTCTGATCTTTGTGTGCTTTTGGTATTAGTGTAATTGTGGCTTCATAGAACGAGTTGGGTAGTGTTCCTTCTGTTTCCATTTTGTGGAACAGTTTGAAGAGTATTGGTGTTAGGTCTTCTTTGAAGGTCTGATAGAATTCTGCACTCAAACCATCTGGACCTGTCCTTTTTTTGGTTGGAAGACTTCCAATGACAACTTCTATTTCTTCAAGGGTTATAGGACGGTTTAGAAGGTCTACTTGATCCTGATTTAATTTTGGTATTTGATATCTGTCAAGGAAATTGTCCATTTCCTCGAGATTTTCTAGTTGTGTTGAATACAGGATTTTGTAGTAGGATCTGATGATTTTTTGAATTTCCTCAATTTCTGTTGTTATCTCTCCCTTTTCGTTTCTGATTTTATTAATTTGGATACTGTCTCTGTGCCCTCTGGTTAGTCTGGCTAACGGCTTATCTATCTTGTTGATTTTCTCAAAGAACCAACTCCTCGTTTTGTTGATTCTTTGTATGGTTGTATTTGTTTCTACTTGATTGATTTCAGCCCTGAGTTTGATGATTTCCTGCCTTCTACTCCTCTTTGGTGTATTTGCTTCTTTTTGTTCCAGGGCTTTCAGGTATGCCATTAAGCTGTTAGTGTATGCTGTCTCCCGTTTCTTTTTGGCGGCACTCAGGGCTATGAATTTTCCTCTTAGCACTGCTTTCATTGTGTCCCATAAATTAGGGTATGTTGTGCCTTCCTTTTCATTAACTTTCAAAAAGTCTTTGATTTCTTTCTTTATTTCCACCTTGACCAAATTAACATTGAGTAGAGCATTGTTCAGCCTCCATGTGTATGTGTGTTTTCTTTTGTTTTTGTTGCCATTGAAGACCACCCTTATTCCATAGTGATCTGATAGGAAGCATGGGATTAGTTCGGTCTTCTTATATCTGTTGAGGTCTGATTTGTGACCAATTATATGGTCAATTTTGAAGAAGGTACCATGAGGTGCTGAGAAGAAGGTGTATTCTTTAGCTCTAGGATGAAATGTTCTATATATGTCTGTTAGTTTTATTTGGTCCAAGGCTTCAATTAGATTCACTGTGTCCCTGTTTAGTTTCTGCTTTCCTGAACGATCCATTTCAGAGAGCGGGGTGTTGAAGTCACCCACTATTATTGTGTGCGGTGCGATGTGTGCTTTGAGCTTTAGTAAAGTTTCTTTTACGAATGAGGGTGCCCTTGCATTTGGAGCATAGATATTCAGAATTGAGAGTTCTTGATGGTGGATTTTTCCCTTGATCAATATGTAGTGTCCTTCTGTGTCTTTTTTGATGACTTTAGGTTGAAAATCAATTTTATCTGATATTAGGATGGCTACTCCGGCTTGTTTCTTGGGGCCATTTGCTTGTAAAATTGTTTTCCAGCCTTTTACTCTGAGGTAGTGTTTGTCTTTGACACTGAGGTGCGTTTCCTGCATGCAGCAAAATGCTGGGTCCTGTTTACGTATCCAGTCTGCTAGTCTATGTCTTTTTATTGGGGAATTGAGACCATTGATATTAAGAGAGATTAAGGCATAGTGATTATTGCCACCTGCCATTCTTGATGTTATCTTTATGTTTGAGTGGTTATCTACTTTTGGGTTTGATTCAAGAAGGTTACTATCTCTTTTTTTCCAGGGTGTTGTTTCTCTCCCCGTATTGGAGGTTTCCACCTATTATCCTTTGCAGGGCTGGATTTGTGGAAAGATATTGTGAAAATTTGGTTTTATCATGGAATATCTTGGTCTCTCCATCTATGGTGATTGAGAGTTTTGCTGGGTATAGTAGTCTAGGCTGGCATTTGTGCTCTCTTAGTGTCTGCATGAGATCTGCCCAGGATCTTCTGGCTTTCATAGTCTCTGGTGAGAAGTCTGATGTAATTCGGATAGGTCTTCCTTTGTATGTTACTTGGCCCTTTTCTCTTACTGCTTTTAATATTCTTTCTTCGTTTAGTACATTTGGTGTTTTGATTATTATATGATGGGAGGTATTTCTGTTCTGGTCCAGTCTGTTTGGAGTTCTGTAGGCTTCTTGTACGTTCATTGGCATCTCTCTCTTTAGGTTAGGGGAGTTTTTCTCCATAATTTTGTTGAAGATGTTTACTGGCCCTTCAAGTTGCAAATCTTCACTCTCATCTATACCTATAATCCTTAGGTTTGGTCTTCTCATTGTGTCCTGGATTTCCTGGATGTTCTGGGTTGCACGTTTTTTGCATTTTGCATTTTCTTTGACTATTGAGTCGATGCTTTCTATGGTATCTTCAGCACCTGAGATTCTTTCTTCCATCTCTTGTATTCTATTGTTGATGTTTGCATCTATGACTCCTGATTTCTTCCCAAGGTTTTCTATCTCCAAAGTTGTCTCCCTTTGTGATTTCTTAGTTGTTTCTACTTCCTTTTTTTAGATCCTGGATGGATTTGCTGAGATCCTTCACTTGTTTGTTTGTATTTTCCTGTATTTCTTTAAGGTATTTTTGCATTACCTCTTTCAGGATTTCTGCCTGTTGACCCACGTTCTCCTGTATTTCTCTGAGCGATTTTTTTGTTTCCTTCTCATGGGATTCCATCTGTTGATCCATCGTCTCCTGCATTTCTTTAAGCAGTTCTCATGTTTCCTTTGTAAGGGCATCTATCCGTTGATTCATTTCTTTAAGCGATTTTTGTGTTGTCTCCTTTTGGGCCTCCATCTGTTGATCCATCGTCTCCTGCATTTCTTTAAGCAGTTCTCATGTTTCCTTTGTAAGGGCTTCTAACCGTTGATTCATGGTCTCCTGTAATTCTTTATTAGATTTATTTGTGTCCTTCTTGTGATCATCTAATAGCATCATGAGAAGTGATTTTAAATCCAGATTTTGTCTTTTGGGTGTGGTGGGGTATCCAGGACTTGCTGTCTCTTCAGTGCAGTCTTACGGGAACAGAGGTCGCGGAAGGGAAGCTATTAGGCTCCCGCCCAGTGCAGGGGTCCCTCTGCCAGGCAGAAATCCCACAGCAGAGCTGGCGCGCTGGTTACTGCAAATCTGCGCAGCTCTTGGGAGCAGTGTACACACAAGCCGTCCGAGACCCAAGCGATATTATGCTTGTCTGTCTCCGAGCCTGGCAGTTCCAACTACCTGGGCCACTGAAGCAAAGATGGTGGAGTGCACTCTGACCTCTCTCGGTGGCGCTGGTCGCCCTCCGTTGGGATTTTGATGGGGACTGCATTCCTAGGCAAATGGTCAGAACTGGAATATAATCATCCTTAGTGAGGTAACCCAATCACAAAAGAACACACATGGTATGCAGTCACTGATAAGGGGATATTAACCCAGAATCTCGGAATACCCTAGACACAACTCACATATCAGTAGATTTCCAAGAAGATGGAAGGAGAGACCCTGGAAAGACTGGATGTAGGGGAATGCCAGGACAGAGAAGTGAGAGTGGGTTGAATGGGGAACAGAGGGAGGGAAGTGGGCTTATGGGACTTTCGGGAGGGAGGAAACTGGAAAGGGGAAATCATTTGGAATGTAAATAAAAAAAACTTAGAAAATAAAAAAAATAAAGGCACACCTTTGTGCTAAGTGAGGGTGCTATTCATGTTTTATAACTAGATACCTTCTCTGCCTTCTCAAAAAACCAGCCTTGTAATGTAAGGTTAGGAGGAACAAGTGAGGCTTTTTTCCCCAACTAAACTAAACTGAACTCTGAACTAAAAGGAGCTGGTTAACTGAAGAGAAAATGAAGCTGTTCAGGCAGATGGGGCAAGCTTCTGGGAAAACTATGTGACAACTCCCAGAGTCAAAGAGAAGTTGAGCAAATAGACTAGAGGAGTCAGCAGCCACAGCAGTCTTTGAGAAAGGAGCTGATGAACTGCCCTCTGGGATGCTGCCCTGGAAGTGACTTAACTGAGCTCTCCTTTTAGGTTCCAGAGGGAAAGCAGTCAATTGACTTTATTTGCTTAATGTCCCCATTCCTTGGCAAGGCCCAGGGGAAGAAGGAAGGGAAAGCTGTGACTGTTACCAGAAGAGGAACGTGACAGAGGCTGAGCAAACATGCTAGCATCTTGCTAATGTGTAGGAGGCTTTAAGTCTCTTTTCTTTGAACTATGGAATTGCCAGTGAAAAGCATGTTCTCATCTCAAAGGAGAAGATGAGGAAGTTTTTCTGTAGCCAAATTTGATTGACTGTGACCCAGGAACATGGATTCAGGTAGCATCAAATAGCAACTTGAATATTAATTCATTCCTGATTCAGTGAAATGATTTCCATTATGGATTTATGATTTTCTTGCAAGTCTAAATAGAAGGTTGTATGTGCATGCGTCTGTGTGTATGTGTGTGCATGTGTATGTTTTATACACATAAGCGTGTGGTACATGTATTCATGTGCATACATGCAAAGGCAGAAACATCATGCTACATGGCTTTTTTTATCACTCCCGACCTTATTGCCTTGAGATAGGGTCTCTTACTGAATGAGAAGTTAATCATGTTCCTCCCATTCACTAGCTGGGCTGGTCAATGAGCTCTTGTGATATGCCTGGATCTAGGTCTTCATGCTGGGGTTACAGGCACAAGCAGTCATGCTGGGTTCTTATGTGAAGTGATTGGGACTTGAACTCAAGTCTTTATATTTGTAACTCTAACCTGCTGAGACATTTCCCTAAGCCCTCAGAAACTCTTATTTTCAAGATTTCTTTTTACTTTATGTGTATGAGCATTTGCCTGCATGTGTGGGAACCTAACATGTGTCCTCTGCAAAAGTAGCAAGTGCTGTTATCTGTTGTGCTATCTCCCCAGTTATATATATATATATAAAGTTATAATCAGGGCATTTTTCAAATTGTTAATGGAAACATCACGTTATTGGTTTCAGTAAAGAGGCTAGTGATAACCTTCTTAGTTAGTAGTCTGCTAAGATTAATATATCCGCAAAGGTTTTCAAAGTTATAAGGTCAGACACAGGAGTTGAGCTAGTAAGCTAGTAGCTAATAGCTAGTAAGCTAATAGCTAGTAAGGGAGCTAAAGATAGTCCGAGATAAATCTGCTCTGGAACTGTAGCATTCCAACTCTGCACATTGATGACATTCTAATCAATCAGACTTATAGCTCTTAACATACAGGTGGCTCTTATCTTAGAAGTTCAGTTCACAGAGTTTGGGAGTCTAGCAGGTTTAATACACACGCTTGGCAAACTCTACAGCTACCCTCATCAATTCAAGCCTTACTCAGTGAGATGATTTCTGTTATGGATTATACTTACCTCAGCAATCTAAATAGAGCTACCAGCAATTAACATGCTGGTTCACAGCAATGGAAAAGCTGAGTTTAATTAATAAAGCTGTGGTGGAAATCACTACAGAAGGAACAAAAGAGAAAGCCCAACTTCCTGGGAGCAGAAGCAATTAAAAACTTAGCTTTCTTTAAAATACATAGAATGTTTGGCTTTTAAGACGTGTGTTCTTTATTTTCCCATTTCAAGACCAAGAATGCATATACCAATACAATTATTTAAAAGTGAATGTTTTCATGTCTAGTTAGAAAAAGGGAGTTACTTGTAGTTGAAGATCAAATTTGGATATGCGTTAGTTAACCAGTTAGTTGTGGCAAGGGTCATAAGCATGCTTACAGACAGTTCTGAATGTGTTCTCCATGGTCCTCAGACAGCCAGAATCTGTGGCTGGCTACAACCCTGGCAGCAGCCTTCTCTCCTCTTTCACAGCAATAGCAGATGCTCGGTGCCAGACGATGTGAGCCACCATAAGATTCTTTCTACTCAAAACCATAAGATGCTTTCTGGCTCAGTTTCAGCTTCATCATGGAAAATCTCCTGCGTTAGAGATGAGCTGAAGCCCTCATGATCTGAATTCTGGCTTTGACTTGAGAAGAAAATCTCCAGGAAAAAAATGGACTGTGTACCTCTGGAGCCTTAACTTTTCATTTGTGTGTGTGGCTAAAACTGAAATTATAACCTTCAATGATTTTCCCCTTGAATGAGTTTTGATCTGTTTCTACAAAGTGGGAAAATAAACTAACCAGCATGAGAAAACCAGTCGGCATTGGAAAGCCACGTGGAAGAGTGAATGGAAAACTAACTTCTACGACTCGTAAAAATTAATGGCAGGGTGTGGCATGCAGCTGCCTAACTGATGAGAAGAAAGCTATATTGTGAATTGCTGGGGAATTAACTGCTGTAAGAGGAGACAGATGCATGGTAAGAGAGGATTTGAGCTAGGAACATCAGTGCAGAGTAATACCTGAGCGTTTGCCTGACAGCAAGTGGCTTTCTCTGATATGTAGATGTTTTTTGCTGTGGAAATATTTATGTGGTGATGGTTACAGTAGGTGTGACTGTAGTTGTAGTTAGACAGGGACACTAAAATATTCTTGGGAGAGGAAGGTAGAGATTGGAGACACCTTGATTGAAAAGATTTCATTTTGATTAGCATTTCCCTGATGACTAAGGATGTTGAACATTTCTTTATGTACTTCTTAGCCACTGGGTATTTCTCAGTTGAGAATTCTTTGTTTAGTTCTATACCCCATTTTTTAATAGGAATATTTGGTTTTCTGGAGTCTAACTTCTTGAGTTCGTTTTATATATTGGATATTAGCCCTCTATTGGATGTAGGATTGGTAAAGATCTTATCCCAATCTGTTGGTTGCCATTTTGTCCTATTGACAGTGTTCTTTGCCTTACAGAAACTTTGCAATTTTATGAGATTCCATTTGTCAATTCTTGGTCTTAGAGCATGAACTATTGGTGTTCTGCTCAGGAGAATTTCTCCTGTGCCCATGTGCTCAAGGCTCTTACCCAGTTTCTTTTCTATTAGTTTCAGTCTATCTGGTTTTATGTGGAGGTCCTTGATCCACTTGGAATTGAGCTTTGTACAAGGAGGCAAGAATGGATCAGTTTGCATTCCTCTATACGGTAACTGCCAGTTGAACCAGCACCATTTGTTGAAAACACTAGGCTGGAGAGATGGCTCAGTGGTTAAAAGGACTGACTGCTCTCCCAGAGGTCCTAAGTTCAATTCCCAGTAGCCACATGGTGACTCACAACCATCTGATAATAGGTAATAGGATCTGATGCCCTCTTCTGGTGTGTCTAAAGACAGTGATGTACTCACATAAAATAAATAAATAAATAAATAAATAAATCTTAAAAAAACAATTAAAAAAAAGAAAATGCTGCCTTTTTACCACTGGATGATTTTAGCTCCTTTGTCAAAGATCAAGTGACCATAGATATGTGGGTTCATTTCTGGGTCTTCAATTTTATTCCATTGATCTACCTACTTGTCACTGTACCAATACCATGCAGCTTTTAATCACAATTGCTCTGTAGTACAGTTTGAGGTCAGGGATGGTGATTCCGCCAGAAGTCCTTTTATTGTTGAGAACAGTTTTCTCTATCCTGGGTTTTTTATTATTCCAGATGAATTTGCAAATTGTTCTTTCTAACTCTATGAAGAATTGAATTGGAATTTTGATAGGGGTTGCATTAAATCTATAGATTGCTTTTGGCAAGATGGCCAGTTTTACTATATTAATCCTGCCAATCCATAAGCATGGGAGATCTTTCCATCTTCTGAGATCTTCTTCGATTTCTTTCTTCAGAGACTTGAAGTTCTTGTCATTCAGATCTTTCACTTGCTTAGTTGGAGTCACACCATGGTATTTGGTATTGTGACTATTGTGAAGGGAATTGTTTCCCTAATTTCTTTATCAGCCTGTTTATCCTTTGAGTAGAGGAAGGCCACTGATTTGTTTGATTTAATTTTATTTCCAGCCACATTGCTGAAGTTGTTTATCAGGTTTAGGTGTTCTATGGTGGAATTTTTGTGGTCACTTAAGTATACTATCATATTATCTACAAATAGCGATATTTTGACTTCTTCCTTTCCAATTTTTATCCCTTTGATTTCCTTTTGTTGTCTAATTGCTCTGGTTAGGACTTTGAGTACTATATTGAATAGGTAGGGAGAGAGTGGGCAGTCTTTTCTAGTCCCTGATTTTAGTGGGATTGCTTCAAGTTTCTCGCCATTTAGTTTTATGTTGGCTACTGTTTTGCTGTATGTCACCTCACACCAGTCAGAAAGGCTAAGATCCAAAACTCAGGTGACAGCAGATGCTGGTGAGGATGTGGAGAAAGAGGAACACTCCTCCATTGCTGGTGGGATTACAAGCTGGTACAACCACTCTGAAATCAGTCTGGTGGTTTCTCAGAAAATTGGACATAGTACTACCTGAGGACCCAGCTATACCACTCCTGGGCATGTACTCACAAGATGCTCTAACACGTAATAAGGACACATGCTCCACTATGTTCATAGCAGCCTTATTTATAATAGCCAGAAGCTGGAAAGAACCCAGATGTCCCTCAACAGAGGAATGGATACAGAAAATGTGGTACATCTACACAATGGATTACTACTCTGCAATTAAAAACAATGAATTCATGAAATTCCTAGGCAAATGGTCAGATCTTGACAATATCATCCTTAGTGAGGTAACCCAATCACAAAAGAACACACATGGTATGCAGTCACTGATAAGGGGATATTGACCCAGAATCTTGGAATACCCTAGACACAATCCGCATATCAATAGATTTCTAAGAAGATGGAAGGAGAGACCCCTGGTCCTGGAAAGACTGGATGTAGGGGAACGCCAGGACAGAGTAACGAGAGGGGGTTGAATGGAGAAAAGAGGGAGGGAAGGGGGCTTATGGGACTTTCGGGGAGGGAGGAAACGGGAAAGGGGAAATGATTTGGAATGTAAATTAAAAAAAATAAAATAAATAATTAAAAAAAAAAGAATACAGTTGTGACAAACTGTTGAAATGATACTTGTGATTATATTGTGGTTATAGTCATATGAACATGACTTGGGCAGTTAGGGAGCAGAGGCAGATCTGGGAGGAATTTGGGGCTGGGAAAGAATATGATAAAAATGTACTGTACAATATTCTCAATAAATAAAAATATTTTTTAAATAAAGTAAAGGGGATATCTAGAGCTTCTATACTGGTCAAATCATCCTCTTCTTTTGTGAGAAGCAAGGCTGAAAGCCAAAATTCACAATCCATCTGATACCTATCTTATATCTATAAAATGGTATAAATACATATAGGTTCCTTACTAAAACATACAAAAATATATTCATATACATACATACATACATACATACACACAAACATACAAAAATCCTAATAATAGTTAAACAAGAAAGATCCTATTTTTTTCTTTACCTCTATGAAATTCAGTTTAGGTATATAGGAGCTTTGCCTTCTGAAGTATTTAAAGCAATAATTACCTGTTAATTATCAACCATATTTGTGTTTGAATTCTAAAACAATAACTAAAATTAACATATTGCATTCATTTAAAGAGAAGTGTCCCTTCTGTACACATTTAATTATGAGAAGCAATGTGATTACTACTTTGCTTAAATGTTTTATTTATTTCTGTGTAGGTCTGATTCCTTTGCAGTTTCTCATTTGTCTCTTGTCATGTAATTCATGATTTATACATTATAGTAGGTTCATAACACACTTATTTTTATTAGCTAGCTAGGCTATAAATTTCATTTGCATGAAAGCAAACTTTGGTCTTGGAAAATATAAAAACACGGTTGTATATGTGGAAATGTATTAAGAACCATAAAGAAAATAATCACAAATTAGGTTTAAAAATCAAAGCAAGTTTTTCATATGGATCTAGAATGGCTTTGCAAATCGGGGTCAGAATTCAGACAAGTGCTGCACATTGATAGGGGCACTTAGAGGAGGTTCACAGCACATAGAGAGCATCATTTCTTTGGGAAGGCAAGCAAGGTTCCAGTTGGTGGAAATGAGGTCATTTGTGAGTGTGCACTTTCAAGCCCACTGAAGTGCCCAGGCCGGCACAGACTACACTGGCAGTTTCTGGGCAGTTGCCTGTGGACAGTACTTCATGTGCACTTGCACTTCTTGAAGCTTTGTACAGGGCTGTGGTGCTGGCACTCCTGTGGTGATCATATGCAAGAACACTTCTAACATAACTTCCCATGTTTGTATGTTGTTATTAGGTTGATATGGGTGATTGACTATATGTTGATTTTGTCAATATTTACAGTTCCCATGAGAAAGCAAAGTCACAGGTTTTGAAGAACTCAGTGCCACATGGACCTTCCATATTTATAATGTCAACAACAAAACTCCTATTTTTGTGTGTGCTAATTTAATGGCATTTTAAAGTTTTATGGGGTTTAAACAGTATGATAAAATATAGCAAATAGCCAAGTTTATGGCATGGGGATAAAATAGTACATGAAAAGCAGTAGCTTTAAGTCTTGTATTATGTTCGGAGAGAAAACATTGGATGAATGAGTTAAAAATAGAACTGATAAGTTAGACAATTTAAAATAAAACATAAATAATAGTAGGAAATTTAAATATAAGATTAAGGAATTTTAGCAGAAACAGGGGTTATTTTGTTTGTTTGTTTTTGTTTTTGAAAAAATGAAGTAAGCACATGCCTCTGGTAACACTGAAAAATAGGCAAAGCACTGAAAGCTAATTTTAACCTGAATGAAGTTTACAAAAAGAATTCTAAACAGAAATAAATGGAAGATTAAAATACCAGGACAGAGAAGCGAGAGGGGGTTGAATGGGGAATGGGGGAGGGAAGAGGGCTTATGGGACTTTCTGGAAAGGGGAAATCATTGGGAATGTAAATAAAAAAAAAACATAGAATAAAATACCACAAAAACAGGGGGGCTGGAGAAATGGCTCAGAGGGTCACAACTTTTGGTGCTCTTGCAAATAGCCTGAGTTTGGTTCCATACACCCACATTGCGTGGTTCACAACTGCCTGTAACTGCAGCTTCCAGGGATCTGATGACCTCTCTGGACTCTGTAAGTACTGCAAGCACATGAGTACATACATGCATGTACATGTATGTGTGCACACACACAGACACACACAAACACTCACACACATTTGCACAATCAATTAAAAAAGAGATGTGAGAAAGTTTTAAAATATGCAAAGTCTAATGTAGTTTCACATGTAAATGCTTTGGTGATAAAGCTTTGAGTAAGAGCAAGGAAGTCCTGCACTAGGAAGCTGGGAAGCAGGAACTGTCTTGGGGAAAAGGGAGGAAGCAGAACAGCCATGAGTGGGGAATTTCATCCATTCTTAAGCTGGGTGCAGGTTATTTAGGTATTCAGTACAAGGCATTGTTTTTTTTAATAGAAATAAAATATTTCATGCCCACTTTGGTAGCACATTTACCAGAGAATTAAATAGCTTTACACACACACACACACACACACACACACACACACACACACACACACACACACACACAATCTGTGAAACACTCACTTCCAAGGGGTTTTATACTGAAAACAGTCTCCTTCTGTTACTCTCCTTCTCCTTTTCATGATCCCTAACTAAATGATCCCATCTTTCCTGTAAAGCTCTTTACTTCTGCCATCACTGCTCTTCTGATCTTTTGAGATATTCCCTTTAGTTACTAGCTTGCAGCAGTCTAAGGATGCTGGACTGTGACCTATCACAGTGCCCATTAGCCATTTTCTTATTCTATTGATTTTAACAGCTATTTATATCTTATTAATGTATGTAAGTTTTTGTTTCTGATTTCCTCTATTTCTTTTATCCATCACAGTATGGATTTTAATAGTGTTCTGAAAGTGGTTGATAATATCTAACTCAATGTTTTGCTTTTCTTTTGTCTGAAATTTTTCTCTCTTCAATTCCAATTACATCCATGGCTCTTAATCTCAAGTTTCTTGACTCTAAAGATGACTGCTTCCCTGTTTTCCAGAGCTGGCCATAGGCTCCCTTCACCTGATGGTACCAGTAAAATATCTAACACGTAGTTTGACCTTTTGAATTTTTTATCGCTCTTTGACAAAATTATTATTTTTCCCTTTTACTCATTGTTCTAAAAAATGATACCATCAGATATGTGGTCACCAAAGCTAGACATGGGAATCATTCAAGGATTCTTCATTCCCTCCCTTTCTATATTAATTAAAGAACACATACACTGTGATTCTCAGAATCAGTCTTCAGAATCCCAAAGACATTTCTTTTTTTTTTTATTATTTATTTTATTTTATTTTTTTAATTTACATTCCAGATCACTTCCCCTTTCCCGTTTCCTCCCTCCCCGAAAGTCCCATAAGCCCCCTTCCCTCCCTCTTTTCTCCATTCAACCCCCTCTCGTTTCTCTGTCCTGGCGTTCCCCTACGTCCAGTCTTTCCAGGACCAGGGGTCTCTCCTTCCATCTTTTTAGAAATCTATTGATATGCGGATTGTGTCTAGGGTATTCCGAGATTCTGGGTCAATATCCCCTTATCAGTGACTGCATACCATGTGTGTTCTTTTGTGATTGGGTTACCTCACTAAGGATGATATTTCCAGATCTGACCATTTGCCTAGGAATTTCGTGAATTCATTGTTTTTAATTGCAGAGTAGTAATCCATTGTGTAGATATACCACATCTTCTGAATCCATTCCTCCGTTGAGGGACATCTGGGTTCTTTCCAGCTTCTGGCTATTATAAATAAGGCTGCTATGAACATAGTGGAGCATGTGTCCTTATTGCATGCAGGTAAAGTCTCTGGGTATATGCCCAGGAGTGGTATAGCCGGATCCTCCGGGAGTGTCATGCCCAGTTTTCTGAGGAACCGCCAGACTGCTTTCCAGAGTGGTTGTACCAGCTTGCAATTCCACCAGCAGTGGAGGAGTGTTCCTCTTTCTCCACATCCTCGCCAACAACTGCTGTCTCCTGTGTTTTTGATCTTAGCCATCCTGACTGGTGTGAGATGGAATCTCAGGGTTGTTTTGATTTGCATTTCCCTAATGACTAAGGATGATGAACATCTCTTTAGGTGCTTCTCAGCCATTAGATATTCTTCAGGTGAGAACTCTTTGTGTAGCTCTGTACCCCATTTTTTAATAGGGTTATTTGCCTCTCTGGAGTTTAACTTCTTGAGTTCTTTGTATATATTGGATATTAGCCCTCTGTCGGATGTAAGGTTGGTAAAGATCATTTCCCAGTTAGTTGGTTGCCGCTTTGTCTTTTTGACGGTGTCTTTTGCCTTGCAAAAACTTTGTAATTTAATGATGTCCCATTTGTCTATTCTTGATCTTAGAGCATAAGCTATTGGAGTTCTGTTCAGGAAATTCTCCCCTGTGCCCATATGTTCAAGGTTCTTCCCTAGTTTCCCTTCTATTAGTTTCAGTGTATCTGGTTTTATGTGGAGATCTTTGATCCACTTAGAATTGAGCTTAGTGCAAGGAGATAAGGATGGGTCAATTTGCATTCTTCTGCATGTTGATCTCCAGTTGAGCCAGCACCATTTGTTGAAAAGGCTATCTTTTTTCCACTGGATGGTTTTAGCTCCTTTGTCAAAGATCAGGTGACCATAGGAGTGGGGATTCATTTCTGGGTCTTCAATTCTGTTCCATTGATCTACATGTCTGTCACTGTACCAATATCATGCGGTTTTTAACACTATTGCTCTGTAGTACAGCTTGAGGTCCGGGATACTGATTCCCCCAGAAGTTCTTTTACTCTTGAGAATAGTTGTAGCTATTATGGGTTTTCTGTTATTCCAGATGAATTTTTGAATTGCTCTTTCTAACTCTATGAAGAATTGAGTTGGGATTTTGATGGGGATTGCATTGAATCTGTATATTACTTTTGGTAAGATGCTCATTTTTACTATATTAATCCTGCCAATCCATGAGCATGGCAGATTTTTCCATCTTCTGAGGTCTTCTTCAATTTCTCTCTTCAGAGACTTGTAGTTCTTGTCATACAGATCTTTCACTTGTTTGGTTAGAGTCACGCCAAGATACTTTATATGGTTTGTGGCTATTGTGAAGGGTATTATTTCTCTTACTTCTTTCTCAGCCTGCTTATCCTTTGAGTATAGGAAGGCTTCTGACTTGCTTGAGTTGATTTTATATCCAGCCACTTTGCTGACGTCATTTATCAGCTGTAGGAGTTCTCTGGTGGAGTTCTTTGGGTCGCATAAGTATACTATCATATCGTCTGCAAATAGTGATAGTTTGACTTCTTCCTTTCCAATTTGTATCCCTTTGACCTCTTTTTGTTGTCTAATTGCTCTAGCTAGAACTTTAAGTACTATATTGAAAAGATATGGAGAGAGAGGGCAGCCTTGTCTAGTCCCTGATTTTAGTGGGATTGCTTCAAGTTTCTCTCCATTTAGATTGATGCTGGCTACCCGTTTGCTGTAAATTGCTTTTACTATGTTTAGATATGGGCCTTGAATTCCTGATCTTTCCAAGACCTTTAGCATGAAAGGATGCTGAATTTTGTCAAATGCTTTCTCAGCATCTAATGAGATGACCATGTGGTTTTTTTCTTTGAGATTGTTTATGTAGTGGATTACATTGATGGATTTTCTTATATTGAACCATCCCTGCATCCCTGGGATGAAGCCTACTTGATCGTGGTGAATGATCGTTTTGATGTGTTCTTGGATTCGGTTGGCAAGAATTTTATTGAGTATTTTTGCATCGATATTCATAAGAGAGATTGGCCTGAGATTCTCTTTCTTTGTCGGATCTTTGTGTGCTTTTGGTATTAGTGTAGTTGTGGCTTCATAGAACGAGTTGGGTACTGTTCCTTCTGTTTCTATTTTGTGGAACAGTTTGAAGAGTATTGGTGTTAGGTCTTCTTTGAAGGTCTGATAGAATTCTGCACTAAAACCATCTGGACCTGTGCTTTTTTTGGTTGGAAGACTTCCAATGACAACTTCCATTTCTTCAGGGCTTATAGGATGGTTTAGATGGTCTATTTGATCCTGATTTAATTTTGGTACTTGGTATCTGTCAAGGAAATTGTCCATTTCCTCAAGATTTTCTAGTTGTGTTGAATACAGGTTTTTGTAGTAGGATCTGATGATTTTTTGAATTTCCTCAGTTTCTGTTGTTATCTCTCCCTTTTCGTTTCTGATTTTATTAATTTGGATACTGTCTCTGTGCCCTCTGGTTAGTCTGGCTAAGGGCTTATCTATCTTGTTGATTTTCTCAAAGAACCAACTCCTCGTTTTGTTGATTCTTTGTATGGTTTTATTTGTTTCTACTTGATTGATTTCAGCCCTGAGTTTGATGATTTCCTGCCTTCTACTCCTCTTTGGTGTATTTGCTTCTTTTTGTTCCAGGGCTTTCAGGTGTGCCATTAAGCTGTTAGTGTATGCTGTCTCCCGTTTCTTTTTGGCGGCACTCAGGGCTATGAATTTTCCTCTTAGCACTGCTTTCATTGTGTCCCATAAATTAGGGTATGTTGTGCCTTCCTTTTCATTAACTTTCAAAAAGTCTTTGATTTCTTTCTTTATTTCCACCTTGACCAAGTTATCATTGAGTAGAGCATTGTTCAGCCTCCATGTGTACGTGTGTTTTCTTTTGTTTTTGTTGCCATTGAAGACCACCCTTATTCCATAGTGATCTGATAGGAGGCATGGGATTATTTCTATCTTCTTGTATCTGTTGAGGTCTGATTTGTGACCAATTATATGGTCAATTTTGGAGAAGGTACCATGAGGAGCTTTCTATGGATCCTAGGGATTGAACCTCAGACCTTATCCTTGCTCGGCAAGGGATTTACCCACTGAACATGTCTCCAGTCTTGTGATATATTTGTTTTTGTTTTGGTGTGTGTGTGTGTGTGTGTGTGTGTGTGTGTGTTACAAGTTAGTTTGTGAGAAGTGACTACACTGACTGGCATGATAAGAAAAGATATCATAGGATTCCCAGACAGTAAACTGCATAGCCTTCCCCATGTTCAGGACAAACAAAAGATGTAAAATTTACAAAGTTGTTTGTTTTGTGACATAGTCCTATTGATAGGATTTTCTGGATGAATCATAAAGTATTACCATGCACCGAAGGTCATGGTGAGCATGCTTTACAATCCAATATCATGTAAACAACAACAACAAAATCAACTATTGCTAAATGTCTCACCATTCCTCTGGTATTGGCTCTTTTCATAAGGATTTTGGATTGAAAAAGTTCTACCCTAACAGGGATGCCTGTAGCTGCAACTTTATATAGGTCAGTGTAATATGTCATAGTATGGATGCTCTTAAGTTAATGGCTGATGTATCCCAGTTGGAAATGGGTCTTCTTTACAATTTATATCACACTAACCCTTCATTGGACTTTATCTTTTGTCCTAAAATGCCTTTCCAGTGCTGAAGGTGACAATTTTAAAATTCCCACATTCATTGGTTGAGTCATGTTGCATTGATTCCATCTCATACATGCATGTCTGTTTGGTGCTTTTATGAAACTGGGATATAAACTCCTTCACATCCCATTAGCTTTGTCCTATATGCAAAGTATAGAGCAGAGAGTACACTGCACACCTTCTATCAAAGCCTCAGAATGTGGACATAAACTGTGCATCTCTACCTGACTGACAGTAAACCACCGCTAACCTCCTTGTACTGAATTAGTCACAAACACCTTACCTGAAGAATTTACAACTTCATTAGCTTTGTGCGGGGCAGGCCATGGGTGTGGCATTCAGACTCATTTGATAGATATCTAACCATGATAGCTGCCACAATGATCAGCTGATTTTCAGTTAATACATAGTGCATAATACATGTCTCTAATTTAAATGTTATACTGCAACTTATATTTGGAAGTAATTCTCCACTAGTATCTTTTATTTTTCTTACAAAAAATCATTTAATTGAGGGCTTGCTAACAGTTTCAGAGGTTTAGTCCATTATCATCATGATGAAGAACATGAAAGCACACAAGCAGATATGGTGCTAGAGAAATAGCTGAGAGTTCTACACCCTGATATGCAAGCAGCAAGAGGAAAGAGGCATGGGAAACTTCAAATCCCACTTTCCTCCAACAGGGCCATACCTCCTAATCCTTGTAATGATTTGAACAGTTCTACTCCCTGGTGACTAAGCTTTCAAATAGATGAATTTATGGGCTCTTCTTATCCAAAGCATCACATATTCTGGTATGTCAAAAAATGGGAAAGGGGGACAGTGGCATGAGACGTTGGTTTGCTATTTCTTACAGCTGGTGGGACTCAAGGGAAGAGATTTAATTTAAAACTGTGCTGAAAAGCTCTTTCTGGGATCCAAAACGTGGCACCCACAGGCAAGAAACTGACTGGGAAAAAAATGGAAGAGAATGAAGTAGAAGTGATAGAAGATACTGCTGAATTTCTAGATAAAACAATTTAAAATGTTAATATTGTACTGGAGTACCCTGAAGAGCTTTAAAGCTTGAGCAAATGGTCATTGAAGAAATGTTGTCATAGGGTTCACTAGTGTCTTATTAGGGTTTTACTGCTAAGAACAGACACCATGACCAAGGCAACTCTTATGAGGACAACATTTAATTGGGGCTGGCTTACAGTTCAGAGCTCCAGTCCATTATCATCAAGGTAGGAGCATGGCAGCGTCCAGGCAGGCATGGCTCTAGAGAAGCTGAGAGTTCTACATCTTCATCTGAAGGACGCTACGAGAGATTGGCTCCCATGTGGTGAGGAGAAGGGTCTCACTGCCCACCCCCTCCGTGACATGCTCACTCCATAAAGGCCATACCTACTAACAGTGCCACTCCTGGGCCAAGCATATTCAAACCACCACAACTAGTATTTTTCAAATACATTTTAGGATGTATGTGTTCTTAAATTTACAGGGTATACCTTTACTCAACATCTTTCAAGTACAAATATCCACATTCTCATTAGTTGAACTTTAAGTTGGCCCTCTTTGTGAGTCATGAATCAAAAGACGCGAAGGCCTGTGAAGCAGATGTGGGGAGCATGTGCAGACATGAAATGTTTCATACACCCTTGACAGTGTAACTCTATGGTTGCCCATAGTCATAAGGTATGGGAGAAAATGAAGAGGAAGGCAGTGCACAGGCATGGTATGTCCTCCGGGTTCAAGAAGCAGGACACACTGACACATCTCCTGTCTACACTGACTCATCCTCCAGAAACTCAGCTCGAGCTTCTGGGAATGTTTTGTAATGGGTAAACACACAGTATGAATGAAAACAAAATGTATGAGAGGTTAGGAGGAAGGACTTGAATTGTACCTCAGGACAGACTTAGGGAGGGCGGGGCTCTCTTAGGAAGGGCGGGGCTCTGAAGGATGGAAGTAGAGAAACTGGGACAGCTGGGGCACAGCCGCTGGTTCTCAGGATCTGAAAGCTGCGACTTGATGGGAAGGGTGGTCTTCTAAATTGGGCTTTGGGGACATTCTCAGGAAGGTTGGAAAAGTTCCGATTTCTCCTCCCAAAGATGCAGCTGAGAGGAAAATCCAAGACTCACTCCCCGTGGTGTTCTCACTTTCACGAAGAGAAAGAAAATACAGAGTTATTTATGAAATGATTTATTTTGTTTATTGCAGTATAGTGGAACCGTGGGATGCCTGAAGGATGCACAGCAGGGCCCGTGACCTGAGGAAGAAAGGACACGGTATCCCACAAGGAGGCAACTTCGAGGAGACTATGCTTGAGTTGATCTGTGAGCAATATTTAGGAATTAGAAATAGTCACAGCTGCGTATGAGTGGAAATTTCCATGCATGAGGCACAGCACTCACAAAGGGTCTGGTTCTTAATAGAGAGGGGCACAAGGAGAGAAACCGAAAGGTGGCCCTAGAGCAGAAGGCACACCCTGAAACTAAAAGATGCCAAGTCGCTCTACTTGTTACAAACATGAAATTGTTTTGACACTTTGAGAACACTGAAATACCTCATCTGCTGCCCTTACTCCATTGACTTCCTGTTTCTCAATAACAGCCAGGAATAGTTTCTAGTTGAGTTATTGAAAAGGAGTGGGGGTGAACTAACTGCATCAACCACAGCAATCACTCACTCATATTTAGCATTAAAATGGGGGTTAGTTGTTGTTTTACAAACCCAGAGAAAACATGAAGAGCTTCATGATAAAAATTAGAACTACCAAATCTCTCCACTCTTTTATATAGATGAGATTGAAACCAACGTCAAACAAAACAAATATGTATTTATTAAGAAAGGAATTATAAAAGAAATTTTAGGAGGAGATTTTGTGTATGTATTCCAGTGTTATCCATGGTGTTGATCAAATATCAAGCTTTAAGGGTTGGCAGAACAAACTATGGGATGGCAAATTCTTCACTTCTGAATGCTAACATATGGGTGAAGTTTTCTTTCTACATCTCTTAAGAAATTATAAAAAACCCAAACCATGAGATCTTGGCTGTTCCTATTCCCATAGCAACTCTCCCAAAGGTCTCTCAGCTGCTGTTGGGTTACTACTTTTCATTTGACTCTGATAAATTGTCTCTGTCCTGTCAGGACACTCAATGTGCCCCACTTGGTGAAAGAAAAATTGTAAATACCATCATAGCTGTGAATTACTGGGGTGGGAGTCCCCTGCCTGTGTTTACCTAGCAACTCATGTAGTGTAGTTACTGTGGGGGTTGTATCCTGTGAACTCTATGACCAACAGAGGTCTGCAGCCTCATCTTTAGGGTCAAGAGCCAGTAAATGCCCTAAGCTCCCTCTGGGTCTGAGAGTTCATAATGAGAAAGCAGAATAGATATATCCCAATGATATGAACTACATTAAAAACAAGCTCAGCTTGGGAATGACCTACAAGTGTATATATAATAAATATTAAAACTGTCGATTCAGATCAAATAATTCTTGGCTTGTTTGTTTATTTGAGACAGAGATTCTCTTTGTAGTCCTGGCTGTACTAGAATTCTTTCTGTAGATCAGGCTAGCCTCAAACTCAGAGACTGAACTGCTTCTGCCTCCTAAGTGCTAGGATTAAAAGTGTGGGCCACCACTATCTGGACAGATCAAGTAATTTCAATGACATTCTTTTTTCTCCTACCATTGAACTGAATTGGCTTTCTCAAATGCTATTTAATCTTTTACTGGATTGTTTTATAAAACTTGTGTGTGTGTGTGTGTGTGTGTGTGTGTGTGTGTGTGTGTGTGTGTGTGCGCGCATGCACGCGCGCAAGCATATGTGTGATTGTGTGCACATTTGTGAATTTGTTCACATGTGTGCATGCCTATGGAGCCCAGAGGAGGGCATCCATTCACCCTTGAGCTGATGTGTTAAGGTGGTTGTGAACTTCCTGGTATGGGTGTTGGAAAATGAACTCCAGTCCTTCACAAGAGTTCTTAACTGCTAAACGATCTGTTCAGCCCCTTACATGCTATTTAAATCAAGTTGCTCAGACTGGAAAGATGGTTCAGTGCTGTCACAGAGGACCCAGTTTGACCCCTGAAGCCCCATATGAGAGCTCATGACCATCTCTAACTCTAATTCCAAGGGATCAGATACCTTCATCTGGTCTCTTAGGTAGCAGGCATGCAAGGGGTACACATATAGGCAAAATACTCATCCACATAAAATAAGAATAAATAAATCTTTAAATCAGACTGTTTTTCTTCAAACCTGTTAGTGGATCGTGTAGTCTGTAATGTACAGAATAAAGTCTGAATTTCTTAGCAAAGATGTTCGGCTTTTTATTTTTCATTCTTTAAGGACCCAGCTATTCCTTTCAAGCTGTAACACACAAACTTTCAGTATGTTTACATTGGTAAAATCCTGAGTTAATTTGAATTTTGGAAATTAAAAGAAGAAACAAGGGTGCTGCACCTGAGGAGAAGGCAGCATGTCAAAATTAATAGGTTTGTTGTTGTTGTTGTTTGTGGCACCTTGTGAGTTGGAAGAAGGTGAGTGGTGAGACACTGTTGGTGATGGTAAGAGTCAGTATAGCATTTAGTCATTTTCCCAAGATTCATATGAGGGTGATCTTTAAAAATGCTCTCTACTCTTCGAGTAGCATCCATTGGCTATATTATTACACACATGTTTAATTGGCAGAAATGCCTTTTCCCCCCAATAGAGTTGTACACATGTATTTAAAACAAGGAGAGTTGTGGTCTGGAGCATGTGTTGTCAAGTCACGAGAAGGCACAGCACTAACTCCTATTGGCATTGATAGTTATCCAAAGATCCTTCAAAGATCAGAAAAAGGTACTCATGGTTGATTGTAAATGTTTGTTTTTCAAAGTATAAGTTAGTTTTAGAAAGTATTTTAGTTTATATTCCATGATCACAGCAATACGTGAGAACAGGGAATCTGTAAATAAAAGTAGTTATGTTAGCTAACTGTGCTGAAGGCTAGGAAGCCTTGGATGTAAAGACCAAGCAACTCCATTTTTGAAGAAACTCCATTTTGTGTGAGAACAGGGGCTAAACTCCAAGTCTTGGAAGAAAATCAGAGTCTTCCTGAGTAAGCATCCTATGGCACCCCATATCCCACTTTAGCAACAGCTAGTTAGGCTAACATAGCAGCGCCAAGGTACATATAGATAACTTAAGACATCTTGCAGAGAACAGATAACTTAGCCATCCTGTTTGTCAGGTGTTTTTGTTCCCAAATTTGGTTCCTGAAGATTACACCAGAAATGCAATTTTTAAAAATATTAACTTGCTGACCCATATGGAAATTCTTCCAGTTTGCTCTTACCACAATAAAAATCCTGAACCCCTAGCTTCCGAGCTCTCATTCTGACCCATTGTGATGGTGGGAATCTGAGAGACCTTACTCACAAACTCATAATAAAGACATTTCTTGTTTTATATTGGAATTGACTCCTTAGTGGTGGTCTTTGGGTTCGTGCAACTTGGGCTTAACAGGGGTAACTGCCTGGTTTCTGGTGCTGCTCCTAAAGGAGGCAAAAAAGCAGAAGGGTAGCCTGGCCCATGAAAAGGGGCAGCTTCAACCACACAAGGGGGCAGCCTGGACCACCCAAATGGGCAAAGCTCAGGGTGCAGCCCTGCTTTTTGACAACTCTTCCCCTTTAACTAGTCTGATCCTAGAAGAATTGCATTCATCCCTGTTTCCTTGCTGCTAAGATCAAAGTCTGATGGTTTGAAAAGCCCTGAGCTCAGATGGATGCAGACTCTCCAACCTGGGGAATCCCAGAACCCACACCCTATACCTGCAGAATGTCACATAGCCTTGGTTAAGGTTACAGGTTCAACTTCCTTTCTCCCATAAGAACCTGTTCAGCTAGCACCTGAGATTCCTGGAATGCCTCCTCATGTTAGTCATCTTAATACCTTAGCCTTCAGTCATTGACCTTTGCCTACGATGGATATTCCTACCCCCTTAACCCAAAACTATATAACTCTCGAATCACACCAAGTAAAGTTGATCTGTCTCCCTGAAGTTGGTCCCAGTATGTCATTATCACTGATCATACTCACTGTTCCTCAGAAACTCTGTTCATTGACTCTTCTTCCTACATCCTCTTGGGCCCATAACCACAGACCCCTAGGAGAAGGGAGACCCACAATCCCTTTTTCTAGCCTAACATCCCCTTAGAGTCAATACCACTTCTCAAAAGCTTGGCACTGGTTATTAAATTTCAGCATGAATTTTAGAAAGAACAAATCATACTCAAACTATAGTGACAGAGAGGTGGGCAGAGCGATTTGACAAATAATCACTGTGGGAGTATGGTCTTGCAAGTCCACAATTCCAGAACCTAAGAGACTCACTACTATGGAGAGATCCTATTTCATACAAAACAAAACAAAGCAAAGCAACTAATTACTGTTTTAAATTAACTAGTACTAATTTCAGAGAGAGAGAGAGGAAAAGAGAGAGAGAGAGAGAGAGAGAGAGAGAGAGAGAGAGAACATGTGTAACAGGATTACCTTTCCAGTAGATAACAGAGATAAGAGCGAACATATCTAGTCTCTCTTCCAACACGTGGCCATAGTCAAGAAACCTCCCATGATGGTGGGAGGGAAACCACTGGCTGGAAGAATAGTCCCTTTTAAAAAGAAAAATGTCTTTTTGAAGTGTAAAACCAATCACACACAGCTTGTGTTTTGGTCGAACACATATAAAGATAATGGAAAACGTTTAGTGATGGTGCAATTTTCTGGTCTTTATTCCTTTATACTATTGTTTTTCTGCTGGAATTATATTAAGGATAAATATAGAATAAAGAAATAGCACCTTTACTTTCTAACTTGCCCTGAGGTTAGAACATCATGGGAGATTTGTGCTGCTACCCCAAATCTCAACTCTTCTGAGCACTTTCTGGTCCTGCTCTCTCTGGAACCTGTGGAGCCCTTCTTCCTCTCTAGACCCTATGTTGTCTGGGTGGAGGTTTATTCAGGCTCTTCTTCTTCTTCTTCTTCTTCTTCTTCTTCTTCTTCTTCTTCTTCTTCTTCTTCTTCTTCTTCTTCTTCTTCTTCTTCTTCTTCTTCTTCTTCTTCTTTTTCTTCTTCTTCTTTTTCTTCTTCTTCTTCTTCTTCTTCTTCTTCTTCTTCTTCTTCTTCTTCTTCTTCTTCTTCTTCTTCTTCTTCTTCTTTTTCTTCTTCTTTTTCTTCTTCTTCTTCTTCTTCTTCTTCTTCTTCTTCTTCTTCTTCTTCTTCTTCTTCTTCTTCTTCTTCTTCTTCTTCTTCTTCTTCTCCTTCTTATTCCTCCTCCTCATCATCATCATCATCATCTTCCTTCTCTTTCTCCTCCTCCTCCTCTTCCTCCTCCTCCTTCTTCCTCTTCTTCTTTTTAAGTTTTTATTATAGCTCCTACCTCAAAATCTTCCAGTTTCATTTCCTTCATTTCAAGCTAAAGACCAGCACCTAGTTTGGCATGAGAAACCTTACCTAACTCTTCCAAGGTTATCCTTCTAACCCCATCACTAGCTACTTCCTCTTATCCTGAGTTTCAAGCATGAGGAGTGGTCTGTAGGATCTCAAGCCCTTTTTCTTTTTTGACCTGCTATGCTGCTGATTCTCTGCTCTAAGTAACTTGTCTTTCCCATCCCTCATATGTCTGGCTGAATCCTTACTCTTTTAATTATTTTTGTTCCAGTATGCCCCTTTCCCAAGTACATTCTTCACTCCCTGAACTTCTACCTAGATTGTTTTACTTTGGGATTATAAAATCACCACAAATTTTTGAATACATTTATTGTAGGATACTGAAGATAGCTTTGGTTTTTGTTGTCTTCTCAATTTTTGAATTACTTTCTTGGTTCCCTCACTGCCTTCACTCACTTAGAAACTCTTGAGGCAACTAGGGTGCATTTAGTTTTGTGTCACTGAACTGTTTATCTTGCTTAACATCTAGGTCCTCAGAAATGTTGGATGAATCAACGAGTGAGTGAGATTTACCCTAGGTATAGGGCTACATAGAGACTGATGGGGACATGTTTGAAGACATCTGAAATAGGAAAGTTTTCAAATAGATTACGTAGTAGACAGAAAAGGATAGCTTGGTAAGGAAATAATAATTTCAATTAAAAAATAAAGGTTAATTAGATGTGTGAAAAAAAGTAGAAGAATGAGCTGATGAACAATTCAGTGACAACTAATTATTTGCAATGGCAGTGAATGGATTTTCTATACCCACAAGTCCAAAGTCATAGTGCCATGCCACTGAAGGTTATGCTGGTTTTAGCCTGCTGTATACACAGAACTCCACAGTTCTCTGTGTAGGACTTTAATTACACATGGTTGTGTAATCAGGATTAAAAATAACTCCAAGGGCAATGAATCTGAAATCCAGTGTCCCAATGTGTGTGCGCATGTCTGCTGTGGCTCCTTGGGTGTAGCTGAGCTTGCCTGCTTCTCTAAAAGGAAACCTTTCATTCCAGTGTTCAGTGGTGCATCCAGTAAAGCAAATGGGGGGAATGGTCTTGAGCTCACTGGCCCAAGAGGATTTCTGCCCAGAACCCTGATAATGCAGGCACTTAGGCAACCATTAATAAATACCAACTTGTGAAACTGAAAAGTTTCTCTGAAAAATTGGCAAAGAATACTATCCTTAGGACATGATGGCAGCCTATAGACTAGGAAAAGATTTGACCCAACTGCACATTCAACAGAGGGATATTATCTAAAATATATAAAGAACGAAAAAACTTGGACATCAAGCAAATAACCCAACATAAAAATCGTTACGACAAGCACAAAGGAAACAAGACCTTCTAAACACAGCAGGATGGAAGCATATATGGACTCACAGAGACTGCAGCAGCAGGCATAGGATCTGCACAGGTCTAAGACAGAGCGGGGATCTCAGCACTGAGAGGGGAAGTGGACACAAGGCCCCATCACTAACCTGGAAGCTACCTCCAATTAATACCAGTTGTTAGCCTTTCTTCTAGGCTCCGCCCCACTGTTACCTGGCAACAGCCAAATATGCCTGACTCTCTATAAAAGGGGATGCTTGCTCCCTCTTCACTTTCTTGTTTTCTTACTCTTTTACCCTCTTCTCTGTCCTTTCTCTCCCCATTCCCCTCCCCTTTCTCTCTTTATGTCTTTCTCTGTATTCTCTCTCTCTCTCTTTCTCTCTCTCTCTCTCTCTCTCTCTCTCTCTCTCTCTCTCTGCCTTTCTCTCTCTACTCCCTCAACTCCCCTCCCCATTCCCTAAATAAACTCTATTCTATACTATACCTGTACTGCATGGCTGGTACCTCAGGGGGAAGGGATGCCTCAGCAGAGACCTGCAGAGGCACCCGCTTCCACCTCACCATACTGTGCCTCTACCAAATGTATCCCTGGCTTCTTTTTCTTTTTCTTTTTCTTTTTTTTTTTTATATAAAACACACCAATTGCAAAAGAAAAATTAGTTTTCCCAAATGAAGTTTTCTTGGGTGTACAAATCACCCTTGAGGGCAGGACCCATACCCAGTAGTAGATGGCCAACAGAGAACGAACTCAGTGCTATTGTTAGAGGCCTTTTTGTTTTAAAGTGCTTTGTCTGGGCTTCTTTGTTTTTCCCTTACAGCTCTTTTGCTTATATGTTTTGGGTTCTGATTTTGTTTTTATGCGTTTCCTGGGTGTGCGAATATTTGAGCTTATGTGTCTTGTGTTTGTTTCTTGTGCTTTTTCTTCAGCTCTTTTTGTTGTTTGCTTATTTGTTTCGTCCCTTTCTGATTTGTTGGCTTTTGCTTTCACCAATTATTTAGGACACCTGTTTGTATCCTAATAAGAAAGAGAAAGATAGGGTGTGAGTTTGAATGGGTGGGGAAGTGAGAGGACCTAGGAGGAATTGAGGCTTGTGGGGGACTACAATCAGAAGATATTGTATGAAAAAAAAAATCTGTTTCAATAAAAAAAAAGAAGAAAAAAGAAACTAAATACATATTGGAATTATAACAGAGTATATGTTTGCATGTGTTAGAGTGGGAGTAGAGTTCTGTGTACGCTTTCTTTTCCCTACCTTATATCTGAATGTTCCATTTCAACATATCTGGAGATGAAAATGTAACTCTATACTTATAAATAAAGATCTGCTATCCATTTGGGAACCACTAGTCTATGTTAGCTCTGCACACGGTGTCAGAACTGAAGCCTGACAAATGAGCAAAACATCAGGGGAAGCAGAGCACAAAACTTCAGGACACAAGCTATTTTATTAGGAAGTGTAAAGGTAAATGTGTAAAATATGATGACAATAGCAAAAAAAAAAAAAAGGAATGAATTGATCCAAATCATTGTTTCATGAGATTTTCGATTACAAAATGTCATTTTCAATATTGACTAGGTCCCAACTTAGAGGGAATATTGCCCAACACTTCCTGATGAAGAAGAAAACTGAGTCTGTGTTACTTAGCTATTAACAGGGAACATCATATATCTCTGTCAGTTGGGGCTCATAACCGCAAGCAAATAAATACACCCTGCTGATCTAAGCAGAGTTTGTCAGAAAACTAAGGCCTATTTGGTTTTTAGATGCTTGGGAAGCTAGAAGACTGAGCTGGGCAGAGAGGCAGGCCTAAAGGAGGCCAGGTAGCTGAAGCACGCCACACACCATATGTGGGGCCTCCACTGCTCCTCTGGGGAGCTCAAGAGATGCTGGTTTGTAGCTTCCTCCCCATTCCTGCAGTGAAGCCAATGCTTCCACAGGCCTTCCAGAAGGAATCATTACTGCCCTGTTTCTTTATGGCATCAGAACACATATCTGAAGTCAGAATCAGAGAGATCTGATCCCTGAATACAGCTTGAGTGCCTGTATCATACCAAAGTAGAAGCTGTAATGAAAAACATTTGGATTGTATAGCTAAGGTTAAAATAATTCTGACTGCCACTAAAATTCATGTGACTGAAAAGTTACTCAGCTATGAAAAGGAGAATGGTCATTCCTTATTTTTTGAGGCAACTAACTTATGGTTAGCAGGATTTTTTTTTCTGATTATTTTGTAACTGGAAATTTGTATTGGTTAGTGATTGAAAATGAGGAGATGACCACTCCAAGGTTTGGTTTGAGAAGGATTTTGGTGTAGATGTGAGGGAGACTACAGCCAGAGACATCTGAGAGAGTTCAGACTGAATTGGGCTATGGGAGGTGAGGAGAGAGAGAGAGAGAAAGAGAGAGAGAGAGAGAGAGAGAGAGAGAGAGAGAGAGAGACAGAGAGAGAGAGAGAGAGAGAGAGACAGAGACAGAGACAGAGAGACAGACAGAGAGAGACAGCCAAGAGGGCAAAGAGGCCAAGAGTGTGCCAAGAGATGAGCATGCATGGCTGACCTGGCAAGTTTATGTAGGAATGAGAAGCTGGGGGAAGGGAAGGGAAGCCCCAGGGCTGGAGAGGTTTAGGGTAGGGGCAGAGTGAGAAGTTGCTGAGAGAAGCCATAGGTTCTGAGTGAGCAAGGAGCCAAGCATGCTGCACTTCAGTATGCTAATAGATGCCACAGTTAGCTATTTGGCCTGAGTTTCTTTTGATCTGATAGAGACTTTCTTGATCAAGGTACTTGATTAAGGACCAGACTAAAGCAAAACTGAGACCCAGAAAGTCAAATGAATCTATTAGCTACAGATCTTGCATCTGTTGCACATGGTTTCATGATAGGAACTCCAAAGTGCTTTGGTAGCCCATCCCTGGGTTCTGGACACAAGCAGTCCAGAAGGCCTTTCTTGGACTGCCTATCCTCATTTCCTGAAGCTTTCCCTAGCAAATACTTTATGGTTTGAGCATCTCCAACATTTCTGGATCTCTCTTTCAGCTTTCCTTTGATCCTCACAGGTTCATCACCCTCTCAAAGGCTCTGACTCACTCATTGCCTGCACTCCTGGGCCTTTCATAAATGCCTGGGTATAATCCTCATGATTATACAATAGCTATTGTACTCTATATTGAATATCACATGGATAAGTCAAGGCCTGCTACCAACTCAAGCAGTAATATGCTGTTTTGGACCATGAGGGTAGCCCACATAGTGCCTTCAGAACTAAAACCAGTACAATTAATTCTCCAGTCAGCCCAGCACAAGCAGACAGCCCAAGGGGCTCTTTTGTCAAAAGAGAAGTTTTTCAAATGAGTTTGTAACTTTATATACTGGAATTAGAATGGAGAGCAGGATCCAGCTAATTCTGGAAATGCCCTCTAGGCATGCTTCTTATTGTTATAGTTTTAAGTGCTTAGCCTCCTATAATGACAGTAATCTCTTTAACAAGCTAAATCCCCCTTTCTGCTCACAAATTTCAGCTTGTCCCTTATCTGGCCAGATTCTGTTTTTATATTCCTCTTCCTCTTCCTCCTCCTCCTCCTCCTCCTCCTCCTCCTCCTCCTCCTCCTCCTCCTCCTCCTCCTTCTTCTTCTTCTTCTTCTTCTTCTTCTTCTTCTTCTTCTTCTTCTTCTTCTTCTTCTTCCTTTTTGTCTTCTTCCTTGTCTTCTTCATTTTCTTCTTTTCCTCACCTCCTCCTCTCTTCTTCCTCCTCCTCTTCTTCCTCCTCATAGTTTATCATTGCAGCCCTGGCTAAAGGTCTTTATTTCTCTACTTAGTTTGAGAGTACTTTTGCTAGAATAATAATCTGGTTTGCGCTTGAGATACATGTTCTCCTGGCCCTAAAGCTTCATTGAGAAACAGGCATACTTCTAGTTACTGTTGGGATTCAGAACCAGCACAAACTACTGAGGTGCATATTTAACATACCAAAGTGGACCTGGCCTCCAGGTTCTCCCAGCATCCTTTAGTTCCTACCTGGCATACCTCACCCTTCTACCATGAACTTTCCAACCCAGGGGCTGGCTTCTCCTCAAGAGACTCTTTCCTATGTAATCCAGACATTTTGATCTCTCTCCTCTTCTCTCCTCCTCTCTTCTCATTTTCTCTCTCAATGTATGTGCACACTCCTCCATTTCTCTTCCTCTTCTCCTCTGTCTCCTTCATCATGGCAACTTCCTTGGTCTTGCTCCTTGGGACCAGCGAACCTGCCAGAGAGTGGCTTCCCAATAAACCTGCCTTTATATACTTTAATCTGGTTTGAATTGACTTATTTCACTGGTGGAGAAATAACTTACCAGTTACTGTTGCAACCAGGTACAGATTCTACTACTTCTTGTTCTGTACTCTTTCAGTTTGAAGTGTGGTCTGGAGTATCTTGGCCATAATTATTTTTGGTTATAAGTATCTTTTTTGCTTAGATTTCCATTTCTTTCTCCAGATTTAGGAAGTATTCTGGTGAAAGGGTCCATGATTCTCACAAGAATGGATCCCTCCACTCCCTGGGACTCAAAAAGGATGTAAACGTAGAGTGTTTTATTCTGTAGAAGTTCAGCATGCTAGGATCTCCCATTACCAAAATAGAGAGACAACCAAGTGAGCTCACAGTCCTGATTTAAAGCACATTAGGGGATTCCGGAGTAGGGGACATTTATATTGCTCCATCTCTAGAGACATTCCATTACCAGGGTGTCGGGGGCTGGAAACTGTTGCTGAGGAAGTAGCTGAGGAAGTCTAGAAACTGCTGCTGACCCATTGTCCTTGCCTCAGGCCAGATGGTTGACTTGTCTGGACTTGTCCAGTCCTGAACTGCCAATTTGAAGCCTAGACATCTCACTGGTACAAATGAACTGAAAATTTTCTTTTATCTAGAGTTTTCAAACTAGCTCTCTCTTTTATAATAAATATCCATAGATCTTGTCTCCTAAATGTGTCCCAGTGTTTTTGAATGCTGTGCTCCTCCCACTACCATTTTTCTTCATTGGCACTTGCATGTAGTAATTACTTAGCCTTTCCTCTCAATGTCTGATACCATTTATTGTCCCTTTTCTAGTCTAATGGTTATAGTTTCTATCGAATTTTATTTTGCTTTTCAGTTTGTAATTTCTATTTATTTTCAGAATTTATCTTTTTGATGAATTTTCACCCTGCTACTGGAATGACCCTTTTACTTCATTCACTTTGCTTATGTCTCACATGTCCCCCTCTTTGACCGATGACAGTTTTTAAAATTTGAAATTTTTGTCTAGCCTTTACAACATTTCAATATGCTTACATTCAGCTATTGAAGAGTTATGAACTTTTATGGAGGAATTCCATTTTCTGCCTTTTTTTTTTAAAAAAAAAATTAAGTATTTCTTGTTTCTACATATTGTTTGAACATCTCTTCTGATTTTTTGGTTAATTTAAATTTTATTGTTTTGAGAGTTTTATACATTGTAAGGCTCCATGATTTACCAAAGAATGACACCCCAAAATTAAATAGTATGTAAATGCAGTGTTTTATTCTGCAGAAGTCCAGCACACTGAGTTCTCCCATTACCACTATAAAGAGACAAACAAGTGAGCCTGCAGGCCTGATTTAAAGCACATTAGGGGATTCCAGGGTAGGTGAGCTTTATTTTAATCAGTTGAGTCCATCTCTGTAGACATTCTAGAACTGTTACCAGGGGTGGAAACTGTTGCTGGAAGTCTGGAATTTGTTGCTGACCAATTGTCCTTGCCTCAGGTCAGGAGCTGGGCAGCATCTGAGGCTCAGACTTGCCTGGACTTGCCGAGTCCTGAATTGTCAATTTGAAGACTGTCATGGAGTCAGCCTAGTCTTCTCAACATGAGTAGTGTGTTTTTCTATCCCTCCCCTACCTCTCCTGCATCTCCCATGACTCCCTCTCAAATTCATTATCCTTTCTTTTTTAATTATTATACAAGTTTTGTGTGTGTGTGTGTGTGTGTGTGTGTGTGTATGTGTGTGTGTTGGTCTAACCAATTTCAATTGAATTATTTTTTTCTTTTCTGGTGACCACTGATTCTCCTTCTCTCTGAAGTCTACAGCTCTGCATCTGTACTGGCTTGTGAGATTACTCCCAACCACATGACAAATGATTTAATCTATTGCATGCATGTTGCTGCTTTGCAGGTTTTGTTTAGGCAACCACATGTTGAGATTTCACGGCTGTATATCCCTGCCATGTCTAAAAGACACCACATAGCAATAGGTGTTCTGGTCCTGTGGTCTTAACAACTTTTTGGTTCCCTCTTCAGGGATGTTTCCTAAGCCTCAGGTACAGTAGCTTACTATAAATGTACCAACTGGGACTGAGTACCTCATGGTCATTTATTCTGTATGTGTATGTAGTTGAGGTTTTAATCTCCACTACTTGTTTTAAGTTCTAGAAAACTTTGTTTGGGCCTTACATTGTAATTATTTAATATGGGTTTATTAATTTGAGTTTCTAAAAGGGAATTTTGTTTTTGATTCAGCATCTCTTTCTGGGTATACTATGTTTTCCTTCAATTAAAGCTTTTGTGTTTGCTTGTTTGTTTGTTTTATTGTGTTAATGGGGGAACTAAATATTAAGACAGATGAAACTGAGAACAAAGACCCAACTGTGGTCTGAACAAAAGGATGAGGGTGTGGAGGAGCAAAAGGGACAGAGCATGTGCACAGGCATGCTGCACACATGTGCATGCATTCACACACGCACACACACACACACACACACACACACTCAAAAATAAATCCTTAAAAAAATTTTAAAAATGAAGCCCCAGAATGCTGCAGACAGAGCTTAATGGTTCATTCTGGTGGGATTTTTGAAAGGCCAGAATGCTCACAGAAGCAAAAACAGTAAAAGAAAGTTTTACTGACACTTTAGAGGAAAGCAAGCACTCTACTGGGAATGGAGCTAGAGGCTATTTGTGGTATACTCTGGCAAAGGATCTGGCTACATTTTATCCATGTTTTGAGATTTTGATTGAGGCTTAACTAGTAAGTAATGGACTGTATTTGGCATAGGAAATTTCAAGACAGCATCATATCCAGACTGTGGCATGATTACTAGGTCACTGTTTTAGCCAGGTTTGTACTGAGAATTCTAGAGAAAAGCAGAGCAGAAAGACACAAAGATCACACAATTTGTTGAAAAAGTAGCATGAGCACATTTAAAACTGTCAACAATGTCTGACATTGTTTGTTTGTTTGTTTTTGGCTTTTTTGAGGCGGTTTCTCTGTATAGCCCTGGCTATCATGGAATTCACTCTGTAGACCAGGCTGGCCTCGAACTCAGAAATCTGCCTGCCTCTGCCTCCCAAGTGCTGGGATTAAAGGCGTGCACCACCACTGCCTGGCAATGTCTGACATTGTTAAAGAGATTAGGACCATTAAAGATAAACCTTGTACTCTATAGAAAGACAATTGCGTAGTTTCTTTGAGGGTTAGATTTCATCTACTGAAAGTTCCAGAATGTAAAATTGAAAACTCATTTATAAATTGAATGCGTGGAAATAAAGTACCCAAACTAGTATGTGTTGTTTAAACAAGATGACCTAAGGACATCACACAGGCACCAGAAAACAGATACAACCTTGATCCCAGGAGAGGTAGGCTACATCCTGAACTAGAAGCATAACTTGATATTTTGTACACAGTGCTGTTTTTAAGGTGCCCATAGTAAATGGATTGTGGGGCTGTCCCACAAGGCTTGTTCCAAGGTTCCAGACAAAAACTAATGAGGCCAGAACATATGTAATAGGGAGTACATAAGGGAGGTTTTGAGGGACTAATAAAGCTGTGAAGGTGGAACCTGAGTCATAGTGGAGCCCCCAGGATTTGGGAGATGTTGGACATTCGAGAAATATATGACACCTGCTGATAAAACTCAAGTGTTCAGGTACCATGTGGAGTCAATCCAAGAGAGAGACCATGTGTGCTAAAGATGGAAGGGCCATAAAGTTGGGTTCCTGATCCTGTTGGAACCTATTTTATGCCACTAGAGGGAAAAAAATCATTGGGATTTGAGGGTTAGCTAGTTTGTTGAACCAGAGGATTTAGAATTTGAAGGTTATACCTTAGCTATGTTTCTGGTGCATCTTTGTGCTTCTTGATCTATCAAAATGTGAACTGGACAATTCATTGTAAGCTATAGCCACAATGAGACAAGGTGTTCCAAAAACCATGCATTCGTTATCTTTATACAGTATATCCTATGAAACTCAAGTCCAAAAAGTTTTTCTTTGTTCCTGTCAGGTATTCAGTCATAGCAATGAGAAAGTAACTAATAGAGAGTCCTGTTTCTCAAATCCCTGTCTTTTTTATGTCATCATATTTGGTAACTTTCTCCAGGGGCAGATCAGATCCACAATGGCCACACTGAAATCAGGAGTGTAGAAGGCCATGCCAATAAGCCTTCTGTTTAGCTCTAGGATGGCTTTGTCTAAATCTTAGCAGTTCCAGTGTGTGTAAAAATGATGTTTTGGGCACATCTATGACCATAATTTCCTAGAGAGGCTATCTATAATTTTCTGGGTGATGGTAATGTTATGAAAGGTAGTCATGAGTCCTTTGCTAGTGATGAAATTGCTATGGATGGCTTGGGCCAGGGTGGCTATATAGTTGGTGATGCAGGAGGAATCCCTAAAAATCTTGAATGACCTTTTTTTATTTTAATGTTCATATTCATCATAAACATGGAGCATCAGCAGGAAGAGAAATGATGCCCCTTTTTGGGTACTCTACTTATGGACCTCAATCTTCTTCATTGTAATGAAGGCACTAGTATTCTCTCAACATACTCAAAGTATAAGTACCAAATTTGATGTTGGAAGAATCTTGTTTCTAGAAGATAGAGATGGCTATTCCATTGATAGAAGTTTCCCATTCTCATCCCCAACTGTGTCATTGCTATGGGTGTAATCATAGTGGAACATGTAGTCTACATACTTGAGGATGATGAAGGGATTATTGTTGGTAACAATAACCACTTTTTCAGAGTTGAAGGCAGCCCTAGTATGGTGGTTTGAATACGCTTGTCCCATGGAGTGGCATTATTAGGAAGAATAACCTTGTTTGAGGAAGTGTGTCACTGTGCAGGTGGAATTTGAGACCCTCCTCCTAGCTGCCTGGGAGCCAGTCTTCTCCTAGCTCCCTTCTGATCAAGATGTAGAACTCTGAGCTCCTTCAACATTATGCTTTCCTGAATGCTGCCATGATGACAATAGACTGAATCTATGAACCAGTAAGCCAGCCCCAATTAAATGTTGTCTTTTATAAGAGTTGACTTTGTCATGGTGTCACTTCACAGAAATGGAAACCCTAAGACAGAAGTGATCGGGAAAACAAATCAATGCTAAAGGTATAGAAAAACTATTCCCTGAAACAAATAATGGCAGGAAAATGTTAAATATGGGGAAATATATAGATATTCAGATACAAGATATATTTAGAACCTCAAATAGATATTATCAGAAGAGAATTTCTCCATGTCATATCATAATTAAAAAGGCAATATTATAGAACAAAGAAATTCTATATGAAGCTGTATCAGAAAAGTACCAAATCATCTACAAAGGCAAGCACACTAAAGTAACTTCAGACTTCTCAGAAGAAATTCTGAATGCCAAGAACATTTGAAATGATTTATTTAAGTTCTATAAAAAAATAATCACCAAATAGATTATTATACAAAGAAAGCTCTCACTCAAAATTGCAGAAAAATATAAAGGTTTTCCAGGATAATATAAACTAAAGCAATTTGTGTCACTGAGACAGAATTGTAGAAGACTGTAAAGGAATCAAACACCTAGAAATGAAAGAAAAATATAAGAGATAAGATTTTAGAAAAGCATAAATATTATGAGAAAATAAATGAACAAAAAATGATTAGGAAAGACTCAAATATCCATTCAGAAAGCCAGTATCATTGTCTTAATGATCCAATCAAAAGACCTAGACTGGATTAAAATAAGAGAGCCAACTGTTTATTGTCTACAGGAAACTCATTACAATGGCAAAGACATACACAGTTTGGAGGTATAAGTGTAGAAAATAATATTCTAAGCAAGTGGGACTTCAAATCAAGGAGAAGTATATACAATAATCTGGAATAGAGATGTTAACTTAAAATTGGTTAGAGGAGATAAATAAGGTCATTATACATTTATACAAAGAACATGTAACCCACCTAGAGAATATGATACGATGATTATAAATATATATGTTATAAATGTTTTACCAGCTTCTTTTAAAATACACTACAAGAAATAAAAGTATGGACAGGTCTAAATAATAGTGTCAAAGAACTAAAGTGTCTATAAATAATCCTAACAGATGATGTGAAGATCTCTACAATCAACAGTATAAAACACCGAAGAGAGAAATCAAAGACACTGTGGGGAGGGTGGTGGTGACTAGACCCCAAGTGTTAATGGATTGGAAGAACTTATGTTGATAAAATGACTGTATTACCAAAAATGAAAACAAATTTAATGTTATCCTCATCAGAATTCAAATGTAACCTTTAAATTATATTTGATAACCATCGTAACAAAATAAGACGGTGCTGTCATAAAAGACAACAAAACCAATCTAGTAGCATAGATGACCCAGAAATAAACCCAGAAAATTCCCATCTGATTTCTGTGTTAAGTCAGCTGTACCACTGAGAAAGGAATTATGTCCAGAACACTTGAAGAACTCACAAATATAATAGCAAAACTGCACATAGTTCAGGGACTAAGTGGGGAAATGAATCAGGCAGACACCTCTCAAAAGAAGTGGCACTAATGGCCAATAAACTCATGAAGTGCCCAATACCTTTAGGCATCAAAGAAATGCCAATCAAATTTACAATGAGATTGCATCTCACTTCAGCCAGAATAGCCATTATCAGGAAAGCAAGCAGTGCTGTCCTCCAAGTGGACCTGGCTGGTAGGGGATTGGTCAGGGAGGGGTCTAAGCTGGATGTTCCTGAAGCCCGAGAGTGTAGGGAGACAAACAGATAAGTGATTGAATTGAATATCACAGCACCACCAATAGACATATCATCCAAACAGAAAATTAGTAGAGAATTTTCATGGTTAATATGTAATAGAGATGGGATAGACTACTGGAAGGAATGGATATTGTATAATTTGTTCAGGCTGCAGGAAGACCTTTCTCCAGACTGCAGAGGTGATAATACATAGAACAAAACTCTGAACCCTGCTCCATACTGCTTTAGTGAGCTCCCTGCTGACTGCCAACCCCATGTTGGTGTCTTCATTTCTCATCACACACAGCTCACAGTACAGTTGGTGAGACAACAGTAGATAGTATATAGAACTGAGGTTCTATATAGGCTTTTGTATATTGGCTTTTATATAGAACTGAGGTTGTATATAGTTTTCTTTTCACAAGTTTCTATGAAGTTCTTATGTTATTGGTGACTTACATTAGACACTGTTGGTTTTGTCATTTTATCCCAAAGAAATAATTTACAGTAAGCTTTAAGAGACTTTGTTATTTTATTTTCCTATTAAGCAAACATGCTAAAATGCTTCATGAAATCAATATTAATCTCAGGACTGCAATATTGTTGCATAACAATGAGAATGAGCATATTTTTCTTTAGTATAAAGTAATAATATAATAATATAAAATAATATAAAAGAGACAGAGGAGAAAAATCTGCTTGACTTTAGAAAACATTCAACAGTTGCAGTAACTGCTGTGGTTGCAGATACTTCTCTGGATTTAAACAAAACTACCAATATTTGTTCTCAGATTGCTCTTGCTAACAGCTCCTACCTTGGCTCCATCTCATAATGGTTCAAAAGGGGCTGCATAAATAAGTGTTGTGTAATGGTACTGGTATGCGTTTTGGGACTCCAGGATATTATTTCTTACCTTCTCATCATATTTCATTATGGATTTTGATTTTTACAAAAGCAGTGACCCCAGTAAAGTGGATCCCCAAAGCAACCCTGATTATTCCAGACTTGGCAGAGCTCCTGGAAGTATCTCTGTGTGAGAAACTGGAGGTGGGTGAGCTCACAGAATTGGCAAGTGGGTGGCTCTGGAACTGAAGGTAGGATAACAATGGAGATGTTGGCATGGATAGATGAGGGTGGTCAACATGAGAAGGAATAACTAGGTTCTGTGAACACGCAGGTAGTCAGTTAAAAGCATTGCTGAATTCTGAAGCTTATTAAATGCTGGAGAACACAAAACAGCTATAAATGCATTCAAATCTTAAAGCAGTTAGACTAATTTTTAGTCACAATCTGGTCAGTCTGAGACAGTTTGTCTAGGCCGCAAGCAGTTCCCTGTTGCTTTTCTTTCTGAATATTAAGAGACATCTAAAAGTCTGAAACCAAGGAATAAAATCAAACTTTAAGACATTGGTCATTAGATAACGCTTATAAATTTTGTCTACAAACTTGAATCTAAAGAGAATACCAAGTTGTTAAATTAATTTTTCCATTCTTATATTTCTTCAGGTTGGTTGGGTCATATTTTTGGAGGGTAGGGAATCTAAAATTTCTTTAGTATATTGGGAATCTAGACATCTGGAGAAGAAATTCATTATTATTACTTTAATTATTTTTTCTATCTGTGTTCTTCCTAGGAATGATTGTAAAAAGTTCACAAAAGATTCTTAGAACATTTAGACATAGTATGGTGTCATTTGATATGTCACCAAAACACAGTAGAGGCCAAATGCTTTAGCTACGTCACTACGCAGAGCAGCACACTAGTAGGCTCCCTTCTCCTGGCTAAGATCAAAACATTTTCACCCAGCATCTAACACGTTGTCTTTGGCACTAAGGTGGTGAGGCAGTGAAATCTGAGTATAATTGACTCTGAGTCTGTGAGTCTCATTTTCTTGGCTTTGTCTCACAAGCACCCCACAACCATCCACTGGTCCTCCAGTACTCTGCTAACTTTCCCACCATCTCTACATAGAGAGTTTCTGTAAATTCACACTTTCCATTTTAACAGCCAGAATATACAAATACTTTCCAATTGACACTCAGCTTAGAAAGACTTCTTATTTTTGAAGAACTGGGTGGAAGGAATAAAAGTTATAAAGACTGAATGAAGCCTAAGACTTTTAGGATTTAAATTGGATAAAGATAAATATCACCCCAAACTAAGTAACTACCTTTACCATAGTTGCAGGTGGCTTCTCAGTATGCCTTAATTCTAGCACAACTGGAACATTCTTTTGTTTTAGGATAAAATGTTCTATAGATGTCTGTTAAATCTGTTTGGTCCATAACTTCTGTTAGTTACACTGTGTCTCTGTTTAGTTTCTGTTTCCCTGATCTGTCCATTGATGGAAGTGGGGTGTTGAAGTCACCCACAATTATTGTGTGAGGTGCAATGTGTGCTTTGAGCTTTAGTAAAGTTTCTTTTATGAATGGGGGCATCCTTGCATTTGGAGCATAGATGTTCAGAATTGAGAGTTCTTCTTGGTAGATTTTTCCTTTGATGGGTATGAAGTGTCCTTCCTTATCCTTTTTGATAACTTTAGGTTGAAAGTCGATTTTATTGGATATTAGAATGGCTACTCCAGCTTGTTTCCTGTGACCATTTGCTTGGAAAATTGTTTTCCAGCCTTTTACTCAGAGGTAGTGTCTATCTTTGTCACTGAGATAGGTTTCCTGTATGTAGCAAAATGTTAGGTCCTGTTTAGGTATCCAGTCTGTTAGTCTATGTCTTTTTATTGGGGAATTGAGTCTATTAATATTAAGAACTATTTAGGAAAAGTGATTGCTGCTTCCTGTTATTATTGTTGTTAGAGGTAGAATTATGTTTATGTGGTTATCTTCTTTTTGGTTGTTTAAATAAGGTTATTTCTTGCTTTTTCAAGGGTGTAGTTTCCCTCCTTATGTTGGAGTTTTCCACTTATTATCCTTTGAAGGGCTGGATTTGTGGAAAGATATTGTGTAAATTTGTTTTTGTCATGGAATATCTTCGTTTCCACATCTATGGTAATTGAGATTTTGCTGATTATAGTAACTTGGGCTGGCATTTATGTTCTCTTAGGGTTTGTATGACATCTGTCCAGGATCTTCTGGCTTTTATAGTCTCTGGTGAAAAGTCTGATGTAATTCTGATAGGTCTTCCTTTATATGTTGCTTGACCTTTTTTCCTTACTGCTTTTAGTATTCTTTCTTTGTTTTATGAATTTGGTGTTTTGATTATTTCTGATCCAATCTATTTGGAGTTCTGTAGGCTTCTTGTATGTCCATGGGTATCTCTTTCTTTAGTTTAGGGAAGTTTTCTTCTATAATTTTGTTAAAGATATTTACTGGCCCTTTAAGTTGGGAAACTTCAATCTCTTCTATACCTATTAGTACTCTTAGGTTCGGTCTTCTCATTGTGCCCTGGATTTCCTGGATATTTTGGGTTAGGATCATTTTGCATTTTCTTTGACTGTTGTGTCAATATTTTCTATGGTATCTTCTGCACCTGAGATTCTCTCGTCTGTCTCTTGTATTCTGTTGGTGATTCTTGCATCTATGGCTCCTGATCTCTTTCCTGGGTTTTCTATCTCCAGAGTTGTCTACCTTTATTATTTCATTATTGTTTCTACTTCCATTTTTAGATCCTGGATTGTTTTGTTCAATTCCTTTACCTGTTTGGTTGTGTTTTCCTGTAAATCTTTAAGGAATTTTTGTATATCCTCTTTAAGGACTTCTACCTGTTTACCCATGTTCTCCTGTTTTTCTTTAAGGGGGTTATTTATGTTCTTCTTAAAAATCCTCTATCAGCATCATGAGATATGATTTTAATTCCAAATTTTGTTTTTCCAGTGTGTTAGCGTATCCAGGACTTGCTATGTTGGGAGAATTGGGTTCTGATGATGCCAAGTAGCCTTGGTTTCTGTTGGTAAGGTTCTTGTGCTTGCCTTTCACCATCTGGTTATCTCTGGTGTTAGTTGGCCTTGCTGTCTCTGACTGTTGAGCTTGTCCCTCCTGTTGGCCTTTAAGCCTGTGTTAGCACTCCTGGCAAGAGCAGCTCTCTCATGCACACAGTTTGGGTGTGGAGGGCTGTGAAACAGCCTTAGTTCTAGGGAGTAGATGGAGACCAGAGGGATCCTGTTCCAGCTACTCTACTTTTCCTGCGCCCCATGCGCTCCTGGCTGGTCCTACTTTGAACAGTTATTGGAGAGAAAGTTATGATCTCACCTCTGAGCCTGAGAGTGAGAGCATTCCTGAGAGACCAGCTCTCTTCTGGCAGAACCGGTATACAAAAGGCTGTGGAACAGCCTCAGCTCCCTGGGGCAGATGGAGACCAGAAGATGCTCACAATTTCTTGAAACTCCAGTTCCAGAAGTTTGTTGCCCTCTAGTTTCTCTGGGCAACCGCAGGCATATGGTGCACATAAACACCATTCCCCTCCCCCCCAAACACACACGCACACACACATAATAAATAATTCTTAAAAAAATTGTTCAGTTGATATCCCTGGGAGGTCTGCTCTCTTCTAATGGAAAACAGAGGAGGAGTGGATCTGGGAGAGGAGAAGGTTACTAGGAGATATAAAGGGAGGGAAAACTGTAGCCGGGATGTAATATATGAGAAAAGAATAAATAAATAAATAAATAAATAAATAAATAAATAAATAAATAAATAAACTTGGTTTGAATGAAAAATCATATCCAGCTCTGTGCAGTCAACATATATTGTCATCATAAATAGCTTATAAAATCTGGAACCTGTGTTATATTTTATATTAGTCCAAATATATTTTGACTTCTGCTTTTCAGAAACCTGAAAAATACACATTAGTGATACTTTGAGTTATGTATGAACATCACAGCAGTAGGGGAATTCCATCCAGAGTAAAGAAAAGCATGGATAAAACTGTGACCCAATCAATCCTCAACGTGAGAATTTAAATGCTAGAGTCTGTAGTTGATGACTGTGGCAATTACTATTATAGACTCGACAGTACAGAGAATCACCTAGGAGATCGACCTCTGGTCATGCCTATGAGAAATTACCCTGATTAGGTTAACTGAATAAAAGACCACCATAATGAAGACCAGCACCATTTCCTGGGTTTGGATCCTGGCCTGCATATGAAGGGGACTAGCTGACATTCAGAGTCACAGCTCTTTCTGTTTCCTGGCTGTGGACAATGTGAGCATCTGCTTTAAGCTCCTGATGCTTTGACTTCTCTGGGATGATGTACTGTGCACCCTCAGACTGTGAGCCACACAAAAGCTTTTCTTTTTTAGAGATTTTTTTTTGTTGTTGTTATTGTATTTTTATCACAGTCACAGGACAAGAAGCTAGTGTAATAAAAGGACAGAAATGATACTTCCTCTGAGTTACCTAGTATGTGAACATTTACAGGTCTGGTGAGACACTGTGGGTTCTGATTACTGTCTAGTTCACAGTATTTGGAAGAAGGTGTACATCAACAGCATTTTTAGACATGCAGGCTTCCTATGCATCTGATGATCTGAGCATTGTTACTTGTTTTTCTGAGCTCTGCTGCTCAGCGAATCTGGCACCATGTGGTCTGAGGTACCACATAATGTCTCTTATTAGGTACAATCAGTCTCTCTAAACATTATCCAACCCCCTGCGCAACAAATTTCCCCTCTCCTCTAGGTGTTAGGACTTCCATTCTCTGCTGTATGGGTAGCAGCATGGTCGTGGTACTATATTGCATATTTTCAAAGTTTTCCATCCTCCTTAAATTCTGTCCCTTAGTTACAATTTTTCATCCTGTAAGGGATGTTGCCTTGGTTTCCTGGACATGATATAATCACCCTAAATCATTTTCTTTTCTTGTTTAATATTTGGAGATATTACTTATCCAGTCTGGTAAGTTTATGATTCAAGAGTATAAGGTTGTCTATCTCTCTGCTAAAGATTCCCAAATATATCTCTGCAAAGAAATAGTTTCCCTGAATTCCAGATTTATGTACTTAGTATAGCATAAGCCATCAGTGTCTCACACACAGACTTGTGGGATTTATCCTCCAGATGCTGAAAGCTGTGTACAATGCAAAGTTGCTAATATCTACCTGTGGTCTTTTTTCTGGCTGTGGAATATTTACCATGTACATGGGGACAATTAGCAGATATGGGGACTGTAATGACTACAGACATAGCTGTCAAACACAACATAGAGATTGAATGTTTACACAATCCCAGTGACTAATCTCAAGGAACAACAATTGCAAGGTGCATCCTATATTTACTTTAATTTAAATATCCTGTTTACTCCAGAGTTATCAGTGCACTCTTATTTAATTTTCTTTCAATCAGTGGTGTCCTTAATTTTCTACTCATTAACCTACTGGTGTCTACCCAGAATAAGCTCCAAAGTAAACCACTCATATTCAAATCCTTGAGAATCTGTTTATGGAAGAACACAAAGAAAAATGCTTGGCAAATGACATGACTTTTCCACATAGAAGTTTCCTTTCTGTTTCTATGATAGAATGTGGTGACAAACAGCAACTAGAGAAGGAAGAGATATTTTTGTTTTGTTCTTTGTTTCTTGTTTAAATTTCTAGTTCACAGTCCATTATGACAGAAGTAAGTTTGGGAAGTCAGGGAAGAGACTTAAAGCAGAATCCATAGGGAAGCAGTGTTTGCCCACTTGATCTCTGACTCATTCACAAGCTAATGCTCAATTCACCTCCTTGAACAGACCAGGACCACATGTTTAGGGAATGGTACTGCCCTCAGTGGTCTGTACCCTCCTACGTCAATTACCAAACAAAACAATCCCTTACATATACCATAGTCACTCAACACTCAATTGAGATATTTTTCCCAGGCGAATCTAAGCTGTGTTGCACTAACAGTTAATACTGACTTGGACAGATAGTTCATATACACCTTCCTCAATAATAACTCAAAAACAATCTCATTACTTAAAGAAAAAAATCTTTAATCTGTAATTTCTCATCTATGCCAATCTAACCAAAGTATCAAAGCCCACATTCTATACCTCAGAGATAAATCAGTGAGAAGTTCTGTCAATATTCTGAGAACATTTCTCAAATCCGTGCTTTCCATTTCAAACTTACTTTTTTTCTATATTTAGGTTTTCATCATATCTGTGGTGCAGTTAGAATTCTCCTTGACTAGAGCTTTCATCTTGGAAATGAATAGAATTTAGAAAGACATCTGGTCATTTTAATACTGAAAAAGGAAAGAACTTAGAAGGAATGATACTGAAGTTATTTTCACATATATTGAGCTGGGACAGTCTATACAATATATAACGGAACTGGTTAGTAGTCTGTGGTTATGGGACAGTAAATAGGAACTTGGTCTTATTTGGGGAGTGTATGTGCATATGGAAGGCATAAAAATGTGAGCACTTTTCAAGGGAGAGCATGCAGAGTACACAGAAAGATCCAAAGGCTGAATATGAAGAACAAGGCTTCTAAAGATGTGGTGGTTTTAATGAGAATTTAATGAGAGTAGCCCTTATAGGTTTATATATTTGAATTCTTGGTCTGCCAAGGGTAGAACTGTTGAGGACGATTAGAAAGGTATGATTTTTTTTGGAGGTGGTGTGTCACTCAGGTGAGTTTTGGGGTTTTATAATCCTAGCCCATTCCTAGCCAGCTCTCTCTTTATCCCTGCTTCATCCTGTGGATCAGATGTAAACTCCCAGCTACTGCCCCAGAGCTATGCCTGTCTGCCTGCTGCTATAATCTCCAATATGGTGGTTGTGAACTAACCTTCTGGAACCCTATATGTTGTCTTTGCCACAGTGTTTTGTAATGGCAATAAAAAAATAACTAAGGCAAAGGGTAACAACAAAATATGACTTAGCAAAGGAAATTGTGTAAGAACAACATAAAACATGTGAGAGAAACCATAATGAAGAAAATGAAGATGTTGTGAAAGTTGAGGTAGAAGTAAAACATCTTACTTGGTGCTGACTTCTGGGTGAGACATCACCTAGCAATTCTATATAAATCACAACTCTCTGTATTCTACACTGTATATTTTCAATGAATATGTTTTTTATCTTTTATTTATTTTTGTCATGTCTCACTAAAATCTACTTAATCATGTAATATTTAACATCTAAAATATTTCCCGGAAAATAATGAACAGTCAACAAATATTTGTGAAATAAGTGGAAATGAGAATTACCTTTTCTGTGGATGCTGTAGAGTGCTTTGTGACAATGATCAGTAAAAGCAATGGAACCTTGTGATCAATACTGACTGGCTGAAGCACTAATGTCATGAGTAGTTACAACTAAAAATTCAAAAGTACCCTAGCCTGCTGCTTTGTTAACCATCAATTTGTAGCAATCCTGTACTTTTGTAAAATATACTGTAAACTGCAAAACCATTACATTACAAGGCTAGAGAGACTGTCCAGTGATTTAAGGCACAATGTTTGCAGAGGACCTGGATTTGTTTACCAAAACCCATTTGGTGGTGGCCCATAAGGGTCTGTTACTCTAGTTGCAGGGAATTTGACTCCTCTTCTGACCTCCATGGGCACTGCATGCAGAGTATGCAATACATACATACAAGGAACACACACACACACATACACACACAATACACATATACAATAAATCTATTTTTGTCTTTAAAAAGTTATATTTTTATTAAGTTAAATATGAGTATGTATACCTTAAAGGCTTCAACTTCTTTCCTGTGTTACTGAGGCCATTGTTCATACTTTTCAGTCATTTTTTCTCTCATTTTCTCATTTTAATCATACAAATATCAGTTCTTCAAATGCTTAAAATTAGTTTTCTTTTTCTGATTGGATTGGTTGGGTATCTTTGACAAAAATCAAATGAACATTAGTTGGACATTGTGACACACATCTGAAATCTCACTTACTTGGGAGGCTGAGGGAAGAATACAGTGTGTTTGAGGACAGCCTTAACAACTTTACAAGATACTATCTCAAAAATAAAGCAAACAAACAAACAACCAAACAAACAAAAAGCAACTTATCAAATTCAATTTCTACAAAAATTGGGAGTACTGCTGTTTTTTGGAGGCTGTATTCATCAGTTTGATAAAATAGGTAAATTTATTTTTAAGGATGGTAAAGTTTGTGATCAGGATTTCAATTGAGTCCATGGTTATCTGGCTCTTTTGTTTTGACCTCCAAGTGTGGTAGAATCTCATGGTAAAAGAGTGAAGATGATTTCATGACAGTTAAGGAGAGGGAGAGGGAAAAAGAGAGGTTTTTTCAAAGAAATTTTGTTTTGAACTATTGCCTCTAATCAGGCCCTTTCTATGTTTCTGGCATCTTCTGATAAAGTCATGAAATTATCAGTTTATCAATAGTTCAACCCATTTATGAGTTAATGTTCTCATAATTCAAATATCTTTTAATAAAACCAACAGCGAGAAGTCAAGCCTTCAGTAGGCAAGCCTTTGGGAAGGATACTTTATATCTGTCTTAGGGTTTCTATTCCTGTACAAACATCATGACCAAGAAGCAAGTTAGGGAGGAAAGGGTTTATTGAGCTTATACTTCCACACTGCTGTTCATCCCTAAAGGAAGTCAGGACTGGAACTCAAGCAGGTCAGGAAGCAGGAGCTGACGCGGAGGCCATGGAGGGATGTTTCTTACTGGCTTGTTGGGGTGAATTGTAGTGGCTATTCCTGGTTGTCAACTTGACTATATCTGGAATAAACTACAATCCAGAATTGGAAGTTTACCTATGATCCTAATCTGGAGGCTCAGAGATACAAGTTTCTGACCTGGATCTTGGCATGGAGATCTTGAAGCATATGGCTATGAATTCCAGAAGATTAAGACAAGGAGATCTCTGAATTCAAGATCATCTGGGATTAAAGGTGAGGTGGCACATGCCTTTAATCTGGGCCACACCCTCTGCTGGAGACCTGCATAAGGACATTGGAAGAAGGAAGACTCACTCTTCCTTGCCTCCTTGCCTCATGGGACTGAGAAACTGCTAGATCCTTAGACTTCCATCCACAGCTGCTGCTGACCATTGTTGGGGAGTTAGACTACAGACTGCAAGTCATCAACAAATTCCATAAGTATATAGAGACTACCCATATGTTCTGTGACTCTAGAGAACCCTGACTAATACAATATCTAAACCATAACAAATTACATTCAGTCAATGGATCAGTTAAAGAAAATTGACAGTTTAGTCTTGTTCCATGTCTCCATTTATTTACTTTTTTATTTATTAAATTATTTTATTTATTTACATTCAAAATGTTGCCCCCTTCCAAGTTCTTCACTCCATTCCCCCTCCCCTTTGCCTCTGAGAGAGTGCTCCTCCCAAGCACCCACTCCCTCACACACACATACACTCACACACACACACACACACACCACCACCACCACCACCACCTCCCCCACAGCACCCTCTTCCCTGAGGCATCAAGTCTCTGTAGGATTAGGCACATCCTCTCCCACTGAGGCCAGAAAAGGCAGTCATCTGCTAAATATGTGTGGGGGTGGGGGATGGGAAGCCCATGTATTCTCTTTAGTAGGTGGCTTAGTCTCTGTGAGCTCTGAGGGGCCTAGGTTAGTTAATACTGTTGTTCTTCCTATGAGGTTGAGATCCCCTTCAATTCCTTCAGTCTTTCCCTTAACTCTTCCATAGAGGTCCCCTACCTCAGTCCAGTGGTTGGCTGTACATATCTGCATCTGTCTCAATCAGGTGTTGGTAGAGCCTCTCAGAGGACAGCTGTGCTAGGTTCCTGTCTGTAAGCATATAATAGTGTCAGACCTTGGTGCCCACCCATGAGATGGGTCCCAAATTGGCTGGTCACCTGATCGCCTTTCTTTCAGTCTCTTCTCCATTTTTGTCCCTGCAGTTCTTTAGACAGGACGAATTCTTGGTCAGAAATTATGAAGATGACTGTACTGGCTGGTTTTGTGTCAACTTGACACAAGCTGAAGTTATCACAGAGAAAGGAACTACAGTTGAGAATATGCCTCCGTGAGATGCAGCGCTAAGGCATTTTCTCAATTAGTGATCAAGGGGGTGAGAGACACTTGTGGGTGGTACCATCCCTGGGCTGGCAGTCTTGGGTCCTATACGAAAGCAAGCTGAGCAAGCCAGGGGAAGCAAGCCAGTAAGAAATATCCCTCCATGACCTCTATATCAGCTCCTGCTTCCTGACCTGCTTGAGTCCCTACTTCCTTTGGTGATCAAAAGCAATGTGGAAAGTGTAAGCTGAATAAACCCTTTCCTCCCCAACTTGCTTCTTGGTCATGTTTGTGCAGGAATAGAAACCCTGACTAAGACAGTGGCCATCTCTCCATTGGGGTCCCTGTCTATCTGATGGAGGTGGTCTCTTCAGGTTCCATTTCCCTACTGTTGGATGTTTTGGCTAAGGTCATCCCCACTGAGCCCTGGGAGCCTCTCACATCCCAGGTCTTTGGGACGTTCTAGAGATTGCCACCAACCCCAAGCCCTCGCAGCTGCATATTTTTATTTACTCTCCTGGTCATTGACTTCTTTAATTCCTCAACAGTGTATCTCAGTTTCCTAGAAAAATTTATTTCTTAGCATTGTATGCTTTCAATGTCATCGAAGAGAATGTTACTAGCACAATTTCAACTGTTTATTCCCAGTGTGTATGGATGTAATATATTCACCAGTCTCCCATGTGTGACCTTGCTTCATTTCCGTATTCATTTGTTGATAGTTTGTGAATTCATTAGTATTTTCACTGTGAAGAAACTTGTATTTTTAAAGATCATTTTACCCGTTCCTTTTGGATATTTGTGTCTTCTGCTTATGGGTCTCCATCATCATGCCAAGCAGACATGGAGGATGCGAATTTTTGACTTTCCCTTATTGTCTGGACAAAAGTTCCTCTTCCATTAAGTGTGACATTAGCTTCAGGGTTCCAAAAAACCCTTTATTGTGGCAAGACATTTTATCAAATACAGAACTAGTTTGCTGAGTTACTTTGTTTTGAATTATGGCTGGGCGTTGAATTTCTTAAAAGTGTTTTGATAATCTTTTGAAATGATTATAGTACTTCCCCAAATATGGTGAATATAGAAAACAACATAGACTGGTTTCTAGGTCCTGCATTCCTGGAATAAGGTTAAGGATACTGACAGTTTCCACGTGATGTTAGATTCAATGGTTTTTTGTTTATTTTATTTTATTTTCTTAATATGTTATGTGTATGTACAAGAGAGATATTTCCTTTTGGGGAAATTAAAGATTTTCTCAAATTCTGTTGATAGTTACACAAAATTTTTAAAGCAAGTTGGAATATTTCCTTTCATATTTGAATTTTAGATTGGCAGTAATTACACAAATTTATTTTTAAGATGAATGTGGCATTTCTATAAATACACAAAATATACAACAATCAAATTCAAGTTATATTTTCACATCCTTATCAGTTCTTTCTTATTGGGGACTTTGAGCTCCTTTCTTTTAGCTCTTCATAAAATGTGTATTATTAGGACAGTAGTCATCCTACTGTGCTTGGAGCGTTATTCTATGTTGTTAGAATAGTAGTCATCCTACTGGGCTCAGAGCAATAGAATGTATTCCTCCTATCTAGCTGTTTTCATTCCTTTGTTCTGGACTCTCTCTCTCTGCTCCCTAACCAGTAGTAATTAATATGCGACTTTTAGATAGACATTTTTAGCTTCAATATAATAAAGAACACATGTAGCATTTATCATTCTGAGTTTTGGTCATTACACTTAGGTTGTGTTTATGCTGGTTTTTTTTTTTTGTCAATGTGACACAAGCTGGAGTCATCTGAGAAGAAGGAATTTCAGTTGAGAAAATGCTCCCATCAAATTGGCCTGTATTTTTTTGATTGATGATTGATTTGGAAGGGTGCACCCTACCATGGTGATGCCTTCCCTGGGCTAGTGGTCTTGAGGTATATAAGAAAGCAGGCTGAGCAAGCCAGTAAGCCTACTTCTCAATGGTCTCTGCTTCCGTTTACACCTCTAAATTCTTGCCTTGAGTTCTTAACACTGATTTTCCTTCATGATGAAGTATCATCAGGATACATAAACTAAATCTCCTTTCCATGTTGCTTTTGGTCACTGCTTTAGTTAGGGTTCTATTGCTGTGCAATACTGATACCAGGTCACACAACTCATGAAGGAAAACATTTCATTGGGGCTCACTTATAGTTCAGAGATTTAGTCCATCATTGCTGAAGCAGGAAGCATGGTAACATACAGGCAGATATGGTGTTGGACAGGTAGCTAAGAGTTCTACATCTTGATCCACAAGCTTCAGGAAGAGAATTGAGACACACTGAGACCTTAAAGCCCTCCCCCTTAGTGACAAACTTCCTTTAACCAAGCCACAATAAATCCAATTGCAAAGCATCTAATTATGCCCATAACAGATATGGCACTATTGCAATACTATGTACATTTTGCTTAGTGTGCTAGTATTGTCATACACAGGGTTCATAATCAAGCAGGACTGCTTGAGACAGTTCTCCAAGTAGCCCTCCTGGTGCCTTCAGGCTCTGCGAACTCCACTCAGTAAGGAGTGAGCTAACAACTTCAGTTTGATTTCTCTACATCCTGCAAAAATGCTTTCAGTGTCTTCAGCCACAGACCTCACCCTGTGATTCTGGGATACAACCAACAACAATGGCAATAGCATTTATGGTTTATGGTACCTCAGGGACCTCCCTAGACAAGTCATGAGTAAGTATCCCATCCCCAGAACTAGAATTTCTTCCTGACATGGTAACTCTTGAGAGAACCTTTCCCAATCTGTGCAGACTGCCTTTGTCAATTAAACTCATCTACTCTTTTTTATTATTCCTCCAGGTCCTTTTTTTTAAAGAGTTGTAAAACACTCAAGTTTTAGCATATGTAAATCTTTTGGCAGAGGGTTGACAGGATCTCTGGAATCTCACTCTTGTCTGCTCTAAGCAAGTGCCAGTTAGTATGGGATAGCCAAGAAGATTCTAACAAGAAACATTACCAAGGACTGCTGCAACATGAAAACATCTCATCACTTGTGTGATCTATTTTGTTAAGAGATAAATATTGGGTTCAGCAGCACAGACAAAAGGTACTACTCCATCTAGCTGTGTTTTAGCTATGCCTACTCTCTGGGAGCTAGCCAGTTTCTTCATCTTTGGGTGTTGCTAATGCTGTTGGAGTTAGTACACCAACTCTTATTGTCTCAAAGAAGTCTGCTTGTGCTGCTTGGCTTGGCATAGGCTCAAAAGGTGCCGTGCCTGCCACTGGAACTGGATCCTCAGTTCTGATAGGCTCTGAGCCAGCACCATGACCACACTGGACTGCTGAGGGATTCCTAGCTGTGTGAACAATTTCTACTCTCAGTGTACTCTGGGGAGATAAATGCCCAGCTGTAGAATCAGTTTGATTTTTTTCCATCGGTGCTACTATCATTTATGTCTTCTGTGAACCGTTGCTCAGAGTTAAAAATCTCTCCAAAGCCTACCAGGACAGCAGTTGTCTCTCGGTTAACTTTTATACCATAGGAACTCCGCCTCAACACAAATCTTGTCACATTTATCCTTAAGTGACCTGGACAGGCCCAGTTGTCTACTTTGCCCTTTGCTTATTCCTTGTTGATTTTTTTCACTTTATGAACCTGGTTGTTGTGCCAGTCAGAGTCATTCAAGTCTGCTGGGGCCTTCAATGCATTATAGGGATCACATAACACCAGGAGGCTTAGCACAGTCACTAAGGTTCCATAGCAGTCTCAAAGTCAATGCAGAATTAACTCTTAGTTTTCTTGTGAGCAGTTATATATATAGCCTAGTGACTCGTTCATCATAAACAACCTTTCTCATGTTCAGCTCTCTTAGCAATCGATATCCTTCCTCTGTTGGCTTCCAGTCCTTGATATTTATTAAGGTAATCAAGGGCTTCTGGTGGGTGGTTCATAAAAGTCAGTCTTACTGGGATTGATTTCTCTTGTATTACAAGGTATCCAATGGTCCACTCTACATTGTGGACTTTTCCTTCTCTCTGGATGAAAGCTTGAGAAGACAGCATGCCAATGCTTCTAGTTCATCTTCTTCCTTTTCCACCTCTACCATGGCAGAAGCTAATGCAGAGGATGAAATCCATGTGTCTTTCTATTGTAATTATTCCTTCTTGGAGGCTAGTTCTTTCTGCAGATGGCTCAGCCTGAGTTGCATGTTTGACTGCCCTTAGCAGAAACCTCAAGACAGCAATACAGTCTGCTTATGATCCTATCCTATACACCATATCTGTCAGATTGGAATAAAATTTTTAGTCCATCTACTCTTTTGGAGTTACCCTATACTCACATGTTGGGTCACATTTGTCAGTAAGGCATGCCATTCTATACTATGTAGTGAACCATGAGATTCTCTTGAAGGATACTCCACTCTCAGACAACTTGGCTTTGGTTGCATGTCCTATTACCTCTCACAGGGAATGTGCATTCACCATTTCAGAAAGAGGTATAGCACCTCACACCACGTGGAGGACCCATTTTACATTAGTCATTCTGCCACAACTAGAAGCAGATGTCCCTATTTACACAAAAGCAGAATAAGATTTGAATTAACAGGTATTACCTCTAAAGACTGACTCAGTGTGTCTTTGTGGGGACTCAGGAGTTTTAGTAGCATCCCCTCCCTGTCCTAGTGTCATGATCCTGCCTGTGTAAAGAGGATAGGAAAATAATACCATCTGAAGTTTATATCATTGTGATGAAAGTCATATCAAAGGCCAAAATATCAACATGACCATAACTCAAGTAATTCAGTTTTAGTTAAGAAAATTGACCAGCAATAGCAGAAACACAAGCCTCTTAGAGACTGGCAGAGATCTGATTAGAATCCTGGACCACAGAAACAATAACAAAAAAACTGCTGTTTGAAATAGTAACTGGAAGTAACTGAAAACAGAAGAGGATGGTGCTCCAGCCAGACAGAGAAGAGGCTGGTCGTCACAGGTTAAGGAGGCTTGTCTCTAGCTTTGGCCTCTTGCCACACTCAGCATAGAACTTGAGAGCAAACTTAAAGCCACAGGGACACAGATATCCTATGAGGTCTGGTGCCATATTTCGCACCTCAAGAGCTTTGTGGCCAAGTCCTTCCCCAGGCACTCTGGGCTTTGCTAAACAGAACAGCCATGTTTCTTGGCAGTTAGTCCTGTTTATGTCAACCTGGTTTTGAGAGCTGTCTGGAAGAGCAAAGGGATTTACAGTTGGAAGGAGATGAAAGATTGGAGAAGCCATAGATCTTACCCAAAGAGGACCTATTAAAGACATTTTGCCTCATCATAGATGGTCTCCATGCCAACTTGTAAAATAAGAACATCTAAAGTCAGATTTATAAAAAGACAGAAGGGCGTATAAGAAGACATCAGCAAAATCTCCTTCCCCAGAAGGTACAGATAAAATTTACACAGCTGTGTTGTCATGTCGCAACTGCCATTCAGTAACTGACAAGTTTTGTAGACTTTTTCTTAATCTTTTATTGAAATAATTTTCCCAGAGACTGATTTCCTAAATGCTTAAGTTTGCTGAGTTTTGCATCTTCCAGCTAAGTCACTGCATCTAATCTCAATGTAGGTTTCAAAGACAAAGTTGAGAATAAGTAGGCACAAATCATTTCCTATACTATACAAAAACAAAACTAAAAAAATAAATAAATAAAAATATGCCTCACCCCCATATACACACAAATCAATGCCTAGTTAGCTACAGCTTCCAAGGTGAACCATAGGTTGTAGGTCTCAAGTCCCTCTGGCCCTTTTCTGTTTTTATAAGTCCCTCTAAGAACCACTTCAATACGTTGACAGATCTATACATCACTGTCCCTAGAAGTGCCTTTATTAGATCCCCAAAAAGTTGCTATTGAGGTTCCCTTGTAACACCCCTCCCATCTCACCTTCTGCATCTAGTTGCCAAACCTCACTGCAGGGTACATAGCAGGAGGGGGTGGGTAGGGTGCTGTCATGTGGAATCACAAATGAAAATATCAGCCAGTTCTAAAGGCACCAGATTATCTCCCTAGTTCAAATTGCCAGCCCCTGTCAAGGATTGACTCTGTGTTTCCTGATGTGTTGAAAGTAGCTCTGTGATGAAAGGAAGATAATGCCCCCATCCAGCTGAAATTCTGAACTGGATACCCCAGGGGAGGTTTGTATACAGTCTTTGGCTCATCATGATAAAGACTGGCTGCTGACAGCTCATCAACTTTGACTTCTGGCAAAGACTCCAAACTGGCTTCCTCCCTCCCATCAGCCCCTTCTCCCAAGTTCTTCCATCTCTCCTTTTCTACTCATTTCTTCCATTACTTAGAAATAGAGGGTTTCCCTCTGAAAGCAGCTCTATGCCCAAATTAGCATTCGTCTGCCGATTTACCATAGCTGATTTAAAATCATTTTGTCTCTAATATTTACAAAGCAGCTGATAGCTATTGATTACTCTGCAAAAAGTAAGAATGCAGAAGCAAGCAAACAGTTGGTGATCTGATGGAGTAAGTCTTTTTTTTTTCTATTTTTAATTGAAAAATGGACTTTTTTCCACAATATATTCAGATTATGGTTCCCTCAATAATTCTTCCCAGATCCTTCTCTCTTCCCCTTTTACCCAAATCTCCAACCTTTCTTTTTCTCTCTCATTAGAAAACAGATGACTAACAAATAATGAAGATGATGATGATGATGATGATGATGATAGTAATATAGGATAAATTAAAAACAAACCAGAATAGGACAAAACAAACAAAAGAAAAAATAGTTAAAGGAAAAAGCACTATAAACACATATGTATGTGGAGGCACACATCTCATCTCACACACAGAAATCCTATAAAAATTACAAAAATAAAAACCATAATGTATGTGATAAAGATCCATCTGAAAGGTTAAGAAAAAAAGCCACTCTGGCAAATCGTTATGGGACAAGGAATCTTCAAAGATGCAAATGAAGTCTTTTTGTCTTGGCCATCTATTGCTGGGCATGGGACCTGACAGTAAGTGTGCTTTGTATCCCTAATGAGACTCTGCTGGAGAAACCTAATTTTTCATTGAGAGTGTAGAACTGCATGTTCCAAGATCCCTCAGTCTCTGTACATTGTGCTTAAGAACTACATGGAGACCTCATTACACTGTGAGTTTATATTTGTAGTTACTAGCAGTAAGTAGCTTAAGAAACACATTAATAAGCTGGGCGGTGGTGGCGCACACCTTTAGTCCCAGCACTTGGGAGGCAGAGGTAGGAGGATTTCTGAGTTCAACGCCAGCCTGGTCTACAAAGTGAGTTCCAGGACAGGACAGCCAGGGCTACACAGAGAAACCCTGTCTCGAAAAAATCAAACAAACAAACAAAAAAACCCATTAATATAAAAATTTCAAGTGTAATATTTTATTGAAATAAGTAAAAGATGATGAAAACCAAAAACTAATATTTCAAAAAAAATGACAGGTTAAACTTGTAGATTAGAATCTTCAGGGCTACAAATTATGGAAATTATGGTCGTTTGATCTCATAAAAGCAAGTCATGCATGCCCTAAACCATATAGATCAAAACAACTGTTTCAAAACATCTCATAATGATACAGCTAAGCACACTCCAATGTATTGTTTTAAAAGTAAAGATGAGGCTGGAGAGTGACTCAGGAGAGCAGCCTTTCCCTAGTGTGTGTGAAACCCTGGCTCAATCTCAAGACTAAATAACTGAACAAATAAATGAATGAGCAGAATCAACAGAGTAACAGATTTTGTTGAATGAAATGCTAAGTCAACTTTCTGATGATTTCTCAAGAGCTTGAAGGGAACCCAGTGGATGATAGAATACTAATGAGAAGGTGCTGAAATAAAACACATGCTGGCCTAGAATTATAGTGACAGAAAACTTTCACGGACAGATGAAATAAAGATATTTTCCCATAATAATGACTGAGAAGCTGTGCCACTAAAGGAATGTCTAACGCTGTTATGCATAACAAGAAAGGTGATTTGGAGAGGAAGGTCTGGTAGACAAGAAGAACTTGTGATGGAAGAAGTTACTGAAAATGCAATAAATGCAAGAAAATAATGCATAAACAAGATGTATTATTATATTTGTGCTCCTTGAGGAGAAGGTAAATATACTGATTAGTCTTTCATTATGCTTAACCCAAATATTAAAATTTCCAGGACAGCATCTATCATAATAGAAAATGGAAACAATTTTAAAACCAAAAGAAGAGAGAAAAATATAATTGAAAATTCAAAAAAGTCAAAATGCATGAAAGTATAACACATACACACACACACACACACACACACACACACACAGAGAGAGAGAGAGAGAGAGAGAGAGAGAGAGAGAGAGAGAGAGAGAGAGAGATCCTAGAACAACTTGTTAAAACAGACTCAAGTATTTGAAGATAAACATGAATAGTAAAAGCCTTCAGCCAAGAAAAAAATCATTAACAAAATTCACCTACAGGGTTTTAAGGAGAGACTCCTGACAATATAAAGATCAAATGACATTGAAAATAAAAGAATGAACACAGTGGAGCATGTGTCCTTATTGCATGCTGGAGAATCCTCTGGGTATATGCCCAGGAGTGGTATAGCTGGGTCCTCCAGTAATTTTATGCCAAATTTTCTGAGGAACTGCCAGACTGATTTCCAGAGTGGTTGTACCAGCTTGTAATCCCACCAGCAGTGGAGGAGTGTTCCTCTTTCTCCACATCCTCGCCAGCACCTGCTGTCTCCTGAGTTTTTGATCTTAGCCATTCTGACTGGTGTAAGGTGAAATCTCAGGGTTGTTTTGTCCCTCAACAGAGGAATGGATACAGAAAATGTGGTGTATTTACACTATGGAATACTACTCAGCTATTAAAAACAATGAATTCATGAAATTCTTAGGAAAGTGGGTGGAACTGGAGAATGTCATCCTGAGTGAGGTAACCCAATCACAAAAGAACACACATGGTACGCACTCACCGATAAGCAGATATTAGCCCAGAAGCTTGGAATACCCAAGACAAAATTCACATATCAAATGATGCCCAAGAAGAAGGAAGGAGAGGCCCCTGGTCCTGGAAAGACTCAATGCAGCAGTGTAGGGGAATACCAGGACAGGGAAGCGGGAATGGGTTGATTGTGGAACAGGGAGAGGGAAGAGGGCTTATGGGATTTTCGGGGAGGGGTGAATCCAGGAAAGGGGAAATCATTTGAAATGTAAGTAAAAAATATATCTAATAAAAACTAGAAAAAAAGAAAAAGAATGGTTAAAACTACAGGATAACACAACAACAAACTAGCATCACGATATTATCCAGCAAAGCCTATATTAAGGCAAGTGTTACTAGGAATAAACAGTCACTTCACCCATCTAATGTAAAAGAAATTTAAAAGCAAATTATTCAGAAAGAGAAATAACTAAAAGAGATATAAACAAATTCCTTCTGACAGATAATAGAAGATGAGCACTGAACAGAACAGACGAGAAAAGGCAATTCCGGCATGATGAGCATGCAACTCTCCACAACATAATTGGTGGATATATATTTATTTAAGAATAACAAATAAAACCATACAAAGAATCAACAAAACGAGGAGTTGGTTCTTTGAGAAAATCAACAAGATAGATAAGCCCTTAGCCAGACTAACCAGAGGGCACAGAGATAGTATCCAAATTAATAAAATCAGAAACGAAAAGGGACAGATAACAACAGAAACTGAGGAAATTCAAAAAATCATCAGATCCTACTACAAAAACCTGTATTCAACACAACTAGAAAATCTTGAGGAAATGGACAATTTCCTTGACAGATACCAAGTACCAAAATTAAATCAGGATCAAATAGACCATCTAAACCGTCCTATAAGCCCTGAAAAAATAGAAGTTGTCATTGGAAGTCTTCCAACCAAAAAAAGCACAGGTCCAGATGGTTTTAGTGCAGAATTCTATCAGACCTTCAAAGAAGACTTAACACCAATACTCTTCAAAATGTTCTACAAAATAGAAACAGAAGGAACACTACCCAACTCGTTCTATGAAGCCACAATTACACTAATACCAAAAGCACACAAAGATCCGACAAAGAAAGAGAATCTCAGGCCAATCTCTCTTATGAATATCGATGCAAAAATACTCAATAAAATTCTTGTCAACCGAATCCAAGAACACATCAAAACGATCATTCACCACGATCAAGTAGGCTTCATCCCAGGGATGCAGGGATGGTTCAATATAAGGAAATCCATCAATGTAATCCACTACATAAACAATCTCAAAGAAAAAAACCACATGGTCATCTCATTAGATGCTGAGAAAGCATTTGACAAAATTCAGCATCCTTTCATGCTAAAGGTCTTGGAAAGATCAGGAATTCGAGGCCCATATCTAAACATAGTAAAAGCAATTTACAGCAAACCGGTAGCCAGCATCAATCTAAATGGAGAGAAACTTCAAGCAATCCCACTAAAATCAGGGACTAGACAAGACTGCCCTCTCTCTCCATATCTTTTCAATATAGTACTTGAAGTTCTAGCTAGAGCAATTAGACAACAAAAAGAGGTCAAAGGGATACAAATTGGAAAGGAAGAAGTCAAACTATCACTATTTGCAGACGATATGATAGTATACTTAAGCGACCCAAAGAACTCCACCAGAGAACTCCTACAGCTGATAAACGACTTCAGCAAAGTGGCCAGATATAAAATCACCTCAAGCAAGTCAGAAGCCTTCCTATACTGAAAGGATAAGCAGGCTGAGAAAGAAGTAAGAGAAATAATACCCTTCACAATAGCCACAAACCATATTAAGTATCTTGGCGTGACTCTAACCAAACAAGTGAAAGATCTGTATGACAAGAACTTCAAGTCTCTGAAGAGAGAAATTGAAGAAGACCTCAGAAGATGGAAAAATCTGCCATGCTCATGGATTGGCAGGATTAATATAGTAAAAATGAGCATCTTACCAAAAGTAATACACAGATTCAATGCAATCCCCATCAAAATCCCAACTCAATTCTTCATAGAGTTAGAAAGAGCAATTCAAAAATTCATCTGGAATAACAGAAAACCCAGAATAGCTAAAACTATTCTCAAGAGTAAAAGAAACTCTGGGGGAATCAGTATCCCGGACCTCAAGCTGTACTACAGAGCAATAGTGTTAAAAACCGCATGGTATTGGTACAGTGACAGACATGTAGATCAATGGAACAGAATTGAAGACCCAGAAATGAATCCCCACTCCTATGGTCACTTGATCTTTGACAAAGGAGCTAAAACCATCCAGTGGAAAAAAGATAGCCTTTTCAACAAATGGTGCTGGCTCAGCTGGAGGTCAACATGCAGAAGAATGCAAATTGACCCATTCTTATCTCCTTGCACTAAGCTCAATTCTAAGTGGATCAAAGATCTCCACATAAAACCAGACACACCGAAACTAATAGAAGGGAAACTAGGGAAGAACCTTGAATATATGGGCACAGGGGAGAATTTCCTGAACAGAACTCCAATAGCTTATGCTGTAAGATCAAGAATAGACAAATGGGAACTCATTAAATTACAAAGTTTTTGCAAGGCAAAAGACACTGTCAAAAAGACAAAGCGGCAACCAACTAACTGGGAAATGATCTTTACCAACCTTACATCCGACAGAGGGCTAATATCCAAGATATACAAAGAACTCAAGAAGTTAAACTCCAGAGAGGCAAGTAACCCTATTAGAAAATGGGGTACAGAGCTAAACAAAGAGTTCTCACCTGAAGAATATCTAATGGCTGAGAAGCACCTAAAGAGATGTTCATCATCCTTAGTCATTAGGGAAATGCAAATCAAAACAACCCTGAGATTCCATCTCACACCAGTCAGAATGGCTAAGATCAAAAACACAGGAGACAGCAGTTGTTGGCGAGGATGTGGAGAAAGAGGAACACTCCTCCACTGCTGGTGGAATTGCAAGCTGGTACAACCACTCTGGAAAGCAGTCTGGTGGTTCCTCAGAAAACTGGGCATGACACTCCCGGAGGATCCGGCTATACCACTCCTGGGCATATACCCAGAGGCTTTACCTGCATGCAGTAAGGACACATGCTCCACTATGTTCATAGCAGCCTTATTTATAATAGCCAGAAGCTGGAAAGAACCCAGATGTCCCTCAACGGAGGAATGGATTCAGAAGATGTGGTATATCTACACAATGGATTACTACTCTGCAATTAAAAACAATGAATTCATGAAATTCCTAGGCAAATGGTCAGATCTTGACAATATCATCCTTAGTGAGGTAACCCAATCACAAAAGAACACACATGGTATGCAGTCACTGATAAGGGGATATTGACCCAGAATCTTGGAATACCCTAGACACAATCCGCATATCAATAGATTTCTAAGAAGATGGAAGGAGAGACCCCTGGTCCTGGAAAGACTGGATGTAGGGGAACGCCAGGACAGAGTAACGAGAGGGGGTTGAATGGAGAAAAGAGGGAGGGAAGGGGGCTTATGGGACTTTCGGGGAGGGAGGAAACGGGAAAGGGGAAATGATTTGGAATGTAAATTAAAAAAAATAAAATAAATAATTAAAAAAAAAAGAATACAGTTGTGACAAACTGTTGAAATGATACTTGTGATTATATTGTGGTTATAGTCATATGAACATGACTTGGGCAGTTAGGGAGCAGAGGCAGATCTGGGAGGAATTTGGGGCTGGGAAAGAATATGATAAAAATGTACTGTACAATATTCTCAATAAATAAAAATATTTTTTAAATAAAGTAAAGGGGATATCTAGAGCTTCTATACTGGTCAAATCATCCTCTTCTTTTGTGAGAAGCAAGGCTGAAAGCCAAAATTCACAATCCATCTGATACCTATCTTATATCTATAAAATGGTATAAATACATATAGGTTCCTTACTAAAACATACAAAAATATATTCATATACATACATACATACATACATACACACAAACATACAAAAATCCTAATAATAGTTAAACAAGAAAGATCCTATTTTTTTCTTTACCTCTATGAAATTCAGTTTAGGTATATAGGAGCTTTGCCTTCTGAAGTATTAAAAGCAATAATTACCTGTTAATTATCAACCATATTTGTGTTTGAATTCTAAAACAATAACTAAAATTAACATATTGCATTCATTTAAAGAGAAGTGTCCCTTCTGTACACATTTAATTATGAGAAGCAATGTGATTACTACTTTGCTTAAATGTTTTATTTATTTCTGTGTAGGTCTGATTCCTTTGCAGTTTCTCATTTGTCTCTTGTCATGTAATTCATGATTTATACATTATAGTAGGTTCATAACACACTTATTTTTATTAGCTAGCTAGGCTATAAATTTCATTTGCATGAAAGCAAACTTTGGTCTTGGAAAATATAAAAACACGGTTGTATATGTGGAAATGTATTAAGAACCATAAAGAAAATAATCACAAATTAGGTTTAAAAATCAAAGCAAGTTTTTCATATGGATCTAGAATGGCTTTGCAAATCGGGGTCAGAATTCAGACAAGTGCTGCACATTGATAGGGGCACTTAGAGGAGGTTCACAGCACATAGAGAGCATCATTTCTTTGGGAAGGCAAGCAAGGTTCCAGTTGGTGGAAATGAGGTCATTTGTGAGTGTGCACTTTCAAGCCCACTGAAGTGCCCAGGCCGGCACAGACTACACTGGCAGTTTCTGGGCAGTTGCCTGTGGACAGTACTTCATGTGCACTTGCACTTCTTGAAGCTTTGTACAGGGCTGTGGTGCTGGCACTCCTGTGGTGATCATATGCAAGAACACTTCTAACATAACTTCCCATGTTTGTATGTTGTTATTAGGTTGATATGGGTGATTGACTATATGTTGATTTTGTCAATATTTACAGTTCCCATGAGAAAGCAAAGTCACAGGTTTTGAAGAACTCAGTGCCACATGGACCTTCCATATTTATAATGTCAACAACAAAACTCCTATTTTTGTGTGTGCTAATTTAATGGCATTTTAAAGTTTTATGGGGTTTAAACAGTATGATAAAATATAGCAAATAGCCAAGTTTATGGCATGGGGATAAAATAGTACATGAAAAGCAGTAGCTTTAAGTCTTGTATTATGTTCGGAGAGAAAACATTGGATGAATGAGTTAAAAATAGAACTGATAAGTTAGACAATTTAAAATAAAACATAAATAATAGTAGGAAATTTAAATATAAGATTAAGGAATTTTAGCAGAAACAGGGGTTATTTTGTTTGTTTGTTTTTGTTTTTGAAAAAATGAAGTAAGCACATGCCTCTGGTAACACTGAAAAATAGGCAAAGCACTGAAAGCTAATTTTAACCTGAATGAAGTTTACAAAAAGAATTCTAAACAGAAATAAATGGAAGATTAAAATACCAGGACAGAGAAGCGAGAGGGGGTTGAATGGGGAATGGGGGAGGGAAGAGGGCTTATGGGACTTTCTGGAAAGGGGAAATCATTGGGAATGTAAATAAAAAAAAAACATAGAATAAAATACCACAAAAACAGGGGGGCTGGAGAAATGGCTCAGAGGGTCACAACTTTTGGTGCTCTTGCAAATAGCCTGAGTTTGGTTCCATACACCCACATTGCGTGGTTCACAACTGCCTGTAACTGCAGCTTCCAGGGATCTGATGACCTCTCTGGACTCTGTAAGTACTGCAAGCACATGAGTACATACATGCATGTACATGTATGTGTGCACACACACAGACACACACAAACACTCACACACATTTGCACAATCAATTAAAAAAGAGATGTGAGAAAGTTTTAAAATATGCAAAGTCTAATGTAGTTTCACATGTAAATGCTTTGGTGATAAAGCTTTGAGTAAGAGCAAGGAAGTCCTGCACTAGGAAGCTGGGAAGCAGGAACTGTCTTGGGGAAAAGGGAGGAAGCAGAACAGCCATGAGTGGGGAATTTCATCCATTCTTAAGCTGGGTGCAGGTTATTTAGGTATTCAGTACAAGGCATTGTTTTTTTTAATAGAAATAAAATATTTCATGCCCACTTTGGTAGCACATTTACCAGAGAATTAAATAGCTTTACACACACACACACACACACACACACACACACACACACACACACACACACACACACACACAATCTGTGAAACACTCACTTCCAAGGGGTTTTATACTGAAAACAGTCTCCTTCTGTTACTCTCCTTCTCCTTTTCATGATCCCTAACTAAATGATCCCATCTTTCCTGTAAAGCTCTTTACTTCTGCCATCACTGCTCTTCTGATCTTTTGAGATATTCCCTTTAGTTACTAGCTTGCAGCAGTCTAAGGATGCTGGACTGTGACCTATCACAGTGCCCATTAGCCATTTTCTTATTCTATTGATTTTAACAGCTATTTATATCTTATTAATGTATGTAAGTTTTTGTTTCTGATTTCCTCTATTTCTTTTATCCATCACAGTATGGATTTTAATAGTGTTCTGAAAGTGGTTGATAATATCTAACTCAATGTTTTGCTTTTCTTTTGTCTGAAATTTTTCTCTCTTCAATTCCAATTACATCCATGGCTCTTAATCTCAAGTTTCTTGACTCTAAAGATGACTGCTTCCCTGTTTTCCAGAGCTGGCCATAGGCTCCCTTCACCTGATGGTACCAGTAAAATATCTAACACGTAGTTTGACCTTTTGAATTTTTTATCGCTCTTTGACAAAATTATTATTTTTCCCTTTTACTCATTGTTCTAAAAAATGATACCATCAGATATGTGGTCACCAAAGCTAGACATGGGAATCATTCAAGGATTCTTCATTCCCTCCCTTTCTATATTAATTAAAGAACACATACACTGTGATTCTCAGAATCAGTCTTCAGAATCCCAAAGACATTTCTTTTTTTTTATTATTTATTTTATTTTATTTTTTTAATTTACATTCCAAATCACTTCCCCTTTCCCGTTTCCTCCCTCCCCGAAAGTCCCATAAGCCCCCTTCCCTCCCTCTTTTCTCCATTCAACCCCCTCTCGTTTCTCTGTCCTGGCGTTCCCCTACATCCAGTCTTTCCAGGACCAGGGGTCTCTCCTTCCATCTTTTTAGAAATCTATTGATATGCGGATTGTGTCTAGGGTATTCCAAGATTCTGGGTCAATATCCCCTTATCAGTGACTGCATACCATGTGTGTTCTTTTGTGATTGGGTTACCTCACTAAGGATGATATTTTCAAGATCTGACCATTTGCCTAGGAATTTCGTGAATTCATTGTTTTTAATTGCAGAGTAGTAATCCATTGTGTAGATATACCACATCTTCTGAATCCATTCCTCCGTTGAGGGACATCTGGGTTCTTTCCAGCTTCTGGCTATTATAAATAAGGCTGCTATGAACATAGTGGAGCATGTGTCCTTATTGCATGCAGGTAAAGTCTCTGGGTATATGCCCAGGAGTGGTATAGCCGGATCCTCCGGGAGTGTCATGCCCAGTTTTCTGAGGAACCGCCAGACTGCTTTCCAGAGTGGTTGTACCAGCTTGCAATTCCACCAGCAGTGGAGGAGTGTTCCTCTTTCTCCACATCCTCGCCAACAACTGCTGTCTCCTGTGTTTTTGATCTTAGCCATTCTGACTGGTGTGAGATGGAATCTCAGGGTTGTTTTGATTTGCATTTCCCTAATGACTAAGGATGATGAACATCTCTTTAGGTGCTTCTCAGCCATTAGATATTCTTCAGGTGAGAACTCTTTGTGTAGCTCTGTACCCCATTTTTAATAGGGTTATTTGCCTCTCTGGAGTTTAACTTCTTGAGTTCTTTGTATATCTTGGATATTAGCCCTCTGTCGGATGTAAGGTTGGTAAAGATCATTTCCCAGTTAGTTGGTTGCCGCTTTGTCTTTTTGACAGTGTCTTTTGCCTTGCAAAAACTTTGTAATTTAATGAGTTCCCATTTGTCTATTCTTGATCTTAGAGCATAAGCTATTGGAGTTCTGTTCAGGAAATTCTCCCCTGTGCCCATATGTTCAAGGTTCTTCCCTAGTTTCCCTTCTATTAGTTTCAGTGTGTCTGGTTTTATGTGGAGATCTTTGATCCACTTAGAATTGAGCTTAGTGCAAGGAGATAAGGATGGGTCAATTTGCATTCTTCTGCATGTTGACCTCCAGCTGAGCCAGCACCATTTGTTGAAAAGGCTATCTTTTTTCCACTGGATGGTTTTAGCTCCTTTGTCAAAGATCAAGTGACCATAGGAGTGGGGATTCATTTCTGGGTCTTCAATTCTGTTCCATTGATCTACCTGTCTGTCACTGTACCAATACCATGCGGTTTTTAACACTATTGCTCTGTAGTACAGCTTGAGGTCCGGGATACTGATTCCCCCAGAGGTTCTTTTACTCTTGAGAATAGTTTTAGCTATTCTGGGTTTTCTGTTATTCCAGATGAATTTTTGAATTGCTCTTTCTAACTCTATGAAGAATTGAGTTGGGATTTTGATGGGGATTGCATTGAATCTGTGTATTACTTTTGGTAAGATGCTCATTTTTACTATATTAATCCTGCCAATCCATGAGCATGGCAGATTTTTCCATCTTCTGAGGTCTTCTTCAATTTCTTTCTTCAGAGACTTGAAGTTCTTGTCATATAGATCTTTCACTTGTTTGGTTAGAGTCACGCCAAGATACTTAATATGGTTTGTGGCTATCGTGAAGGGTATTATTTCTCTTACTTCTTTCTCAGCCTGCTTATCCTTTGAGTATAGGAAGGCTTCTGACTTGCTTGAGTTGATTTTATATCCGGCCACTTTGCTGAAGTCGTTTATCAGCTGCAGGAGTTCTCTGGTGGAGTTCTTTGGGTCGCATAAGTATACTATCATATCGTCTGCAAATAGTGATAGTTTGACTTCTTCCTTTCCAATTTGTATCCCTTTGACCTCTTTTTGTTGTCTAATTGCTCTAGCTAGAACTTTAAGTACTATATTGAAAAGATATGGAGAGAGAGGGCAGCCTTGTCTAGTCCCTGATTTTAGTGGGATTGCTTCAAGTTTCTCTCCATTTAGATTGATGCTGGCTACCGGTTTGCTGTAAATTGCTTTTACTATGTTTAGATATGGGCCTTGAATTCCTGATCTTTCCAAGACCTTTAGCATGAAAGGATGCTGAATTTTGTCAAATGCTTTCTCAGCATCTAATGAGATGACCATGTGGTTTTTTTCTTTGAGATTGTTTATGTAGTGGATTACATTGATGGATTTCCTTATATTGAACCATCCCTGCATCCCTGGGATGAAGCCTACTTGATCGTGGTGAATGATCGTTTTGATGTGTTCTTGGATTCGGTTGGCAAGAATTTTATTGAGTATTTTTGCATCGATATTCATAAGAGAGATTGGCCTGATATTCTCTTTCTTTGTCGGATCTTTGTGTGCTTTTGGTATTAGTGTAATTGTGGCTTCATAGAACGAGTTGGGAAGTCTTCCGACATTTCTTTTTGTAATATATAGAGCTCATTATAGAAAACCACAACCAATCAAAATACAGAGTCATGGGGCCCATTTCTAATGTCTATAATACAATGCCTACACTTAAGGCTTAGGGACCATTGTGGAAGAGGGAGTATGAAGATTCTACAAGCCAGAGGAAAAGGAAGTTTACTATGAGACTGTATCTCCTAGGAGTGTCAGAGAAGGTAAACCTAAGCAGTCTCATCAGCATGGCTGCCTAAGCATGACCTGGTCAAGGAAAACTCCAGAAGACAAGCTAATGTGCAAAGTGAAAAGCTCACAAGGCCTCAGCCTTAGACCATGAACTACAGGAAACTATGGGATGCTGAGAGCAGGAGAAATAGTGTACCTCAGTGAAACGTCCACCAATTGTTTTTCTAATACCAAATACTCACCCCTGAAAGCATACACATGTAAGTAAAATTATACAGCCTGAAAAGGTTGGGTACATATCTAGGCACACATATATCTCACGACAGTTAAATTTTACAATGGCTGTGAATTTGAAAGAAAACAAGGGCAGCGTTTTATGGGAGGACTCGGAGGGAAGAATGGGATGAGAGAAGTGCTATAATTATGTTACTCTCAAAAATAAAAACTAAAGCAAGAGTTCCCACATTTACTCCAATTTTTCTGCTTCAGCTCATTGTTAGTGAAACTGTGGTGTTTTAGTTTACTCCTAGCCTCAGATTATGAAGTTTCCCAGTCACTCTTCTATATCAGATTATTTCTTCTAAAATCTAAATTTCACATTTCTTCCTTGCTTAAAATCCCTCCTAACCACATATTGCTCATCCAGGAAAATCTAAATTACCAAGTGTGCATAAGAGCTCAGATATGGTCTGGAATTTTTTTTTTTTGGCCTGTCTTTTCAAATCGCGCCCTCCCCCCCTCCAATCCTTTTATTCATTCCCTTGCCTAGTTCTGATATGAATTTTGTCATTATTTAAACATAGCAATGTAGTTGGGTCTCTATGTGCATGTGTTCAGTGTCTAGAGATTCAATCAACTGTAGATCAAGATTAGGTGGGAGATTTGTCATTGTTGAACCTGTCCAGATTTCTCACCACTATTTCCTAAAGTATAAGGACTACTTACATATTCCATATTTCATTGGCTACTGCAGGTACCCCAGGGGTGACTTAAAGTACATAACAGAGTGTGCCAAATGATATGCAAACACCATGCATTTTTTATAAGAGACTTACGCATCCATAAACTGTGATATCCTCAGTGGGACATGGAACCAATTTACCTCCTACTAAAGTATAGCTGTAATATAAAAATTTATTTTGAATTTACTTATGTATTTACATCCTAAATGTTGCCTCCCCCCATTCCCCCAGCAGAGTTCTTCCCCCACTCCCTCCCCATCGATTCTGAGAGAGTACCCCCCAGGTATCCTTTCCATTCTGGGGCATCAAGTCTCTACAGGATTAGGACCATCCTTTCCCACTGAGGCCAAATGAGGCAGCCCTCTGCTGCATATATGTGGGAGAGGGGGGGGCTCAGACAGCCTGAAGTTCCCAGGGGTCCAGGTTAGTGGATAGTGTTGATCTTCCTGTGGGGTTGCCATCACCTTCAGTGTCTTCAGTCCTTTCCCTAACTCTTTTTTAGGGGTCCCAGACCTCCATCTAATGGTTGGCTGTAAATGTCTGCATTCTCTCAGTCAACTGCTGGGTAGAGCCTCTCAGAGGACAGTGATGCTAGGTTCCTATTTGCAAGCACAAAATGGCATTAGTAATAGTGTCAGGGATTGGTGCCTGCCCATGGGATGGGTATCAAGTTGGGTCAGTCACTGATTGGCCATTTCTTCAATCTGCTCATCTTTGTCCCTGTATTTCTTTAGGGTAGCTGTAGTTATTGAGAACTTAGATTTCAGGTAAAGTGTCTTTAATTTTGCATGTCCTATCTCCTTAATTGACTCTCAAATTAAATAATCTGATTTTTGTAATATTCATTTTGTGAATAAGGAAATAGTTGCGTTTTAAGGACAATAAGCTAGTATTAAATTATGCAACTAGGCCTAGAGCGCTGATGATTCTACAGAATTCCTTTCTGTTGGTCATCGTCAAATGATTTATTCACCCCAGGGATCTTGTTTTCCCACCTTCTATAAAGAACTCCCCAAAATGTGTCTAATGCACAAACATTTTGAAACTTTGTCCCTTGTTGTGAATGAACCCCACATCAGTCTCCCAGGAGACAGTGCTGATGTCACCCTCTATCTGCCCGCCCAATGTCATTTCCTCTGGGCTTAGTCACATTTACTCTGTCCTTATTTTTGTGTTTTGCCTCTTGAAGAATACACATGGGATTTTTAATTACTCTATTCCAGGCCTTATACTACTTTTAGGTTAAAAAGACGAATAGATTCAAGATTCTTTTTCACAAAGGACCACTTGTATTTTTAGGTCGAGTTTGTAGACAGAGACATCTGCAAAGCTGTTTTACATAATCTGCTATTACCGAGTCTTGAACCCAAAGAGTTAGAGTTATGATTGTGAATTTGCCATTTTAGCTAACCTTATTCACTGTTTAATTTCTTTAGGGAAAGATTTGGCCCAAAGAGATCACTGTTTCAAGATCAATATAAGAAAAAGAAAATGTAAGCCAAATGTTAGGACTTCCAAGCAATTATATCTATTGGCCTGGGATATAACATCCCCAGGAAGAAAGCTGATTGCTTAAGGCATTTTAAATGAGAGGGAGCAAAGCATTAAGCCCACCAGGTTGGGAGAATGTCCAAATATGTTTCAGATAGATGGTATATCTTTACAGAAGTTAAATATATATAAGGCCAAACACAAAAAGTATACCACAAACATATTGATAGTAATTTTTTGCATATGAAGAGAAATAGTGATGTGACCTAAGGTTACACACTTCAATAAGACTTTACATGTTTCCTTAGGGCATTTATTAATGCACTTGAATATTTGTTTAAGGCTTTCATTGTTGGATAAGGAAAAATAGAAGCTATGGGAGTGAGATAATTGTCTGGATTTTACCCTAAGGGAGTATGAATACATAGTGCATGCATACCATTGAGTTCTCAGCAAGGATCAGAAACTGCAAACTATATGGATACACAGCACTAAGAGTCTATCTTCAAAAATGTATCTCTGTTAGAAAAACTAAGAAAGCTGCTATCTGTGGTGTGATAGCAGGAGTGTAAATTAAATGCCATCTAATCAATCACTCCAAATTTCCAAGGATATGCAGAAAGAAAAGCCTGAAACTAATCCTGTGAGAAAAGTTGATTCCATGCAGGATTAAAGGGGCAAGAAGTACTACAGATCTAGATACAAAGAAACTAGGTTAATAAGTAAGTGGAGCACCCTGTGTGTGTTTGCAGTGATATGTTGTTATTCACTAAGAAGCATGACTTTCTCCACTCTGTGTACTTGGGGTATTTGCAAAACTCAACTCACAATTGTAATGAAAAGAGCACACAAGGACAATGGATAATCTAGCAAATAAATATCTTTGAAACTATGCTGAAAGTGATGTATATTTTTCCTATTTTAATTTACATAGCATTGCAGAGTAATCTGGTGCAACATGGGCAGGTAACTCTGCACATTAAACAGAGCATTGTCCTCTGTTGTTTGATGAAGCAGAGAGTAAGCACTTACTAGTCATAGGACAGTGTCATTCTTATCTATTTTACTGTGCTGTCTGGACTTGTTCTCTAGTACCAATGGCAATAATGCAGAGACTTTCCCATTTATCAATTAACTGATACACAGTCAGCACTAGAAATTTCCTAGGTTGGGATTTATAGAGGGAAAGGAGCTAGAAAGGTGCTGCTTGTCCTAGTCAATCATAGAAGAGTGAGTTAAGTACACACACACACACACACACACACACACACACACACACACACACACACAATTTCAAGGCTCTCAGACACCAGGATAGGCAAGGTTGCTGACGATAGTGTGAGTGGTGGTCATGTTTATAGCATAGCAGTAAAAACAATCATAATCCCAACGATAGATCTGGGAGTGGACTAACCCCAAGCCCCCAAGGTCTGACAACTATACAGTAAATCCTCAGGTAGATCTATCAGCACAATGATGACAGGGGCTTATATAAGACTGAGCTAAGGTTTCTTCTGGGCTTGCATCCAATAGCCAGGAATTCTGCAGAAACTACGCCCTCCATAATGAAGTCCTAATTTGATGATTATTTGAGTGAGAAAGGGTTAAATGTTAATGTTGGTCTTTTCATATTGAAGTTTTCTATCTTCAGAAGCTATTCAATTGAGGGGGGGAGGGGATGCAACAACACACAGCCCTAATGCCCTTAGCAGATGGACCCGTGTTATTGCAGAACAAGGGTCTGGAAAGTATCCATATACCAAGCTATAAATATTCTTTTGACATTTATTATCCTCACTTGAGTTCAGGTGCTTAAATACTTGGACTGAAGTCATGTTTGTAGCTGAAAAAAAAAGTTGAGCTCTAAGTGTACCTTGTCGCTGGCTAAATTATTAGCAACAGACAAAGATTAAGGGTAAATATGCTGGAGCAAGGGAGTCTCCCACTTAAGAGAGGTCACAGAACCTTTAAGTCAAATTAGCTGAAGTTTAGATTCACTTGTAGTACAAATTCCCAGACACCTCACCTCAGACAATTTGATGGATCACATCCCAGAAACTCCCCACCCACCCCCAACTTCCAAGAATATATGTACCAGTGTGGTGGCCTGTGGTCTTGGATCTGAGTTCCAGCACTGCCAGCTGCAGGGGACTGTAAATTCAAACTTCTATGAACCTCAGTTCTCATTGCATTAGGGGAAGTGTAGGATTATGTAAACCAGGAGATAATAGCCCTTATAAAATCCTTTCAATAAAATAAAACCGGGCTAAGGGTGTCAGCGTAGATTAACAGTCCTTCCTCGTTTAGGAGCGTGGGTTCCTGAAGTGTGGTTATTTTGTGGTTCAGGCTGGGATTTAGAAATGTGCTTCTTAATTAAGGACTGCTTGCTTCCCTTGGGAATGATGACTTGGAACCTGTGACAAGGTCCACTCTGAGAGAAAGAGAGTTCATGTATAACCGTGCTCGTGATCACTACCTGAACCATCCCTGAAGTTGTTTCTAATCCTTGCCCAAGGGAGCCAGAACCAAATGAAGCTGAAAGAAGACAGACAAGCGTCTTTGTGTCTGATATTTTTGTCTCTTAGTTGAAATTATTTCTTTGTGAATGAAAAAAAATTCAAAGGAGTTGATTTAGTATGACGCTCTCTCAATGCATCTGTAGTACCTGGAACAGGCAAACCATGTCCATTGCCTCAGGAAGAATGTGGGGGCTGACAGCTAGGAAACACACATCTAAAAGCCAGATCTCGCATTTCCAGGATGAACATCATTAAACTATTACAGCGCCCAGTGTGCGACTCTTGAGTCAGATTGTCTCCTTTCAAACCACAGTTCTTTCATTTAGTTGTTGTGTGAACTTCGACAAGTAATTTCTTTATAGTGTTTCATTTTTGCCATTTGGAGGAGCCAGAAAACAGTATAGTATTTACCTTATCATATGTCTACAAGGAACCCATGAGCTGACCATGATAAAGAGCTGAACACAGTATTTGGACATTTGATAAAATTTTTCAGTATTTGCCAGATCACTAAAATATTAGTAAAGCTTAAAATATTTAAGGGGCTGTAATGTACAGGTAAGCTGTTCTCAGACTCACAATCGGCCAAAGGTCCATTCCGAGAGAAAGAGACTTCATGTATAACTGTGTTTGTGATAACTACCTGAACCATCTCTGAAGATGTTTCTAATCCTTGCGCAAGGGAGCCAGAACCAAATGAAGCTGAAAGAAGATAGACAATCTTATGGAAAAAAAAGATTTATAGAATCTTCTAAATCTATGAGATAGTAAGTGAGGTTTGTGTGCATGCATACTTTCCGGTGGGGCGAAGAGATAATAGTTTTAAGTTTTCAAAGAGTGTCATGACCTTCAAAAAAGATTAATTAGGACAATAAAGCTAAAACCATTGGATGGTAGTTTGAAGGAGTTTCCCCAGGCTCTGATTTTCAAAATGCAATACACCACCTTGGAACACCAGAAGCTCTTCCCTAAGAACTCTGTGATCTATTAGATGAACATGCCTTAGGAGATGGGATGCTGGCTGAGTGGACTCATTATTCGAGAATTTGGAGGTGAGGCTGTCTCAACTCCCTGCCCTACACTTCTCTTTCCTATGAGATCTGAGTCTCCTAGATCTCGGCATTCCTGAAGGGTAGGGTTATACACTCCACCCATAGCAACAATCACTCAATGACAAAGGCAATAATCCTATGACTCCCTTGCTGAAACCTTTCTGGTGACATTCCAGTGCCTAGATAATTCTTTAACAAATAAAACCATTGTCCAAATATAGCATGATATCATCCTACCTTTCTAGCTACATTTCTTTCCCAACATAGTCCAAATCTTTCATTAACATTCAATTTAAACATTATATTCTCCATGAAACCTTCCCTAAGTTCTCAAAAAATGACTGTTTTGTGTTAGGAAATCTTATGGCATTGTATCAAAATCTCTAGGGTATCCTAGACATCACAAAAGGCTGAAATATACATTATTCAACATTGTGTTCCCAAGACAAGTACTTCCTACTGATACCTTTTTCCCTTGCTCTCTTTCTAAAAGAATGGTTCCTAGAACTCTTGCAACTAGAAGCCATGTTCCCAGTTAGATGGGAAGGGAGACTATGCTATTGGCACAGAATGTGAATGGATGTTCTTACTCATCCCCACAGGGTGTTTCCCCTTCTATGATGACTGTGGTTACTTGTTAAAGATAAGACAGATGGGCCTTGACTCCTAAGTTCTCCATCCCCAATGACCACTGTGTGTGTGTGTGTGTGTGTTTTTCAGATATCAAAAGTTTTTCTAATATCCTTACAAGTATCATAGCATTACAAGTTAGCATACTCTAGTTAATAGTAAAGTGGAAAACTGAAGATAATGGTCACTTGGTAGCAGCCTAGTATTCATGGGACTGTTTGTAATTCCTAAAAAACACAGTCTCACGTGTAATAATTTTCCTTGTGGAGTACTTACTGTCTTGACTACTCATGTAGTAACAAGCATCCACACAGTCACTGAAGAATCAAGCTTTTATGTGGAGGTTTGATGCCCTAGCATAGGGAGATGCTGGAGCAGTGGGAGGGAGGGTGGGTGGGCGAGCACCCTCATAGAGGCAAAGGGGAGTGGGGAGAGGGCTGAAGTGGAATGAGAGTTTGTAGAGTGGGATATCATTTGAAATATAAACAAATGGAATGATCAATAAAAAATAAATAGAAAGTATATAATAATGCAATTTCAGAATTTTGGAAGTATAGATTTAAAATTAAGAAAGGACAACACATCAAGCAGTAAAAATCAAGTTCACTACAACAAAAATCTGGTAAAGAAATTAGTTTTGAAGGGATATGTTACACATAATATGTTATATGTAATTGAAATAAAGGAGAGAAAATAGCATGGAGGATAGGAAGCCAGTATGTGGATTAGGGAAAAGAAATAATTAAAAGATAGTTATGAATGCAGAAATATCTCTGTTTTAGAAGTTGGGATGAAGGTATATGTCCCAAGAACGCAGAACTATTACTTGGAGAGATGACTTTCTTACAAACACTCCAGAGTCTCACACTTAAAGGTCAGCTCCCAAGTGCTGTCCTTGAAAAAGCTGGCATTGTTGGCTTCACCAGGCCCCAGTGGTTTTGTCTGCAAGCTAAAGGAAATTTTTTTATGGGGAAATTGGAGCCTATTGGTAAAGTTCCTTGCAAGATACCAAAGCAGCTGTGGGTGAATGAGTATAATATGTTTCTTGGGGAAATGAAACCTCCGTTCCTGGAATATAAGCTGCCAGGCTTTGTCTCCAAGTGAGAGAAGAACATGCATTTATTAAAACCCAGGAATCTTTGAAAATGTGCTTAAAAGGTAGAAGAGTTGAAGGAGCAAAGTGAAGCGATGCTGCCTTCTAAAACTGTATTTCATTGCCTAAGAATTTATCACATATGGTTAAAAACCTATGCACTAAACATTTAAACTCCCCCACGTAGAGAAAGTTCCTTCTCTAAGTGGAGATAGACAGACTTCATAGACAATCTGAGCCTAGAGTCTAGAAGGTTGTAGCTGCTTCTAGGAATTGAAAGGGAGATAATGCACTGTTACTTCCTGTTGATATCCTGGCATTTGGGATGTGTTGCTATATCTATTCTGGATGCTTTGAGTCTGAGTTTATTTTCTCATGCCATCTTGTGCCTGTGCTTCTGGTTTTTTGTTTTGTTTTGTTTTGTTTGGTCTAGTGCTATCTCAGAACACATGCACTCAGGTTTTTGTGCCGTGGACATTTTATAAACATGAACTATATGCTAGATATTGCTTAAGACTGGCGGTTCCTCAGAAAACTGGGCATGACACTCCCAAAGGACCCCGTTATACCACTCCTGGGCATATACTCAGAAGCCTCCCTGGCATGCAATAAGGACACATGCTCCACTATGTTTATAGCAACCTTATTTATAATAGCCAGAGCTGGAAAGAACTGAAATGTCCGTCAACGGAGGAATGGATACAGAAAATGTGGTATATTTACACAATGGAATACTACTCAGCAATTAAAAACAATGAATTCACGAAATTCTTAGGCAAATGGTCAGAAGTGGAAAATATCATTCTTAGTGAGGTAACCCAATCACAAAAGAAAACACATGGTATGCACTCACTGATAAGTGGATAGTAACCCAGAATCTCGGAATACCCAAGACAAAATTCACATGTCAATTGATTCCCAAGAAAAAGGAAGGAGAGTCCCCTGGTCCTGGAAAGACTGGATGTAGCAGTGTAGGGGAATACCAGGACAGAGAATTGGGAGGGGGTTGACTGAGGAATAGGGGGAGAGAAGGGGGCTTATGGGACTTTCGGGGAGGGGGGAACCGGGAAAGGGAAAATCATTTGGAATGTAAATAAAGAATATAGAAAAAAAAGAATAACAAAGCACCTCCATCTTCATGAGGCTTAAAGTTGAGGGGAGAGGAGGCAACAGAGGAAGGTAACCATTCCTAATAAGGCGTATAGCATGGCAGTTGGCAGAGAAGGCAGCCCCGAACCTTGGGAATATATTTAATATGTGAAGATGATTTCAATGGACATAGATTTCAAGGATTCCTTGATTTCTTTCCAGAGAAACACACTTTTTATAGTTTAGAAATGGAGAAATGTGAAGACATTGACTGTGAGTCAGACCACTGCAAATTACTGCCCAGGGCATCAAAACTGTAGAAGATTAAAATGCTACTACCGAACCTCTCAACTATGGTGCCAGTTAGTGCAAGGGGTTTCCACAGACAACCAACTGCGTTGTTGCTGCTGCTGCTGCTGCTGCTGTTGTTTTTAAGTAAATTGGTCCCAATACTGTTAAACTAAATAGCACCTGGAATTGGTGACAAAACAAAACAAAAACAAAATAAATCAAAGAAACAAAAACCCACACAGGTCTTCACTCACGTCTTCTTCCTCACTGATATTAGGTGGGAAGCATGCCTGTGAGTTGTCATGGCAGCTATAAGTCCTGCCTCCCCACTGAGAGCAGCCCTTGTCACTCAAGCACCTACTGCAAGTATCCTGAAACTGACCTAAGCAAGGAACCAATTATGTGAAAGAGAAGAATTATTTATTCTGCTAGGTGAGGTTTGACATATTAATACGTGTAAAAAATATCTGCAAGATGAAAAGAAATGGAAAAATGAGTGGAGACAGTTTATCAAAATGAAAAAAGTATACAGTCTACTTTGAGAGGCAGAAGCATCTTAGTGAATACACTTCTTCTATTCATCATGCTTGGTTGGGAATTTTCTTGAATGTAAGATGAAAAAATAGAACACTTAGGTTTTGACATGTAAGGAAAAGTTTTAAGATGCTGTCATTTCAATTTAATTGATGGATCTGCTTCTGTGTATGGAACTGAAACTACAGTGAAGACAGCCAAATGCTATTGACTAGTTGCTGACATTACTATACTCTTGCTAGGTGGCCCATTTTAATTATCAGCAACATTAAATCGAATTATATTGCAAGAATATACACAAAAGAGAACAGTGAGTTTATTTGTTCTCAAGATCCTAATTATAACTGATTCTCTGTTTCCAATGTTACAGGAAATGTGCTAACATGTTTTATTTGTAAATCTAGCTTGTGGTTTCCAAAGCATTTAGCGTGGCTCATTATGCTTACCTACAATCTTGTGAAGATTTTTAGATGGATAAAACATGCATCACCATGTCTAATAAGCTATTTCCATAGTAATTTCAGTTTGCTTTCAATTTATATAGCATACATGGAGAGTCTGACCCATTGAACACAGAAATATCCATGTCAAGTGACATTTGATTTATTTGGCATTATATATTTAAAATGTTATAACTTGAAAGTGGCTATAAATATTTTGCTGACATGTATTACAAAAAGAACCCTCAAGTAAATGTATGTTTAAAAAGAATTTAGACAAATTCATAGCAGTGAAACATCATCCTCACTAATTATTTATTTACTTTTGCGTGATAAGGTAACTATGGTAACCGCCTGAAACTGAGATCAAGAAGGATAATGTTCACTGGAAGAACCATGTCCAATGACAGAAGAGGTGATAGACAGACTGCTCAACAACCATGATCTTTTAGTAATAGCTAGAGCTGTTGACTCAGCAACAGAAGTAAAGGAAGGGAGGTAATTTATAAGCAGAAACAAGGAGAATATTGCCCTAGAGGTCACAAAAGTCATGCAAATGGAACTATCAACAATGCTAAGTGCCACAACTCACCCATGACTCTGTAAGAAGTCTCTATTGGCTTTCATTTAGCCAATACAAGGCCATTCTCTTGCTTACTAGATGCTTTGGTGATATAAAAGATTAGGGAGTGTAGCGAGAAGCCTTATGCTATCTATTGCCTGTAAGTTGTTTCCTGGAGTCATGAGAGGTATTTTCTGGACTGTCCCTGACTGACTGGGCTACTTGGACCAAGACTATTTTCCCATGGTTAAATGGTTATAAAGAGAGCTGGTGCAGGCTGTTGGGAGGACTGTGCTAAAAAAGAAGCAAAACAGTATCTAGAGATAGATACAGGATCAAGAGAAGTAATTTCTTTTGTGTTTATTAGAAACGTGTATGTTCCATAAGAAAGATGATGATAACAAAGAACATAATTATGGAGCAGGTCTCTATGGAAAGGAGGGGATCCAGTACAAAGCATAGGTGGAGAGATTGCTCTGGGCTGGACAAAAAGCCTATTTGCTGAAACAAAAAGAAATGGGGGGGGGAGAAAACAGAGGTAGATGAGTCTATGGATGAGAAACCGGAGTTCACATCAATGATAACTTGCTTCCTGTTTGCAAACACACAGTAATAAGTTACTGAATTGGAACATAGCTAATTGCTATCATGGAAATAAGCATAGAGGAACAGCAGAGGTGTGTCATAGTCAGACAAGATGAACTGAAAGAGAAAGGGGTTTTTATATAGAGGTGGGAGCATTAGGTCTTCTGGAAAGAGTTATTCTCTTTGTTTCTTCCTCTCTAAACTCTGTCCTACCTAGTAGGCTGATGATAGCAAATGGACTGCATCATCCAGGTATTCTGACTTTGTCAGGCTTGGGAAAAATAACTACTTGGGAAAAACAGTGAGTGGAGGCAAGAGAAGGAGGTGCCCGCTGTTCCTTCCTGCTTGCTCCCTGATGTCACCATCATTTCTAGTGGTAGCTGACCATTTTCAAGTCTGCAGCTCCTCAGGAGGAGGCCTTCTTTTCATCCTGAATCTCACGTTTTTTCTGGGGTCCATAGAAATACTTCTCTACCTTACCTCTTTAGGAACATAGTGTTCATAATTCTCACTGATCTCTTCATGTTTTAATGTCTTTCCCACTACCAGATGGCTCGCTTACCTGGCTGGAAGGAGTCGTTTATTAACTGGCTCTCATATAGTTGCCTCAATTCCATTCTGTTGTTTGCTAGATGATGTACCAGACAGTGAACAAGGCATTGTGAGAAAGCCAGTATTACCAAATTACTACAAGTCACTACAGAGACTCAATACAGAAAAGCCAGTATCTTCCTCTTGTAGAGTCACAAAGACAGGGAAAGGTTTTGCCCTAAGCCGGACATCATTTGTTAGGGAGGAAAATGACTGATGCTTCAGACACATATCTGAATTTTGAGATGGCAAGGGCAGAGGCAGGCTGAAAGCACTTCCTCCAAAAGCAGGAAGCCAAAGCAAACAGTACTGCAAGGGTTAAAATGTAAAATAATAACGACATAACAGAAACATAAAGCAATAAGAACTATCATCTATTGAAGAAAATTGACCACAGGTGGCCTTAATCTGCTGGGGGTGGGAACTGGAAACTCTCTATTCTGTTTATCATGGTCAAATTAGTTTGGCCAGAAACCAGGGTTCCTTTTCTCCTTTCTTTGTTTGCTCAGGTTTTCCAGCTAGACCATTTCTGTGAAAAGCTGCCCCAGTGTTTGTGGACCTTCACACTAAGAATGACAGCAAGGGGCAGACTTCAGATGCCAAAGACAGGATGTAAGAAGCAACGGAATGGCTTCTTCTGTGACACATGGTGAAATTCAGTAGAGGTGAGAGAATGTAGGAAAGACGGAAACTTTGGAAAAGGACTAGCTTATGTGTCTCTTGCTAGTTTGTAATAAGAAAGCCCAAGGCAACCTTTTTGTTTCTTGACTTTTCTTGTTTTAAGCGTTAAATATATATGAAACTTCTACATATCAGATATGGCAGAAACAAAATAATACTTTTAAATGAGAAATCTCTCTCATTCTCATTTTCTCCTTAGTTCTCTACAATATAGCTTTCATTAATTCGGTAAAAACCAGTAGTAATATCAAAATTTTAAAAACATTTACACAAATGCTTTCACAAAGCATGCAATTAATTTCATCTTTTTGTTTCAACTTAACCTCATTTTGTAAGATCTTTCATATTGATAGATATAGTCCAAGATATTGAAGTGAACTGCTGTATGGAGCTTTAGTCAAAGAGCATTTTTGATTTAACCACAGAAACCAAGACCGTATGACTGAAGACACTACATCTTCAATCCACCCGAGGACAATACATAAGTATTGCTCTACATATAACAAACAGTGAGTTCATCATAAATATTTTCACATAAATTTTATATTTATATATTTATATCTATATTCACATGCATATCCATATGCATTCATATATATTTATGTTTATATTATATTATTATATTCACAAACACATTCATGTTTATATTTATGTATTATGTACTTATATAATATATAAAAATATATTATTTTATGTATAGTAATACATAAATAATAAAGATATATAAATAATATATTAATGTGTAAAATATATTGGAATATATGCATAGACACATGTATACATATATATAAAATAATTTAACACTTGGATTTAACATTTGGAGTACTGACCAATCCTGCAATTAGTACAAATATTTGATATTGTCAGACTTTATTTTGCCAGCATGCTGGGTGTCAAATAACATGATTTGTTTGATTCTTTTTCATTATACATAAACACAAGGTGTGTTTGCTGACTGTGCATAAATGTTTCTTCTCCGAATTTCTTGTTCACAACCAATGCAATTTTCCTACTAAGTCATTGCTCCAGCTTTTTAATGTGGTAGGGACATCCATGTTCCAATGTTGGGTCAATGTTGAACTTTGGCTGTCATTCATGTTTCAGACACTCTGTTCATGGTATTTCTTTGCATAAAGCAAAATTTACATTTCTTTATAATTAAATTTATAAATCCTTCTGTCTAGATATCTTTTTGCTTCAGGTTTAACAACATCTTCTTGACCATTTTAGGGTCATAGAAATACTCTCAGATACTTAATCTTAAATTACTTTCTTGTTCAGAATCTTTACAGCCTATAGAATTTATTTGATGCATCAGGCTAGAAAGAGGTTTCCTGCCCCTGTGTGAAAGGCCTTGTCTGGACCTTGTGAACTGTCTCCTCCCTCCATATCTGACTCACTGAGCTGCTTCTTTCAGATGCTGACTTTGCTGTTTGTATCAAGGATGCTTCTTGGTGTTCTCTTTTGTCACATTTATTTCTTTATGCATCTCATGCATAAAGCTGTGTTTGTCATTATTGCCTCTACGGTAGATCTGAATGTCTTCAAATCTAATTTCCAGAAAGTGTTATCTTAGTCAAGTACTTCTCATCAAGACAATAATTAAAGTATATATGTGTCATACAGTAAAGATATAGGAATGCCAAAAATTAAATGCCTGCTTTTATATAGCTTATATTTTAGAATGATTAAAGACAGAAATACACACACATACATGCACACCCATACACACAGAGACAATATTTCACTGGGTGATAGGAATAATATATGAAGACAAAGTCTGATAGTTATGAAAGGGATGTTCTTGTCTAAGATTTCCATTTATATCTTTGAAGCAGAATCTCTAGCCTCATAAGATATTTCATGAAGTTTTTTTTCTATTTTCTAAGTTTTTTTTTAATTTACATTCCAAATCATTTCCCCTTTCCCGTTTCCTCCCTCCCCGAAAGTCCCATAAGCCCCCTTCCCTCCCTCTTTTCTCCATTCAACCCCCTCTCGTTTCTCTGTCCTGGTGTTCCCCTACATCCAGTCTTTCCAGGACCAGGGGTCTCTCCTTCCATCTTCTTAGAAATCTATTGCTATGCGAATTGTGTCTAGGGTATTCCGAGATTCTGGGTTAATATCCCCTTATCAGTGACTGCATACCATGTGTGTTCTTTTGTGATTGGGTTACTTCACTAAGGATGATATTTTCAAGTTCTGACCATTTCCCTAGGAATTTCGTGAATTCATTGTTTTTAATTGCAGAGTAGTATTCCATTGTATAGATATACCACATCTTCTGAATCCATTCCTCCGTTGAGGGACATCTGGGTTCTTTCCAGCTTCTGGCTATTATAAATAAGGCTGCTATGAACATAGTGGAGCATGTGTCCTTATTGCAGGCAGGTAAAGCCTCTGGGTATATACCCAGGAGTGGTATAGCCGGATCCTCCGGGAGTGTCATGCCCAGTTTTCTGAGGAACCGCCAGACTGCTTTCCAGAGTGGTTGTACCAGCTTGCAATTCCACCAGCCGTGGAGAAGTGTTCCTCTTTCTCCACATCCTCGCCAACAACTGCTGTCTCCTGTGTTTTTGATCTTAGCCATTCTGACTGGTGTGAGATGGAATCTCAGGGTTGTTTTGATTTGCATTTCCCTAATGACTAAGGATGATGAACATCTCTTTAGGTGCTTCTCAGCCATTAGATATTCTTCAGGTGAGAACTCTCTGTTTAGCTCTGTACCCCATTTTTAATAGGGTTACTTGCCTCTCTGGAGTTTAACTTCTTGAGTTCTTTGTATATCTTGGATATTAGCCCTCTGTCGGATGTAGGGTTGGTAAGATCATTTCCCAGTTAGTTGGTTGCCGCTTTGTCTTTTTGACAGTGTCTTTTGCCTTGCAAAAACTTTGTGATTTAATGAGGTCCCATTTGTCTATTCTTGATCTTAGAGCATAAGCTATTGGAGTTCTGTTCAGGAAATTCTCCCCTGTGCCCATATTTTCAAGGTTCTTCCCTAGCTTCCTTTCTATTAGTTTCAGTGTGTCTGGTTTTATGTAGAGGTTCTTGATCCACTTGGAATTGAGCTTAGTGCAAGGAGATAAGAATGCAATTTGCATTCTTCTGCATGTTGACCTCCAGTTGAGCCAGCACCATTTGTTGAAAAGGCTATCTTTTTTCCACTGGATGGTTTTAGCTCCTTTGTCAAAGATCAAGTGACCACAGGAGTGTGGATTCATTTCTGGGTCTTCAATTCTGTTCCATTTGATCTACATGCCTGTCACTGTACCAATACCATGCGGTTTTTAACACTATTGCTCTGTAGTACAGCTTGAGGTCCGGGATACTGATTCCCCCAGAGGTTCTTTTACTCTTGAGAATAGTTTTAGCTATTCTGGGTTTTCTGTTATTCCAGATGAATTTTTGAATTGCTCTTTCTAACTCTATGAAGAATTGAGTTGGGATTTTGATGGGGATTGCATTGAATCTGTATATTACTTTTGGTGAGATGCTCATTTTTACTATATTAATCCTGCCAATCCATGAGCATGGCAGATTTTTCCATCTTCTGATGTCTTCTTCAATTTCTTTCTTCAGAGACTTGAAGTTCTTGTCATACAGATCTTTCACTTGTTTGGTTAGAGTCACACCAAGATACTTTATATGGTTTGTGGCTATCGTGAAGGGTATCATTTCTCTTACTTCTTTCTCAGCCTGCTTATCCTTTGAGTATAGGAAGGCTACTGACTTGCTTGAGTTGATTTTATATCTGGCCACTTTGCTGAAGTTGTTTATCAGCTGTAGGAGTTCTCTGGTGGAGTTCATTGAGCTGTGTAGGGAAAGAATGGGAAGGAGCTGAAAGAATTCCTTTTAGGGATTCAAGGGTTTGTGTGTGTGTGTGTGTGTGTGTGTGTGTGTGTGTGTATGTGTGTATGTGTGTGTGTGTCTATGTGTTTGTATCCATGTCTGTGTAAATTTCCCAAGACCAATAAAACACTTAACCCGAAAAGAGATTAGTACTAGTACCTATAACTACCCAGTAACAGTAACTGTCTCTACCATTTCAAAGGAGAGATGTCTTAATTTACAGAAGTGTCAAGAAAGTCACTTTCTTCTTATTCCTTTCAGTAGCAAGATATACTTTTCTTCAAGCAAAAATACATTATTTTTCCTTTCTCAAAGGTCTGAAACACATCTGAAGGTGCCAGTCAATTTGCCTTTGCCCCAAGACACAACTATTACTTCATATGTTTTAAAAATAAAAAAATCCAGTATCCACCATATTCAAGTTTGCAACATCTGGCATTCAATTAAGCAAAATTACTAAACATGAAATGAAGCAGAGAATTCTGAGATACAACTAGGGAAAAGTTAATCATTCAGAATTGACACAGATGTTAAAATCAGCAGGGGAGGATATTAAAACAATCACTTCAACTAGAGTCCATGTGTTCTACACTTAGAGGAAAAGTGGAATGAAAGGCAGAGACATGGAAGGTGTCAGAAAGAGGAGATACTTTTCTCAAACTAAAGAGATATATCTTAATTTCCTGGCTAAAAACAATGTATTGAGTTGTATTAGTAGAAAAATACTTCAATAAACACCACAGAATATTAAGTACAGAACTTGAATACTTAAAACTCCAAAATGAAACACAAAGGCAAAATAAGTAAACATCAGTAGAACATTTTTAAGTCATGATTCATATATATATATATATATGCATTATATGAATATGGTATACATATATGAACAGGAATTTAAAAACCAAAGATTGGGGATGGAGAGATGGCTCATTGGTTAGGAGTGCTGGCTGCTCTTCCAAAGACTCGATTCCTAGCAAGCACATGGCAGCTCACAGCCACCTGTAATTCCAGTACCAGGATCCGACATTCTCACTAACATATACACACAGGCAAAACACCAATGCACATTACAAAAGAAAGATAAAATTTAAAAATTAAAAAAGAAAAAAGATTATTAGCACAAATAATTTTTTAATATTTTCCAAATTTGATGAAAACCGTAAGCTTAAAGATTCAAGAATCATAAAAATGAACTTTAAGAGTAAGAAATATAAAAGTGAACTAAGGTATGCTGTATCATGATGAAATTGTTTGTGACCTTGGTTATCAGGCAACAGGGCACAATGCTTAGAGAGACAGGAAATAAATGAAATAGGTGGTAATTGCCCCAGTTCTTCACTAGCACAAGAGTTAAACAGAGAGAGAAGAACTGTATGGTTAGTCCACGAAGACAGATAAAGTTTCCAGGACAGAGTGGTGGAAAGTAGTGAACTACACAAAAGAAGAATGCTAAGGAGCTGCAAAGATTCCTCTGGGGAATTTAAAAGTGTGTGTGTGTGTGTGTGTGTGTGTGTGTGTGTGTGTGTCTGTCTGTGTGTCTGTGTGTCTGTGTATGTGTCTATTCATGAGTCTGTGTGTGTCTGTGTGCTTATGTGTCTGTGTGTATCTGTATGTGTGTTTGTGTATCTCTCTGTGTGTCTGTGTCTGTGTGTGTTAAGAAAAGTCTTAGAAGCAGCCACACACTTAGCAAGGAAAGGAAACAGATAGACCTGGCAGCACACAGATAAAACACAAGTCAATCAACTATATTTCCTGTCACAGCAAATAAAATTAGATATCAGTGGAAAGAGCACACACAAAAAAACAAAAGCAAAAAACAAAAAACCCAAACCCACAGTCCTGAAAACCAAGTACAGTTTAAAGTATATACTCAGTTAAAATGGAATAGAAAGCAAGATCAGAAACCATTTGCAGCTGAATAAAAACAACAAAAAAGTCACTATTTACAGATCTTTCTAGAAACTACCAATTATAGAGAAATTAATAGCAACAAATGCCCATGTTAAAAAAGAAGAAAGACCCACTGTTTTATAGATGTCGCATGTCAGTTAGATGAGACTTTGAATTACCATGGCAACACTCTGCTGCATAGATGGACTATTTTGCCTTAAATTAGGATCCAAAATAAAGTCATCATCCCTTACTTAATGTATTTCCAGGTATTTTGTCACATCAATAAGAAAAATAAATAGAAAGCAATCAAAGTCTTTGGTTATCATCATATGAAACTAGAAAAAAATCAGGACAAATATAAAACAAAATAAAAAGGAGGAAGGAAATAATAAAGATAAGAGCACAAATTGATGAAAAAGAAAACATCACAAAACAAAGAGAGCCTTTTCATGTAGAAGTCCAGAAATGTGACAGTTCTTTAGCCAGGCTGAGCATCAAGAACACATGCAAAGTCTTAGTGTCCAGGTGGTGTTATCATATATTCTACAGCTATTAAAACATTGTAAAATATTCCTGAAGATATTTTTCCACTCATTCCAACAAGTTAAGGGAATAAATTTCTTGCAAGATGGAAACTATTAAAGCTCATTCAAGAAGAAACAAATAACTAGGAGATCTGTGCTGATTAAAGAAATCGTGTTTGTGGTTCAAACCTTCCGGCTAATAAAATTACAGGCTTGGATGGTAACATTGATGATTTTTATCAAACATTTAAGAAATAAATGATACCAATCCCATACATATTCTCCCAGAAAAATATCAAAGAAGGACCCATTCCTTGGTCATCCTAAAAGGCCAAAATTATCTCAATACTTTCACACAGTGAAACTGGAAAGCAATAGCATTGCATTTCAGAATTACTCATAGATTTAACATAACGGTAAGAAGTTTAGTCTCCAATAAACAGGAGACTATATTTCAGCCAGGCATCTCTAGGAACCATTAATAGCTAAACCTATAAAAAGTAATCACTGTAATTTACTAGGTTAACAAAATTTTAAAAATTAAAAATAACTGTTAATGGAAAGCAGAAAACATCATTGAGAATGACACTTTTTTTTTTAACAGAACTTCTCAGATGTGTAGGGAAAAAACAATATTTCTTCAAATTGGTCAAACTAGCATTTCATTCAGTGGGAAAGGAGAAACAGCTTGAATACTTCCTTAGGATACGACACAGGGTAACAATGTCTGCTCATAACACGGTAGCCAGCATTTCAGGGTAGCAATGTTTGTTCAGGGTAGCCAGAATTTCACTGGAAGAAGTTTACATTTTTCGTTATGAAGCACAAGCTTACTATGTGTCCTAGGCTCAGAATCCTCCTACCTCAACCTCTGTAGAACTGAACTTAGAGGTCTGCACCACCCAGCTAGGCAATGCAGTTGGATTTCCATGCTGCCCAATTGGGTAGGAAAAAGAAACTAAAGGCTTTTTACATTAGACTGGTTGGGGCATCTGAGGTTGTGTTTTCTAACACAACAGTGATGACATCCACAATCCATTAATAATTGTCGAGTGACAATATTCCCTTCAATTCAACATTATGCTTTCTATAATGAGGCAAGGTTAAGTATGATGCGAAGAAGCACACAACCAGAAACATGTTTTATAACAAGTACACAGTTGTACTCATTCATAATTTTCTGATCCTCATTGTTATTTGTCATAATTTCCAGAAACAGGTGTACAGAATGGAGCCTGGAGATGGCTGCCTGAGAAATTTGTTTTTAAACACCTGTTACTGTATTTTGTGGCTGCTAATGGCACTCATAGCACATCCCTGGACGTCTACAATTTAGCAGGAGCATCTCATTGACAAAGTACATGGGGAACAAGTGATTTCAGGACAAGTGTTTGTTGATTCTATCTGCTATTCTGTATCCTGTATGCTAGAGACCATATCAGTTCTAGGTGTATTAACTTCTGACCACTAGACTGATTTCAATCTTTGGGAGGAACTTAGTTCATGACTGGTTGGTTACAATTAACAGGAGAAGTCTCTGAACTTTCCGTTTTAAGTCAACATTGCTATGATTTTTTTCTGAGCAATTGACAACATTGTGAAATCCACTAGTATTAGCTAACTTCAGTGTGCACCTCCTGGTCATCTTGAGGTTTCTGCAACCTGTAGCATCATGTATTTACACATTTTTCTGAGTTATGTAGATAGTGGAACCTGAGTGGATCTGTGTTCCTCTGCTCAGGCAGATGAGATAGGCTGACCATGTTTATACAGAGCTAAAGATTTGAGAAAATTGGAATAATATCCCCAAATACCAGATGTTTCTAATAGCCATGTATTTGCCTTTTTTATCCTCAAACATGTGGCTGATTACATTTTTCTGTGGTTTCGGGTCGATATAGCCTTAAGCATATCCAGTATAAAATAATGACAGATACAATCATACTTTCACTTTGTAATATTGACAGAGTTTAAAATGCATATGGTTTATTTTTACATATTTAAATAAAATTATAATTTTAAAGTGGGATGGGATTCTGGCTGATTTTTATGTGAACCTGTCATTTTGTTAAAAATATGTTTTTGAAAAAATATGAAAATGTAAACATGACATGAAAATTAAAGTTAAAAATAAGTGAAACTGAGACCTAATTGAAAATGCAATAGTAGGAAAGAAATTAGAAAAAAAAGAAAGAAAACAGCAGGGGAAAAAAACAAACCAGGAAAAATCTGAAATGTGCAGAGCCTCCAGAAAACTTTCCAGTTCCACATACTATGAACACTATTATTTTTGAGGCTAAACATGCGTGAAATTTGGAATTTCAATGACACATATTTTTGAGACAATTTCCCTCATTTATTCCATTCATTAACTTTTCCCTAAAGAGGCATTTCCATTATGCAGTTTTTAAAGGCTCAAGTATAGATGTCTTCCTATTGACTTATTGTGCAGAAAAACAAAACAAGGGTAAAAGCATAGAAATGGGTTCTATTTAAATTTTTTTTGAGTTAAAAATGTTCATTTTGAAATGATTTTTTGTAAAAATATTAAAAGCAGCAATTCTTTATAGTATAATTCTTTAAATTATATATTTCTAATGTATTTTTCAAAATTTTATTTTTAAGTGTGTGTGTGTGTGTGTGTGTGTGTGACTGCATATGTGTTTGTGTGTGCACATGAGTACAGTGCCTTGGCAGGCCAGAGGAGGTCATTAAATCCTTTGGTTCTGGAGTTATAGGTAGTTTTGAGCCACTTGCTTGGGTGCTAAGAACTGAACTCCTGCCTCTGGAAGAGCAGTAAGAGCGCTCACTTACTTAGCCATCTCTTTGACTAACTCCTTTCCCAACCCTAACAATCACCCAACGTTAATACAATTACTAAAATCAGGAGAATGATACTAGTATTAGTATATTGTCACATAATTTATAGTCTTTACTCATGTTTTATCAATTTATTCAAGTTTAAGATCATACAGTTAGTTTTGTTTAAAGCCGGGAACAATCCCTTTTGTTCCCTCTATACTTTATGGCTGGGACACTTTTGAAGAGATTGTTTTTCTAAAGCTCTCCTTGTTTCTGGAACTGCTTCTTAACAGGCGAGTTCCTCATGGTTGAAAGGCTGTTTTCCTCAGTGCTGTATCAAGAGGCAGATCAGTGGAATTTACTCTATTGTTCGTGATATTAACATTTATGATGGGATTAAAGGTTTGTTCGTTTTGCCAGATTGCTCTACTGCAAGCTGCCATGGTTTCTTTTGCATTAAATAAGAATCAAGTGGGTATTTTACAGTTAAGAAAAACCTTAATCTTCATTACATGATTGTTCACTAATTTTATTCATTCTTACTGGTTTCTGTCTAAAATAATGGTTGTAGGCCAAATGATCTTTGCTTTTTAATTCTCATCATTCCTTATGCATTTATTATTTGGAAATTTAATGTAAGAGACAGTCATCTTTTGTTTATATATTTACTTATGTATTGCTACAAACTGACAAGATTTTAATTTCACTCTTGCTTAATCCTTTACTCTCTATTTACTCCCTGTTATTTTCTTGTGCTTGTTGTCTGGTTTGACCCTCAGTAATCCCTTCAAGTTGGCTCCTTGGTCATTTGAAAACTATGAACCACATTTTAAAGCCCTTCTTTGCTTATTGGTACCACAAAACTTTTGAAATTCCTCTAGTACTTTTCATGTGTGAACCTTTGAATTACTGATTGTCTGAGTCTTGCTACTTTTTGTTATAAAATATATTTAGATGTGTGGGCTTCAGGGATGACCATGGCTTCAAGAGTGCTAGGGAGTCCTTACTGTTACCTTCCTCCCAACAGCAGACAGATTTAGGAAGTGTGTGTATGTGTGTGTGTGTGTGTGTGTGTGTGTGTGTAGTTGATACATAGGCTATATCAAGGCACTTCAGCCAAAGGCCACATGAAGTTACATGGCAACTGCTGATTGCAATAAAGGAACTTAAGCAACCTTGGGGTATCTTAATAAAGAGTGGTTAGAGTATTTTTTATTGGGTTTAAGGAATTAAGGCTTCATTCTTAAATGGATATTATCAGGAAGTAAAGCAATTCTCTGAGGTTCCTAGTGAATTTAATCTGTAATTAGGAAAACCTATAAAGAGGTTAAAAATGTAAGCTGTAAAGATGCAGTCACTTGTCACTCAGGCTTCCATGAATAGACACTACAACATAGTCAATGGGAATTGATTTCTTATAAGTCCAGAGGCTGCAGTGAAAGATCAGGCGTTGGCATGGTGAAGGCTTTCTGGCCTGCACAGTAGCTTTCTTATTCTGTGTAATAGTTACTTTTCTGTTGCTGTGACAAAAACATCATGACCAACAGAATTTACAGAACAAGCTTATTTTGGGTACATTTGAGAGTGCTAGAGTCCATAGTGGGATATCATGGCACCAAGTGTCAAGTGGTGGCGTGCCAGGAAACATAGAGCTCACATTGCTAACCCTGAGCCGGAAGCAGAAGGAACTGGAAGTGGCCTGAGATTTTAAACTCTCAAAGCCCACCCTCAGTGATATACTTCCTCTAGCAAGGTTGTACCACCTAAACTTCTCCAAACAGTGCTACCAATGTGGGAAGCAAGTGGTCAAATATGGAGGAATATTTCTCATTCAAACATGTATACTATGTCTTAAAATTGGGGAAGGAGAATGAGAAAGCTCAGGTTTCCCCCTTTAACATTACTTTTTCCATCAGGAGACCCCATCCAACTCTAATTACCAATCAAAGACTCTCTGCTCATTTGGGAATCAGAGCTTTAGCATGTGAACTTAATTATTTCTATGTTTTATCCCAGTGCTCCTTTTTTATGCCGAAATAAAATAAAATACTTACAAAGTATCTCATTTTGGATGTTCCATTTCAGGATCCTTGGCACAGTTATGGAATGTTCCATCTGATGTTGGTCTTCTGTGAGATTATTTTGTTATATGATCATCAATAGCTATGATGGCATATCCCATTTTTACCTTTCTCGGCATAAACTACCTTTCATCTATCTTCTATATATTCATCTATCATTGATTTTATTTAAAACACAGAAGTCACAGTGAGACTTGCAACTGTACCTATAAACCCCATATTTTATAAACAGCTAAATGATATTCAACTGTTAATCTAGCTTCATGATGCTTTTATTTATCTGTGAATTGACCACCAATGAAGTGATTTTTGTATAAAACTAAAGAACTCAGTAGGAACCAACCTTGAACAGCTGTTGAAGCAGGAATATGGAAGCAAACATGGAACATCTCAGGTCAGGAGGCTGATAGGTCTCCATTTACCAACAATCAAGAACATATCTGGCATAACCAATAAAGACAAAAACTTGGCTTGTGGAGTAGATACTGTGGTGGAGAAAGTGACTTGTTTGGAGCTAAGATGGCTTGAGTGACACCTGCCAGCCCCACCCTGGTAAAGTGAGGTGGGAGAGGGAAATCACAGAATTAGCTGATCCCATCTTAAAATGCAGGTCAGGCCATTTTCATTTTCTGTAGCTATTTAATTTTTTCCCCCTTCAGTTTCATTCAACATGAAACCACAGGGGACTGAAATTGTTTTGAAAATGAGGAACACAGCCAGACCTCAATCATTTGGATTTTATTATTTGGAATTTGTGATAATTTGAAGAGTGGCTTAGCTGAAGTTTATCTAAGTTCATCTATGGCGAAAAGCCCCAAACAAATAGATCTTTATAAATCTGGGGAAGGGGATAAAACTCATTGTTAAATAAAACCAATAATCTCTGTTACATATAATCAAGTAAAAAAAAATTAACTGTCCCCAAATTTGCGCTAGTGACCCCATTCCATAGGAGCAATTATTTAAGCTTAACTGGAAAGAGTTTAGTATCTCAAACTGACCAAACCACACTTCCTCCTGGTATGGCCCATGGTTCCTCTCCTTAGTTTTCCACTTTCAGATCTCTTCTTCCTCTGTCCTTGTCCTTGTGTTTAACCATGGCCCCTTCTCCTCATTCCATTTCAGATTATCTCCCTCCCCACTTAAGACAGGTTCTCCCTCTGTAGTCTGTCTGCCATGAGCCTGACATCTAACCATCTCTACTGTCCAAGTGCTCGGTTTGCAGACAGGGACCTCCACGCACAGTTCTCTTTCTCTTTGCCCCCCTCTCTCCTTCACTCCCTTTCCTTCCTCTGTCTGTCCTGACCCTACCTTTCTGTTCCTAACTAGAAGTTGAGAGACATTTCTAACTGCTGTGTGAACTATCAAGCAAGAAATCGGGTGAACAAAGTGCTTCTAAACTGCTAAGTCTTTCTCTCTGAACTACGTTGGGATGGGGTTGGCGGACATCCTCCAGGCAACAACCTCTGGGCTAGCCACACAGGATGTGTGACAGCGAGCTTGGCAAGTTTGGAAGTCTGAGGAAAGGCTCTGTCTTGGCTCTCTCAACTTTTTTTTTTTTAACATTAGGCAATCTGTAATTTAAATGACACACATTGATTACTGTGCAAACAGCCAGCACACATTTTTTTTTCTTACAGAAATAAAGAATCATAGTGGCAGTTTATAAATGCTAAATTTTCTTTACAGTCCAGAAGCAGAAGAGGATTTTAATTTGCACACACATTCTTTTTGAATGAAAGAATCCTTACCATCGTGAAGCCATTTCAGCTGTCTCATCCCTAATTACCACTTGGTATCTCTTTCTAACTCCCTTCCTAGTGGTCTCTTTGTTTTTAATTGGTGATTTCAACCATCTGGACCCACTAGCTTGAGAAGGCATGAGGGAGAAATGGAACATAAAAGAAAATAAACTTCATCCATTTCAATCAGGTCCACATCTAAATGCTCCCATATCCCATAGCATTTCCTGCATTGTCAGAAGTGTGTGTCAGCATAGGCCAGTCTGAGGATGTCTGGGTAATGAATACAAAGAACAATGCTAACATCCAGTTAGTGTTAAGGACTAGATTGCAAAGTATGTGGGGAGAGAATGCCCAGCCACGTTCCCCTTTGCCACAAGGTGGGAAGAAGGAACTGGGTCAGGAGTTAGGTGACTAAAAACCCACTTACCTGATTTCTTATTTGATAGTTCACACATCAATTAGAAATACCTGTCAATGTCTAGCTAGGAACTTAAGTGTAGGGATAGGACAGACAGAAGAAAGAAAGAGAGAGGGAGGCAAAGAGAAAGAGAAAAGTGCGTGGTGAAGGTTCAATCTGTAACACCAGCACTTGAACAGTAGAGATGGGTGGATGCCAGGCTCATGCCAGAATGGAGTACAGAGGGAGACCCTGTCTTAAATGGTGCTGGTAAGGGGAGTGATAATCCAAAATGGAATGAGAAGAAGGACCATGGCTAAACACAAGAACAAGGACAGAGGAAGAAGAGATTTGAAGGTGGACGACGAAGGAGAGGAACCATACACAGGCCATATCAGAAACAAGAGTGGTTCTGTTGCTTTGAGACAACAAACTCTTTCCAGTTAGCCTAAGTAACTGCTGCTATGGAAGGGGACCACTAGTGCAAATCTTGGGAATGTTAGTTTTTGGTTTTTGTTTTGTTTTTTTTGTTTTGTAAAATTGCTTGTATCCAATGGAGATGGTTGATTATATTTAAGTAAGCTTTACCCCCTCCCTAATCCTCTTCCTGGAACAGCAGCATTTGTTTTGTTTGCTTGTTTGTTTTGTTTTTTAAATATTATTATGTTGTATTCTTCTGGCTGGGAAGATTGAGGAAGACACTAAAGTTGTGATTAGTAAATGAAGTTAACTATGAAAAGACTCACTAAATGTTAAAAAATGAACAAATGATGGTTTCTGGGGGCCATGTTGGAACGTTTATCTTGAGGTTGGACTATACTGCGAGTAGTACACTTCTCTCTCTGTCTCTCTCTCTCTCTCTCTCTCTCTCTCTCTCTCTCTCTGTCTCTCTCTCTCTCTCTCTCTTCCTTTCTTCCTTCCTTTCTTTTTTTCCTTTTCCTGGATCATTCTACCTTGATATGGTCTCTGTGGCTTTTAACCACAATTGTTACAAAAACTTTAAAGCAATGACTTTCTGTTAGTCTTATCTTCAATACTACCATGGCCATTTTCACAAATCATTATCCTATTTCCTGTATTCCATCTAGTCATGTCCATCTCTAGCTCCACTTGCTTCAATCCAAACTATGGTCACCTCTCATCAAAGTTACAGCTACACCTTCCAGAGTGTCTGTTATCATGGTCCCTTCTATTCTTTTTACTTAGGTAGTTTTAACAATAAACTACAGCTGTTAACTTAAAAAAAAGTGTACTGCTGAATCTTATTTTTAGGAGGACTGAAGGATGTGTGCTTTATCTACATAATCATGAGGGATTCATCCTCTATCCTAGGTACAAAGCTTCTGGTGTGGCTGATTTAAAGTCACCCACACTCTTGCCCATAACCCCTCACCCATTGCAATGTAAGTTAACCTAATAAAATCATGGATTCCCTGAAGTGAACATTGGTGGAAACCAGTTTTGATTTGTTATTAGAAGTATAGAAGGAGGATAAAGGTGTTGTTTATGTCTGCTATAACCCAGGGAGAAAATTCTCATAACATAACTCAATAGGAATTCATTCCCATGGAGCTCAGTTGATCAGGAAAAGAAACTCTATTAAATAATCATACACTCAAAAAAACCCCAACAAATAATAATATTATAATGACAAGATGTGTGGTGCTAATTAAATATATCAGCAGGAAAGTAGGTTTAGCATAGGAAAGGCCAATGGCGGAAGAGCATTTGTCAAGTTTGAAGAAATGAAGAGTTAGTGAGGCAGGAAAGTGGCACAGTGGAGATGCAGAGAGCAAGCAAATCACACAGTGTTCTTCATGCCAGGTGATGGGGGGGGGGCGGCTTCACTCCTGTACACTGAAAATGAATTGAAAAAGGTCAGAGTGGACATGGAGTACCATTAGGAAGCTGCCACTGAGTTACAAGGAGACGGTGTTCCCTTCCAGCATAGACCCTGGAGTGGAAAGGAAGGTGGTTGGGTTCAGAAGATACTTTAGCATCAGTACAGACAGAACTTGGGTGGTGGATCAGATATAGGGGTAACAAGAAAACATCATCATTGATGGATCCTAGGCTTGTAGAATTATTTCCTCCTCTGTTGGGGTATAAAGCCCACAAAGCTGTGAACTGTCTTCTCACTATATACCTAAAGACCACCATATTGCCTGGAACATAGCTGATATAAAGGCCTTGAATTCTTACTTTATGAGTGAATTTATTGAAGGGCATATGCCTTCAGTTGGAAGAGCTGGCACCGCCCCTAATTTGGCTTTGGAAATTTCCTCATGTATGAATAACAAGTTGACCATTGGCTCTTTGCTCTGCCACTCAAACACTGATTCAGCCTTGCTGCTGAAAACAAGCGTCCTACCAGATGCAGCCTCCTTTCACTAGATCTTGTTCTATCTAGTATTTTTTCCCTTTTAATTTGTTCACCAATATAAAATTCCAAACTGTTTGTTTCCTTGCAGCTAAAGGTATATTGTTATGTACTTCTGCGGAATCTCTGCATGGGAAAATCCCTCAGGCCATCCAATGACATTTCAAGATCACCATCTTGACATTATATTCTGCCACCTACTCCTAGATAATAGATTCTATGTTCCTTCAAATTTTCTAAGCTTCTTTAAGAAAAATTTGCCCTCCATAAATAGTATGTAAAAATTTCAGTCTTCTAGTTGTATGGTAAAATTAAATTCACACAAAATTATCTTTATCTATAGTGTATAATAGCAACCTAATCAGGTCAGATTCTTGCCATAAATCTTTCTATTTCCTAAACAAATATTTTCTTAATTTTTCAATAAACAACAGCTGCCATGTATTGCGCATATACTCTGCTCCAAGTCTTACTCCTCACATTTTACTTGTAATGATTTATTTAATTTTCACATCTAGATGTGGTTGTCACAAAACCCTGACTATGGGTGGTAAGGAAATGAATTCAGGACAGACACACAGACTCATGTTCAGGAAAGTTACTGTCAGACCCTCTGTGCATTCTGATGCAACAATATCAACTACTACAATAACATGGAACCTTTGCATATTTATTATGCACAAAGGACGGGGCCAGCTAATCCTCCATAGGAGGTCTCTGTAGGTCAGCAGTCTCAGTCTGTAAACATCTAGGAAGAGGAAGCTGCAGTTGCTAGTATTTGTATACACTGGTCAATTGTTTGTCAACATTCATACTTAGACCAGAGAAAGGTTTCACCGATCTCCCATGGATCCAATTGCTTAGTCCTGAACAAGGCAGTCCCAATGTCAACAATACAGGTTTACTCTGGACTTCATTCATCTTTATATGTTCACTCAGGGCCTCCTCAGCTTCCCATAGAGGGTGCTATTTTCTCTTTACAGATGGTAAAAACTGAGGCATGAGGAGGTAAGCTGCCTAGTGTTTGCCTGTGTAGAGAATGGCACAGCTGACTTTCATTGGCAGTCTGACTTTAGAGTTCTTGCTATTAACTCACCTACCATGGTCTTTCTCCCCAGCTTTCCTTATACTAATGTAAGGTAGATTTTCATTGTTTATTGCTTATCTACTCTAAGACCTTTAGACAAACCACTTGAACCCAAACAAAGCTTAAACATTTTGATCCTGGGATGGAAGTAGAGTTTTGACTTGCATTTTTAACGTGACCTCTGTGCTACCCTGCGTCTCATCAACTGCCCCTCTATATGTTATTGTTCCTATGACTATGATGAATTCTGTCCTTCTTACTCCATGTGGGACTCTTTCCCTTTAGAGTCCATGCCAAATATCTTCTCCATGAAGCTCTTGCACTTTGCCCCAGCTCTTCTTGGGATACTCAGCACTTGCTATTTTCCTTAGTATTTGTCACAATCTTTTTAAAGACTTTTTTCTATAAGCTCATATTTGTATAATTTGAGAGTTGAGATGGATATTATCGATACCAACATATCTCATTCAGAAAGAAACCTACAATTATGTAATCATTTGAAGGCAAACCAATGGCATTTACAATGTGATATAAACACTACATCTATCAAGTTCGTAAATAAGTCATGATGCAAAAAGTAAAACCCCACATCCAATAAGCCACTTCATTCCACATTATTCCCTTCCTCAGTCTTTATGAACCCCCAATTTGCATTCTGTCTTTGAATTCATTGACTCAAAGGGCTTCTGTGCTGTGTTATTTTCTTCACCTTTAACTACAGTTCCTTTATAAATGAATTACCACTAGATGGTAATCCATGGAAGTTCAAAATCACAGATGTCCAAAGCAGATAGAGAGTGCTTCTATGTTTGAGTTGGGAGTACAGCAGTTGTTCCTGATGTGCAACACCAGTCCCTTCCAGAGCTAACCATGGAACACCATTTTAAGACCTTAGGGTTAGTCAGTTCTGTACAAATGAAGAGACAGAAGCCTACTAAAACAAAACAGCTCATGAGTGTGACTGTGTGCCTTTCCCTCAGTGTAGTCAAAGACAAGAATATGATATTGCAGTAATTAGCCAAACTGGGATTAGATGACACATTTTCTGAAAATATAATTTGTGGTAAATATCATAGATCTTTGCTCAGTAAGACTTACAGATAACCTAAGAAATAAAACCTGAACTCCTAAACAAAATCACAGACTTCTTTAATTAAAGAGATCAGACATCAAATTCTGTAGAACTGGAAAACATAACACAAAGTGCAACTCTTTGCCTCATATTAGATTTTTCCAGAGTGAACTTTAAAGCTCAGTTTAAACAGTATCCTGATGGCAGAAGTCAGGAGTAGAGTGTGAAAGTGATCTTAAGGATCTCACAAGGGTTGAGAACCTTTGGCTTTGGCAGTTGCTACAGGTGCATTGTTCTGACTGAACAACTGGATGTAGTTGTCCATTCCCACAAATTCTAATACCTATGGACCTCCTGGACTACTTCCAGGCATGCTGTTTACACTAGTCTCTGAATAAGCAGGACATTCCTGAGTTAATCATACTACCTTATCTTTATTATTGAATATGTTCCTTACTATTTTATACATATTAACAATGCATTCTGACCCTATACTTTAATCACAGTTTTTAAGTTCAAATACGATTGCAATACTTCCCCTTTCTCATTTTCTTCCTCTAGCTCCTCCCACATTTCCTATGTCCCTCCCTTTATCCTCTAACGTGCCTTTTCAACTTTCTTTCTTTTTTTTGAATCTATCATATATAATCTATATATCTACTTACAGATAGACATGGATAGGCATAGATAAATAAAACTGATGAGTCTATTTATTGGGTTTTGGGTGAATAAGATTTCAGGGACAATAACTTCACTATTGGATAACCAACTTTCAGGCTCATCCTTGGCATATATATTCTCTCTCTCTCTCTCTCTCTCTCTCTCTCTCTCTCTCTCTCTCTCTCTCTCTGTAGTCACTAGTTGCCTTTATTTCTTTGTCTAGGACCCTGTAAGCTTTCCTTCTTTTCTGTTAGTGTGTCTATTTCTATTGTTATTGTTAAGGTTTTGGTTATGTAGCCATACCTTATGGAGATACTGTGGAGTATGAGATACTGTCATGTTTAGGAGAGACAATCTCACAGTAGATACTTGAAGAGTAATGTAGCACAAAAAAGGAAATTAAATAAATATAATAGGAAAATAAGCTTAATTAATCCCTAATTACAGGTGATATGATACTATAATAAGACATCCCCAAAATTCCACCAGAAAATTTCTAGAAAAAAACAAGTTCACCAAAGTGTCACATCCAACCAACTCATAAAAACCAGTAGCCTTTCTGCACATCATCAACACTGAGAAAGAAGTAATGGGCACAATAAACTATCTTGGAATAAATGTAACCAAGGAGGTGAAAGACCTTTATGGTGAAAACTTCTGATCTTTGAAAACTAACTGGGGAAGTCACTAGTAAACAAAAAGACTGCTAATATTCATGGATCAGTAGAATGAATATGTGAAAATGACCATCCTACCAAAAGCTGTTTACAGGTTCAAAGCAATCCTAATCAAAATACCCATGACATTCTTCACAGAAACATAAACAAAAATCTCTTAAAGTTCTTATGTAACCAGGAAGGACTCCAGATTGCCAACTCTAGTCATAGCCACTTCTGGCAAGGATTTTTCTTTATTATTGGCTGCTGCAAGAATTGAAACTATTTTCCAATTAGAACACAAGGTCTTGGGAATGAGGAGTGGAACTAGATCCGCACTTTTCTCTGCCATCCTTGTTTCTCTCCTAAAACCTATATTTATTTTATATAAAATCATAGCTATCTACCTATTGACTGAAGGTTGAACAGTCTGCATTTATGCAATATCTCAAGGCTAAATGTGGCTCAAGAAGTGAATATTCTTTTTAAGAGTGCCACATGCTATTTACATACAATATCTTATATTTCTAATAGAACTGGTAAAAAAAAAAAACAACAAAAACAACCATTCCTATTTCTGCTTTCCTGGAAAATGATATAGGGAAATACAGAGGAGAGAAGACAAAACTTAACTTCCATTTTAATTCAAGTTGGCTTTAATAGAAAAGAGATCACTGGTACTTCATAATTCCCAGAAGATTGGGATTTATATATCTCATTTAATGTCTGCAATAGCTCAGTAGAAATTACCTACATCACCAACAAATCCTCTGTGTGTGTGTGTGTGTGTGTGTGTGTAAAATGTTTAAAGTCCAACTTATAAGTAATACAGTATGAACCCAAAGTTGTTCTATTTTTAAAACCTATGCAATTTTAAAAATTCCCCTTGCCCTTTTAATGGTACAGTGTGAAGTATTTGATCATTCCAATTCGGTGCATAGGGTTTCTCATGCCAGGCTTGACAAAACTAATAGGATAGGAAATGATGATTTTTCAAAAAAATAATCTAGAAAGATTCCTTACCAAAAATATGAGTGAGACTAAAAGATGAAGTGGAATTTTACCTCCTCCTGACTCAGGGTCATCTTGTGTAACTTAGGCCAATCCCATACAGACTGGTACCCTCTGCTGTTTCCTAATTTCTGGGTTGAGCTATTTTCAGAATCTAGTACTGGATGTAAAATCCTCATCAGGAATATAAAAGAAATAACAGAGACATGTGACTTTTGTCTGTGGCTGTGACTACCTTTGTAAGATTCTGGCTAGTCTTTGAAAAGGATGCAGGCGATTCCTCATGCAGGGAGACTTGAGAGAGTCAAGCATAGCCTAGTTTAATACTATTTCCTGTAGGAGTCCTTCAAACCCCAAACTGTAGAAGTATCTAAATAGTTTTCATGAATCAAAAGAGCATTTACCTAATAGATATAAAATGGCTTTGCAAGCACTGGCAACACAAGCCTGTCTCAATGGGAACCAGAAAGAGGGCGGAAAGGGAGCAGAAAGCAACCAAAAGCAACAATCTTCATCAGAGATCAGTCAGAGACCAGGACAAGGAGTTCTCTTCTCTATCCCCACTCCAAATAATTCTCATCCCCAGTTTTCCAGTGAGGCTTGCTGAGGGCCTCCTGAAAGAAATAGCTCATTCCAGACACACTTTGAGAAAGCAGAACAACAGACACTCCCTCCGAGGTTGGATTTGGATACTCCTTAGTTCCAGACTCCTCAACAGGCCTTCGGAGCAGAGTTATAAATGGGGGCTCTGGCAAGCACCTGGGAAAAACTCCTGTCTTCTGGGCTTGGGTTTCAGAAAAGAGCTTGGGAGGATGCTCTCCAGCTCTGGTGCCTCCTGGGGACTTGTCTTGGAATCTGTGAGAGAATGGAGGCTAAGAGGGATTAAAGCTGAAACCCTGAAATCTTGTAGCCTGGGGAGAGCTGGGGAATAGAGGTGAAGTTGGTAGGTCGCTCGGCTGCTTCATCTCCCCAGTTAATCTATCACTGCCACCGTGGCTGCAGGAAAGCCATCTCCTGAACTGTCTGTCTGGAAGGAAGGGATAAACCTGCCGCTGGCTGTGCTTTCAGTTGAATTATAACACTTACCTTCTCATACGGCCTTTCATCAAGAGTCTTAAGTGTTTTTCTTTCTGTGGGCCTTACCGGCCACGTTTTCCCCATTCATTATCAGCATAGGAGTCTGCCATGCTGAGCCCATATGCAGTACCCCCAACCCCCAACCTCAACCCCCAAGCCCCAACCCCCAGGGGCTCCTTAGCAGCAACAATTTTCTAATTCAGAACAGACTCTCCTCTGAGCAACTGATCATACAAGTACAACTGCCCTTAACAGAACTTATCAAAGTCAGGGATTTTAGAAACAAGATGTGAACTCCTCCAAAAGATGGGAGCCATAAATAGCTCCGGCCTACTTGAGTTTACCTGGAGAATTGTATGTCTCAAGGATTTTCTGTGTGACTGAGTTTAGAGTAAAGCATAGGCTGGGACTGTAAGGTCATTTGAAGATCATATTAGTGTGGGTTATTACTTTTAGGAGAGGGTTGTGGATTGTTTAGGACCGCGAGAGTGAGGAATCCACAGTTAGAATACATGCGCTTTAAACTTGACGTAATAAGTTATTTTCTTTTCATATAGTTATGCATTTTAAGATTTACTTACTTTTATGTGTATAAGTGTTTTCTTTCCATATATGTCTATCACATGGGTGCCAAATGAGAGCACTGGGATATTGAATCCCCTAAAACTGGAGTTATAGGAAACTATTTGCTGTTGTGTGGGTCCTGGGACTTGAACCCAGTCATCTGCAAAAGCAGCAAGTGCTCTTAACCTCTGAGCCGTCACTACTGCTCCACATTTATTTATTTTAATTGACAAATAGTTTATGTGTATTTATTATGAAGAGAGTAACACATTCACTTAACATATCCATTACATCATTTACGATTTGTCTATGAGCAGAGTGTTTAAAATCCATTAATTTAGCAATTTTGGAATAAATAAGATTGTTAGTAACTATGGTCTATCTGGACTACAGCAAACCACTACAATTATTTCTCTGACTGCACTGAGACTTGGTATCCAGCGACTCTGTCCATTACTATCTGCTTGCTCTTAGTCCTTGTGCTGCTAGCCTCTGGTAACCATCAGGCTCTTTTTTTTTTTTTTGCTTCTGGGACTGACATTTTATGTTTCACAGATAGGTGAGCTCATGCTGTGTCTGTCTTTCTGTAGCTGTCCTAGTCTCACAGCACAGTGTCCTCCAGGTTCATCCATGTGGTTGCAAGTGACAGGATTTTGTACTGTGGAAATATAAATGAGGCTAGCAATTCTGGAAAATCGTATAGTCCTTGTGAAATGTGTGTGTGTGTGTGTGTGTGTGTGTGTGTGTGTGTGTGTGTGTATGTGTGTGTGTGTGAGGGGCTTCAGACCACATAGTGTATGGTGCCTGGTTGGTGGCTCAATGACTGGGAGATCTTAGGAACCCAGGTCAGTTGAAACTGCTAGACTTCCTATGGGGTCACCTTCCTCCTCAGCTTCTTCTGGCTTTTCCTTAACTCAACCACAGGAGTGCCTGACTTCAGTCCAATGGTTGGGTCTAAGTTGAGACATCTGTCTCAGGCAGCTGCTTGTTGGGCCCCTCAGAGGACAGCTATGCTAGGCTCCTGTCTGTAAACACACCATAGCATCAGTAATTGTGTCAGACCTTGAAGCCTCCCCTTGACATGTTTGTCAAATTGGGTCAGTCACTGGACCTTCTTCCCCTCAGTCTCTTCTCCATTTTTGTCCCTGCAGTTCTTTTAGACAGGAACAATTCTGGGTCAGAAATATTGACTATGGGATGGAAACCCCATCCCTCACCTTGATGACCTGTCTTTCTACTGGAAGTGGACTCTACAAGTTCCCTCTTCCCACTGTTGGTCATTTCATCTAATGTCTCTCCCTTTGAGTCCTGAGAATCTCACCTCCCAGGTTTGTGGTACTTTCTAGAGGGTCCTCTCACCTCCAACCCACTCCACCCCCACTCCCACCCTGAGGTTGCATATTTCCATTCATTCTATTGGCCCTCAGGACCTCTCTCCTGTTTTCCTCCATACCTGATCATGTTTCCTTTTTCCCCTCCCTCTACTCTCCTACCAAGGTCCCTCTCTCCCTCTGCCTCCCACGATTATTTTCTTTTCCCTCCCAAGTGGGATTGAAGCATCCTCACTTGGGCCCTTCTACTTCTTAACCTTCTTGAGTTCTGTGGATTATATCCTTGGTATTCTGTATATTTTTTGGCTAACATCCTATTACTTGTGAGTACATACCATGCACAATTCTTTTAGGTCTGAGTTACCTCACTCAGGATCATATATTTTAGTTCCATTCATCTGTCTGCAAAATTCATGATGTCCTCATTCTTAATAGCTGAATAGTATTCTATTGTGTAAAGGTATCACATTTTCTGTATCCATTCTTCCATTGTGTGACATCAGAGTTGCTTCCAGCTTCTAGTTATTACAAATAATGCTGCTATGAACATAGTGGAGAATGTGTCTTTATAGTATGATGGAGCATCTTCTGGGTATATGTCCAAATGTGGTATAGCTGGGTTTTCAGGTAGATCTATTTCCAATTTTCTGAGGAAACTCCAGATTGATTTCAGAGTAGTTGTACCAGTTTGCAATCCCACCAGCAATGGAGGAGTGTTCCTCTTTTCCACATCCTCACCAACTTTAGTCTGTGGTGATCTGATAGAATTCATGGGATCATTTTGATTGTCTTGTATCTGTTGAGGCTTGTTTTGTGTCTGATTATATGGTCAGTTTTGGAAAAGATACCCTGTGGTGCTAAGAAGAAGGTATACTCTTTTGTTTTAAGGTGAAATGTTCTGTAGATATCTGTTAAATCCATTGGGTGCATAACATCTGTTTAATTGTGTCTCTTGTTTAGTTTCTGTTTCCATGATCTGTCCATTGGTGAGAGTGGGGTTTTGAAGTTTCCTACTATTATTGTATGAGGATCAATGTGTCTTTTGAGCTTTAGTAATGTTTTATAAATGTGGATGACCTTATATTTGGGGCATATATTGTTGTGATCATAAAAAGAAAAATTGGTGGAATATGTTCTATGGTGGTGTGGGGAAAGGTTCAGCATTATCTCTTTCTAATTTTTTTCTTTTTTAATTAAACCGAAATGAAGGAATGTTAGGATTCTGTCTAAACTCCACCCCACAGTTACCTGGCAACAGTCAGGCAGGTCTGGCCCACTATAAAAGGGGCTTCTTGGCCCCTCCTCTCTCTTGCCTCTTACTTTCTTAGCTTCTCTCTTGCCCTCTTGGGCTCTTCCCTTTCCCCTTCTCTCCACATGGTCATGGCCAGCCTCTACTTCTCTACTCTCTCCTTCTCTCTGCCTTTCTCTGCCTCTACTACCCTCTTAACTCCCTTCCCCATGCCTTGAATAAACTCTATACTATGCTATACCATTGTATGTCTGGTCCTTCAGGGGGAAGGGATACCTTAGCATGGACCCACTAAGGCACCCCCTTCCCCCACACCACCATAGAACATATTCTTATGCCTCTTTCTCTTTTTATGATCACAATATAGATGTTCAGAATTGAGAGTTTATCTTGATGGATTTTTTAATGATGAGTATGAAATGTCCTTCCCCATCTCTTTTGATAACTTTTGGTTGAAAGTCTATTTTATTGGATATTAGAATGGCTAGATTCCATCTCACACCAGTCAGGATGGCTAAGATCAAAAACACAGGAGACAGCAGGTGTTGGCGAGGATGTAGAGAAAGAGGAACACTCCTCCACTGCTGGTGGAATTGCAAGCTGGTACAACCACTCTGGAAAGCAGTCTGGCGGTTCCTCCGAAAACTGGGCATGATACTCCCGGAGGATCCGGCTATACCACTCCTGGGCATATACCCAGAGGCTTTACCTGCGTGCAATAAGGACACATGCTCCACTATGTTCATAGCAGCCTTATTTATAATAGCCAGAAGCTGGAAAGAACCCAGATGTCCCTCAATGGAGGAATGGATTCAGAAGATGTGGTGTATCTACACAATGGAATACTACTCTGCAATTAAAAACAATGAATTCACGAAATTCCTAGGCAAATGGTCAGAACTTGAAAATATCATCCTTAGTGAGGTAACCCAATCACAAAAGAACACACATGGTATGCAGTCACTGATAAGGGGATATTAACCCAGAATCTCGGAATACCCTAGACACAATTCGCATAGCAATAGATTTCTAAGAAGATGGAAGGAGAGACCCCTGCTCCTGGAAAGACTGGATGTAGGGGAATGCCAGGACAGAGAAACAAGAGTGGGTTGAATGGAGAAAAGAGGGAGGGAAGGGGGCTTATGGGACTTTCGGGGAGGGAGGAAACAGGAAAGGGGAAATGATTTGGAATGTAAATTAAAAAAAATAAAATTAAAAAAAATAAACATTTTGCTATTTTAAAAAAAATGGCTATTCCAGCTTGTTTCTTGGGACCATTTGCTTGGAAAAATTTTTCTAGCCTTTTAGTCTGAGGTAGTGTCTGTCTTTGTCACTGATGTGTGTTTCCTGTATGCAACAAAATGCTGGGTCCTGTTTATGTATCCAGTCTGTTAGCTTATATCATTTTATTGAGGAATTGAGTTCACTGATGTTGAGAGATACTAAAGACCAATGATAGTTTGTTCCTTTGATTTTGGTTGTTAGTAGTGGTATTATGTTTGTGTGGTTCTCTTCTTTCAGGTTTATTGTAAGATGATTAATTTCTTGGTTTTTCTTGGGTGTAGTTTCCCTCTTTATGTTGGAGTTTTCCTTCTCTTATCCTCTGTAGGGCTGGATTGGTGGAAATATATTGTCTAAATTTGGTTTTGTCATGGAATATCTTGGTTTCTTCATCTATGGTGATTGGGAGTTTTGCTGGGTATAGTAGACTGGGCTGGCATTTAGGTTCTCTTAGGGTCTGCCTGACATCTGTCTAAGATCTTCAGGTTTTTAGAGTCTCTGTTGAGAAGTCTGGTGTAATTCTGGTAAGTTTGACTTTATATGTTACTTGACCCTTTTCCTTTACTGCTTCTAATATTCTTTCTTTTTCCTGTGCTTTTAGTGTTTTGATTATTATGTGATGGGAGGACTTTCTTTTCTGATCAAATCTATTTGGTATTCTGTAGGCTTCTTGTATCATCTTTTTATTTAGGTTAGAGATGTTTTATTCTATGATTTTGTTAAAGATGTTTGCTGGCCCTTTGCATTGGGGATCTCCTCTCTTTTCTATTCTTATTATTCTTATGTTTGCTCTTTTTATTGGGTCATGAATTTCCTGGACATTTTTGCACTTTGTATTTTCTTTGACTATTATGTCAATATCTCCTGCGGTTTCCTTTATGCCTCAGATTCTTTCTTCTATCTCTTATATTCTGTTGGTGATGCTTGTAACTATAACTCCTATTCTGTTTCCTAGGTTTTCCATCTCCAGGGCTGCCTCCCTTTGTGATTTCTTTATTGTTTCTATTTCCATTTTTAGATCCTGTATGGTTTTGTTCAATTTCTTCACCTGTTTGTGTTTCCTGTATTTCCTTAAAGGATTTATGTGTTTCCTTTTTAAGGGCTTCTATCTGTTTATTTGTGTTCTCCTATAATTCTTTAAGGGAGTTATGTATGTTCTCCTTTAGGTTCTCTATCATCTTAATGAGATGAGAGTTTAGATCAGAGTCTTGCTTTTCAAGTGTGTTAGGGTATCCAGGGTTTTCTGTGGTGGGAGAACTGGGTTCTGACTGGTTTCTGTTGCATACATTCTTGTACTTGGCTTGCCTCTCAACATCTGGTTATCTCAGATGTTAACTGGCCTTGCTGTCCCTGACTGGATCCTGTCCCTCCTGTGAGCCTAGTTGTAATGGAGCTCCTGGGAATCAACCTGTCTCTTGATGTGGGAGGGGGTCTGGAGCACCAGCTCTTCTTCAGGCCGAGTTGTGGGCAAGAAGGAAAATGTGTCTTTGGCAGGGTAGAGCAGATAGGGTATTGAGGTGGGGTGGGGGTATCTCACCTGTGCATTTGCACATGCATGTGTGTGCAGTATGTGTGTGGATATGTGTGTATGTAAGTGTGTAGGTGTTTTCCTTATTGTGACCAGCTCATTCATCCTTATGTATTCAAAAGCAAGAGAAAGAACAACTGTAATTATCCTTGGTGAGGCTTTTAAAAATGTTGTTTTTAGACTTATTTACTTCATTTTTGTGTGTATAAGTGTTTTGCCTGGATATGTCTTTGTACCACATGCATTCCTAGTGACTGGAGAGTTCAGAGAAAAGTGTCAGATCCCCTGAGACTGTAGTTACAGACAGTTGTGAGCTGCTGTGTTGGTGCTGGAAATCAAACCTGGATCCTCTGCAAGGGCAACTTAACTGCTCTTAACTGCTGAGCCATCTCTCTAGCCCTGCTATGGCTTTAAACGAACCTGTTTTACTGAGCCTCTAGGTTCAGTGAGAGAAAAGAATCTTCTTCTTTACTTGCATTTATAAATTCAATAGATCCTAGAGAGGTGTTAGGACCACTGTTTTTTTAAATTTTCAACTGCAGCACAACTTTATCTTTACAGCAGAACAACCTGTCTTAATTTATTTTGCCTAAAGAAAAGTCTCTCTATCTTTTTTTTTTAAGCCAACTAACCCCAATTTTAGCAGGTGATTTTTATGGATTGAAAAAAAAAAAACAAACAACTATTCATAAAACTATAAAATCCACAGGCTACCAACAGAAAGCCAATTAATAAAACTAACCTATTTCTAAAAGCCCAAAAAATAAAACTTTAAACTTAATTAGTGTGGGGCATGGAGATAATAATGATTGACAGAAAGTGCACACAAGAGAAGGTGAGAAGACTCAGTCTAGGGCAGGAGGTCAGGTGTTGTGCAGTCAGTGACGTAGCACCTTGACAGCACCAGGGAACCTCACAATGGTGACAAAGCTGGATAGCGTTGTTGTTTTGTTTTGTGCTTTGAAACAAGAATTTTCAGTATAGACCTGGCCGTTCTGGAACTCACTCTGTAGGCCAGACTTAAACTCAGAGATTTGCCTGTCTCTGCCTCTCTAGTACTGGGATTAAGGTGTGTACCACTATCAGATAACTTTTTAAAATTCACATGTAGTCCTGAGATTATTTTTATAATTTTACTGTGCACTGGGAGGCCCGAGTTTTCAAAGACCTAGTCAGAGTTGAAAACTCCCATTCTTCAGAGCCAGCTGCAATGTCTCCTGCCTACAGGGAGGCTCTAGCCATCTACTTCTCCTCCATGAGCAATCTTTGTTTGTGCAGTCTGTTCTCCTCACTCTCACCTCTCCTCAATCAATGCTGTAAAACTTAAATGAAACATTTAGATTTAGAAATAATTACTCCCCACTTGAGTGTGACCTGTTTGTCTCCCCTGGACCTGCACTTGGATTTTACCTGGTGCATAAAGCTTTCTCTGTTTCATGTTAACACAGACCAGATCTTTCCTGACACTTGTGCTCCTGGCAAAGCTCCATGTAGTTGGCATCTCCAGTTAGCCCCAGTAAGAATCATCTAGGCTGACTCTTACTACAGAGATCTGAAATCATGACCACCCAAACCAGCGAGCCCTGTAGCAGATCACCCAGGACCCACAAGAGCGGAGTTGTGTCACCTGGGCTCTCTAGTACATTCGTAATATGTTTCACTTTTATATAGTTCTGTGTTTGCTTTGAAAATCACCAGCTACAACTCTTCAGAAAAATCTGTGATGATGGTTATTTGTAGGAAGCTGTAACATAGTTGATACAGTGTTTCTGGCTTCCACCTCTAATTACCATGCCTCATGGATATGGATGTAGTTAAACTTGAAAAGTTGTCTCTACATGCTCTGTGGCTCTGTGTTCAGTCTAGACTTTGCTGTAGGGTTACTCAGAGGATATTTTCTCAAACAACCACAGGTTTTTCAGTGGTGAGAAACTTGAAGTTTTCCCACTAAAGTCAAGAATCAGGCAAGAATTTTCCCTCTTACCACTGCTTTTCAAACTGATATTCAAAGTCCCCAGGAAATAAAAGATATACAGTTTATGCTGTCTATATATCCTTGGATGTATGACCTTCCAGTAGAGCATGGTTGACTTACTGGTTCCTACACTCTGTCTCCTTGTCCTAGCAGCTATCCATTGTCAATAGTTTATTGCCTAGGGGTTAAATTGGATGAAATGTTTTTTAAAAATTAAGATGCAAATGGAGGAGAGCAGGGAAAGGGGGATGGATCTGGGGGGATTTGGGGGATGGGAGTGAACACGGTCAAAAATAGCTTATGAAATTCTTAAAGCACTAATAAAATAAAATTTAAAAGGTACCTTATACATCACGTTATGAGTGTGGCCTACATGCTTGGTATGAAAAAAACTTTGGAAGCAGACAATAAATGAACATTTAAATATATGAAAACAGAATGAGTTTCTGAAATTTCTCACAAGCATCAAATACATGAAATTATATGCAGGGAGTCCATTTAACTCCTAGCCAAAATTATTCTTCTTTTTCCAACAATATTGTCAATGATACAGATAATGCTATTTATTTACAAGGCACTTATATTTCTTTTCTTTTGAATGGGAACTGTACAATATAGAATTTATCAGTATGTGTGTGCTTGCAAAGAGCAAATCTGTAATAGTACAATAAAGTTTTCTGTGAATGGACCCATGTGTCTTATCCATTCTAAAATGGCTTTGCATTGCACTGTCAAAACAGAGAAAAGCCAGCCCCAAGGAGAGGTCACATGTTTTTCAGACAGTAGAACTATCTGCATAATATAATTAGAGTCACCAAATAACAGGAAGACGATGTCCCAAGTAGACATCTTTACCACCAAATTCCAGTGCCAGACATGGATTATATCGAGTAGAGACATTGACCAAAGGGATGAACACCACAAAACCCCTAAACATCTCAGGCTATTGCCAAGACTTTTGGTTTTTCTCCACAAACCATTGGTAAAGTTTTATTTCTAAAGACAACATCTACATATTTCATTGAACATGGAGAAGATAGTGGTGCTTAGCTAGAGACTTTGCCCTTATTTACTAGTGTTTGTGATACTCAAGTGTACTTTGCAATCTACCAGAGGAGAAAGATATCTATCAACCCTTTGATACACTATGGCTACCTTCCTGTATAATATACTGGTATAATATTGGCACAAATGCTGTATGAATAACCAACTACTATCATGAATCTACTCCATATGATGGTAGCCATGCCTGACACCTCTCAGGTGGCCAAGAACCTAAGACTAGCCAAGCCATGGGCCTAGGGAGGAACAAAATATGACTGTTCTGCTAAAGGGACATAGCAATAAATGACCCCTAATGACATTATACTATACCCATAAGGCAGTGCTATGTTTAGTCATTATCAAAGAAGCTTTCTTTTGTAGTAGATGGGAACTAACACAGAGACCTACTACTGAACAATGTGCAGAGAGTACAAGACTGTGGAACACACAATCCTAAATGGAATGTATTTTATCAAACTTCTTTGCTCAGGGCTCAAGGATCAGGGCTCAGAAAGCTCTGTGGAAGAAGAGACAGAAAGATTGTAAGAGTCAGAGGAGATGGATGATATCAAGGGAATGGTGTCTGACAGACCCAATATAACTGGCACACAAATGAACTCACAGAGACTGTGGTAATGTGCACTGGGCAGACACTGGTCCAAGCCTGATGGTGTTTCAGCATTCAGAGAAGTGGACCTAAGCTCCTATCCCAACTCAGAAGCTATCTCCAATTGCCATCTGCTTGTAAAGGGAAAATTACTTTTCTCCAGTAGAATGTTACCAGGTATATTAACCACACTTAAGGGTAGGCCCCATGCCCTATACAAAATGGTCTCAATGGTATTTTTGTAAACATTTTGTCTTTGGATACAGGGGGAGGTGCTGATACTAAAATCTGGTACTATTTGGTTTTTGATTTGATCAATAAAGGAGGCTGGGAATCAATTACTGGGTGGAAGGGACAAGTGGGACTTAAGGATTGCAGGAGGAAAAAAAGATGCAGGGAACAAGAAGGGGCTTTTCGGCCAGTCGTTGGAAGGAGTAGCATGAAACATAAGATCTCAGGGATGCTAGCCTCTGCCACCTGCAGATAGTCAAGGAGGTCGGCGGAGGCTGGCTAATACTGGTTAGCTGATAAGTTTAGGAGATTCTGTGCTCAAAAATTGTGCTAGCCAGCAAGTTCTAAAATAATAAGGCTAAGTGTGTGGTTTTTTTATCTGTGAATTCAAAGGCCTCAGGTGGGGCTGGCAATGCAGCTCCCAGGCAAAGACAAAGCTAAGTCAGGAGGAAGAGACAAGCTGGGAATGGAGCTGGTAGCAGCCAACGGACCTCGGCCAGGAGGGGCCAGAGCATTGGATGTGCTCACAGGGAAGGAAGTAATGTGGATTTTAAAATTACAGACATTTGGACACATTTTGTCTTATTAGTCTTTTGCTTGCATATTACGGTTTTGATCGTGTGTGTGTGTGTGTGTGTGTGTGTGTGTGTGTGTGTTTCTTATGTTTCACTTTCTTACGTTTTCATTCTAGTTTGCTTGGTTTTTGTTTGTTTCCTTATTTTCTGAAAGGGGGGATTTGGGTGGGTGAGAAAGTAGGCAAAGTGTGGGAGGAATTGGGGAAATAGAAATTGTGATCAGAATTTATTGTATGAAAATTGTTCTCAATAAAATATACATTTAAAATGAAAAAGACAAATGTGACTTTTTGAGGTGTCACATTGATAAAGTGTGGACTTGTGTGGTTAATGTCAACTTGATGGAATTGGAATCACTTAGGTGACATGTCTTTGTACACATGTCTGTGAGAATATTCCTAGGGAGGTTTAACAACGTTAACCCTAGAGAGGGACAATGATCTATCCCGAATGTAGGTGGCATCATCCCATGGACTAGGAACCCAGAATTCAATAAAGAGGGAAAAAAGAATGCACCACCCCCTTCTTTCTGCTATCGGTCTTCCCAGATGTGGAGTTCCAGCTGCATATTTGTGCTATGCCTTTCTTGTCATAATGAATTATATGCTATCAAACTGTGAGTCAAAGTAAAGTATTCCTCCCTTAGGTTACTTATTGTAATTTATTTTAACAAAATTATGAAAAGTTTAGCTAATATATCATCTTCACAACTATAAATGATATATCATGATTTTAGTTGAATTTCCATGAACATTAATGATATCGAAGGAGTGCTCATGTTTATTGAGCATTTGTATGTCTTGTTTTTCAAAATTTACTTACTCATTTACTTACCTTTCAATGGAATAATTTCGATTTTTAATACTGAATTATAGATGTTCCTCATGTATCTCAGGTATTAATCCTTTATCAGATGAATCAGGAATTTCTGTTTGCCTTGGAGACTCAATTGTGTCCTGTAATATTTATATGGAAGCTGTCTTACGAGAGGATATTTTGCTGAGAATAGGCATGTGGTACTTTTCTGGAAGCTATCTGGTGAAAGTACATGTGATATTTTGCTGGAGCCAGTGCTTGGGAGGACATGTGATGTTTAGAAAGAGTATAAGTATAACCCAACAGATAGGGGATGACACCGCCATTGGTTTGCCTTGCTGGTCTTCATTGGACTTTGCTGAAGCTGGTCTTCACGGACAATGCTATTGATTTGGTTCACCTTTCTTCTCTGATCTTCACTCGTTGTGACTTCATAGAGAGGAGCACACCAAAGAACTTTTGTGCATGTTCCAGCTGCTTCTTGCTGCTTCGGCAGACTCATGTGGATCGGAAGAGCCTCACAATTTCCTCTGGATAGAGCCACTGCTGCTGATTCACGTTTAGTGTTTTGCTAGTGGATTGAACTGCAGGCAACAAAGACTGGAATCACCACCAAGGAACCTCTTCTAAACAGATCCGTGTCCCCTTGTCCTATTATCCATCTCCCCTCTCTTTCTTGGTTGATGGGCTTTAAGAGAGGTTGAGAGAACCCTTATTAAAGTAGGTTTTGAAAAATATAAGCCTACAATCAGACATGTAGTTTAAAAACTTTTCCTCTCATTACCTAGGCTACTATTTTATTTTCTTTATTTCCTTTTATGTGTGATGTAATTTAGCTTCTATATTTTGCCATTGTTACCTGTGGGTTTGATGTAACATAAAAATTACCATTGCCAAGGCCAATATAGAGAGATTTCCTCTATCCATTTTCTTCTGGTTTTATGGTTTCAGATCTTACATATGAGTCTCTGATCGGTTCTGAGTTGATGTCCGTATATGAAATGATGTAAGAGTCTGATTTCTTCAGACTATCATAATAGTTAATATAATGTGTCATCCTCATTAAAATAAAAGATATACAGATGACTGGCAATGTAGTTTTTAGGATGTGTTAAGGAAAATGTTTCAGAAGCCATTAACATTGGAATAAATGAACTGAATTTTTAAAAAAATATCTTCTTCGATGTGGACAAGAATCTTTTAGTTCATCTGGGGCCAAGATAAAACATAAAAGTAGAACAGCCAGAGAATCATTATCCCTGTAAGTCATCATTTGAATCCGTTGGAAAGTGACTAGAAAGTTAAAAGAAACATCACCAGAAGTGTTCCTAAGAACATCCTAATACTATTATTGCAGAATTTGTGCAGAGAAGGTTCTGAGTTAGGGCAGTCCCATATTACTGCTTCTCCAAGATGGCTGACCTTTGTTCTGTACTGTTTTCTGTTTGAGGTGGTATGAACTGGGAGTAATAATTTCTTTAAAGAAGCTTGCTGTCCTAGGGAGAATTTCTCCCTGGAAACAATCAGATCTGTGCACACATGCCATTTGTAATTGCTGCTGGATCATGAGGTCTTTGATTTGCTTTCTCTCCAAACTTTAGCTTCCTCCTCCATAATGGGGTCTTGGTAGCTTCTACCTCAAGCAGTAGCAACAAAGAGTGTTTCCAAAGGATCAATGATGCATGAGATCTATAAAACACCTTGTAAACTTCGATTTCTCTTTTTCCATTTTCTAGACTCTTGATGCTTTTGTCTTAATGTAGCTTCAGGGTAGATCTCCATTCTTTAACATTTGCTGCACATCTATTATGTAAGAGGCATGACTTTAGCTTTGAAGATTACAGATAGTTAATAAGGTAGGGATAATGATCTTGAAATGTAGCAAGACAGTCAGCTATGAGAACAAGAAATTCTGCTCCAGTGTGCTCCTCAGAGGAGGAGATACCAGCAATGCATAGGAGAGCTCCTCCTCTTCTTTTGGCATCTCTTCTCTTGTTCCAACTAATCTCTCCCCCTCCTATACTTTTTTCTTGCAGCCAAAATTGAAAGAGAAATGGGTTGTGAGGAGTTCTATTGTCTTTCAGCCTCTTTTTCTTGATACTTCAAGACCAGAGTAGGGGAGTAATTCTCAGGGAGTCATAAAAGGTTCTTTTTTGCTGCAGGTTTTAGGATTTTTCCAATGACATCACAGGCCATCTGGATTTGAAAACAGCAGCCACATCCAGAACACACACACACACACACACACACACACACACACACACACACACACACACACACTCACCCAGTCAGGCCCCTCCAACCTTCCCTTTAGGATCAGCAGTACTATAACTCTCCTACAGAGCTGTCATTTAAATGCCCTAAGCTGGGTAGGGGTGCCATTTTCTCTGAAGTCTTCCCTGTAGCAGATACTGTGAATGCTCAGCTTGAAGGCTCTGATGACAAGGTGAGAAGTGAAGTTTGGGGGTTTTTGTAAAATTATCACATAGTCTCCTGCTGAGAAAACGGAAGCCATTTCCCAACAGGAAGCTGGCTTTAACCCTTACCACATAAAGGGTTTAGCATGCATTTAAAATGGAAATGTTTTAGGAAATGGCTTCCAAGAAATATAGGGAAATATAGTGTTAGCCCCTGTTCTATTCAATGATCATAGACCAGGGGCTAACACTAAAGGAAGGGATTAGGAGGGTCTGTTAGAAAAGCAGACTGGTTTCTGTTCTTTCTCTCTTGAACACCCTCAAAATTCAGCACAGCCACATCCATTCAGCTAATTCTCTTCTGTAAACTTGAAGACATAGATGCATTTTTATCTAGATGAGGCATGCCCCATCTTTAGAATTAGCTGATATATGGCTTATCTACTTCTTTATCACTGGGATCTATTTTCTAAATTAGGTCTCTCTCATTTCTCATTTGAACAGTTTATACATTTTTCAAACTGCACTCCAGGTTTCCACTTTGATCCATCATCTACCCAGAAGTGACAGAGTAAAGTGTGTCTTGTCAATCTGGTTGTATGGTTCTACATAGAACACTTGCCTAACACACAAGGTCCTCCATAAATAAGACTGGGGTCAGGGGAAGGAAGGAATCCAGATATTTAAGTCAGAATACAGTGCTCCCTCTGTGTTCATGGAGATTTGTTCATGGAGATTTGTTCCTGGAACATTGGTGGGTACCCAAGTCTATAGACACTCAAGGCCCTTACAGATAAACAGCTTAGTATTTATCTGTAATAAACACACATACACACAAATACGCACACACACACACACACACACACACACACACACATCTCATATACTGTAACTAATCATAATATAACTCACCATAAATAACACAATGATTTATAATACTTGACCCCATATAAATTCTGTGTAAATAGTTGTTAATCTATTATTCATGGATTGAGGTCAGGTTGAAGAAATACCTGCACACATTCCTAGAGATGCTATTACAGTCTTTCAAACATTTTCACTTGTAGTCCAAACAATTCACAACCATAAAACCCCATGGATACAGACCTGCAGACTGATACTACGAGGTATAAGAAAGGTCTTCAGGACTCAGCATTGTGTTAGTCTCTTTCCCAATCACTGCACAATATACCTGACAAATGCACCTTAAGAAAGAAGGGCTTATCTTTGCTTATGGTTTGTGGATACTGACCATCATAGTGGGGTGGATATGGAGCCAGATGCCCAGAGCAGCTAGTCATGTTATATCTGCAGTCAGGGGGCCCACAGGGAAAAAAGCTTGCGATTACCTTACTCTCTTCTTTCAGGCTGGGACTCAAGTCCAGAACCTATCTGTAGGTCTGCTTCCATGGTGATTGACAATCAAGATTAGCCAGAAGACACTGGTTTTGTTCCCAGCACCTACATGGCTGTTCACAACAATATGTAAGTCTAAATTTTAAAAAGTCTGACACCCTCTTCTGGGTGGCACTCTCTTCTGCCTCTGTAGGCAACAGGTACACATGTACACATAGACATACATGCAGGCAAATCACTCATATGCACACAATAAAAATAAACAAATCTTTTAAAAATTAATGAAAATGTCATTAAACATTGGCTCACAGTCATACGCGTCCATGAGTGGGTCACACAAAGTGAGGTAAATGACCAACAAGCATGTGCTCTGTGCCTCTGGATGAGAGTTTATTTTGGAATTCTTCCAGAGATTGGAGCATGGAGCAGAATCGATACAGAGGACTACAGCAGGAGGAGCTACACATGCTGAGATGAACCTTAGTGATTTTTGTACTTGCTGTAATAAACTACTGCAAGCTTGGTAGTTTAAAAAAGGTAAGTTTATAGTCCAGTCATTATCCAGGTCAAAATCAGGTTCTTTGCCTCTACAAGCACATTGTCTTCTCCTCTGAGTGTGCATCTCTCCTTCTGCCCTTGAGTCTTTCTTTTTTTTTATATTTTATTTTTAATTTTTTTTTAATTTACACTTTTCTTCCTAAGAGCTGGCATTGCAATTAGAACCCACCCAGATGATATAGGACCATCTCCCCATCTCAAGAACTTTGATTACACTTGAAAAGACTTCTTTGCATTGCTCTTCAACACTGAAAGGTTCTAGGGAGTCGGAATTGAGTATCCTACCCACCACAGAATCTTTAATTCACTATTTCTGGGACCTAAACTCTATTTGAGGATGCACAGTCTGTTCCCTGGTAGAGTCAAGTATGGTTGGAGTACTAAGGATGATCTTAACCATGACTTCATCCTACCAGCTCAGTATTTTTGGTTTCACGTCCATGGACCTCAGTGGATGTTGAATCAGAGAAATAACGAGTTCCCAGGAAACACATGGAGAGACTGGGGAGGAAGGATCCAACTAACACCTTTGTAGAGGTCAGACATTGCTAACATCAATTAAACCACAAAACAGCTCCATATCAAAACTCTTCTCATTCTATATGTTATGTAAAGCTGAGAACCTTGTTCCAACATGACCAGAAATTCAAGCTTCATAATTGCATTGTGATGACAGAAGTACAAGCACCATATTGTAAGCTCTGCAGAGACTGAGAGTGAGGCTTTGACATCACAGCCCTTATTACTTATCAACTGTGATATGATTTGTTCCCTCAGCACTCTTCCAGGTATGACCATCTAATTGTCAGTCATATGGATTCTGTCATACTTTCTTAAAAGATAAACCATGAGAAATAAATCTTGGAAACATTAAACTTAACACTCAGAATAAATAGTCACATATATCTTAAATGGGGATTCTTCATCACCTAGATGAAGAAACTTAGTCTTAAAAATATTACGTAGCTTATTCAGGACCCAGTGTGGTGGAGTGAGAATTCAATCCAAAAACATTCTCAAAGGCTTTATCATAAGTCTCCATACGAGGTTCTATCTTACGGATTCAAAGAAAGCCACAGCTAGACCCTGGAGAATAACTAGCTCACTGACTTTATGTGGAGAAATTAAAAGTTGCTGAATGTTTCTTTCCATAGAACCCCAAGTACTCTGAAATGCCAAAGAATAATAGATAAACCAACAAGTTCCCCCAGGAAACTAAGATTGTTATTGACTGGTGAAGAATGCTGGTTTTATTATTTGCTTGTTTGTTTAAAAGGACCCTAGAAAGGCCTACAAAACTTTCATGTTTTTGAAGTGTCATTTGTAAGCCAGTGACACACTTCAAGGTAATCAGATGAGAGTGATGCTGTAGTGTGGCACTGTATTGCCTCAGTCTGTATAGTCTTCTGGTTTCATAGGCTCTGCTTAACTCCTGAACTTCCCATTTTATTTCAAAACATTCAGAATATCTTTAGAAACACTGATAGCATTGCCTCTGTTGTATTAGAAATTAGCATCTCTGAATCTGTGAAAGAGGTCACCTTCTAGAACACAGGTATCCCTCAAACTCCTTGTTAGATGCATTCCCTGATAGGGATATTAGGAAGGTGGAGAACTACTATGTAAGGGAGGCAGTGCAAGCTGGGGTTATTAGTGCAAGAAGAGGGAGCCTTTTCAGAACTTTAATAACTGTGCGATGTGTGATTGAGTAGAATGCTTGCACTGTAGTTGAGAATTGTTCTTGGAAAAAACAAGTCTTCCTAGACAAATGGGTTATTTGCATCTTCAATTGTTGTTTTGATGTTTTTGATTCCTTCTTATTTGTGTGTGTGTGTGTGTGTGTGTGTGTGTGTGTGTGTGTGCTTGCCATAATGCAGGTGTGGAGGTAAGAGGACAGTTTTGAAAAGTCAGTTTGCTCCATCCCCCTTTTTGTGGGTTCCAGGTTTAAAACTCAGGTTATCAGCCTTTGTGAGCTCCACTGAGTTGCTTCTCTCCAGTCCCCACTTGTCCTTCTAACCTATGGTTGATGCAAACTTAGTGAGCCTCATGAGTCACACTGTTTATTTCACTGTGGGTGGAGGGGGATTTGTGACTTGCTCTATTCATTAGTACAAGATAATGGCAATGGGAAAGCCAGTTCCCCAAGTACCCTAGACTCATGTTGTAAAGTATGATGCATCTTACCAGATTTGAGGACCTGAAAGAAGTAAATTCTCATAGTTTAGGCTAGTCTGAGACATATCTTTGTGCCCAGTAATAGCAACCGTCTTCAAGTTGCTAACAGCAATCCCAGATGACAAAACCTCAAGGTAACATCATAGAAATACACCAAGCTCTGAAGCAGCCTTAGAGGTACAGACAGGAATGCAGCAGATCTGATTCCTTCCCTATGGGCTTGTGGGAACCTGAGAGGAGGGCCCCAGCTGAACTGTGCCCAGACTCTTCACTCAGTGCAATCTCCACACCATAATAACATGTATCCTGTTTGTAGCTGGTTACATCCTTGGCAATTAGTTTATAATAATACAGAGCTGGTGTGCTTCCCTTTAGACTGTGTCTAATCTTTCCAGTAGTTTGGTTGATTCCAGCCTGTTCCATTTTATTTAGAACTAGGTTAATTATATCCTTTGATTTTCCTTTACATTTGATTTTCATTCCAAAATTCAGTTCTATGCTTAAGTTAAAATTCTCAGTTTCATCAACTAATTACATTTTTTTCTAGAAAAATGTATAATATCTATGAAACAAACAAACAAACAAAAAGATTCCCTTTCCTTCTTTCCATAAAAAGTTTGATATTTATTTTCTCTCTTGCTTGAAGGTCACTGTTGTAAAATGAGCCTCCCTGCTTCCTGCACTCTAGTCCTGTAGCTACTGATCACTCTCAGGTCTAGCCCTGCACTCTTAAACCCTAAACATATGTACTACACTGCCTCATTCCTTGTTCTTCAATGTCCCCCATGCACTGTAAACAAGAATCTCCAAAATGAACTCCAAGTGAACTATTTTCTGTGTTTTTTAGTTATTGCATGAAAGATATTTTTATAACAAATGAATCCAAGATGTAGTAATGTAGTATAATGAATACTTGTTATCTCATAATTCTCTGGGTCAAGTATATGGCAAGAATATGTGGGCAGAGCTTTCTTCCAGTTCTTGGATGTTTGGCATCAAGATGATAGATGGAGCTCCAACAATCTTTTGAATGGCAGCAAGTAGGGGCAGGGGGAAAACTACTTGCAAGTTCACTACTTGAGAAACCTTATAACATCTACATTCATGTTCATCCATGTGAAACCCTTGAGAATCCTAAATTTTTCACTAACTCTTGGGAAGAGATATGAGCTATATTGCATACTCAACATAGCAGTTGCCTTTTCTCTAAATGAGGAGAGGATATTTGGAGGGAAAGAGTGAGGAGGAAGATAAAGAAGAACAAGAAGGAGGAGAAATAAAGAAGAAAGGGAAGACATATAGGTCGAGGATTAAAGGAGAGAGGAAGAGGAAGACAAGAAGAGGAGGGAGGGAAGAAAGATGGAGCGGTAAGCAAACATGCTCACAGTCTTATTGTGAGGTGGTCCTGGAAAGACCATCTCATCACCCATGGATAGGACTGGCTCTTGGGGCAGCATGATTCTCAGAGAGCAGAATTCTTTGTGGTCATAAAAGCTGTCTACACATACCCATCTACTCTCCTCCAGAAATCCTGATCTCTGCTTACAGGGATCTAACTTTTCCAGCTGACCCTTACAGAACTTGGAGACTAACCTTGGCTTTGCCATTCACCACTGTACTCCAATGCCCTTTGACCTTCTAATTACAATGATTATATTATTATAACCTTTTAAAGTCATCATTTCCTTCCATCCTCATAAGCTACTAAAAATATCACCTGCAATTTGAATGCATGCGAAAATGCACTGGTGACAAAGGCATTAATATGCACATTGAGTTCTTCCTGTGTTTTAGTCATTGGTCTGCTTTTACTACATAGTCCAGTATTTTAGGCATAGTAGGCATTCCATAAATATTGTGAATTAAATGAAGCAGTAACCTCCAAGTTCACTTTTGGAATGTTTACATACATTATTTTTAAAGTTTTACTACCCTTAAAGTAAGTGTAATGAGTTAATAAGTGAAGAGTTGAGGTCTTCAGCATTCAAAAATGTTAATTTATGCAACAAGTAAGAGTTATATGTTATAAAGTGTATTCAAGGCTGTTGTCAATATAGCACTCTATAAATGTGAGTTAGTGTCATGATTAGGTTTTGCTTTTGTTTTGAACTCTTCATCTTCCCAGCCATCTCCCGATTTACTCATGCTTCATGTGAAGACAGGAGAAAACACAGTTCTGAGGAGAGGAGAGGAGAGGAGAGGAGAGGAGAGGAGAGGAGAGGAGAGGAGAGGACGTCATAATATCCAATGGCTGCCGAGGGATCTGAGCAACGGATTCTACAGGCTGAATCAGCCTCACTCACTGGGGTGGCCTGTCCCTGCCTGGACTCTTAGACTGCTTTACAACCTGAGGGAGGTGATGACACAATTTAGTGTTGGTGTTCCACCTCATCAAAGACACAGCATTGCCATGATTCATTTTAGAGAGCAGCCTGCAGTGCAGGAAGAAATCACGTCAGACAGGAAGGGAGTCCCAGTGCAGCATTCCATCCTGAGGAGAAGACAGGAGAAAAGAACCCTGGAAAGCATGCAACCATGACTTCTGACTCAACCCTCCAAGGCTGAGCCTGAGCTGTCCTCCTGGACCCCACGAGGAAGTCGTTGGGAGCATGGGACCCTCTGAATGTTTAGTCGATTTGACTTGTAAAGTTCTTACCCACATCTTTTCTCCTAGCCCTGTAATTAATCATGAGGAAGACAGGGTGCTGCAATTTTATGCTTTTGTTTTATAGATGAAGACTGTGAGACTGCAAATCTGGGGGTTGGTAAGTCCTTGTCTGGTATTTTGTGTGTTTTCTGAGATATTTACAACATAACTTAAAAATTGCTGTTGCCCTCATTTCACCTGCGTGGAAATGGAGTCTTGCTTAAGGCCAGACTGATTGTATACGGTAGAAGTAAATGAGGAACCTGAGGCATTTACTGTTTAATGCACAATATTCATTTCATAGAGCCTATGACATCTATAGTTCTGATTCTTGTGACTCAATAGAAAGAGGAAAAAGACAAGAGAGTCATGTTGGAAGCTTTAGAGAAAGTCAAGGCAGATGAGTGGATCTGCAGAAATTTGAACCCCCATCACTACTAAAGCATTGTGTAGTTTGGATTTTAACCTCTTAGGAGGCAACGGGAGAGCTTATGCCTCCAAGTCATGATTAAAGGGATTCAGTTGCTTGATACTCAGATCCAGAGTGATTATATCACAGGGGACTTAGAATGTCCAGTGGAGACCCAAGAAACAATGGGCCATGGCAACAGTTCTGCCAAAGGGTACCTAAAATACAATAAATAGAAAATAACTCAGGTCTACTGAATGCTCAGCCAGAGCATGGGCAAGTGTGGCTGATGATACAGTTTGTTTTTCTTTTTTTGTAGCAAATAACTTGAACACTAAGCTTTGCTAGCTCAATCAGCACAGCATTCCTTCCCTCTGCTGTTTAAACCCAGCCCAAGACAAAGTCTCCAAGAAGAGATTATTTTGTTGTCAGACATTTTAAGTCCCAGGGAAGACAGAGTGAACTTGTTCAGAGTCCTTAGCCCTAGACCATAATTGTGAATATAACATATCACTTCTAAATATAATTCAATGCTTCAAGATAAGTAATTGTCTCCTACCAGCTCAGAAGCATCCCAGAGGACAGTCCTACATTCTCCCAAAATATTGACTGCAGGGTGAGCATAAGACCTTAGCATTTGTAGCTTGAGTCAATTGTGTAGGAGTTCTAGAGCTGCCTGGCTTATGTGAATGAACATTTGACTAACTCAGCTTCTCTGCTTGGGACCCTGAAGTCTCTGCCTTGGTCTTAACCTTTCAAGTTCCTGGGAGTGAGAGATGATGCCACCCCATCTCCAGATGGTGAGTTTGTACTTCATGGACATCAAAATTCCCAAGACCATGCAGCAAATGTAGGGAGGGCCAAGGCCAGTTCCCATCTTTCCACCCTACATTCTAGACAAATTTAGACCAAACCTTGTCATACTCACCCTAGAAGGGGTGTTTAGATTCAGCACTCTTTCAAGCATCTCCCCAGGACCATTTTATTTATCATTCCCTTAGCTTTCTTGGACAGAGTTATCTGACCAATAATAATTTTCTCGGATTAATGAGTCCAGTAGCATGCCACAAGCTGAGACAGGACTTGGTGTTAACATATTGAAAATCCCAACAAATTGAAAAGGTGCCTGGGCCCTGCACAGATAACCCTCATCAAAACACAAACAAACATCTAATGAAATGATCATGTGGTTTTTTTTCTTTGAGATTGTTTATGTAGTGGATTACATTGATGGACTTCCTTATATTGAACCATCCCTGCATCCCTGGGATGAAGTGTACTTGATCGTGGTGAATGATCGTTTTGATGTGTTCTTGGATTCGGTTGGGAAGAATTTTATTGAGCATTTTTCATCGATATTCATAAGAGAGATTGGTCTGATACTCTCTTTCTTTGTTGGATCTTTGTGTGATTTTTGGTATTAGCGTAATTGTGACTTCATAGAACAAGTTGGGTAGTGTTCCTTCTGTTTCTATTTTGTGGAATAGTTTGAAGAGTATTGGTGTTAGGTCTTCTTTGAAGGTCTGATAAATTCTGCACCAAAACCATCTGGTCATTTCATTAGATGCTGAGGAAGCATTTGACAAAATTCAGCATCCTTTCATGTTAAAGGTCTTGGAAAGATCAGGAATTCAAGGCCCATATCTAAACATAGTAAAAGCAATTTACAGCAAACCAGTAGCCAATATCAAACTAAATGGAGAGAAACTTGAAGCAATCCCACTAAAATCAGGGACTGGACAAGGCTGCCCTCTCTCTCCATATCTTTTCAATATAGTACTTGAAGTTCTAGCTAGAGCAATTAGACAACAAAAGGAGGTCAAAGGGATACAAATTGGAAAGGAAGAAGTCAAACTCTCACTATTTGCAGACGATATGATAGTATATTTAAGTGACCCAAAGACCTCCAACAGAGAACTCCTACAGCTGATAAGCAACTTCAGCAAAGTGGCCGGATTTAAATCAACTCAAGCAAGTCAGTAGCTTTCCTATACTGATAAGCAGGCTGAGAAAGAAATATGAGAAATGATACCCTTCACGATAGCCACAAACAATATAAAGTATCTTGGTGTGACTCTAACCAAACAAGTGAAAGATCTGTATGACAAGAACTTCAAGTCTCTGAAAAAAGAAATTGAAGAAGACCTCAGAAGATGGAAAAATCTGCCATGCTCATGGATTGGCAGGATTAATATAGTAAAAATGACCATCTTGCCAAAAGCAATATACAGATTCAATGCAATCCCCATCAAAAATCCCAACTCAATTCTTCATAGAGTTAGAAAGAGCAATTCAAAAATTCATCTGGAATAACAGAAAACCCAGGACAGCTAAAACTATTCTCAAGAGTAAAAGAACTTCTGGGGAATCAGTATCCCGGACCTCAAGCTGTGCTACAGAGCAATAGTGTTAAAAACCGCATGGTATTGGTACAGTGACAGGCATGTAGATCAATGGAACAGAATTGAAGACCCAGAAATGAATCCACACTCCTATGGTCACTTGATCTTTGACAAAGGAGCTAAAACCATCCAGTGGAAAAAAGATAGCCTTTTCAACAAATGGTGCTGGTTCAACTGGAGGTCAACATGCAGAAGAATGCAAATTGATCCATTCTTATCTCCTTGCACTAAGCTCAATTCCAAGTAAATCAAGGATATCCACATAAAACCAGACACACTGAAACTAATAGAAAGGAAACTAGGGAAGAACCTTGAGCATATGGACACAGGGGAGAATTTCCTGAACAGAACTCAAAAAGCTTATGCTCTAAGATCAAGAATTGACAAATGGGACTTCATAAAATTACAAAGTTTTTGCAAGGCAAAAGACACTGTCAAAAGGACAAAGTGGCAACCAACTAACTGGGAAATGATCTTTACCAACCCTACATCCGACAGAGGGCTAATATCCAATATATACAAAGAACTCAAGAAGTTAGAGTCCAGAGAGGCAAATAACCCTATTAAAAATGGGGTACAGAGCTAAACAAAGAGTTCTCACCTGAAGAATATCTAATGGCTGAGAAGCACCTAAAGAGATGTTCATCATCCTTAGTCATTAGGGAAATGCAAATCAAAACAACCCTGAGATTCCATCTCACACCAGTCAGAATGGCTAAGATCAAAATCACAGGAGACAGCAGTTGTTGGTGAGGATGTGGAGAAAGAGGAAGACTCCTCCACTGCTGGTGGAATTGCAAGCTGGTACAACCACTCTGGAAAGCAGTCTGGCGGTTCCTCAGAAAACTGGACATGATACTCCCAAAGGATCCAGCTGTACTACTCCTGGGCATATACCCAGAGGCTTCCCTGGCATGCAATAAGGACACATGCTCCACTATGTTCATAGCAGCCTTATTTATAATAGCCAGAAGCTGGAAAGAACCCAGATGTCCCTCAACGGAGGAATGATTCAGAAGATGTGGTATATTTACACAATGGAATACTACTCTGCAATTAAAAACAATGAATTCACGAAATTCTTAGGCAAATGGTCATCCTTGGTGAGATAACCAATCACAAAAGAACACACATGGTATGCAGTCACTGATAAGGGGATATTAATCCAGAATCTCGGAATACCCTAGACACAATTCGTATATCAATAGATTTCCAAGAAGATGGAAGGAGAGACCCCTGGTCCTAGAAAGACTGGATGTAGGGGAATGCCAGGACAGAGAAGCGAGAGGGGATTGAAAAGAGGGAGGGATAGGGGCTTATGGGACTTTCGGGGAGGGAGGAAACGGGAAAGGGGAAATGATCTGGAATGTAAATAAAAAAACTTAGAAAATAAATAAAAACAAACAAACAACTAAATAAAACAAAGTTTCCCTGTTGTTCAGACCTAAACTCATTGTTCAGGCGATGAAGGCTTTTTCCAAATGCATTATGTAGAAAACTTGGAAGATGTATTTACAGAGAAGAAAGGATTTGACACAGGAAATGATGGGTAGAGTGTATTTCCTGAGATGGTGCTTTTAGGCACTTATGGGGTGCAAAAGCCAGTGTGCTTATCCCTTCACAACACTTTGGGTGAACACAGTTAAGTGATGTAAATGTTGACTCCTACGTGGCCATGGATGTGGACCCTTCTGTGTAGGTGTGACTATTGGCCCCATTACATACACGAAAAGAGGCTGAGACACAGGTCAAACAAATTGCCTAATGACATGCAATAACTAGAAAACCAGGAATCAAAATGAGATAGCTTGGTGTATTAATTAGGTTTCCATGTTGCCATGATAAAACACTGATCAAAGCAATGTGGAGATGGAGTGTTAACTTCTTCCAAATATATTAGGATCATAGTCAACTTCCATAGACTATCTGATACAAGTGTTCCCACTATACCATAATTTAAGATCTCCAGTTCCTCAAATGCAGACCTTGGGTTCTGAACTCCAGATCAGTACCTGTTATCTAGAAAGCAAGTGACCAATGGCTGAATGCCTGCTATATTGCAGACATTGATTTCTTACTTTTTTTCATTATGTATTTTTTATTAAATATAATCTTAATTTACATTTCAAGTTGTAAAACCTTTCCTGGTTTCCGCCCTCCCCCATACCCCCCAACCCCTCCTCCCACTCCCTGCCTCCAAATATATGCCCCTCCACCCGACCCACTCCCACCTCCCCCCCCTCAATTTCCCCTTGTTGGGGCATCTATTTAGCCTTCACCTGACCAAGGACCACTCCTCCCACTGATGCCCAATAAGGCATTCCTCTGCCACATTTTATGCTGGAACCATGTATACCCTTTGGTTGATGGGTTAGTCTCTGGGAGTCCTGGGGCATCTGGGTGGCCAACATCCTTGTTCTTCCTATGGGTCTGTAAACCCCTTCAGCTCTTCTGTAACACCCTCCAACTCGTCCATTGGGGACCCCACTCCCAGACCAATGGTTGGCTGCTAGCATCTGCCTCTGTATGTGTAAGGCTCTGGCAGGGTTCCTCCAAAGACAACCATGGCATGCTCCTTTTGATGTGCACTTCTTGTCATCCATAGTAGTGTTGGGCTTTGGTGACTGTTTATAGGGTGAATCCCCAGGTAGGACAGTCTCTGGGTGACCTTTACTTCAGTCCCTGCTCCACACTTTGCCTCCATTATTGCTCCTGTAAGTATACTGTTCCCTTTCTCAGAGGAACCCAAGCACCCCCACTTCAGTCCTCTTTCTTCTTGAACTTCCTGTGGTCTGTGAATTGTAACTTGTTTACTTTGAGCTTTTGGGCTAACATCCACTTTTTAGTGAGTGCATACCATGTGTGTTCTTTTGTGATTGGGTTACCTCGCTCAGGATGAGCTCAGGATGGAACTTTCTAGTTCCATCCATTTGCCTAAGAATTTCATGAATTCATTGTTTTTAATAGATGAATAGTACTTCATTATGTATATATACCACAGTTTCTGTATCCATTCCTCAGTTGAGGGACATCTGGGTTCTTTCCAGCTTCTGGCTATTATGAATAAGGTAACTATGAACATAGTGGAGCATGTGTCCTTATTACGTATAGGAGCACCTTCTGGGTATATGCTCAGGAGTGGTATAGCTGGGTCCTCAGGTAGTACTATACCTAATTTTCTGAGGAATCGCCAAACTGATTTCCAGAGTGGTTTTACTAGCTTGCAATTCCACCAACAATGGAGAAGTGTTCCTCTTTGCCCACATCCTCTCCAGCATCTGCTGTCCCCTGAGTTCTTCATCTTAGCCATTCTGACTGGTATTAGGTGAAATCTCAGTGTTGTTTTGATTTGCATTTCCCTGATAACTAAGGATGTTGAACATTTCTTTAGGTGCTTTAGAGCCATTCGAGTTTCCTCACTTGAGGATTCCCTGTTTAGCTCTGTACCCCATTTTTAATAAGGTTATTTGACTCTCTTGTGCCTAACCTCTTGAGTTCTTTGTATACCTTGAATATTAGGACATTGATTTCAACATTTAAACATTACAGAGCAATACAACCACAAACATAAGGAATGAATGTATTAAAAAGTTAGCACTAATACAAGATCAGAAGGTAGTAGGTTATCTACTGTGAGCAACCAGGGGGTAGAAAATGATTGAGAGAGACAAGCAGAACATCCCCAGCAAATGAATCTTGTGAGGAAAAGTTTCAAAGCAATACAGCAGAGAGCACACGTGATGTATTATCTTTGGAATGCCACTGTTTAAGGTACCTAGTGGATACTCACTAGGTAATAAGAAGGAAGGAAACACATTACTTTCTTGCCATTGGAATTATGTGGAAGTGTTCTAGTGTTGGTGCAGAAATGTTGAGTGTTATATAATAAGAATCTTGCAAGGTCACTATTAAATCTCTAGTAGAATGAAATTGACCCTTGTGAGAGTGTCTATACTACCAAAATTTTAAGAGGTTGCATATTAGTGCATTCATATTCTCTTGTAAGCACTCAGCGAGGGTCTCTCTTCTACAAAATAAGTTTGTTGTTTTTGTTGCTTTAACAGCAAACATCAATTGGTTATGATCACATGAACAGTCAAACTGTTTACTTTCATTGAGGTGAGAACTATGGCTCATGACTGCCATGCTTATGCCAAAGCAACTCTCCTGATTCTGACAGTTTGCAAGCAAATAAATTCATGGGGGCTCTGTAAGAAATAAATTGATTTGTGAGTTCCCAGGATCATGAGCAAATTGATGTACATTCTCAGAGGTGAGGGGAATACTGCCTGATATCTCAGGAATAGAACGTTAGTGCTGTACTTGAGAGTTCTACAACCCACAGTGGTCACAGAAACCTTATAAGAACAGAAATCAGAAATAGCATATAGCAAGTAGAACAGTCAGAGAGATGGGGAAGAGGAGGGAAGACACGAGATCAGCAATGAGAATCACAGGAGGATGGCCTAAAGTCCCAAACGAGTCAGGAATATGGGCTTAAACTGGTGGATGAACTTTCATTTTAAGTGTATTTGAAAAGGAGAAGATAATTCAGTCTATTGAGGAGAGATTATACATTACTAAGTTATGAAAGATGTCCAAATAGTATTCTCACTGTTCAAATCTTAGACCATTTAGGTTTTAATAACATGAGACTGTATGATCAGGAAATGTAGTGAAACACAGGAAATAAGCACCTGCCATTTCCTGTCTGAGTAATAAAAGAATTAGTGGATTTTACACTGGGACTCAGCACGATATGTTATCTACATATTTCTTCTCATACAAAGATGCATAATTATATATCTAGAGTTACTATAAAAATTAAGCAAAGCAAATAGCACTTCTCATATCTTCCTAATGATAATTATTATGTATATATCATAAAAGAGAGAAAGTAACTTGTAATGTTTATTATAAACACTAATTCCAGGGGCCAATCTGAGACCCATTTCATGAAAATGTCTGTGGAAGGAGATAGAGAACTTGAGAAGGAATTCTTAGAACACACATGGTATGCACTCACTGATAAGTGGATATTAGCCCAGAAGCTCAGAATACCCAAGATATAATTCACAGATCACATGAAGCTCAAGAAGAAGGAAGACCGAAGTGTGGATATTTTAGTCCTTCTTAGAAGGGGGAATAAAGAGCCATGGGAGGAGATACAAAGTATGGAGCAGAGACTGAAGGAAAGGCCATGAAGAGACTGCCCCTCCTGGGGATCCATCCATATACAGTTACCAAACCCAGACACTATTGTGGATACCAACAAGTGCTTGCTGACAGGAGCCTGATATAGCTATCACCTGAGAGGCTCTGCCAGAGCCTGACAAATACAGAGGTGGATGCTCTCAGCCAACCACTGGACTGAGCACAGGGTCTCCGGTGGAGGACCTAGATAAAGGACCCAAGTTGCTGAAGGGGTTTGCAGCCCTATAGGAGGAATAACAATATGAATCAACCAGTTTCCCCAGAGCTCCCAGGGATCAAACCACCAACCAAAGAGTACACATGGAGGGACCCATGTCTCCAGTCACATATGTAGCAGAGGATGGCCTTGTCGGACATCAATGAGAGGAGAGACCCTTAGTCCTGTGAAGGCTTGATGCCCCAGTGTAGAGGAATGCCAGGACAGGGAAGCGGGAATGGGTGGGTTGGTGAACAGAGGGAGGGGGCATGGGATGGGGGTTTTCAGAGGGGAAATGAGGAAAGGGGATAACATTTGTAATGTAATTAAAAAGGAAATTTTAAGTAAAAAATTAAATACATTTAAATAAATTTAAATTTTCGAGTAACATCAGACAAAATCTTGTGTTGGTGGTAAGGACATACTTTCGAAAAAGTCAGATGAGTGGATGAGCCCCCCAAAAATGGAGAGATATTCAGCAAACCATTCCAAGCTCCTATGTGTACAGGAGAATGATGTTAATACCTGTTCTCTCCCAGCACTTAGGGAACTTTGGAATGTGTCTCTGAAAATTCCTCTGGGTTCCTTGGAAACAAAAAAAAACCCTGTGCAAACGGCAGCTCTTATGATAATGGGTTCATTGGAGGTAGGCAGGGCTGAGGACTGTTTGTCCAAAAATCTGTTCTCTGGGAGATGGTGTTGTGCTTGGGTTGTAGCTTTAGAGATCAGCAGTTGAGCACAAATGCCATAGGGAGAAGCAGAGCCAGTGATAATGGGCTTGCAGCTGATTCTCAGAACTTCCCGCCCCAGCTGATGAAGGAGGCAGAGCCATCCTGGCGAGCAGTGGGTCCTGTCCCATTGATTTATGCTTGCAAGAAGAAAAGATGGTTGGTTTTTTCCAGGTGAAATAATCAAGTCCCCCGCAAGAGGATCATTTTTTATGGCCCGGAACACCTTACTGACAGTTCTCTCTGGGGAGTCCTGAAGAGGGATGAGTCTCAAAGACAGGCATTCCAGGGCCTTCGCCCTTTGCCATCAGCAGTACATGATGGAGTCAGCAAAGCCGAACCCCTGCCTGGGCAGAGTGAGGACAACCTACCCCAGGTTCCACGAGGCTAGTTCTCTGCTTTCAAAGACGTTCTGAAAATATTGGTCCCTGGGGAGGAAGTCTGCTTTGAGCACATGGTGGTCAACGGACTGGACAGACAGCTCCCTGCTTTCTCACACACCCTCACAATCTAACTGAGAACCTGTATTAGTCGTTTTGAGCTGCTATAATAAGATGCCCTAAATAGGAAGCTAATAAAAACCAGAAATTTACTTCTCACAGATCTGGAGAGTGGGAAGGGCAGATCCAGGGTTTGCTAAGGGTCGGATTTCTGGCTTGTAAATGTCACCTTCACACCGTGTCTTCATGTGAAGGGGCAGGGCTGCTCTCTGGGCTTTGTTCATAAACACATCAATCTTAATCCCGGATGCATCACCTCATGATGTATTAACTTCCTAACATAACCTTTCCCTTGGGGGTCTAAGACTTCTGTATAGGAAATGTGGGGAGCACAGACATTCGATCACCTCAGAGTGTGTTTTGACTCTTCCTTCTGTTTCTGTCTCTTCCATGGAATCTACTCAGTTCTAGGACCATTACTCAACACAAAACAATGAAAAACCTATAGATCCAAAGTCGACCTCTTGGTTCCGTGGGGCACTGAATATTAATCCCCCTTCTCTGTGTGCCTCTGCATCTCCCTGCCAGCCTTCTTCTTCCCCTCTCTTTCTCTCCACTGTATATCTTTCACATTATTATTTTAATGAGAAAGAGAGAGAGAGAGAGAGAGAGAGAGAGAGAGAGAGAGAGAGAGAGAGAGAGAGTGAGTTTCATCTTGTCTGGTAACTAACAGATTCTTGTAAAATGATGTCTTTTTCATTCACTTATGAATTATTTCTAAAGTATAGAAAGATTCTGACAGTATACTAAGATTTATTCTTGCTATACTTGGAAGGGAGGATGATAAGAATAAATCCTAAATAACAAACAATTCAAAAATGAGATGCTGTGTGTGTGTGCGTGTGTGTGCGCGTGCGTGCGTGCGTGCGTGCGTGCGTGCATGTGTGTGTGTGTGTGTGTGTGTGTGTGTGTGTGCATGTGTGAGAATGCATATGCATACCTACATGAATTTATGTACACCACATGCATGCAGGTACCCTCAGAGGCCAGAGGAGGGCATCAGATACTCTAAAACTGGAGTTATAGGCGGTTGCCTGATGCTCCATGTGGGTGCTGGGAACTGAACCCATGTCCTCTTCAAGAGCAGTTCCTGGAAGCTAACCCATCTCTGCAGTTCCCAAAGTGAGGTGTTGAAAACTGTTTAACTCAGTCTGACAGGTAATGGAGAATGGGTACCAGAAATACACTGCAGTGTAATTGAAAATGTCTGTTGCCCAGGAAAAAGACACAGAATGAAAAATTCACTTTTTATTAAGAGTTAATAGTAATATGTTGTAGCTTCCTTTGGGAATTGTCTAATAATGAATAATTTAAAACCACAAGAAATGATTCCCACTCACTAGAAGAAATGTCTTACATGCTACTTTTCTCAGGGGTAGAAAGTAGTATAATAAAATATCCATTACTCAGAATTTATGATTATTTGCTTGGGAAACAGTCTCGCATTCATTCACCTCTGTCCTCACTTATCACTGATGAGCATTAGAATACAAATATTGTATGGTAGGAATATCACCAAAAGCATTTTTCAGACACATACACATTTAATTATATATAATATTTATATATATATATATATATATATATAAAATCACTTGTATTAATTAGGTATAAATCTTTGGAATATGATACTGGAATAATGTTATATTTTCTAATTTTTATGAGAAAGAATAACATGTTCTTTGCAGAGCTTTTGAAGTTTAGTCTCTTTATTATTCAGGTTAACTGTTCCCAAATTCTCAACAGCAACTTTGAAGTTAATTAAAAAAAAAATCGAGCAATGATAGCAATGGTGATGAAGCAAGCCCAGTTACTGTCTCTGAATGAGAACCATAGAGTCTACTTGGTTCCTTTGGGCCATCTGACATTCAGGGTGGTAGGTTTAAAAGATTACTATAATACCTGTATGACTGTGTATGTCCTGAAGGCCGCATTTCTATTAAGGGATTAGTGAGTTCTGTGAGCCCCCATGAACAGAGCACATCTGACTCACGTCAGCCTTGATGGAAGCTTGTGATAAAGAGGGTGAAGAAGGAAGGGATGTAGATTTCAGCATTGCTCTGAATTAGCTGGAGAGGAGGGGATGAGTTACAGTGTGCAGCTAACCAGAGGCATGGAGATCAAAGGCAATAGCCATCCATGCAGGAAGCATGGACCGTGCAGGGAAGAAAGAGGAAAGCAGATGTGAAAATCAAAGAAAACCGAAAGATGTTTAGTAAATGGCTCAAAATGAGCCACGTGGGACGTATTCGTAGGAAAAGTCAAGGGGGACCATGACAGATTTGGGAGATGAGTTGATTTCTTTTTCTCTCATCTCTTCCTCTACTTCACACTTGTCTTGTACTTTCCCTGTCCCCAAAGGTGCAGCAATTAATTGACAAAACCACAAGAGGCCCCTGGGTATATGCTGTCTTCAAGCCCTTCTCCATCCTCTATCAGTCCGGCTGAAGGCTGCTGTAGTGGAAACAGATTGTGCCCTAGAAAGAAAAAAAAAATCCCTACATGAAAGAATGCACAGGGCTGTAACCCATACACTTGCTGTGACTCAGCTCCCCTAGAGCTTAGCAGGGGTGGATGAATGGGAGGTGAGGTTGGGGTTGGCACCCTCTTATGTATTTTCTGCTTCTCTCTCACTTTATCCCTTCCTTGCCTCTGAAGATACAGGCAGAGTATAGGGTAAAAAGAGTCTGGTTTCTCACCCACATACACCTGACTCCCACACTTGTTAGCCATATGACCTGGTGCCCATTAGTTATAGGTGATCCTCTGTTTCCATGTGTTATCTTTGCAGCTGTGCAGTGGGGACTAGAAGAAAGCAGAGGTTTGCTTGTTGTGGTGTCTGGAGAAGGCAGTAGTACTTGACAAAGGGATCTCTTCACTGAAAGCCTCAGTTTTTCCTTCTGTCAAATAAGAATGACATTACTTCTAACTTTACAGGGTCACTGGGTAGATGAAGAGAGTGACAGTGTGGCCCTGTATCTGCTCCAGGGCCATACTATAGGCTTAAATCATGTCTGTACCCTCACCCACTCTTTGATTTTATGCAAAGTAACTCCAAGCTTCAGTTTTCCAGTATGTGAACTGGAGATAATGATAGCATGTGACTTTCAGTAGTTTACAAGGATTTTGTTTGAAAATTTTCTATTTTATTTATTAACTTATGAATCTGTCTCTCTGTCTCTCTCTGTCTCTCTCTCTCTGTATATATATATATATATATATATATATATATATATATATATATATATATACTTGTATGTGTATGGGTACACATGTACCATAACACACGTACCATAACACACATGTAGAGGTCAGATGTCAGCTTGCTTATGGGAATCAGTTTTCTCCTTCTACCATGTGAGTCCCAGTACAGAACATAGGTTGCCCATTTAGTAGCAAGCACCTTTACTCACTCAGACATCTGCCCAGCTTTAAACTGGATTTATTTCTATTTTGTCACTATCTATTGTCACTAGGCAGTGAGATAAAAATGTTCAGTAAAATCTAAAATGGAGAGATAATAAATAAAATACATTATCAAATTGCCTCATACATGATCGGAATCTCTGACATTAGCACAGTAACTGATCACAAAAATGTTTAGAGGAATTAAAAACGGTTCCATGTGAAAAATTGGAAATAAAATGATGTGGAAAAGACCAAATCGAGCAATAATTTACCATTTTAAAGTTAACAAAACATCCACACTGGAGAAGATAATGAAAAAAGATTTTACTTGTGAAGTGGGATAAAGGAAGGCATTGGAGATGGTTAGATGTGGAGCCACAGAACAGACATTGAGATGGACATCACACTTCAGTTCATTACACAATTTTAGTATGTGACCAGCTATGAAGACGCTATTGTCTACAAGTTTTTATGAGCTTTCCTCTTTTTTTCCCTCTCTGAGGTGAATCATGGTGAACAAATGACTGTTCTATAAGTAGGAAGCCAAGGCAGAGGACAGGAAATGTCTGCAATGTCCGGCAGTTCAACTCAGATATATTGCTGGCAGAAAGATAAAAGGATACAAATGGCGAAGCAACTATTTGGATTATCATAAAATTAAACCTTTCCTGTAACCCACTAATTATGCTCTTAGGCATGCTCTCTGAAGAAATGTGAAGGCGTATGAACACAGAAATGCCTGTACAGGAATGCTCATAGAAGCTTTATTCACAGTGCATAAAAACTGACAATCACCCAAGTAACTGGTAGGTGAATGGATAGATCTCGTTATGTTGATGTATAGCTGTAGAACAGAATATTATTCAACAGTAAAAAAAAAAAGAATGAATTATTTGTGCATAGAACAACACTGATGAATGTCAAAAGCACTATCACATGAAAGAAACAAGTATGGTATAGCATAAAGCAGAACAGTGTGCATACATGTTAAATTCAAGAACAGTTGAAAATTTACAGTGATAAAACCTGAATGACTCCCTAGTCAATGGAAGCAAGGGTACAGATAAGGAGATGGGAAAGCTGCTTTGATGTAGGGTTTACATGTTTGCTAAAACTCATCAAAACGTCCACCTAAATGTTGTGCCTGTATATTTTACCTCAACTAAAAGAAACAAATGCTTAAAATCCTCCAGTCATTTATCATCTCACAGAGAATAAAATTAAATTTCCTTGACATGACTTCTGAGGCCCCATGTGATCCAGAGTTTCACTTTGCGCTTTTCCCTAGACTTCATTGTCTTGAAGTCTTGACTCCTCCTTCCCACCTCAAAAACATCTTTGCTGTTTTTTGTTTGTTTGTTTGTTTGTTTTTTGTAGACATGTGGCACACTTGTGACCTTATACTGATCCTTCTTCTGCTCAGGACTTTAACCTCAATCCACAGGTGACTTTCTAGTTTGTTATCGGAAAATGTGTGTTGTTATCTTCTCCAGTATGAATGTTTGTACACTTGAAAATGGTAAGCTGTTGCTCAGTTTGCTATTTTCCACATCATCTACTTCCTGTTTCCCCCCTTGCATCTGTTTTCAATTCCTTTAATTGTTTTTGTGACTCTTAGTAGAAGTACCTCTAATTATTCTAGTTTAATTAATACCTTTTTGGTTTCAAAATAGAGTGTTTAACTGTGAAATCACAGAGTATCTCTCTGCATTTGTGTAGAGAAGTTAGTGTGAATGACTTTTCATGGTTTGTATTTACACTCTTTCCAAGAAGGAAGCCACAAGTGTGCTCCAGTCACACGTGTTCCACATGTGTATATGTGGAAATGTTATGGAGTTGAGTAAACACAGCTGCACTTATTAAACTGTATGAACACACACACACACACACACACACACACACACACACACACACACACACACACACACACACACACACCTTACATACCAGAAGCATTCCGATAAATCCATCAGGATGTTTATTTGAATGGGTTATAGTATGGTCACTCAAGTATATCTTTTCTTAGTTTATTAGAATCTTGTGTTGTTGGGTGACATATATATTCTACTCTGATTTGTAATAGTCCTTCTTTAGCTTGATTCTTCACCTTATGTGTCTGGGATTGGATGAGAATCAGTAATCACAAAACAAGACACTGTCTAAAATTGTGAGAACATTACTGCTTGTAAACTATTTAATGACTTCTGTATTTGGGTTGTCATTTGGTTATTTTTCTTGTCTGTTTCCTAACTACTGCTGTATAAAAGAGACAAGGCTATATTAATTTACTGCATTTTAATTGTGAGTGACTAGCATATTATTTTGCATATAGCAATTAACCCACTTTTTAAAAAGGCATTTAAGTGAATAGACTCTACATGAACCTCAGTGACAGAAAGGATAGTCAGTAGACCACACAGAAAGATTTTGTTTATATCATCCTGACAAACTTGCTCTTGTTGTCGATGGCACCCTCCATCATGTTCAACCCAACATCAACAATTCTTTAGTTTTCAACCAGTTCCGCCAATCTTATTTCCACTGATGCCCAACATCCTGAGCCCCACTCCTCATCATTCCTCAGCCTTTAGCTAAGATCCGGTGTATTATCTGTTCTTACCACTCTTATCCTTGGCACTGTCCTCTACCCAAATGCCACACTCAGGTATACATATCACAGTCTTTTTTTTTCCCAAACCAAATCAGATCAAGTCAGGTCTTTCTTGAAAACCAGCAAAGACGTCCCAGCCTTCTAGAATTCAATCCAGGGTTTGTGTGGCCTTTGAGCCTTACAGTTCTTTTATTTCCTGCTTTCTTCCCCACCCAGCCCACCCTGTCTCCTTAGCCCATTCTGCCCAGTGCTCTGGTATCTTTGTCAGCCCTATGCATGCCATCCATGCTCTGGCTGCTGGATTTTCCCGTGTGCTCCTTCTATATCCTCTTCCCGTTAGTGTCTATGCTTCCTTCCTTCCCTCAATGTTAAGCTGTCACTCTTGTGGCCACTCCCTCCAGAGCAAGTGTTCCTTCCTCTAGTTCAGTGCTTTGTTTTCATTCTTTTTCCTTTAAATATCTTGATGTTTATCATTCACATTCGTCTTTTTTTTAAATATTTTTTTATTTATTTTATTTTTTTTTAATTTACATTCCAAATCATTTCCCCTTTCCCGTTTCCTCCCTCCCCGAAAGTCCCATAAGCCCCCTTCCCTCCCTCTTTTCTCCATTCAACCCCCTCTCGTTTCTCTGTCCTGGTGTTCCCCTACATCCAGTCTTTCCAGGACCAGGGGTCTCTCCTTCCATCTTCTTAGAAATCTATTGATATGCGAAATGTGTCTAGGGTATTCCGAGATTCTGGGTTAATATTCCCTTATCAGTGACTGCATACCATGTGTGTTCTTTTGTGATTGGGTTACCTCACTAAGGATGATATTTTCAAGATCTGACCATTTGCCTAGGAATTTCGTGAATTCATTGTTTTTAATTGCAGAGTAGTATTCCATTGTGTAGATACACCACATCTTCTGAATCCATTCCTCCGTTGAGGGACATCTGGGTTCTTTCCAGCTTCTGGCTATTATAAATAAGGCTGCTATGAACATAGTGGAGCATGTGTCCTTACTGCATGCAGGTAAAGCCTCTGGGTATATGCCCAGGAGTGGTATAGCCGGATCCTCCGGGAGTGTCATGCCCAGTTTTTTGAGGAACCGCCAGACTGCTTTCCAGAGTGGTTGTACCAGCTTGCAATTCCACCAGCAGTGGAGGAGTGTTTCTCTTTCTCCACATCCTAACCAACAACTGCTGTCTCCTGTGTTTTTGATCTTAGCCATCCTGACTGGTGTGAGATGGAATCTCAGGGTTGTTTTGATTTGCATTTCCCTAATGACTAAGGATGATGAACATCTCTTTAGGTGCTTCTCAGCCATTAGATATTCTTCAGGTGAGAACTCTTTGTGTAGCTCTGTACCCCATTTTTTAATAGGGTTACTTGCCTCTCTGGAGTTTAACTTCTTGAGTTCTTTGTATATATTGGATATTAGCCCTCTGTCGGATGTAAGGTTGGTAAAGATCATTTCCCAGTTTGTTGGTTGCTGCTTTGTCTTTTTGACAGTGTCTTTTGCCTTGCAAAAAGTTTGTAATTTAATGAGGTCCCATTTGTCTATTCTTGATCTTAGAGCATAAGCTATTGGAGTTCTGTTCAGGAAATTCTCCCCAACTCAATTCTTCATAGAGTTAGAAAGAGCAATTCAAAAATTCATCTGGAATAACAGAAAACCCAGAATAGCTAAAACTATTCTCAAGAGTAAAAGAACCTCTGGGGGAATCAGTATCCCCGACCTCAAGCTGTACTACAGAGCAATAGTGTTAAAAACCACATGGTATTGGTACAGTAACAGACATGTAGATTAATGGAACAGAATTGAAGACCCAGAAATGAATCCACAATCCTATGGTCACTTGATCTTTGACAAAGGAGCTAAAACCATCCAGTGGAAAAAAGATAGCCTTTTCAACAAATGGTGCTGGCTCAGCTGGAGGTCAACATGCAGAAGAATGCAAATTGACCCATCCTTATCTCCTTGCACTAAGCTCAATTCTAAGTGGATCAAAGATCTCCACATAAAACCAGACACACTGAAACTAATAGAAGGGAAACTAGGGAAGAACCTTGGACATATGGGCACAGGGGAGAATTTCCTGAACACATTCGTCTTTCTGGTTAGAATGGAAACCCTGTGATTAGTGGAACTTGGCCAGATTTCTTTGGTGTGTTTTCCCAGGATGCTAAAAGGATGGCAAGCAATATTTTAGGTTTTCATAGATATTTGTTGTGTAAATGAATGGAACTAAGTTTACCAAACACTTGCTATCATGAAATACAATTTGGATTTGAATGATCCTTTAGTACCTTAAGCCTTAGCCTCTCACAATACCACCAATTATACAATTCTCATTCTTGGGAAGGGTGTCAATGTTCATGAACTCAAATTTTCCTGGAAGAAGAAAAGAGAGTCTTTAGAGCATCAGTGTCACCATTAAAACAAAGGATCATTGTGGGGAATCACCCATAATCAACCTAGAACCAAAGTCAGTCCATAAGGAGGAAAAGAAGATTCTGATGCTGGGTTTTTATAAAGAAAAGCTGGTGAGGATGTAGCCTGTGATGGCGGCTAGCAGCGTTCCCTCAGCCATTTTATACAACTGCTGTGTTTGGAGGAAATATCTGAACTAAGGTGAGTTAGGGTTAGGGTTAGGGTTAGGGTTACAGTTAGGGTTTAGGGTTTAGGGTTAGGGTTAGGGTTAAGGTTTAGGGTTTAGGGTTAGAGTTAGGGTTAGGGTTAGGGTTAGAGTTAGGGTTAGGGTTAGGGTTAGTTGTAACCTCTGAGTGCTAAGCATGCTGCTGGCCTACCAGGAGAGTCAGCTGCAGACAGAAGCTCATCAGATGATGTGCCAGGAATTGAAGCAATGGAAGCTAAAGAAAGCAAGATGCCCAATTCTTGGGTAATTGGAAATGAGACTGATTCCTTTGGAATAAATAAGCACTCAAGGCACCAAAGTTTCTTGCATACTTTGTGTGAAAAACCTTAAGTGGGCATTAAATGGATCTGTATTTATCTTTGCTTTCAGTGTCCAAAAATCTTCTGCCAGAGGTCAATCTCAAATACTAGAATCAGTTGTATCTACAAGTGAATTAAAAATCTCTGTATCTCTCCTGTGTTCTATTCCTCCTTTATTTTGATTAAGTCAATTAAATCCTTTTAGAGACCAGCAAATATATATATATATATATCTATATATCTATATATCTATATATATATCTATATATATATAGATATATAGATATATAGATATATATAGAGAGAGAGAGAGAAAGACCACTTGATTAAGTAGCCTTAATGAGTTTTCCCCCCTCTGCGTTAAGTATTGCATCTTCAGCAGAGATGAATATTCAAATTTAGACCTCAAGAAACAGCTTGAATTTCATGTTTCTCTGATCTTTTGTATGAATTTGCATGTCTATTACAAACAGCAACTTCGACTAGCCATGAAACATTTTTATTATGTCACTGACAAACACTGCTTAGAGATGTAAAATGTCTCCATCGATGCAGAATAACGACCAACACAATAGAAACTCTGTATATTGTTGGCAATAAATCTTGTAGCCTTGATTTAATAATTTCAGAGGTGTGAAGAAAAATGGGTTTTCATATAGTTCTTAATGTGGAGACTCACAGTTAATGGCTCATTAAGATGGGGAATGTCAGCCTGCGAGGGTCAAACTATGCTGAATGAAAGCCCTCCATAGAAACAGTATGGTTAAGTCTAAGTGTTGCAACAGAGGAGGGCATTGAATAGTGTGTTCAAAACTCAGACCATCTTGTTGCTAGATTGGGGTCAGCTGGTGTTACCCGATAATTCATGTGACCCTCTAGACTTCCTAAATAACTAGATTGTCTAAAATGTAAGCCTCTGTTCTTAGGTGGCTGTAATCTAAATGAGTAAAGCAAAGGTATATCATGCATTATGGAATGATTAAAAATAAGCACAAGATTTTGCCTCAGTAAAAAGGATAGCAAAAGGAGAGAGGAATCATGAAACTGAATTTGATCATGAGTTTTGGAAAGACAGATATCTGGATTTTAAAACAAGATTGTGCAACCCTGTCTAAATGATAGAATGGAAAGACATTCAACATGTTTTAGAAAAATCTAGCAATTGGCAAAGAACAGTAAGTTTCATAGCTTCAACAGTTACATCCCTTGAGATAGTCAGTCTTACATTTCTGTTCCTACTTGAAATCCAGTTTCCCAAATCTTCCTCTATTTCTACTTTAATGTCTCCTTGATATTTATTGGTTTTAATAAACCTCGAGTAATTATCTCATTTAACTGCTCTCTTGAAAGTTCTTCCCCCAATGGGATTGTTATTTAAATGATTAACAGCAGTCATCAATAACATAACAATTAGTGGATCATTTAACTGTGTTTTAAATGCAGAAATCAACAGGAAATTTGTTCAGATCACTTTTCAAAAAAAAAAAAAAGAAAGCATTTGGAAGATAAGCTAAACTGAGTGGGGGTTGTTGTGCAGGGTCTGGCCTTATCCTCCAACACCCCAAACCTGTCCATGGACTTGTTAATTTTGTTATTTGTGCACAGTTCACTTTATTACAAAACAAGGTTGACTTCCAAAGGGTTACAAACTATGTCCTCTGTTCAGTGGTCTTTTGTATAGCAGGCAAAGTAAACCTATAAGTCAACAAAGGGAATGGTAGATTGTCCTTATCTAAATGTATTTGAAAAATGAGGGGAAAATTGCTTTTCAAAATAAATTAGCTGTTTAACTGAAACCAATAAAAATTTCCAGGACTTCAGTGACTGCTCACTGGTTAATGGTGAATTATCATGTTCAAATTTCAGCACCTAGATGGAGGGTTATAACCACCTTTAACCCCAGTGCTAGGATGTTCAATGCCTTCTTCTGGCCTCCACGGGCACCAGGCACACACATGGTGCATATCCATACAGTTACCCACACAAATAAAATAGAAATAAATAAATCTTTAAGAGAAATTAAAAAAAATAAAATTATGCATCAAGAAGACAGTTATAGTCCTGTGCCTACAAGTTTTACTAATACTTGTTAAGTTTGCAAATATCAAGATTAAATTACTATTACAAAGCTGCCAATTGAAGAAGTGCTGAATAAAAGATAGGTTTGATGAAGTCATCAGTTTCATCTTTCCTCAAGGACTAATGTCTTTAGGAATTGCGTTCTTGTTATATAGACTTTGATTCTGATCATAGACCAGGACCTGAAATTCTATATTTCTAACAGTCTCCTCATGGTGCCAATACTACTTACTCAACAGCACCTTGATCCATGACTCTTACCTTCAGTGACAAGAGTGTGCTCAAGGACAATAATGATGTAATAGAAAAGGTGCAAACCCCACAGCAGATGATCTCAGAAAGCGGACCTCTTTGAATCTCACTTTTCCACTGTCTTAAACATGGTGAGTTACTGGAATCAAATGATGCAAAGGCTGTGAGATTTTATGACTTGAAAATGTACTAAACATTTTTAATTTATTAGAATTGTTATGAATAGCGCCTAAGGAGTATAATGAGAGACAATTGGGAAGAAAGAGCACTTCATGAATTCATAGCTTCTTTACTGGAAAACTAATGCAAATGGATACTCCAAGATGAAAAGCCTTAACACGGTGCATATTAAGGCCTACAGGCATATGCATGTGTGCCAAAGCAGTTAAATATGTGGTCTGATTTCATATGATTTACGGAGGGATTTTCTTTCATTGTTCTATATTAATTATTATTTACAAGGTCATTGTAAAAATGAGATGTTCTTTTATAGCAAAGCCCCACAGTCAATATTTTATGGGAAACACATGAGAGGTAGGAAATTGATGATTTATAGATCAGGAAGTAACAGTTAATCAATGTCTCCAACATCCCAAGCCATAAAGAGCCATTTTGTGTCACCTTTGCTTGTCAGGCCTCTTTGTACTAATGGAGATACATTTGCAGAGTTAGACCGGATACAGAATGCGGGGATGCGTGCACTCAGAGGAGCATCATGCGCTCCAATCTTGTAATCAGTTCATGGCATCCACTATTAGAGAAGGACCTGAATCTACTCCTACATACTGGATACCCACCAAATATGACATGGCACAGACATTTATACCTTCAATTTTGTACTTGCTGCCTATGTATTGGACTTAATGGAATGTTAAAGGCTTGGAAACAGCTTCAAAATAGAGCTGGATTTAAAGATTTAAAAAAATAAGATAAACTACAGAAGTGAGAAGAAGCTCACCTTATCAAATATTTCCACTTGAAATATTTGTAATCTAACACTAGAGTCTGCATCAGATCCATTTTCCTAAGATTTTTTTTTCAATATTTATTCCAGTCCTAAGGGTTATTGCCCTTTTCCTAAGATTTATTTTTATCCATCTTGCATCATAGGTGTAAGTCTTATGCATGTGGACTTACTTTATTTCATACACCAGATATCCTTGCTACATGGTAGAGCACTGAAATAATTATTTCTTTCAATAAATATTTGTTGACTAAGTAATTAATACCTGACTCACCTGCCAATGAATACATGAAGCTAATATAGACATAGGGGCTCCTAAGTGCCAAAGACATAGAGATTGTGGGAGAGATTATAACTCAATATTGTCTGAAACTAGCATTGAAAAGTCATGGTGTTACCAGAATGCAGAATACCATGAGACTTAGATTATGTCCTGAAAGAAGTTTAAATTTTACTTGTTGAAATCTCTATGCAGGTAAATTGATATGTATCACTAATTTAAGAATTCATATTTACCATAGAGCATGTTTACCACTCCCATGTCATTTATTTCTGGACATATTGGTTTTTCTCTTTAAGAGAAATATACTATTATAATACATATATACATACATACATATATACATACATACATATATACATAAGCATACATATGCACATATACTCTTAAAGAGCCTGAACATGTGCAGTTAACTAGTTGATTATCAAAAGACTCTGGGATAGATGATGATTGAAAGATGTGTCAACTCTTTTTATGTCTATCTCCTGCCACACTGAAACTGAAACTGGTCTGCCCTTGGTCCCTGGTAGTCTCATTGTTGCTAGGTATACAGGGCATCAATTAGGGTTGAACTGTGACCTAGTCACAGCAGGTAGCTTAGTTAACCACTCTCTTTTCTTGAAGGTCTTCCCTCAGTTCCTCCCTGTGGTATGCACTTCTGGTTTTCCTGCCTTTCTTCCTGCCTCCTTCTTGGTTGGCTTTTCCTTTAATAAACTTGTTTGCTCCTGTTATTTTTTTTACAGTTCTTTCTTCTCTTCGCCTCAGTCTGTACATCCCTATCCCTCAGGGTTCCCTCATCTCATCTCAAGATTTAGGCAACACTGCATTTTAAAGTTCTAGAGCAAAGCAAATACACACCAGAGGAAAACTCAGTGTCAAGATCTTCCAAACAGAAAATAGATGCCTGTATGATTTTGAGTCTGGAAACACACATGCTCTGTCTATGGAAATACATTCAGACTTGTTGGAAAACCTGCTCATTCCCTCTCATAGCCTGTTCTCTACTTTACCCTTCCTGAGATTTCTCTCTGAACTTTGCCTCTACTCCACTCTGGAAATAGCTGACAAGCACTTCTTTCTGGCCAGAAGAAGTTGTCATCAAATTTCTTACAAATTTCTCGCCATTCAGAAAGAGTTTATGTTTTGCCAAAGAATTCACCTTGGGGCCCTTTCAAATAACCAACTCTCCAAGGAAATTTAGTATCTGATTCAGCTAATCAAAATTAGATTTACTCACATTTGGAAAACATATATGCAGTTTTGCCTCACTGTGTTTAGCTCATGTATCCTTGAAATATGTGCAAATCAAATCCCTGTAAGTTGATTGATGGTTCCAATGCATTAATCAATTTGCTAAGGAAAACAAAAATACTTTCGTAGTCAATAACAAGCATGTAACATATTGGTTGTGTAAATTTGGATTTTATGCATTAAATATACTTATTTTGAAGGCATGTTTATGTGCGCATCTATATAAGACAGGGAGAATGCAAGATCAACCCTAAAGAGACTGCCAAGTGGGGCACATGCCAGAACATGTGGGCTCCTGTTATCAGCACAATTCAAGCTTTGTTGTTTTGTTTCTGTGGGATAGAGAGTAGGTCAGAAAAGCAATGTGTGTGCCATAATACCTGAAGTTTTGCTCCCCACAATCAAATGTTTCTTGAATTTGCTTTATCCTTGCTGCTATTACCCATGAAATTCATAGCAAACAAATTTCTGGGGATGTATACAGAGCCAAGATTGTTTTGTATTAGCTGAATCATTGGTACAAAAACCAACTGATTTTATATATATGTGTGTGTGTGTGTGTGTGTGTGTGTGTGTGTGTGTGTGTGTGTGTGTGTGTGTATGTGTGTGTGTGTATGCACACATATGTTATGTATGTGCATGTATATGTGTATATATGTATATATAATTGTGTGTATATTATATATATGTATATAGTGTGTGTGCATATGTATGCTTGTGCATATGTATGGGTGTGTGTGTGTGTGTGTGTGTGTGTGTGCTTGTGCAGAGGAGAAGGAGACAGAAAGATAGAAAAAGGAAGGAAGAAGAGAGAGTGGAATGGAGTGTGATGAATGTTATTTTTGTTTCTCTCTCTTGGCTAATGTAACTTAGTTTAAATGTCAAACTTAAGGCCACTTGAGGCAAACTGGGTATTGACCACACCACAGTCTATAACTACCACATGAGCTTCTTCACCCCTGGCTGGTTGTTGAGACAGCACAAATTAGCTTGTCCTAAGGCAGGAGCCACAAGCCCCTGGTATGTAGATTCATGAGTTTTTTATCTGGAACCATAATGAGGTAGGCACGACTTTGGGAAGTACTCAGCTGCATTGGCATTCGGTAAACTCGGAGCCCACCCTCCACTACCATCTCCTACATTGTACATACCCTAGGCTCACATGGACCAGCAGATATGAACAACAGCCCTTGTGTTGATAACTTGGCGGCTGCGGAAAATCAGACACCAGGAAGCAACAAGATATTTCCCTCAGGGAGACCTTGGCTTGGGGCTTCCCTCCCTTTCCTATGTCAACACAGCCTTCATTTCCTAACTGGCAAACCACAGAATAAGCCAAATTCCTCGTTTTTCACCGTCCCCTCTGGATGGAAAGGGCTCTATTAGCCAGAATTTATATAGTCAGTCGTGTTGATTTTACTCTCATTAATGGCTCCAATTCATAAAAGGTACTGGAAGAAAAATTTAACTATCTGAAAAATAAGCAAATACATGAGGTCTCGTTCTTATTTCAGAAATACAGAACAAACCAAAACCTCTGAGGAGTGGCCAATTATGTTTCACCTCATATATGAACTTGGGAATACACTGCATGGCAGCTGCGTAAATGCCTATTCCCTGTGTGGAAAATGGTTAACAATTCCACAGTTAATGTACACAAATGCCTACTTAGGAAATAATGAGAATCTCTGATGAGATTCCAAATAGGCTGACCAAAATTTTCAGTAGCATGAAACTAAAAACAAAACAAAACAAAAACAACCAAAATAAACTTTTATTTTTTTTTATTTTTAAAAGAAAGAATGGCATAAGAGGATAAATTAAGAAAATATCATATATTCTATACTGTATTTTATTAACTATCTATATACACAACTGAACTGATAGTATACATATATATGGAGGGTCAGTCAGTCTGTTGTGAAGCATGGGGAATACTTGTCTTTCGGGTACTCAACACTGTAGCCTAGTTTTTCATCCAGCCATCCAGCCCTATGGTTCCCAGATGCCTTTCCATTTCATATTTCCCACTTCTTTGTATCAGTGTCCCAACTTCCATTTATTTACATTTTCCATTTAAACCCATTTTTCTTTGTGAAGCTTCATTTTCCAACATCCAGTAATTATTTTTTTCCTTATTTGACTTTCCAGTCCCAAATTATCTTTGTCATTCCATTGACAAGCCATTTTATGTGGAATATTTTTTTTTTCTGATATGAGCCCAGATCTACCTTGTCCAGAGTTTAGATCTAAACTCTAAAAGACATGACTAAGACTTCCTCTTCTCAGGAAGTTCTCATTGTGATTGGCTAGAGTGGGTGCTGAGCAGGCTGGTGCCCAGAAACGAAAAGGAAGCAGGGGGAGTTTTGCACTGAGGCTGTTTAAGTGACTGCCCTTCAGGGCCTATGGACAAGGCTCAGCTGGTAGAGAGTATTTGCCTAGCATTCACAAGGCCATAGGTTTGATTCCTGACTTTGAGCTCAATTCACAGCAACAAAAAACTGGATCACCCTCTTTAAAGCAGAAAAAAAAATAACATTTTTAAAAGATGTTAAAATAACAGAGAGGGATGAGTTTCCATTTGGTAAGTAAAAGAATTGTAGACTGATTCATATTTAAGTTAGGACTGACTGGTATAAAGGATAATCTTTTTTATACTTTATTTATTCCTTTTTTACTGAAATAAAATTTCCCCACAGTATGTTGCTATTATGGTTTCCCCTGCCCTATCTCCTCTCAGATCCTCACCAACAAAATTCATGCTTTTGTTTTCTCTCTCTTTAGAAAACAAACAGACCAATAAACAAGCTAGAATATAACATAGCAAACAGAGAAACTAAGAAAAGGTGTGAGGAACACATTACATATGCACACACACACACACACACACACACACAACCATTAACATCAAAAAGTAAAAACACAAAATTGGAAACTATAATAAGATAAGCCAAAAGAGCCGGGCAGTGGTGGCGCACACCTTTAATCCCAGCACTTGGGAGGCAGAGGCAGGCGGATTTCTGAGTTCGAGGCCAGCCTGGTCTACAAAGTGAGTTCCAGGACAGCCAGGGCTACACAGAGAAACCCTGTCTCGAAAAACCAAAAAAAAATAAAATAAAATAAAAGATAAGCCAAAAGGCATATAAAGAAAAAAAAATTCCAATCAAAGCATTTCGAGAAAAATCATATATAAAAATACCACTAAGTTTGCTTTGTTCTGAATATCTACTGCTGGGCATGAGGCCTCCCTTAATGTGACTTGTATCCCCAGTGAGACTTCACTGGAGAACAATAATTTTTCTTTTGCAGGTAGTAATCACTTGGAGATAGGTTCTGGATTAGAGATAGGAGCCTATGGTATCTATAGGACCTTCCCCTCTTAATTCTGAGAACCTATCTGACTTAGATCTGTTCAGGTCCTGTTCATGCTGCCCCAATCTCTATGAATTAATACGTACATCACTCCTGTGTGTTTGTAAGACCCTGTTTTCTTGGTGTCTTCCATCCACACTAGCTCTTACAATATTTTTGTTTCTTTTTCTATACTGCTCCCTGAACAATGATGGGGAGAGTTTTGATAAAGACAACCCATTTAGGACTGAATGTTCCAGGTCTGTCACTCGGGCACATTGTCCAGTTATGGGTCTATATATTTGTTTCCATCTCCTGCAGGAGGAAGCTTTTCTGGTAATGGCTGAGCAAGACACTGATCTGTGGGTATAGCAGACTATTGGGAATCATTTCATTGCTATGTTCCCTTAGCAGAACAGTAGTGTTTGGATTTCGTTTATGTCCATGGCCTATCTGGTCTCAGGTTCTTGGCCACTCAAGTAGTGTCAATCTCATGGAGTGAGCCTTAATTCTAATCAAAGAGTGGTTAGTCACTCCCACAACTTCTGTGTCACTGTTGCACCAACACATCATACAGGCAGATCACTGTTGAAGATCAAAGGTGTAGCTGGGTTGCTGTTTATCTTCCTGCACCGGTAGCAAAGAGTACTTTCCAGTACCATGAACACTAGCCAGTAAGGATGATTGCTATAGGTAGTTACCAGCTCAAATTCTCCATGTTCAGAGAGGTAGGTAGGTGTGAAATAGGACCCTACCAATCATTTATGGAGAACAAATGATATCCTCGTCAACAGCCTGAGTTGTTTTGGGGGGTTTCCCTGACGTTCCTATGGCCAAAAATTCAATTAGATGTAACCCATTCCTAGAACTAGAGTTTTCACTTGGTGTTGAGAGAGGTCTACTTGGAACATTGTCTTCTCTATTCTTTGGTGATTTTATTTAAATTTCTTTCATATATTTTAAGGACTTTCCACTGTTTCCATCCAACTCTCAAATGGTGCTTAGTGTTAGTTCTTTCCCCGCTTTACAAACCCCCTATAAACTTCTCTTATTCCCTGTTTTCCCTCTACCATGATGGACAATCTTGATGATCAACTTAGTTCGACTGAGAATGCCTAGAAGGTTAGTAAAACATGCCTCTGAGTGTGCCTGAGGGTGTCTATAGAGAAATTAAAACACCAGAACTCTAACATAATGAATGAATGAATCCAGTAATGGAATAAAAGTACAAAAACACAACTGAGAGGTGGTAGAAATTGGAAGAAGGGTTCTGACTGGAGGAAGGCCACTTGGGGTGTCCTTGGGTATTCTTGTGACTGCTCTCCTTCACATCCTGTCTGGCAGGAGGAGAGCTGCTTCCTCCTCCCCCTTCTACCATTTTGGAATGAACCTTAGAAACTAAGGAAAATAAATTATTCAAACCTTATGTCAGGAATTTTGTCATAGTGGTAATAAAAGGAACCATACTTCATGTGTGTTAGGGTGAAGAGCAAGACACGATATTTGGAAGATTTGTATATGCAGGATCTTGTAGATTTTTGGCATTTACTCTGAATGAGTTTGTAAGGCAGGAATGGTTCTCATCAATAGAGCAAGATCATTTATTCATCTAAAAAAATCTTGGTGTGACATTATATTTTCTGTCAAGTTCAGTTTATAACACATTATCAGCATTGCTAAGTGTGTACCATTATTTTTTATTATTTTTAAAATAAAAACAATATGATTGAAATTGTGACTCAACTTCACAGAAATTAGTTGAGGAAAATTGTTAATACTATTGTTTCATAATTAGAGAATTGCCAGCTATGATCAAGTGTATTTCTCTTGAAGAGGAACTAGGGAGAAAACAATATTCAACAGACAGGTAACGAGTGCAAAGAAAAATGAATCATTGTTAATCTCTAATGTATGTTCACATATGAGTAAGTTAAGACACCAAAATGATATCACAACTCTGAAATAGCCCCACATAAGTATTTATGTACACACTGATCTTGATGCATTTTTAGTAAATATTTGATAATGAAGGGTATTTTTCAAAGTGGCTGAACCATTTCACATTTCCATCCATTAACTTCCTGGGCACTGTTTCTACATTAGTCTTTAAGTGGGAGTTTTGGAATCTCACTGTGGCTGAGCTCTAGATTTTCCTGAAATGATGAAGTTGATCACTTTCATTTGCTTCTTTGTACAGTCTTGCTGTTTAAGGTACAGTGTCTATTGAAACCATTTGCTCTTTTAAAACTCTCTCTGTGTTTTGAGAATTCCTTCAGACATGAGTTTTGCGAGAATCTCCTCATCTATTATGAATTACCATTATTCCGAATGTCTTCCAAAAAACAGGATTGCTTTTCATTGATAAAGTCTGTTTCATCCATTTTAAATACAACTTATAATATCATTACTTCTGATATTCTTAGAATATATTTTATTTTTTGAAATTATAATTATATCATTTCCCCCATTTTCTTTTCTACCTCCAACTTCTTCCATTTACCCACTTGCTCTTTCTCAAATTCATGGCCTTTTTCTTTAATAATTGTTACATAGACATATGTATATGTGTATATATATATATATTATATATTCCTAAAAACATAAATGCAACCTGCTCCATCCATACATCACTATGTATATGATCTCAGGGCCAACCACTTGGCATTGGATAACTAATCAGGGAGCTTTTTCCTGGGGAAGACGAATTCTAGTTGCTCATATTTCTTTGTTTAGGGTTAAAGCTCCTCTATCTTCCCCTTTTCATTTTAGCTTGTACCCTGGTGGTACTGTTGTTCAGGTCTTGTTTGGACAGCCATGTTCATGAGAATTCGTGGTTGTAGTCTCTCCAACACTGCTAAGACATGAAAACTCACAGCAACATTCTTGTTCCTTTGGTTCTTGTGTTTTTTCTACCCTGTACTTAGGTATAGGAACTGTGTTGTGATCAGTCAAGACTGTATACCACATAGGCTCTTCTCTGTATTTCGATCAGCTGTGATTTGTGATAATGGTCTTTATCTGATACAAAGAGAAGTCACCATTGATGAGCAATGAGAACTGTACTTATGTGTATGTATAAAGACAAACATCCAGAATTTAGTTAGGGATTATGCCGGTTTAGTAAAGTGATGGTTGTAGGTTCTCCTCCAAGATCCATTATTATTCCATTACTCCTGAGAGTAATGGAATACATTTACTCCTGAGAGTAATGGAATATATTACATTAGCTGGGTTTCTAGTACTAGGCGTGATGTCCCTCTTGTTTTGCAGACCTTAAGTCCAGTTAGAGAATTGTTAGTTCTTGTCAAGGTATGTATGCCAAAATTGAATACTTAGGTTGTGGTTCATAGACACGATAGCTGGGTAGGACTATTGATTCCTTCCTTCCTTTGGAAGTTTGCATGATGCCTTCTTGTATCATGGAAGTAAGTTCTCAGGGAGGAAGCTTTCAAGTAATATCTACCTCAGCTCCTCTGGATCCTGTGTCCAAATTGCACTGTGTCTTTAGCAATAGATTTAACCTGCCACTTCTAGGAGATAACCAAGGTGTCAGCAATAGTCTATAATGTTTTAAAAGTCTCTTCAACAATCTTGATAAACAACTCAAAAGAGACTTCTCAATCCTAGTGCTGGAGTTTCTGTTAGATAGTCTGTGACTCTTGGGCATGAGAGCATTTTACCTATTCTAGATGTTGTATGTTATGCATGTTATATGCGGTTTTAGGTAGATAAATTATAGATGGTCTCATGACTTTTTAAGACATTGTTACAGTTATTTTCTGATCTTAAGAAAAATTTTATAGCATAAGGTCATAAATATTGCTCTGTGTTCTATAGTTCTCCCAATTTCCAGTTTTATGATTAGATCCATGACCATTTAGAGTTAGCTTTTGCATTGTATGGTAATAAATGTCCCCCTTTCCCACTAGACACTTAATGTTATTAGAGGAAAAGGTTGTTTAAAATTTCTCACTAAATTTCCTTGGTATTTTGTAAAGAAAATACAACTGAGAACTGTGGAGAAGGTTCCATAGGCTTGCTGTAGTACCACAAGGACCTAAGTGTTTGAATCCCCAGTACCTCTGTTTTGGGGAATGGAAGAGACAGGTTGCTGATCAGAAAGCCTAGCTTAAATAACTTCAGGTTTAGTGAGAGACTATGTCTCAAAGAAATAATTGGAATCATGAAGGAACAGGATGACAACATTTTCCTCTGGCTTCTGCATGTAAGCATTGGCTCATGCACTTTCACACACACACACACACACACACACACACACACACATGCATATACCACACACAAGCACTGTGCATGTCAAAGAGAGAAAGAAAGAGAGCAGAACCATTGACCACAAATGTTTAGGTCTGCTTCTGGACTTTCCTCTCTATTCTATGGATTCATGAATTCATTTTTTAAAAAGTATGCACTTGTGATCTTGATTAATGGAGGTTTCTTAAGTATTGACAGAAGTAATCTGAGTACATTTAAACTTTTTTAAAGATATTTTTGTTCCTTTTAGTCCTTATCACTCCCTTATAAATTTTAAGAATAGCTTTTCTTTTACTACAACACAACTGCTCACATGTGTATGGGAATTGCTATGAACTATCAAGGCAGTTTAGGAAAGTTACCATCTGAACAATATGGAATTTTGTAAACCATGAAAATGAAGTTCTTTACTTACTTAGGTTTTCATTTTTCTCAACAATGACTAGTTAGTGCTTCCTTTATTAAAATTATTCTTAAATATTTTTTCTTTTGATGTCACCATCATTAAATTGCTTCTTTAAGTTCATTCTGGGGCTATTTTGTGTAGTATTTAAAAATATAATTTGTTTTCTTCTTGCCCCTGTTATCTCCTGACCCTTTAAAATTCACCTGCTAGTTCTATTACTCTGTTTTGTGTTCTCTCAGTTTTGCTCATGGAGACCATCATACAATCTTGGGGGAAAATATCTACTACTTTTCTAATGTGGATGTGCTTTGTTTCCTTTTATTATTATAGTAGCTAGAGACTCTGATAATGAATAGAATGGGTCAGGGTGAGGTTCTGCCTTGCTCCTGTCTTTAGATGAAAAGTATTCATGTGTTCACTATGAAGTATGATGCTAACAGGAAGGTTTCTTCTTTTCATTTCTTCCTGGTTGAGGCTGATACTCTCCTGTGTGGAGAGCTTCTCTCGTGAATGAAGATTACACTTTGTCAAATGCTTTCCCTGTCTACTGAGACTGTTATGTGTCTCTTGTTCTTTATTAATATGCTAAAAACTGCATTGATTTTCAAATATATACCAATCTCTTACATATCTGGGGTTAAGTATGCTTGATCCTGTTATGTAATTATTGTTATATTTAACTTAATATCTTATTAAGCATGCTTCTATCTGTGCTCCTTATTTCTACTTGTGATGTACTTGGCTTTGAGTAATACTGACCTCATAAAATGAATCTGAAAATGTTTCTTTCTCTTCAATTATTTGAATATGTTTGGATAGGATTGGCATATTTTATTTAATATATTATAAGAAAAAGTCACTTGAAGCTGAATATAGGTGTCTCAACATTTAAGAACATTTGGTGCTTTTCTAGAGAATAAGAGTTTGGTTCTCCTCACCTACGTCAGACAGCTTACAACTGCAATTAATCTAATTAATTAATCAGATCTGGAAGATCCAATGCCTCAGATGCAGACTGAGTTCAGAGTCAACCTTACTAACCTAGCAAGATCCTGTGACAAAAACAAAAGAGCTGAGGCTGCAGCTCAGGGGTGGAGCATTTGTCTAGCATGGATGATGTATCAAGGTGGAGCATTTGTCTAGCATGGATGATGTATCAAGGTGGAGCATTTGTCTAGCATGGATGATGTATCAAGGTGGAGCATTTGTTTAGCATTTGTCTAGCGAGGATGATGTATCAAGTTTCATCCCCTCCTCCACAAAACAAAAATAAAAAGAAAAAAAAGAAAAATATTTTCAGTATGCTATTCTAATTTATTTGTATTTCATAACTTCTTTTCAAAAGTAAGCATACAGCAACTCTATATTCTGATTGTCTTCCTTTTCCTTATATTATTATTATTATTGTTGTTATTTTCATTATTATTATTATTATTATTATTATTATTGCTGTGAAGATGGCTTCTAATCATAAAATTTGCCTGATCTATAGAGCTTGCCATACCTATAGTGCCATTTTATTATTATTATTTTAATTTTAACTCTTTGTTTGAGTATAAATCTGTACAAAAATACACATCAGGAATTGTGATGAGTTTTTCACTCTAAGGAAACATATGGAACCCCTATTAAACTTAAAAAAGAAAAAACAGTGTTAGAAGCATCAAGGAAGTTAGTTCTTTTGTAATCCCCTCTGAAAGTCTCCATTTCCCCACACACCAGTGTTGACTTTGCATAGAGTGGACTTTTTTATTTATGTAAATGAAGTAGCATAATATGTACTTATTTCTGTATCATTTCTTTTCTCATCATCTTACTGGGTCTGTAAATTCATCTGTAGTACTGCATAGAGCAGCAGATCTGTCTTCTTCTTGCTGCTTGGGTAAAGCTTCACTCACTATGCTGTTGATGATCATGTCTGAGCACTGCAGCAAACACCTCTGATAGATAGATATTGTATCCCATGCAAAAAGAAGTATAATATCGCAGTGAGAGACTATGCATATATTCAATTTTAGTACACACTTCCAACACTTCTTTCTAAGGTGGTTATACCAATTGATGTTTCCACCAAAATGTGAGAGAATTTTAATTGTTCTGTATTCTCTTCATTGTTTGCTATTTTTTTTCTCATTTGAAATGATTTTTATCATCAAACATTCATATGTAAAATGGGTTCATTGTGACATCATAAAACATTCATATAAAATGCAACATATTTTGATCATATCAACTCTGTTACCTCTCATCTCACTCCCACTTCTTTACTCTTAGTGCCAGGAGGCACTACATAAGCTCCTAAGGGACAATTGCTGTCAACTGTCTTACTCAGCTCTTGGCCACGTATTCAACAATACTCACTGTCCAAGCAAGATGAGCACAAAATGTATCTGTGGCAAGTGACTCTAGTGACTCTAGAGATGCATAACTGGTCAAAGTAGAGAAAAGAATGACTGTTGAATACCCAACCATGAGGGGTATGTCTATATGACTCTCAGGGAGCATCATAAGAGAAGGGGATAAAAGAATGTAGGGTAGTAGTGACATGAAATTCTGATTTCTGAACACATCTACTAGACTCACGAACTCATACCAGCTGTGATTACCTGCCGGTTAGCACTCTATTGTAGAAAGGAGAAGGTCTCATGAGACACCCTCCCCACCCTTTCTTGAAGAGATATATATATATATATATATATATATATATATATATAAAACAGTTGATAAAGAAAGGAAAGACATTTTCTTCAGTGATGTAGTCACTTGTAAGGGGCCCATGTTCTTACCATTTTTATATTTGAGCCTTGCTTCCCAAGAATTTTCATGTTCCTAAAGAGCTTAATGGCCAGTCAACCAGTGATAAGAGATTTAGTTCAAAGATTTATAAGCAATAAGGCATCTTCTACTTTCTGCTAGTAGATCTGTGTATAGGTTGTAGAGAACAAAATTTGAGCTCCTTTCAAGTCTGCCACAGCTTCTGTTTTCTTCCAGAAACCTTCCATCTCCCTTTATGAACAATCTGTTAGTCTAACATATTACTCCTTGCTAAGTGTCTACTTACATGTCTACCCTGCCATTTATCCTGCAAGGAGTGGGTCTGCTACTTAAGGCTAGCAGGGACCTGAGCTGTCTTTGTTCATTTTCCTAATGGTTTTGACACTTTTACCAATAATGTTTTCAAAAGAAAGAAGATCTGTCTGGAAAAGAAAAAATAAGCTATGAGTTAGGAAAAATAAAAGCTGTGGGTTTGAAGACAATTCAACTGTGGTGACCCACCTTGGCACTGAACCAGAGATGTGAATATAGATAGCAGGAAGTCATACACTCCTATTGTTCTTACTACAAGCCCAGTGGTGTTACAAGAACAACCCCCTTACTGTTTGTTTATTGTCTTTGGTCAGCTTCAAGAGCCATTAATAAATATGATATCCAGCATTGTCCAGTGTCATGCTATTCATTTAAGGCAAGACTTGCAGGTTCCTTTTGCCCATTAGAGAGAAATTCTACTTTTATATATGTTTTCCTTTTACCACATAATATTGCCTAGGACTGGTGCATAGGAACAACACAAGTAGACAGTCTCCTGCCATTCTTGTTTTCAGTAGAAAATCTTTGAAACTTTTGCCATGAAAAATATTGATTTTTTTTTTTTTTTGGAATTTTTACTTGGTCATACACATTAGAAAATTTCACTTTTTCTTCTTAATGGATTATTATTCTTGAACACTAAATTTAAAATTATTCCCCTACAAATATGATAATACTTTTTCTCTTTAATTAACATTGTGAGTTACACTGCTTGCTTCCTAATGTTAAGGCAACCTTGCATTTCTGGAATAAACTCATGCCATATTATCAAATTTTATATAAATGTGTTTATTATTTTAAAATATTTTTATATTTACATTTGTGAATAAGGTTATCTTGTGTTTTTAATATCTTATATCTGTCAGTTGATTTTTGCTAACCTGACATAAACCTAGACATATTTGAATAAAGGGAACCTCAGTTAAGGAATTGCCTCCGTTAGCTTGACCTGTAGGCATATCTGTGGGGTATTTTCTTAAGTAATAATTGATGGGAGAGTGCCCAACCTACTGTGAGTGGATCCATCCTGGGTAGAAAGCCCTGGTCTATGAGAAAGGGAGCTGAGAAAGTCATTAGAAGCAAGTCATTGGGCAGAGTTCCTCACAATTCCAGCCTTTGCTCCTGCTTGAGTTCCTGTCCTGACCCACTCCATGATGGATTATAATTGAAATGTGTAAGTCAAATAAATCCAGTTCTCCCCCAAGATGTTTTTAGTTAGTGATTTATCACAACAACTATTTAGAAACTGCTTGTCATCTTCTGGGCTTTGCAAAGGGCTTTTATCAAGCAGGTCTAATTACCTTCTTTTAGCATAGGGTTGCATAACAAATAATGACTCGTTGCCTAATTATAATAGAGTCACTTTTATTAAAAATGTGTGGTTACATCTTTGTGTCATTTATTCTGGATATTTTTGACTTTCTGAGGTCATTTTAGACAGCTCATGATACCTCATGAACATCTAACAAGTCAGTACCTATATGTTATTCCTCTGCCCCCAGTGGATATTCAGCCGTTTGGAGGATGCTTGCCTCTTCCTTATTTTCTCCTTACGTGCTTGCCCTTTTACTCCTGTCTTCCCTGTCTCTTCTGTAGACATTTTCCCTTTGTCTGTCCTAGAATCCATGCCATCTACTTGGATGTTTGTCTTAGAGTTGGTATTACCTACCTAACGTTTGTCCTAGAGTTGGTACCATCGGCCTAGCTATCTATTTGTCCTAGAGCTAGATTCCAGTATCATCTACCTCTCTGCTTGTCCTGGAGTTTGTACCGTCTGTCTCTCTAACCCTAGTGAACTGAGGTCCAGCAGATCAGGAACAATTCTTTGCACGATTTTGCTTTGCAAACTTGGGAGGTCATTCTTCCTGAAACACAAACAACCAGAACTTGGCTCTATCTAAAAAAGAACTAGGATAGTGTGCAGGAAGCCTTACCAAGAGTGTGTGGTCTTGAATGCATGGTTCAGCCAGTGCACAGAGCCTGAGAAGATGACACAATCTTTATCTAAACAAGGCCTGGCTTCTCCCAGTGGAGAAAGAGCACAATTCCCCAGCGCCAGCTTGTCCTCTGATCCTGTACACATGCACTTCATTGTGCTAAAGCTGTAGGACCGTGCGGCAGTGATTTATGAGGCCTGGGTTTCTTTCCTGATCCAGGCTGCCACATTGCTGGAGGCTTGCTTTTATGTCCATGTCAGGGGCAACTGGCAACCAGCTGTTGGAAACTGGTTTAAGAAAATAATAAAAGCAAAAATACGCATGGACTATCCTGTCATTGAAGGTTTCTGGTACCCGCCACCAGGTTTGGAATCACAAAGAGAGATATTTCCCCCTTGGAATGCGATTTCTTTATGACAAATAGATTTATATTGTGCTGGAATGCCTGCTAGGTACCAAGAGGTCTCACATAAGGGCTAAGTTAACAATTGAGATTTTTAGAATAATAATTCATACAGCTCCACCTCCGTTAGTCTTAAAGGCTTCCTAACTACTACATATGTATGAAACTCCCATAGCATTGGTTCCCCCGTACTTTTCTCTTTCTGGGGTGGAATTTAATAGCTGGGAGAGACTAGAGTGATGATACAAGTTCTCTACCCACTAAAACATTAAGATAAGGCAGTAGCCAATATAGAAAGAAAAGGACTTATTTTCTGAGGGCATGGCAGCTTCATAGTTATGGGCCCTGATACACAGAGAAAGAAAGAACTCTCTTTGGGAACAATTGATGCTTTGAATTTCTGGGTATAGAACCTTCATAGGTATTTTATGAACCGTGTTTTGTACACACCCCCAACTACCTCAGAATATTTACCTATCTGTTCATAAATTACTTGTTGCATAATTTCAAAATACACTTGAGATGTCTTACACTGAAATGCATGTACGATAAGCCATTTAACACTTAAATAGGAAGTAAAAATTATATTGAATAAGGGTAAAGTTAGCATATAGAAACTACTAGCCAGCACTTGTCAGCTTAATCAATTAGTGCTGCTACATGTAAATATATTTTTTGAAAGGGTTCTCCTGTAAGCAAACACATAAACTGTCTAGGTGGAAAATATATATTTTTTACTACAAAATTCCCCATAATTCTCTTAGAAGCACTATGAACTTAAATGGGAGAGATACAACTGCATTCTTACTCAAGGTGTTTTTCTAATCGCTTATGAAGATGAAGCAAAGCCAAAATAATTTCTTGAATGGAGCCATAATTTAAACTCCAAAGTCCTCTAATACAAAATCAAGAAGGACACATTCCCTCTATCTTTACAGTTGTGAATGGCCCTTATGTATTTGTTTTGTTGTTGTTTGTTTGTTTGTTTATTTATTGTGGCAGACTTTGCACAAGTAGTTCCTGATTACAAGCAGCAAGTCTACTGAAAGCCCGTGGTCTGAGCCATCTGTCTGACTGAATCTGCAGCCTGGACTCGACGGAGGTTACCACAGTGAGATTCTGCAGCTTTCTCTCCTCTGTGCCTCTCTGACTGAGGGCCTCCATGTCACGTCTGTCTTCACGTGTCCCACTGCCAATTCTCAGGAGTACAAGTTCATCTCCCTGCATTGCCCTGGGAAATTGTCTGTTTGATGCTTTGGGGGAACTCTCAGTCTTGCAGCTCTCAGGAGTCAGTGGTCAGCATTAAGGAGGAATGTTTCATGGGCTGTCACGGGCCTGAAAAAATTTTACCTCTGAGGCCATCTCCCACCCAGTAGTCATCACACCATCTCTACACTTTCAGTAGATTATTAACCATTGCAGCCTTCTCTGTCACCTGTTGAAATGGGAACGCAAGATCTCTGGGCCACTGCAGTCCTTTCTCTTACATTAACCTAAGTCACACCAGATGTGGGTCTTTAGTGTTTAGGAAAACTAATTGATGTCACCAATCACAATCACAATACTTCTACTGTTGTGTTTTCTTTTTTTAAAAAATGCAAATAAATAGTTTGGTGGGTTTTCTCCTCCTTCGCCCTTTTCTCCCCTGGCAGAAAGAGTCAAAGGTCACTCAATTAAAAGCATCCAGAAAGTGTGTTGAAAAATTCATGCACAATGAAAAAATATTAAGATGAAGGGAAGAAAGAGGAGGATAATATGTTGTAGGGAAGAGGGAAGGGAGCCTCCCAGGGACTAGCAGTAACTCTGATGGATGACCGGTGTGTGCAAGACATTATTATTTGTTATATGAGTGTGGGGAGATGGCAGCCGAGCCGAGCAATACACCTGCTGAGCTCCAAGAAGCCAAAACAGCTGCACGCATTGATTTAGAAGCTTGCTACTTGGGGCTCCAGGAACGAATCAAGCGACAGCTCATAAAAAAGAGGGTTTTATGATCCCCCCTCTCTCTGTAAGCAAACAGCCACATCATATGTTTTCCTAACGTGGTCATAACTCAAAATTAAATCCCAGCCCAAGGTGTCAGCCTGGTGCCATGTCAAGGCTGTAATGGCTTGTTTTAAAGGTTGCCATGGAGATGGTGGAGGAAGGATTGGGGGTAAGTGTGGGGAGGTGGCAAGGGGCACAAGGTGCTCTTCCCCTTGGTGTGACTTATGCACTTAAGAACAATTAGGTGTTTTGTTCTAGAGAGGTAAGCAAAGTTGGCAGTGTGGAGCCAGCAATTTCATACAGATCACATCTTCCAGCCCATACTGTTCAGACACAAAGTGTTGTTCACTAGAGAGCTGCTCCTGCCAGAGCGGGGAAAGGTGAGCTGAAGAGAGATTGCTAATAAGATAGGACTGTGGGAGCTGCTCTCATTGCGACACCGGTCGCTCATTTCTTGGAATGGGTTGACGTCAAAGTACTTCTGCGGACTGAATATACAGATTGAAATGCTGTGGACCTCAGTGATGTTGGACAAAATCTCCATGTAGTGTTCACTTGGAAGGTGAGCACAGAAGCAGGTAGCCACTCTGTGGGCTTTGACAGCACCGGGATTTTCATTCACGTTGGAAACAATTCCTGAGTACTAGAGAGCTGGAAATCTGAATGCTCCTAAGTGTAAATAAAGGAAAGAGTGCCTGGGAATCACAATTGCCTGCCTTGTTGCTGATAGTTCTGTAGCAATGTAAGCATGGCTGCTCTTTTTAAGCTCACATCACCAAGTCTCTGTATAATCCCCAGGTTCTGCCAGTAGTCTAGCCTCTTATGTTGGCACTTTTACCTGTGTTGAAGTCATTCATCAACCTCCTCTTTGCTACCTGACTTCTTTAACACCCTGGATGACCTCACTCCTGAACTCATTCTATCTTTCTAGCTGCCCGTAATGTTTATAACTGAAATGTCATAGCATGAACCCCCCTTCCCTAATCAGTCTTCTATCCTTATTTTCTGCTTTATATTCGTCTGAGTCACCATAATTCAAAATATCGGATATAGCTCTGGATTTCCTTCTTCTGTTCCGATCGCTCCCTCTCCCTTCTCGATTCAGATGATCTCTGGAATCCACAGCTTTCCCACCTTCATTTTCTGAGTGCAGGCCAAGGAACTTCAAGCCCCAGATGCAGCTGTTGCTACCCAATCCGTCTGCCTTCCTCTCGCTCCCCAGCCCCCATTCCACACAGTTCTTAAAGAAGACAAATCCCTTACGTAATTAAGTTAAGCCCTCCCCAAGTATGATGTGCTTCCAAACTACTCTCACTTCCTACTGAAAGTCGCTTTAATATCATTATTTTGTATTTAAGAAAAACAGCTTAACTTTTATTGCTTTATTTCCTCCTAGTAACAAATAGAGATTTCTGTGTCAGGAAAAGTACCATTCAATAACAATAAATACAGTATCAAATGAGTATATACAGAACTATACTGAGTACTAAAACATTTATTATATCTCTGTGTGTATGTATAATGTGAGCCACAGCATGCTTGCGAATAGCAGAGGACCACTCTATGAAGCTAGTTCTTTCCTGACACCTTTACATGGTCTCAAGGAATCAAACTCAGGGTCTGCAACCAGCACTTTACCTGCTGAGTCATGGAAGGGCCCAGTACTGAGGCATTTTATAATAGTTATTTTTCTCACTGTATTCCTATCTGGTAGTCACCGTTATAAACTCTTTTTAGACAGTGAAATGAAGGCATAGTTAGACTGCATTTCATGAAGTCACCAGCAGAAGAGCTGACATTTGACCAAAGCAGCAGGGACTCTGACCCCACAAGCCTTCAGGAATAGTATAGCCACTTCTCTATATTAACTGCCTCTGTCTCCCAAAGTTGTTAAGCTCCACTACCTCATTGCTTTTGCTAGCCTCTCCCATTTTTTCAGTTTCTCCTTCTTGCCCCTTCTTAACATATTCTCAAGAATTCCTATAATTCACTTAAGCCCCTCCTCCATTACATACTTGTGCCCAGAGGAAAGGCTTCCCAGGAGTTGCAGCAATGCCTTCTGTCTCCTCCAGTCAGTGGCATCCATGATCTGATATCTATATGTGCTCCCCATTCCTGGATTCCTCTCACCACCTGGTGTAGTAACTTGCACAAATACTTAAGGAACACAGAGTGTGAAGAATGAACCATGCTATGTACCCCAGTTTTTGATTGGGTTGTTTGGTTTTTCTGGTGGTTAGCTTCTTGAGTTCTTTATATATTTTGGATAGTAGCCCTCTATCAGATGTGGGGTTAGTGAAGATTTTTTTCCCAATCTGTAGGTTACCAATATGTCTTATTGACCATGACCTTTGCCTTACAGAAACTTTCTAGTCTCATGAGGTCTATCTTTTTTATTTTCTCAAAGAACCAACTCTTTGTTGTATTGATTCTTTGAATTGATCTCTTTGTTTCTATTTTATTGATTTCCGCCCTGAGTTTGATTATTTCCTGCTGTCTACTCCTCTTGGGTGTCTTTGCTTCTTTTGCCTCTGCAGCTGCGTTGCTAGTATGAGATCTCGCAAATTGCTTTACAAAGGCACTTGGTGCTATGAACTTTTATCACTGCTTTCATTACGTCCTATTAGTTTGGGTATATACACTCATTTTTATTAAATTCTAGGAAGACTTTAATTTATTTCTTTATTTCTGACTTGATCCAGTGGTTCTTCAGTAGAAAGTTGTACGGTTTCTATAAATTTGTAGGCTTTTTGTTGTTTCTGCTGTTGTTGAAATCCAACTTTAATCCATGGGCTTGGAGCATCACCCTTACATGACTGATGGCCACAAACCTATGGAGAGCTGTGTCCTCATGCCAGGAGCCTGGTGTCCAGGAGCATGGCAAATGCCTACAGTTTCTGAGGTTCATCAGGGTTTCCAACCTAGCTCAACCAAAAACCAGGCTGACTTTCACGGTCCTACAAGTGTGTGGTAGTATCTCTTAATGGTTTTAATTTGTATTTGTCTGATAATTAATAATGTATACTTTTAATGTGCTTACTGGCCATTTTTGTGTGTTCTGTGGAAAAATGCTAATTCAATTTGCTCATTTTTACATCAGATTTTTGGGGTTTTCTCCAGGATTGTATCTAATGAGTTCTTTATAACCTTAAGTGGCTCATCATAAGTAAGCTTTGTGGTTACTTTTTCTGTGCTTGTTGCTTGCTTCCAATGCAACTCCACTTTGTTGTTACATATGTAGTACAGAATATTTTTTTACTTTGATACATTGCAGTCTTGATTGGGTCCTTGGCTTTTGGTATGATAACCAAAGTCATCGCCAAGGTCAATGTTCGCAAGACTTCTCCCCTTTTGTATTTATCCAGGATTTTTGTAGTCTGAAGTATCATGCTTCAGTGTTTGTCCATTCTAGCTTGATTTTGGGTTATGGTCTTAAATGCAGCTCCATTTCAAAAACTTGTGCTCCACGAAATTGGAAAATCTAAAAAGAATGAACAAATTTCTTGATGGATATAATTTGCCAAAGTCAAATCAAGATCAAATAAACCATTTAAATATATCTATAACCCTCACAGAAATGGAAGCAGTCATTAAAAATCTCCCAATCAAAAACAAATAAAAAAAACCCCAAAGGTCAGATGATTTCAGATGATTTTAGCACAGAATTCTACCTGATTCTTAAAGAAGACTAATGTTAATAGTCCTCAAAATTTTCTATGAAATATAAACAGAATAAATATTGTCAAATTCATTTTATGAGGCCACAGTCACCCTGATATGAAAACCACACAAAAGCCCAACAAAGAGAATTACAGACTAATTTCCCTTAAGAGCATAGATGCAAAAATATTGAAAATATACTGGCAAACCAAATCTAAGAAAATGTTAAAAAAAATCTTTCACCATGATCCAGAAACTCCATCTCATAGATGCTGAGATGGTTCAACATATAAAAATATGTCAATGTAATCCACCATATAAACAAACAGAAAGAAAAAAATCCATGTGATTATCCAAGTAGATGCTGAAAAAGACTGATAAAATCTGACACCCCTTCATGATAAAATTCTTGAAGAGATCAAGTATACAAGCCCCTACCTAAATACAGTAAAGGCAATATACAGCCTAATAGCCAACATCAAATTAAAAGGAGAGAAACCTGTGGGGCAGTGGTCTGTGATGGGCAGCCTGGTTTCTGGTTGAGCTAGGTTGGAAACCCCAGTAATCTTGCAGGGGATAACCCTGCAAGGTAGGCATTTTGCCACGCTCCAGGACACCAGGCTTCTGACACAAGGCCACAGCTCTCCATAATTCTGTGGCCATCAGTCACTTAAGGGCAGTGTCCTAAGTCCCTCCACAGGTAGAGGATGTGACCACAGGTCATATAGCCTCAAGACAGATCTCCATTTTAATGATGCACCTAAAGGTCCAAAGGAGTTAGCCAATAAATTCCCCTTTCCAGACACTCCTCCCTGTGAAACGTATTTATACTCAGACCCAGCCTGAGAAAGTGGGGTGCAGTTTTACTCATTGCCACTCTCCACCATGACAATAAATGACTTAAAACCATGGACTCTCTCTTTTCACTGAGATCTGCTGTGGGGAACAATGGGACAGGCCCTCCTCTAAAGAGCGGGTCTAATCTCCTGCAGAAGGCCTCTCAGTGCTCCCAGCCATGGCCTCCACCAAGTCAAGTCAAGGACTCTCCTCCCCATGGGACCCAGTCAGAGCCCTCCCTGCTTTTCTTTTGGCCCAGGGCTAGATCCAGCCTGAAGGACCCAACTTCTTTCTCAGCTCTTCTGTGGCTCCCAGCAGTGCATGGGTGCCCAAGAGTCTGAGAAGGTGACAGTCTCAGCCTCTGTGCAGGTCTGGGAACCCCTGTGCTGGCCCAGCAGTCCCTGGGGACTTCAGACTGAGTTCAGTCATCCTACAGCTTCTCATAGCCCAGTGCTGGCATGGGGTAAGCCCAGTCAAAACTTCCCTCATCTAGCCTCCAGAGCAGCCCGAGCCCCAAGTGGACTGGGAACCCACCCTTAACCCAACAGAAACCCATAGCTATTTCACTAAAATCAGGACCAAGAAAAGGCTATCCACTCTCTCCCTATCTATTCAACTTAGTACTTGAAGTTCTAGTTACAGCAATAAGACAATTAAAGGAGATCAAAAAGATACAAACTAGAAAGCAAGAAGTCAAAATATCACTATTCACAGATAATACAATAGTGTGCATAAGTAGCCATAAAAATTTGACCAGGGTACTTATACAGCTGATAAACACCTTCAGCAATTTTGGTGGATACAAGATTGACTCAAAAAAAATTAGTAGCCCTTCTATATACAAATAAATGAGCTGAGAAAGAAATCAGAGAAACACCTGCACAATAGCAACAAATAATATAAAATATCTTCTGCATTTGCTTAACCAAGCAAGTGAAAGACTTATATGACAAGAACTTCAAGTCTTTGAAGAAAGAAACTGGAGAAGTTTTCAGGAGATAGAAATATCTACCATGCTCATAGATCAGTAGGATTCACATAATAAAAATGATCATCTTACCAAAAGCAATCTACAGATTAAATGCAATCCCCATAAAAATTCCGACATGATTCTTTATAGTTCTTGAAAGAACAATACTCAACTTCACATGCAAAAACAAAAACCTAGGATAGCTAATACAATCATGTACACTAAAAGAATTTTTGGAGACATTGATGTCCCTGACTTCAAGCTCTACTACAGAGATATAGTAATAAAAACCACATAGTATTGGCATAAAAATAGAATCAAATCAAAGACCCAGACATAAATCTACATACTATGGTAAAAAAGAACATCTTCAATAAATAGTGCTGTCTAACTGAATATTGGCATGCAGAAGAAGAACCATGTCTATCATCTTGCATAAAACTCAGTGTAAGAGGATCAAAGACCTCAACTTAAAACCAGGTACAATAAATCTAATAGAAGAGAAATTGGGGAATAGCCTTGAATGTATAGGCACAGGAGACAACTTCTGAGTGAGGTAACACAACAGAACAACGACAGCACAGACACTAAGATCAACAATTAATAAATGGGACTTCATGAAATGGAAAAGCTTCTGTAAGGCAAAAGACAATAGGACAAAACAGCAGCCTACAAAAATGGGAAAAGCTCTTCAACAACCCCACATCTACAAAGGGCCGATATCCAAAATATATAAGGAATTTAAGAAACTACAGATCAACAAATCAAATAATCCAACTTAAAAAATGGGGTATAGATCTAAATAGTGAATTCTCAACAGGAATCTAAAATGGCTAAGAAGCAGGTAATGAAATGTTCAACACCCTTAGTCATCAGGGAAATGCAATCAAAATGACTCTGAGATTTCATCTTACACCTGTCAGAATGGCTCAGATTAAAAGCACAAGTGACAGCTCATGCTGGCAAGGATGTGGAGCAAGGGGAACACTCCTCCATTGCTGGTGAGAGTGCAAACTTGTACAACCACTTTGGAAACCAATTTGGTGGTTTCTCAGAAAATCTAAAATAGTTCTACCTCAAGACCCAGCTATCCCACTCCTGGGCATAAACCCAAAACAAGCTCCTCCATACCACAAGGACACTTGCTCATAGCAGTTTTATTGGTAATAGCTGGAAACCGGAAATAATGTAGATGTCCCTAAACCAAGGAACAGATAAAGAAAATGTTGTAAATTTACACAGTGAACTATTACTATTAAAAAGAAGTACATTACAAAATCCGCAGCCAAAAGGATGGAACTAGAAAAAGTTATCCTGAGTGAGGTTACCCAGACTCAGAAAGACAATCATGGTACGTACTAATTTATAAGTTGATATTAGCTGTGAAACAAAGGACAACCACGCTACAATTCAGAGACCCAGAGGATAAAAGCAACAAGGAAAGCTTAAGAGGCAACACATGTATATCCCTGGGAAGGGGAAATGCAATAGATATCACTTGTGGACTGGGGGTGGGTTGGGGATGGGAACAGGGGGGATCAGGTTGAGGTGAGGATGGAGGGAGCTAGTACTAGGAAAGACAACTGGAATTGTGGGTAATCTCAGGGACAAGCTAGAACTCTAGTGCAATGGAAACTCAGGAATCCAAGAGGGTGACCTTAGCTAAGACTCCTAGCAAGGGGGATATGGAGCTTGAATTAAATATCTCCAGCCACAAAACCTTTGACCTACAATTTGTCCTGCCTACAGGATGTGCTAGGATGAAGGTGGCAGAGAAATTGTAGGAATGAACAGACAACCAATGATTAATTCAGTGGGAGACCCATGCCATGAGAGGGAGGCCATGTCTTACACTGCCTAAAGGACCAGCACCCAGAGGCTAGATAACCCAGAGACCTAGAGTAGAACCAAAAAGGACTGGCAAAAAAAAAATCAATGAAATGACTGCTAATGATATTCTGCTATACTCATAGATTGGTGCATGGTTCAATCAGGGGTTTCATCTAGAAATGTGTGAAAACAGATACAAAGATCCACAGCCAAACATTGGGTGGAGCTTAGGGAATTCTTTGGAAGAGGAGGAGAAAAGATTGAAGAAGTCAGAAGGTTGAAGAATCAACCAACATGGGCTCATAGGGGTTCACAGAGACTAAACTGACAACAGGGAGCCTGCATGGGTCTGATATAGGCCCTCTGCATATATGTTAGGTTGTGTAGCTTGGTCTTCTTCTTTTTCTTTTGGATTTTGGGACCTTTTCCTTCATACTGGGCTGCCTTGTCCAGCCTTAATCTGAGGAGAGATGCCTAGTCTTATACCACTTGATATGTCATGTTTGATTGATTCATGGGAGGCCTGCACCTTTTGAAGAGAAATGGAGAAAGAGTGGATAGGAGGGGAGGGAAAGTGGGGGCAATGGACTGAGAGGATAGAAAGGAGGAGGGAAAACTGAAGTATGGATGTAATATATGAAAGAGTAAATTAAACATTTATATATAACATGTATTAGAATATATACTAATGGAATATATAGGGGACCAATCAAAAAGGCAATGGAGGACTTCTTCTCTTTAGCAGCCTTTCAAGATGGCAGAGTCTACCCATCATCCTTGATGAGACTTCATGCCCCTGCCCGATGCTCCCACTGATAAATTAAATACAAATTATTTTAAGGTTAGAAGCAAAGGAATAGTATTTTTGTTTTTGCCTAGAGTGTTTCCTCAGCAGCATGGCTATGGGAGGTAAAATATACAGTGGGAAGTAATCAAAACTTCCCAGGAACACAAAAGCCTGTGCAAAAACACCATGGACATAAACCCAAGACTCGTTGCTCCTAGTTTAAAACCACTGTTATTAAATAAACCATTTGGATTTCCAACTGCAAGCTGATTTGTGCAGATTGCATCTGTGTATTCTGAACAATACTCACTTAACTGTGAATTCTTGGCTGTGGTGGCTCAGTTTGGTCTTGGTGCTAGTTAGAGTACCACTATAATTATCTGTGTGGCAAGGTGATGGACTAAGTCATTTTTGTTTAGTTTTCCTGAATTGTGACACAGAAATATGACCATAAAAATAATGTATGTGATAGAACTTCTCATGTAAGAGACAAAATGTTACATACAAGAGATAACTCTAGGAATATGTTGGACCATGAAAGGCAGTCTATGTTCTGGTTGAGCTAGGTTTGAACCCCTGCTACCCAGTGGATTTAATTCACGAGGTGCAGAACGCTGTTTGCCCATGCTCCCAGACATGAGGCTGACAGCACAAGGCCCTCAATTCCATAATTCTGTGGCCATCAGTTATGTAGGGCTACACCCCAGGATTCTAGCATTCTGGCTGGATCCCACCTCCACAGTCACCTGGCCACAGCCAGGTATGCCCTGCCCCACAGTTACCTGGCAACAGCCAGGTAGCCTGGCCCACTATAAAAAGGGTTTCTTGGCCCCTCCTCCCTTTCATGCCTTCTCTCTCCTGGCCCCTTCCCTTCCCTTCCCTTCCCTTCCCTTCCCTTCCCTTCCCTTCCCTTCCCTTCCCTTCCCTTCCCTTCCCTTCCCTTCCCTTCCCTTCCCTTCCTCTCTCTTTCTTGCCCTCTTGGGCCTCTCTTTCCCCATTCTCTTCCCTCCCTCACTAAGAGGTCCTGGCCGGCTCCTACCTCTCTACTTTTCTACAATAAAGCTTTAAAAGCATGGGCTCTCTCTCTCTCTCTCTCTCTCTCTCTCTCTCTCTCTCTCTCTCTCTCTCTCTCTCTCTCTCTCTCTCTCTCTCCTTCCATCTAAACCCACCATGCTGGAGGAATGGAACAGGCTTCTCAGCATTTCCAGCCTCCAGACTATATCAAGGACTCTCACCCCGTGCTGGGTTTCCTCCGCAGGTACCCAGCCCCACAGGAATATATTGGCCAGTGTTTTCTCACAAAGATTGACTATCCCACAGGATATTCCTAAAATATTCTTCTATGTATATAAAATTATTAGGTCGTGTTTTTATGTAGGAGCTATAATACTGCCAACTAAATAAATTAACAAGTTGTTTTATTTTGTTTGTCTCTCTCCAATTGTGAGTAATTCATTATTCTGGTTTTTTTTTTTAAGCATGTTCCAAAACGAATTTAATCTGTAGAGATAGTAGACCTAACTTGACTCAGGGACCATAGATTACCTGCCCCTGCTTTGAAAAGATGCAGTTCATAGCCAGGGCTGACACATAGGGCTAGAACACAGGCTAATGATATTGTTCATCCTTCCTTACCCTTAGACTGATCACACAGCCCTATCTATGGTGGCGGCCCTGCCCTCAAGCCTCCAAAGTACCAGTGACTAAAAAGGACAGTTCTTTGGACCTGGGATGGAAACTCCAGTGATCCTCAGCATCCTTTATCTGTATCACTTTCAGTTGTTGTTCTGAATCTTAATGGCTGAAACACAGAGGATACATTTCAAAGCCCTCCACCACTTAAAGACTTACCTCCTATAAAAGGAAGTTGTAACATTTAGAACACAAGATAGGATTTTCTGTTTCTGTCCTTTTATTTACAAATGCCTTTATCATCCCTTTATTCAGTAAACATAAATCAGAGCTGAAACTATACATTGATGAAAAATGTGTTATATCCTATTCTGATATCCAAGGCTCCTTCATACAAGTGGTCTACCTACATACACCCAGGCATATACAGATGTGCATAAAATACATATTTAAAATTTTTTTTTCTGTCTGAGGGAAGGATAGATCATGAGGGAAATTGCAGAGGACTATGGAAGAGAATAAAATATATTGACATATTTACATGAATGTGCCATAATGAAACCCTCTACTTTGCATGCTTTTTAATTTAATTAAGAAAAGGTTAATTTTTCTGTGGAGATTCTTATCATCCTGTTTTGTTTCAAGACAGGTAACTTCCTCCTGGGCACGAAAAAGGTGTACGACTCACCCTTTTAAAACTTACCTTGGAAATGCTAAATTACTTCATATGGCAATACAGGTACCATAGTGGGAAAGAGTCCCCACTTTTCCACGCTGTTGCTGATAGTGTCAGTGTAACTTGTTGAGCACACATGGTACACCATCTAGGGTTTAGAGTAGATTTTCTTGGTCAGTAAAGATATCACTTGTAGCAATAAATTAGTAAATAAATCTCAGCGGGACCCACACCAATGTTCTGGGATCCGGAATAGAAGACACACACATAGCCCTTATATTTTGATATGCCATAATCAGCTCAATGGCTTGGCCACTTTCTAACCTCCACATGGCTAACCCACCTCCCTCCAATAAAGAGTTTGTATAGCAGCTATTAGAAGGACTGTGTCTTCCATTAAACCGGATGGAATAACTGCCTTGGTTCATGTATCCCAACTGGGTAGCAGCCAGACACTCGAGCAACCCCTTCAAACTCAAGATCTCCCACCCTTCTGCAAGGCCAAAGAAACCATGAGATGGTAATGGTGTATCTTCCTTCTGACCCTGAGCCTCAGCACCCCCACAACCTACCAAAGTGAATTGGCAAGTACTCTCAGCCACTGGGGATGTAGCTTGGTCCACTACAGAGGAACACCTGCCTTATACCTGGTGGCTGGACCTTGTCTTTGATCTTTGTAAGTTAGTGGTGGGCCTTGACTCCTGGGATATCTGTACTCTAGAGACACAGAGGGAGGGATTACCCAAATGTGGGAGACAAGGGGCTTGTGAATCTAAACCATGTCCCAGAAGTGGCCTTGGAGGGTGGGACTTAGGGTGGGGACCCCCAAAGTTGAGGAGTGTCCTAGGAGAAACCCCCATATATATGTGCCCCCAAGATGGGAGAAGCTGACAGCAGGCCCATCAGTGGGGGTGGGGAGCAACCACTTTATCTGTGCTACCTGGGGGTGTGAAACATTGGGAAGCACATACTGGAGACCATTCTGGGGTAGTTAAAGATTCAATGGCCAAGGTGAGAGACGTGCTAGTCAAGTGGAAGAGAGAAAGAGAACAGAGTTAGGGCTGGTTCGAGTCTTGGTTTAACTCCTCCCCTTGGTTAACCAACCTCATAACCACCTTGTTAGGGTCCCTAACTATTCTCCTGCTATTGTTGACATTTGGACCCTGAATATTGAACAATGTTATAGCCTTCATAAAAGAGAATAGGAGCAATATAGCTGATGGTCCTGCACCAACAATATGAGACCCTAAGTACAGGACTTGAAAAATATGAGCTAGTTACCAAAGACCCCTGAGCATAGCTCCAGAATTGGAACATGTACAAGAAAAGGGGGAGAATGAGGGACCCTAGGGCTTTTACCAGTCCCATACCCTCCCATACCTTACAGCTTCTACCTCCCACCTGGGATCAAGGCTAGGTCAAGTTCCATTCTCCACTCTCAGGAACATTCTTGAGTAAAAAATTCTCAGAAAAGGAAAAGTGGATGGGGAGGGAGAGTGGTGGTGGTGGGGAACTGGGTCTGTATTGGGTGAGGGAAAAGGACTGAAGCCCTGAGGACCAGCAGAAAGAATGGAAACAGGCAACCTCAGCAGGTAGGAGGTTATGGGGACTCTCCAGAATGCACTAGAGACCTTTGAGGTGAGAGACTCTCAAGACTTAAAGGGAGGGACCTTAGATGAAATGTCTGACAGTAGAAAGAAGGAACTTATAGAGTCCACCTCCATCAGAAAGACAGGGCATCAAATGCGGGAGTGGGTGACCATCCCACAGTTATAACTCTGACCCATAATTATTCCTTTCTGAAAGAATTACAGGGATGAAAATGGAGAGGAGTCTGAGGAACAGAATGTCCAGCGACAGGACCAAAGTAGGATCCAGCTCAAGGGGAGGTCCCAAAGCCTGGCACTATTGCTGAGGCTATGGAGCGCTCACAGTAAGGTTCCTAGCATGACCGCACTCCAGAAGATCAAACTAGCAGCTGAAAGAGTCAGATGAAAATATTTACACCCAACCAATGGATAGAAGTAGCTGACCCCTGTTGTTGAATTAGGGAAGGCTGAAAGAAGCTGAGGAGAAGAGCAATCCTGTAGGAGGACCAGCAGTTTCAATAAATCTGGACCCCTGAGATCTCTCAAACACTGGACCACCAAATAAGCAGCATACACCAGCTGATATGAGGACCCTAGCACACATACAGTAGAGGACTGCTGGGTCTGTGTTCATTAAGAGATGATGCACCTAACCCTCAAGAGACTGGAGGCCCCGGGGAGTTTAGAGGTTTGGTGCGGTGGTGGATGGGGATATCCACGTGAAGACAGGGTGTGGGGAGGAGGTATGGGATGTGAAACATTCGGAGGGTGGATGGGGGGGGTAAAATATGGAGTGTAAATAAATAAATTAATTAATTAAAAAAGAGAAATTATAACTTTAATTTTGTATCAAAATTTGAAGATTTCTACCAATGCAAGATTATGTTATAAAATGTTTTCTTTAAGAGTAAATGTATTAATCCATCTCCACATATCTATTTTCTTATAATATGACTCTATCTTCCTTTCTTCTTTTCAACCCCCTTCCCTTTAAAAGGATAGAGAAGAAGACATCTTTACTTACCAATCAAAATGAACTGGGGGCAGGTTCCCAGAAGCTACATGTATACAGATGGTCTTATACAAACTGTTTTGGGGACACAACATAAGAAGACAAACAACCACAATCACTTGTTACTATTCATTGACTGGATAACAAATATATTATTTGTTTCCCATCCTGTTAAATATTTAGTGATGAAAAGTGACCATATTTTTCATTATACATTCAAATTTGTCACTTTTCACCTTTCAAGTCTTAGAATTTGAGGAAAGCTGTAGTTTCACAACAAAACTAAGAGGAGAGTCCAGAGATTTTTCAATGAACTTTCTGCTCCACATCACATCATGGCTTCCACAATTCAGCTTTCTCACAAGAATGACTCTTATAACTGATGAATCTATATTGCCATATTATTACTACATAAATTATAATAGGTTCTTACTTGGCATTTTCTATATTCTGTGGGCTTGGAAAAATATGTAATTATATATATTAGAATGCATCCACTGTTCTAAAAGTCCTTGGTTGTGTTCTACTTCCTACTCCCGTCCCTTGGGTACCACATGCCTTGCAATCTCTAAGCATTGAGGTGCTGTTTCTTTTTTTCCCATTTGACTTGATAGCTGTTTTTAATTGATTGTTTGTTTGTTGTCCTTTTGAAAAATGTCCTCCTTGACTTCTGCAAATAGGTTGTTAAGATGGCACACAACACTATACATGGTCTGCTGTATAAACTCAAGGGAATCAGGCTAAGGAAGCTGGAAAGCAACTCCCAAAAGCAGCAGAAATAGAAAAGTACAATAGAAAAATAAAATAGGGAAACTCATAGGGAAGAACAGAAGAGAAAGTCCTAGCTTGCCCAGGGATGGGTTTTGTTTGGGAAACACCCTCTTCTCAGAGAGACAAAGAGAGAGAGAGAGAGAGAGAGAGAGAGAGAGAGAGAGAGAGAGAGAGAGAGAGAGAGCAGCACACAGCCTGACCAGAGCTGTGGTTTAAGACATCCTTGGTAAATCTGCATTGCACATTCAATATTGGCCTTTTTTAAAGAAAAGGGGCACAAAAAACCAGAGGGGAGTGAGGGGCTAAGGAAACCCTCTAAAAATGACTCGCATGTCATTTATGAAGTCTTTTAGCAAGAAGCATTCAGAAAGTAATAATACTAAAGATATATTTCAAACATAGTAATGTTTCTATGTAGAGTAAATGCCCAGAAATAAGTCTGTGAAGATTTCAGTGAATAAATACAAATTATAAGTAAAACTTCCAAGGTTAAGTTGAAATTTTTTAATTTAAAAATAAAATTTACAAACACAACTTTAGGGTTGTTGTCATCTGTTAAAAAAAAAAATCAGACGATCCTTTTGTCACACAGATGACAACACAGTGTACTTACCAACCTTGTCATCTGTCCAGCTAATAAAAAAGTGATATAATGGATATTCAACATTTTTCTCCTAATTGGAAAACTGTATAAATTTGCATGTTAATGAGCTGATTTTGAGTGGACTAAGTTTCTTGTTTCCCAGTTTTCCATTCCACCTACTTATCTGTACGATCATGAACAAGAATTCTTCATTTAGTAATGAAATAAGTACTTTGTAACTGTATTAGTCTACAGTCATAGAACTTATGGATTGAATATATATGGGGAATTTATTGAAATGACATACAGGCTGCAGTCCAACTAACCCAACAATGGCCAGCTGTGAATGGAAAGTCCAAGAATCTACTAGTTGCCCTGTCCCACAAGGCTGGGTGTTTCAGCTGGCCTTCTGTATAAGCCGGAATCCTGAGGAAATGGCTCCAACAAATGTGCTGGCAAAGTAAGTGCAAGAAGGCAAAGAACAAATGAACCCTTCTTCCTCCATTGTCCTGATACAGGCCTCCAGGAGAAGGTCTGGCCAAGATTAAAGGTATGCCTCAACATTCCGATTAAGAGCCTGTTTCACAAGTGTGCCCCCATTTCTGGATTCTAGTTCATTCCAAAAATAGTCAAGTTGACAACCAAGAATAGCCATCAAAGTTACATTATATTAAAAATGTATTTATTCTAGTTTATAGTATTTTAATTGTTTCCCTCCAAATAGTCTCTCAGGTACAAAGTCCTAACATTTGTGCTTACTAATGATTTATTTTATGATTTCTTTGTTTAGGATACAGATAGATAGCTCTTCAGGTGTATATTTATATAAGAATATATAATAATATGTAAGAATTATATAAGAATATATAAGAATGTATAATGTATATAATAATATATAATAATGTATATATAATTACATAAGAATATATAAGAATGTATATTTAATGGTTTTTGTTTTTACTTTAAAATTTTGATGATGTCAATTTGAAAATTTTCCTGATAATATACAAGGGATAGGTAAAGTAGGAACTTCTGGCAACTGATCTTGATCAACAACATGATTGAACTGGAAGCTTTTTACTTTTGTGTGGCCCCATTTATTCACTTCAATTTGTTTTGCCTGTAGTTTTCAAGTTTTATCTAAACAGTCTTTCCCACAACAATGTCACAAGGTAGTCTCTCTCTCTCTTTATTTGGTGGTTTCATAGTTTCAAGAGTTTATATAATTTGAGAATGACTTTATAAGAATTGGGGTTTAGCCTTGTCACTTTGAAAAGACATATTGAGCTTTCTCAGCAGTGCCTTCTGAAGATGGAACCCTTCCCCCAAACTGCTTTCTTAACTGCTTGGTTGAAAGTCAGTTTTGTACTTGTGTATTTATTTCGGTGCTCTCTATTCTTTTCCACTGGTCCCTACACCTGATGTCATGTCAATGCCAAACTGTTTTGCTTTTAATTATTTTGCTATATATTTTAAAGTCAAATAATTTGGTGACTCCATCTGTTTTTTACTTCTGATCATTTTGGTCTTTTAGGGGTGACTGATAGTTTCATGTGAATTTTTACATCATTTTCCTTACTTATATAAAGAATGCCACTGTGAATTTACTGAATCCATGGGTTTCTTCGAGTAGTATTTGCATTTTGCTAACATTGATTAATTAATTCTTCATATCTATGAATACAAGGTACCTTAATTGACTTCTTCTGTTCCTTTCAATTTCTCCCATCAGTTTTATGACTCTAATTTTAGTGGTTTTCTACTTCCTTGGTTAACTTTAATCCTAGGTATTTTATTATTTTATTAGTTATTTCAAAGATTGTTGCTCTCTTGGGTTTATAATTTGCAAACTTACTGAACTTGTTTATTGGGTCTAACAACTTTTTCAGTACAGTCTGTAAGGTTTTCTTTATATAAGATCCCTTCTTCTGTAAATGGGGGTTAACTTCTTTTGCAACCTAAATTACTTTTATTTTCCTTTTGTCCTCTGTCTTGGACTTCTAGTACTATTTTGAATATATGTTGGTAAATAAGGCATCCTTATGGTGTAAGTTACTTTTCTAGTTCCACAGTTGGAAACCAATCAGCAGAATTAAGGAATAAAAGAGTTTATTTTGGTTCACAGTTCAGGGACAAACAGACGTCATGGCAATGAAACAGGTGGTAAAGCAGGTGGTAGAGGCAGGTGATAGAAGAAGCAGGTGATAGAAGCAGATGGTAGAAGCAGGTAGTAACTGCTCACATTGCATTCATAGCCAGGCAGTGGAGAGGGAACATGAAGCATAGCTTGGCTATACAACATCAAGACCAGTGACAAACTCCTTCAGTGATGTTGTGCTTCCTAAAGATTCCACAGCCTTCCCAAACTGCACTACCAGCTGGAGATCAAATATGCAAACACACAATCCCATGGAACAGAATCCACATTCAAAATACAACCTTTACCTTGTTTTAAATTTTAGACACAAAGTTTTCACATTCAAAATACAACCTTTACCTTGTTTTAAATTTTAAGACACAAAGTTTTAACCTTTTGCCATTCAACACAATATTAGTGATGCTTTTTTAAACAGCCATTATTAATTTGATGTTCTTTCCTTTTTTATATAATTTGTTGAGAGTTTTTGTCACTAGGAATATTGAAGTGTCAAATTATTTTTATTGTATTGAGATCATCACATGATTTTATAGCCCTGACTATAACTGGCATGTTTTTAATGATTTTATCCTTAAGCATAAGCTATGCTTTGAACATAGGAAAATTTGTCTCTTTATATTTTATGGGTTAGATGGCAAACTTGGACTGATTGTTGAATTTTGTCAAATGGTACTTTAGCATCCATTGAGGTGATGGGAACATAGCACTATGTTATGATGACTTTGGAGATAGTGTCTGATGGCAGGTATTTCCCAACTTTCATAAATTACCTCATTGCCTAATAGGAACAATCCTAGAAAATTTTCAAAGACCTCTCAAGCAACAGATTTTCACCTTATGAACTGCAGAGAACACTCATTCCTTTTCCATGTTAACTGTGAAAAGCAAGCAGGTGACTATAAATGGATTGCTAAGGATGATCTCTGTTTTGGAACAGAAACCAAAATGTGGTCTATTCAAATTTTTCAATCATTTTCCTCATTGAATCGGTTGGCATAATGAATTACGTTATTAGGTTTAGTCCCACTGCCTATTTTGTATTTCCAGAGTCAATCTCATCTAGTAATTTGTCTGTAAGTTTTATAATATTTCATTTGAGCGTTTTTACTTATATTAATACTTAAGTTTGGCCAAAGGTTTCCTGAAGCTTCACCCCTACTGTTCATGGCATTGGATGGAACTTTGCACATTACAAGAACAGAAAAGCAACCATCAATATCACTCACTCATCTACAAAACTTGTGACCTACATCAGAGACCTACCTGCAGAATTTAGTAGAGGAACAGTGGTGCAAATAGTATGGGAGTAACCACCCTAGCACAATTCTTTTCTGGATTTAAGTCCCACTCAATGAGATGAAATGTGTAACCCATATCTGATTGCTGAAATGTCCCAGAAACTGAGACTACATAAGTCATGGGTCTAGGAAAAGACCTATCAATATTCTGCTGAAGAAACAGAAATATAATGACTTCTAATTGGTTACTTCCATACAGCAGAACATCAATCAACCCTCCTAAGAAAAGCTTCTTCTTTTCTTATGGTAATTAGCAGGCCAATCCACAAATGGGCAATGCACTGAGAGTAAAAGACATGAGTACTCAACCCTAAATTTGTTTGTCAATCCCCTCTCCTCAAGGCTCAAGAATCTATGCAGAAGAGGATAGGAGAAGGTTGTATGAACAAGAGGTGAAAGATAACTTTTCTTGGGTATCTTTGGTTTTTATGTTGTCAGTCACTATGCCTAATAAAACACAAACACATTCAATACTTTCATAAACAATTAGATATTCTATGACCAAATGTCCTAACAAGAGCTAGCTCTGGATTATTTTTGGAGGAGATAGCTCACTATCTCCATTTATTCCTTGAATATAGTTTATATTTTTAATTTTTTTCAGAGCTGAATCTTATATTTATTTCAGTAAATGTAAATTTTAATAATTTTTAAAAAAATATATGCATAATCAAAATAGTATATAGAATTTTTTGTTTACCTACAAATCTATGATTATTTCCCACAGTAATTTCTTTTATCTTTCCTATGATGTTTTTATTTATGAATTATGTACACATATGTATACATGCTCCCATAATACTTTTGGTTGTCAAAGAAAAAACTGCAGGAGTTGGTTCTCTCCTTTAATCACATGATTCCATTATATGAAGATACCCAGGCCCTCAGAATTGGTTAAACGTGCCTTTATCCGGTGACTCATTTCCCAGACCCCTCCTCACAATAATTTCTTTAAACCCTTTCTCTTCATGTATTTTCACAGTTTGGTTGGCAAATACAATTTTGTTAATAGTAAGTGTGTTTTTGCCCCAACTATCAGCTGAAAATTTATTTTTCTACTATTTCTTCTTTTTATTATGTGTTATCTAGCTCATAAATTTCTACTTTCTTCTTATTAACATTTCCTTTCTGATTCACTCTTTAGTTTCTCCAAATTCTTCAGTACAACATTCAATTTTATCATTGCAGAGTATGTGTATATGTAGTGTGTGTGTGTGTGTGTTTATGTGTGCATACATACATGTGGAGGCCAGAGTTCAAAGTTCACTGTCTTCTTCACTCACAGTTCACTCTACTTCTTGAAATTATCTTTCAACAATGTCAGAATTCACTGAAAAATTCCAAATTCACAAGCTACCTAGGCTTCACTGGCAGTAATTTGTTGCTATCCAGTTTATGACAACACAGATTCTTTTATTCACATTTTAATTAATAGTATTAACTGAGAGATCACACACTAACACTACATGCAGTAATATACAGATTGGCATTTTATGGAATGTCTAAGAAAGATTTAATAGAGGACACGGAGATTCTTCTGATGGAGGCAGATAGATGGTTCAGTGTTTAAAGTTTTACAACTGGCATTCTGACTCATTACCAAGATAGATAACCTGAAGAATTAGAGTAATAGCAGACACTATGGGTCTAAAAAAAATCAATAAAGTGATTCCCAGTGACAGTCTGTTATACTCACAGGGCAGTCATCATCAGAGAAGTTTCCTTTAGCAGCAGATGGGAACAGATGCAGAGACCCACAGCCAGACAGTATGTGGAGAGAAAGTTTAAATTGGAAGTCTCCATAAAACCCCTCCCTTCAGAGTTCAGGAAATCACTTAGAAGAGGAGGCAGAGGAATTAGAGAAGATGGAGGACACCAGGAGAACAAAGCCCCCTGAATCAGTCAAGGCAGGCACATGTGAACTCACAGGGACTGAAGCAGCAGGCAAAGGGTGGACACGGGTTTACATCATTTTTTCTGCATATATATTATAGCCATTAGCTCAGTATTTTTATGAAACTCCCAAGTCTGAGAACAAGTGACTCTCTGACTCTTGTGCCTGCTCTTGGGGCTCTTTTCCTCCTGTCGGGTTGATATGCCCAACTTTGATATCAAAGTTTTGCTTCATCTTATATTTTTCCATGCTTGCTTGTCTCTTATCTCTTAGAAGCCTGTTCTTTTCTTATGAGAGACAGAAACAGGGGCTGGAGAGATGGGTTAGTGGTTAAGAGCACTGACTGCTCTTACAGAGGTCCTGAGTTCAATCCCATCAAACACATGGTGGCTCATAATCATCTGTAAAGGGATCTGATGCCCTCTTCTGGTGTGTCTGGAAACAGCTACAGTGTACTCATATAAATAAAATAAATCTTTAAAAAGACAAAAGAAAGAAAAGACAAACAGAAATGAAGTAGATCTGTAGGGGAGGGGAGTTGGAGAGGAATTGGGAGGAGTAGAATGAGGGGAAGCTATAATCATGATATGTTGTCTGAGAAAAGAATCTATTTTCAATAAGAAATTTTAAAATTAAATTTTCTCTTTAGTAAAATTATTCTTCCCAAAACATTGGACTACTGTGATATCTTATATCACTGAATTTCAGTTATTTATTCTTTTGATGCATCATGAAACAAACCAATACCAAACTTAAGTTGGTTGAAACCATAACCTTGCATTTAGCATATGCTTCTGTTTTTTGGCAGTTCAAAGTCTTTGTGACTGGGTGGCTCTACTCCTGGTGATAGTCAGGCTTGGCCATATGTTGTAGGCAACTGCTAGTTAGCAAATGATTCTGCTACCAGTGGCCAATATTTGCTCTTAAGTGATTGACATCCCTCACTATTCAACAGACACATGTGGGAATGGTCACAGCATGAGAAGGGATAAGTCACACAAATTATTTTTGGACATCTTCTTGCATCATATTGGATAAAGCAAATCAAATGGTCAATCCTAGAGTGATTGTAGAGAATATATTCTACTTCTGAATACGACAAGCTGCAAAGTTTACATCACAAAATGACATAGGTACAGAGATGGTGAGAACCCGTGGCTAGTTTTTCTCCCCCCAAATACACATATATATAGAATACTTCCTACCAAGATTTTGTGTGTGTGTGTGTGTGTGTGTGTGTGTGTGTGTGTGTGTGTTATACCCTGATCTTCTGTCAGTCTCACTTCAAATACCTAGTTTCTACATACAGTAATGGGTATATATCCAAGTTGCTACTTATCTGGACCTCCTAAAATTTACATGCTGACTAGATTCTCCCTCTCTATCCCTGTGTCTGGCAGCCTGATAATATAGCCCATCATTTCAAATGCTTCCACTACATCCCTTTAGTTACTTAGGCATTCTCCCTGACACAAAACATGGTACACTCATACTTTGGCCATCTCGTCTTGCTACTTTTAGCAAGGGTAGCTGGGATATTGTTATCTCCTCGAACGTCTTTCTGTGTTGTCCCTGCCCCATTCTACCACGGATCTATTTGTCCATTCCTTGTCAATGCACCCCAACCCCATTTCTTTCTGGTCTTCACACCTGCTTCTCCATGTGCTTTCCCTAGGCTTGAAGAGTTAGTTTTATCTTAGAAACTCACCATAAAAACCTAAAAATAATGCAGAACATTAAAATACCCAGCCAAGATTTGCTTACCCTTCTGGACAACTAGGCTAGTGTTAGAAGAGGCACTTTTGCTGGGATACAGTATGTTGGTAGTCCAAGATCTGTTTCTTGTATAGTTAAGTGATATAATATCTGTCCATGTCTTTTTTTTATCTTAAAGCACACTCATGTATATGCGTGCATATATGGGATCATATGTAAAGATGCTAGTGGAGGACTAACAAATGACCCAAGACCATAGAGGGAGAAAAAAGAACATGAAAGGAAGTCCAAGGGAGAAAGTGTCTAAAGACAGATGCCTCTCCTGCCTGTAAATTTGTGAGCATGTCTGTGAAGTTGTCCATTATACATTCATGTTTTATCAGTCACTCAACATGTGTTTATTGGGTGCCGGGTATGACACTCACATCATGCTTAAGGTTATGAAGTTGACCCCAGGGGTGAGTATTGCATTGCACATAATTCTATCCCTGGACTAGGATAAGAGACAGGCAGTCATAACTGAAGGTAAAGGAGAAGAGACAGGAGGTTCCCATGTGTGCCTCTAGGTGATTGAAACCATACTCTTTCCCGTGAAACATTCCCCTTGTCTATGTAGAGATATAGGTAATACTACTGTCACTGGGTGGAATTTAAGTGCAAGATGGAGCCTCTTCCCTGGTGTTCATAATCACTAGGCCCGCTGGGTGATTAAATAAGCAGCATTTGGGGAGGATTGCTGGAGGTGTCTTGAGAGCCAGTGTCATGTTTGAAAGCAAAGGGACAGAGTCAGGAGGACCAGAAGATCTTGTGCTTTCAGAGCATGAAAATCAACTTCAAAACTGGGTTGGCGGGCTACTTAGGAAGACATGCATGAAACTGATAGAGTGAGCCTAATTCTCTAGCACCCATAAAAGCAGACAGAAGAAATTAGCTGACACTCAGCCTTCAGGGTTCTCTTTCACCTGAGTTCTTGTTAGCATTATTAAAATGCGTCACTAACATTCAGTTCCTCTTGGATATTAATGTAGCACTAGGCACTTACTGCATTATTTAATGCTCAAAAATAAGTCTATTTAGTAGGCATGATTGTCCCACATTTGAAAATTATTAAACCTTAACAAGTTCTATTGATCTCTATCATCTGATAGCCAGCATGGAATTAATATTATTTATTTGATTAGAATCCATAAATCAACTTGCCTACCTCTCTATTTTGAAACAACCATGATAAATATTCACTCAGCTTTTCTCAAAGAATATATCTCTGAACAGAGGCTGGTAAACTGGGAAATATCTGGTTTTAAACTCAAAGGCTTAGGTTCAAGTTCTGCCTTGCCTTCATACTCATTAACTTTCTTGTGTATGAACAGAAGCAAGCACCTAACTAGAGAGGTGGCATGGTGGCAAGGTGAAATGATGGATTTGCATAATCCTAGGAAAGTTCACATTTCATTCAACAAATAAAATTCATTACTTTTTCATACCAATCAATTTGCTCACACAGGAGGTACAATTGTGAACAGAAGAGGGCCCCTCCTCTTCCCACATGATGCTTACAACATATTAGAGGGGAAAAATAATCTCGTGCTGGAACAAGGGGGAGGAAGTTAGGAACTCATGGCCAGTATAAAGTTTACATAAATAACAAAACATTCTTTAATTGAAATCAGTAATGCTTAAATGGAATATTTTAAACATTCAAAATAATGCAATAAACCCATGGTAAAAATAAAAATGTTAAATATTGTCATGATCAATATTACTATTTTCTTTTTTCTGCTGTAATATGACTAAGAGAGATGCTGCAACTAACAGACACGAATGTGTATGCACATCCACTCAAACACATGTACCTGTCCACATAGAAGATGAATAGGAGAATGAGCCCGCATACAGGAAATAGCATTTCCAGAGGCTCTGTGGAAGGGACGTGCTTATAATAGTCCAAGATCAGCAAGAGAGTGAATTTTGGGACAATGGTGATTGTGAACTAAGTGAAGATAGGTTGATGGGGACAGTGGTCAGACACAATCCCACAGGGTCTGGTAACTAAGGAAAGGATTTGGATTGAAAAACCATGGGAGAGTTTTAGGCAGTGAAATGACGAGTGTTTATGATTTTAAAAAAATATTGCTATCAGTAAAGACATAGTAGGTAAGGACATACCAGAAGCTAGCTGGAGTCGTGTAGCTGTCCAGGCCAAAAGATAAAAATCTTAGTATGCAGGCTAGTTCTTATGATGTCAATTTGACACCAGCTGGTGTCATGTAAGAAGAGGAATCACCAATTGAGAAAATTCCTCCACAAGATTGGACTGTAGGCAACTGTGCAAGGTATTTTCTTGACTTGTGATTGATGTGAAAGAAACAGCTCATTGTGGGTGGGGCCATCCTTGGGTGGTGGTCCCCAGTGTTATAAGAAAGCAAACTGAGTAATCTGTGAGTAGCAAGCCAGTAAGCAGTCCCCTTCTAAGGCCACTGCATCAGCTCCTGTCTTCAGGCTCCTGCCTTGTTTGAGTTCCTGTCCTGATTTCCTTCAATGATGAGCTGTGATGTAGAACTGTAAGCCAAATAAACCCTTTCCTCCTCAAGTTGCTTTTGGTTATAGTGTTTCATCACAGTAATAGCAACCCTAAGTGAAATACTTAGTCTTTGGTTATGATTATGATTACTTGTATATCAAATGGGGTATAAAGAATGCAAGGTGGACTTCTGTCATTCTTTGTGAGCTAGAATAAGCTAAACTGTCTTTCTTATCCTTGGTGTTCCCATTAATAAATTATAGACAAATATTTTTTAACTATTATGAGGCTTTGAGGATTTCATTTAAGTAATGTATATAAAAGGCCAATGGTAAATGCTTAAATGCTTAAATAATACACACACACACACACACACACACACACACACACACACACACAGAGAGAGAGAGAGAGAGAGAGAGAGAGAGAGAGAGAGAGAGAGAGAGAGAGAGAGGTTTATATTTACCTCAGTATTTCTATCACTACCTAAAGGAATACCTGTTTTCTTGTGTTAAGTAAAGAGTCTAAAAATCTCCCTAGAATACCACTGATGGTTTATATATTCAGAGTTGTTTTTCTCTTTAGCAGGGATGATTCTGTTAATTATACTTTCTAAGTGCATATTTCTCAAAGTTAGCCACTGCTTTCCAGCCCCACCCTAATCCTGTTTTTCATAAACTCTTACGAGAATCTATAACTCATCTCCTTGGCTCAGTGTCTTTCTACCACATGCTATTCTACATATTGCCATAGCCTTGTTTTCAAAACAAGCTAGTTCTCTTGCTCCTCCTTTCCAAACTGTAAGTAATTTTAAGCCATTGAGTCTGTCAGTTTCTTCATTGTAGATGATAATGCACACCAATCAAAGTGATTTTTATTATGACTGGAAAGTATAATCCTATATCAACAAGGGTAGCATGGTTAGTAATCGCTATAAATGGAGAATGCTTTACCTGCTGGATATGTCTGAATTCATTTCACTCCCCACAAAGCTCTAGGAGACCGTGATCTCCTATCATCTTTCTACAGATTATACAATGACACAGAAGGGTAATAAGTCACTCAAGAACAAGCAGGAAGGAGATTATGAAGCTTGTATTTAGGCCCAGATAATCTACATTCAAACTTCGATCTCTCATAAGACGTAGAGAGGGGACTTGAGTGCCTGGTGTCTGGCAAAGTCTAATGGCTATTGTGTTGTAAGAACTTCTAAAGTCTCCTTATCCCCACTCTCATGGCACACCCTGTGTCAGGGGAGAACAGATCATGTTCTACTGAACTCTTCTTTGGCAGAAAACCACCATGCCTCAAATGTGTTGGTGCACTGGAGTTAGTTTGTACTGATTTTCAAAAGCCAATATTGAATTCTCTTCCCAACTTCATCCTCAGTATTGGTAACTTGAGATTAACTATAGGAACTCATTAGAAAATGAGAAAAGGCCAGAGCAAAAACAAGTCCCAAATACTATCACTGAATTAACATATTCTCTTTGTTCTTCCCTCCCCATTTCCTTCCTTCTTTCCTTGAGCTGGTTTGACTTGGATTTACCCCATTTTTAGTGCAAGGAGATCAGCCAGTGGAATCCATTATTTCAGAGATTCTAAAGAAACCTAATACAAGGAAATATACCCTCAGCCATAGCCTGTAAAGTTAACCATGGAGACTTCAGGAGTGATTATTTTAGGTCACTGGCCTTACTATTGGGAAGTTCTATTCTGCTCCATAGAATCTTGTATCTAAATATTCAGTTTTGCTCTTTTCCATGCTTAGCATAGAATTTGGGGTAAGCATAGAAGAACCAAGTACACAGAATCTACCCAGTGTGCACTGGGAGTATGAGCTATTTTGTGTATGCAAAAACTGGTAAATGGAGGCTGCTGCCATTGTTGTTTCTTCCAAGGCTGTAGCAACTAGACAACTTGACTCTTGCCAAAGACTGTAACAGCAAAATAAAACAAAACAAAAGTCCTCTCCTTTCTTTTGCAGATGGCAATGTGGGTGGTCACAAAGAGCCATGAGAATTTGTTTAGTTTCTAAGAGTCTAACATCATAAAAGTTGGTCAGGCAACAATGCTTTATGCATGCATTCCATTTTAAAATTCTCCAAGTACAAAGTATTAATAATGCATGACTTCTATTGAGCCTTGTGCCACCAATAGTAAAGAAAGTCAGACACAGGGAGCTGAAGTATCCTGCTCAATTTCATAGCCATGCAACAGCAAAATTGGGCCAATAACTCAGATCTGTAATGTCTAAAAGCCATCTGATACAACCGTGTGCTGCGGGTAGGTTTCAGATCTTTTTTCTCTAGGTGGTCTACATGAATGTTCTGGCTCTTGAGAAACTAGTCAAAATGAAAAGCAGATTTAAAAACTCTAACAGGTCAAGGATATATGTCAGTGGTGTAGCACCTGTCTAGCCTGTGCAAAGCTCTGGATTCCATCGCTAGCACCAAAATTGCAAACCCAAATTATAATTTTTTTCTCCTTCATATTTTAATTCATCCACATTAAAACTTAGCGAGTGCTGGTGGGAATGAGAAATGGTGGTGTGGATGGCACAGACATGTGATTGCCTGAGAGGAGCTGAGAGCTATATTTTATATTCTTTCATGGAGGAAAGAAATACAAATAGATGGCATAGAAAAATTCTAGCCCTGCTGGGTAGGTTTTGGAAAAATAGACAATATGCACCTAAGACATCTCACATCAAATCAGAAGAGTAATCAAGACATATCTCAAGTATCCTAGTTATAAGAACATCTGTTTCCTTAATAAATATTCATTGAAAATTGAGGACATGCTCAACACTCCATACCCAGTATGGAGAATTCACATATGCACAAGATGGAGTTTCTACTTACAATTAAGATTTAACCACAGGATTCTGAATGGCACTGACTTAGGCATTGGTCTCTTTATAACCATTCAAAAGATAGACTTCAGTTGTGAATGTTAAAAATAAGGAAGAATAAAACAAAATCATCATCAACAACAACTTTTGTAGAGTGTGATGGCCATTCTTGAGTGTCAACATGGCTGCATATAGAATCAATTAAAGCACAATCTGTTAGCCCTCACTCCCACTGACAAGTCCATCTATCCTGTTCCTTTATCTGGCCATGTTTAGTAAATCACTAATTTCTTCTAGATATCCAGGGGCTTTTGAGTTGCAAAATCTTCAATGTCAGTTTCAAAAACAAAAAAATAGAAATATAAAAAGAAGAACTCTTCTAAGAAAGACAGTGTTCTAGAAAGTTCCTCCAGATGATCTGGTGAAGAGTCTGAATACAAAAGAAAGAATCCATTACAAGGAAAAACATTAAATGCCCCAAATTTAGAAAGATGGTGACAGACTTCCTGAAAAGTATAGGGGAAGAACAGGAGATTCACAGAAAAGAAATTAAGCAGTCATGGTTCCACAGACATGGCTGCCCTGCTGGTGATAGGAAGCAGAAGATGCCTACAAAAAATAAGTTAGGTAGCCCTAGTGAAGCGTCTAGAAGGTGTACCTTTAGGACAAGGTCACATTATAAGTGAGCTTCAAAGCCAACTGTATGTTTAGGAGAGACAGTGATTCATCTAGCAGAAGGGTCAGAGTAGAGAGGAATCCCATTATGTCTCTCTGTATGATTCAAGGAACAGGACTGGGAGACATCTTGAAGTTTACTGAACAAAAACTTTAATGCTAAGTGTAGGATACTTTCATAACATGATAGTTTTTTAAGTAGGTGAATAAAATTCATTTATTTTTACAATGTGAACGTTTATTTGAGAAATGTATTCAAACCCACAAGTCCTTTCCACGAGTACATTCTATAAGAAACATACTTAAATCATGTTGGGGGCGAAGGGGATGGCTAGCATCACCACCAGTTCAAACTGCCTCATTTGCTTATTTCTTAAATATCTGTGTGTTCACATATGCATGGCTAGTAATAGATGCCTCTTCCCCAAAGTGGCAAATCTCAGCATCATTTTTAAAAACTGGACAGAACAGGAAACACCCACCACAGGTTGCTTACATCATAAAAATGTTGATCATGTCATCAAAGAGCACAAAGTAACACAAAGTGTGTAGCAGTTGGTAAATTGTAAAGGAGAAGAACTGAATGCTAATCTCTTCCCTGAGAAGCAGGGATAAGAATCACTTCCTGTATGCCACATTTTCTTTATTTGCTTGTTGATGGGCACTTAATCTGAGTCCGTAACTTGGATATAGTAAGTAGCACCACAGTAAACAAAGACGATGGGTTCCCCTGGTATGCTGACATAGATTCCTTTGGGTATGTTCACAGACATTGTATGGAGGAATCCTAGATTAGTTTCATTCTTAATTTTTGCAGAACATTCATACTGATTTCTACAGGAGCCTTAGCAGTTTGTGTTTCCTCCAGCAGTGATCAGGGCTTCTTTCCTTTTCTTTAAAACCCCCTAAACACTTGCTGTCATTTATTTTCTTGATGAGAGCCTTCTGGCCCAGATGAGATGAAATCCAACAGCAATTTTTAATGATTTTTCTTAATGGCAAAGGCTGAACATCTTTTTACATATTTATTGATCACCTGTTTTTCTTCTCAGAAGTGTCTGATCATTCCATTTGCTCAAATTAATCAAATTGATCAAATTGTCTTATGGGTTTAGTGGGTTTTTTTTTTGAGTTCTTTATATTCTAGATTTTAATCATTTGTCATATATACAGTGAGTCAAGATTTTTTCTCATCCTATGGGTTCTTCATTCTGTTGTTTCACTTGTGTATATACTTTTAATGTAGTCCCACTTGTCACTTCTTAGAATTCCTTTCTGAGCTATTGGAGCCCTTTCCAGAAAGCCCTTGCTTATGACGAGACCTTAAAGTCTCTGTTTCTTCAAATTCAAAGTGTTATGTTATACATTAGGATTGCTAATCTATTTTGAACTGACTTTTGTACACTGTGAGGGATAGGATATTTTTTTCTAGTGAGCCCCCCTTTTTTCAAATGTACATATTTAATACAGTTGTTAGAGACAAAGTAGTTGGCAGTCATGAGTTTTCTTTTTGGACCCTCTGTTCTATTCTATTCTGTTCTGCTCCATTCTGTTCTGTTCTGTTCTGTTGATTCGGGTCCACATTTGGTTTTGTGCTGGTATTTTGCTGTTTTTGTTACTGTGGCTTTGTGTCAGTTATAGTATATCATGAAATCACGCATAATATCCCCTGTACTTATTTTCCTTCCTTAGAACTGACATAAAAATTTAGGATCTGTTGTTTCATATCAAACTTGGGATGAATTTTACAATTTTTGTGATATATGATGGAGACTGCATTGAGTCTAGAGCCTGTTTTAGTAGAATGGCACTTTTCACAGTATTCATTCTATTGACTTATGAGCATGGGTGACCCATCCAATTGTTAGTGTCTTCTTCAGTGTTGCAAAACTTTAACTGTAGGGGTCTTTCACCTCTTTTGCTAGGTGTATCACTAAATATTTTGTGGAAAGCCATTTTGAACAAATTCTTTCCTTGACAACAATTGAAAAGCTGATTCTGTGTACCAGAGACCTGGGAAGTGAGAGACTCTCAGGACTCAAAGGGAAGGAGCTTAGATGAAATACCCTACAGTGGGGAGAGGTAACTTGTAGAGCCAACATCCAGCAGAAAGACAGGGCATCAAGTGAGGGATGGGGTTGCCATCCCACAGACAAAAACTCTGACCCAGAATTGTTCCTGTCTGAAAGAACTGCGGGGACAAAAATGGAAAACAGCCTGAGGAAAAGGAGGTACAGCAACAGGCCTAAATTGAGACCCAGCTCAAGGGGAGGCCCCAAGGCCTGACACTATTACTGAGGCTGTGGTGTGCTCAAAAAAAGGGGCCTACCATGACTGCCCTCCAAAAGACCCAACAAGCAACTGAAAGAGTTGGATGCAGATATTTACACCCAACCAATGAACAGAAGCTTCTGACCCCTATGGTTGAATTAGGGTAACACTAGAAGAAGCTGAGAAGGAAGGCAATCCTGTAGGAGGACCAGAAGTCTCAATTAACCTGGACCCCAGAAATCTCTCAGACACTGGACCATCAACCAGGCAGCATATGCCAGCTGATATGAGGCCCCCAACACATATACAGCAGAGAACTGTCTGGTCTGTGTTCAGTGAGAGAAGATGTACCTAACCCTCAAGAGATTGGAGGCCCCAGGGAGTGGGGAGGTGTGGTGTGGTGGGGGATAGGGAGTGGAGGGTGGGGACATCCTAGTGGAGATGTGGGGGAGGCAGTATGGGATGTGGAACAGTTAGAGAGTAGAACGAGTAGGACAGAAGGGAGATAAAATCAGGACTGTAAAAAAAAGATTAAATACAAAACAATAGAAAAGAAGAGCTAATTCTGAATGGTGACTTTATATCCTGCCATTTTACTGAAAATGTTTATTGTTCTTTGTTTGTTTGTTTGGTTGGTTGGTTGGTTTTGGTGAAGAATTTAGGGTCTCTTTAGTATAGGGTAATGCCATCTGCAAACAGGAATATTTTAACTACTTCTCCTTTCTTTGTATACCTTTCATTTCTTACTCTTGCCTTATTACTATGGATAAGATTTTTTTTTTTTTGCAAAACCAGACTGAACTGCTTTATTATTTGAGAGTTACAGTGCTCAGGACATTATTATCCCTCAAACTAATGAAATCAAGTAGACTTTCATTCTAGTTAAAAGTTTCAATCCATGCAAGCAATATAAATAAATGTATTATTTCCAAATTTCCTTGAGATATTTTTTAACTAACTGTATAATGTGGGACAATACACTCACAGGATTTCTAAGATTTTTTTTTTAAAAAAACTATATTGAATAAAAGTGGAAGAAACAGGTACCATGTCTTCTTCCTGACTTCAGTGGAAATATTTTCAGCTTTCCCTACTAAATATAATGTTGATAGAATTTGTCATACATAGGCTTTGTTTTTGTTGAGGCATAGTCCTTGTATTTCTGTTTTTCTAGGGCTTTTATCATAAAGCAAAGTTTAAATGAATCAAAGACCTTTTCTGTATCTGTGATTTCTACCCGTGAGACTGTTTATGAAGCAGCTATATTCTTAATACCATGTAAATATAATTAATTTAATCACACATAGTTAATGACCCCCATGATGGAAAGTAAAGTATAATCACCCTCTACAAAATATATATTATAGACATGTAAACTGTTAAATTGGACATGTATTTATGTGAACTTTTTTTTATTTTTGATGCCTCTGCAACAGCTATTAAGTCAAGCATTCAAGACCCCAAATCATCTCTACCTATCCCCAAACCCAGGATGCTAATATTTATACTGAGAGGTGAAAACTGGAGAGCATAACCACAGCTCTTCCTTTGCTTTGTTATGTGGTCTTGTACATATAACCTCACTTATCTGAGTTCCTTTGTGTCTGAAATACAGGGACTGCATTCAACAGTTTCTAAACTCCTATTTAGCTTTGACATTTTAGCACTATACATAACTTCCCATTATGTTCTTCCAAATTTAAGTTCATCAAAATGTTTGGAAGTAAAATAAAGGGTTGCCCTTCACCTGCTCCTCTTTTGCTTCCAGAGTTTCATGAACTATACAAACTAGATTTGATTTGTAGAGAGGTAACATCTGTAGAATACTCATGTGCCCCACTCATAGCTTAGTATTCTTTTGAACATTCCAAGGAGACATTTCCCTTGTTAGCACATGAGCACACAGGTGATCACTTTGCTTCAAGACAGTCACCTCCCCAGCAATATGAAGTGGCAGAGAGATGCTCTCCTTGAGTAGGAATGTGCCTCCATGAAGAGCTTACCATTGGGGTAGGGCCCAGGAGTCAGGATTTAGAAGAAGTTCTAAAATATCATTCTCATTCTGCAGCATATTAAAGGGAAAGTGTGCAAACTGATAAGGAAAGGAGTAAAACATTTTGTTATGTGAGTGTTAAGGAAAGTCCATGAAAATCTGCTTAGCTGGAAAAGGGTATAATACCATCAGTGACTGTGGAAAATGAAGGCTATATATCAGAGAAAAACATGAGGCTGTTCAGCATTTTCTAGTGCTCTATAAAAACACACTTCTCAAGAAGTGCTTCTTGAAAACAAAGATATTTTTGATTGCAAATTCCTTAATTACAAAAAAATTAAATTTTTAAGAGCTTATGTAGGAAAAATTTTCTAAAAAATCTAGATGAACTATTGGAATAAATTCTATACACATACACACATGCACAAAGCATGCATGAGCACACAAACGCAAACACAAATACACACACACACACACTTCATTCTTCCTTCACTTTTCTCATTTCTCTCCCTCCTTCCTCATTATTTTATTTCTCTGTTCCTCACTTCCTCTTTACTCACACCACTTATGCTATAAATATTAATACAAAATTTTCTTTCTTCATTTCACAATGCATCCTCAGTCATTCACTACATGATATATTATAAATATATAAACTATTAGATTGGATATATGTATGTATGATTTATAAACATCCATTTTTATTATGACTAGTTCATTATTTTCAATACCTAAATATTATTCCATAATACAAATGTTGATCATTCCCATGTTGATAGGCACTCATTTATGTGAATAAATAAAGAAGACAAAAGTGAGCCTCATGCTTGCATTTGATAACAAAGCGAGAAGATGGTGCTGACAGTAAGCAGAGAACCAGGTGAGGCAGCTCAAGACCATGCAGCCAGAACTCCCTTTAAAGACAGATAGTTCAAATGACACAAGAGGAATACTTTCTACCATCATAAAGTTGCAGGATGAGACATCTGAACTAAACTTAAGATAACTCCTTCCAGTTTCTTAATTTTACTAAAAAGAGGAAATTGCAGTCCTACTGAGATTATCTTCCTCAAGGTCACATAACTCATAAAGGGCTCCAGTCTATGACTCTGGATTATCCTCGGAAGGAAAGAGGTAATGAAAGGATGTTATGAACCTACCTGCGATAGGGTGCTGAAGTGTGCTTCCGCTGAGTGCTTATGACTTTCTCAAGGCAGATGCATAGCTTGGTCTTTTCTATCTCCCCACTTCCCATTTGTTCTGCACCTAGACTTCATTTTGGCATTCATGCACTTTGCATCTAAGAATGGCCTTTTCTACTGTGTGGAACTGTCCCCTCCCTGCCTCACCTCAACACATACATGACTTCAAGGAAACTAACTGAAATCCCTACACTTCTGTTTGTCTGTTTGATGATGGGGATAATAGATCCTACCTTACACTGATAAGACTATTAAATATAATGCAATTTATGGATATGTTTACATAAATGGAAATAAGTATGAGTAAGCCTAAAATGAACAAGACAGGAGACAAAAAAGGGATAAAAAAGAAACCCCTAGGATAGGTTGTGAGAGAGCAAAAGTTACACATGACAATGGAAGCAGAAGGAGGCTGAGGGAGGGCTCAAGAGGCAGGAACATCAGGGAGCTAGGGAAGGAGAATCAACTAAGATAAATTATGATAAAATACCAATGTGCCCAATATTTTGTATGCTAAATAAATTAAAAATATTCAGGATATGTAAGGAAATACAAAATCTAAACAAAAATACTTCTGTCAAGAGTACTTTGAATTTTTATTAGTTCCTTGATATCATACAATGTGTTTTGATGAAATTCAAGTAATACATTAAACTCAAACTGACTCCAGATCTTTCTCTTTTTCCTTCTACCTGTATCAGCATTTTTCTGTAATTATGAAGCTGTATTAGTAGGTATATTGAAATCAAGTGCTGGTATGTTAGTACATTGATACTTCCTTCACTGTGAAGTGTCTATGCTCCTTTCCTAGCATCATGAGGTATATTCGTAGCTTCTCAATCTTTTACTGTCAACCAGATCTTGCCATTCGTAAGTGTTTCTTAATATATAGTTCTATCCTGATATTTTTCTTGCTTTTTGAGGTATTCAACTTACTTATACTTAATGCAATTAATGACAGATTTAGATCTAGGAAAACTTTATCTAGCTAAAATCTGTCTGTCATCTATCTACTTCATCTATTGCACTACCAAACCCTTCACTTTTGCATTAATCCATGTGCTTGTGTTGCACCTTTGGGTGTAATTCCTCAGGTATACTTTATCTATCTATCTATCTATCTATCTATCTATCTATCTATCTATCTATCTATCTATCTATCTATCTATCTATGTCACTAGCCAAATAGGTCAGACTTCCCTTCTGTGTCTCTCTAATTCTAGCATTTTTAAAACCTGAATTCTTTACTCCAATTTAAATCTTTGTGTTTTCATGAGAAGCATGTTAGCAATTGAGTTACCTCCCCAACCATGATTAGTTTATTTTTATATTGTTTCATTCTATCTTTCTAGTAGATGTTTTTGGTTATATAACCTTGAACTTTTAGGAGTTTTCTAAGAGTTTGCAGTACACATAACAATTGTTTAGTAATGTGAGCAACTCCCCTCTGGTCTCGTTTTATTATCATATTTTCACTTTTATATATGCTACAAACTATACACAATATTACTGAGGTTGTAAGATATGGTGAAAACGACTCTGCTTTTATCTGTACATTTATTATCTTGATGTTCATTTCTTCCTTGATGTCCATTGGTTCTTTCTTCTGGGATTATTTGCTTTAGCTATAAAGAATCTGACAGTCTTTGACATAATGCGTACCCATTGGTGACAAGACTGTTTTACCTCATGTTTATTTACAGACATCTTACTTTAATGTATATACATGTATTGTGTGTTGGGAAGGTATATGGGTGTGTATACACATATTGTGTTGCTATGGTCACCTGTGTTTGCACACACACAGTTTAGATTTCAATGACAGCTATCCTCTACCATGCTCTATTTTATTTTTTGAGAAAGATTCTCTCACTGAATCTGCAGCTAGCTGCTTTGGCTTTACTGGCTGGCCAGTGAGCCTCCAGGACCTACCTGCCTCCCCTTCTTAGTCTTTACTATCTGACTGTTCATCTCTTACATGGATATTAGGGGTCCAAACTCAGATCTTCACATTTACATGTTTACACAGCAAATACATCACCAGTTGAATTATCTTCCTGCCTCACATAAATAGTTTTACTTGTATGGATTGTCTTCAGGGTTCATGGAAGTTCTTAAATCTGTAAGTTGTTGTCCATCAGTCCTTCAAGGTTCTCAATTATTTTTCCCCTTTGCCTCCTTTTTTCCAAGACAGAGTTCTTCTGTGTAGCTTTGGCTGTCCTGTAACTCATTCTGTAAACAAGACTGGCCTCTAATTTAGAGATTAGTCTGCCTTTGTCTCCTGTGATTATCACTATATGTCCTGGTGCTTCATTCTCTTGAGTATTTTCTTGTTCTTATCTTTGGCTCCTATTGCTATGATAAAACATTCTGACCAAAAATCAACCTAAGGAGGAGGGCTGGGAGTAAAGGTGTGTACCACCATGCCCAAAAAACTATCTTCTTTTCTAATCCTATTTCTTCTTCTTCTTCTTCTTCTTTTTCTTTTTCTTCTTCTTCTTCTTCTTCTTCTTCTTCTTCTTCTTCTTCTTCTTCTTCTTCTTCTTTCACTTCTTTCTCTTCTTCTTCCTCTTCTTCTTCCTTCTCCTCTTCTTCCTTCTCCTTCTCCTCTTCTTTCTCTTCTTCCTCTTCTTCCTCCTACTCTTCATTCTCTTCTTTCTCCTCCTCTTCTTCCTCCTCTTCCTCCTCCTCTTCCTCCTCTTCCTCCCCCTCCTCCTCCTCCTCCTCTTCTTCTTCTTCTCCTTCTTCTTCTTCTTCTTCTTCTTCTTCTTCTTCTTCTTCTTCTTCTTCTTCTTCTTCTTCTTCTTCTTTCTCTTCTTCTTCCTCCTCCTCTTCTTCCTCTCCTTCTTCCTCCTCATCTTCTTTCTCTTCTTCCTCCTCCTCCTCTTCTTCTTCCTCCTCTTCTTCCTCCTCTTCCTCCTCTTCCTCCCCCTCCTCCTCCTCCTCCACTACTACTTCTTCTTCTTCTTCTTCTTCTTCTTCTTCTTCTTCTTCTTCTTCTTCTTCTTCTTCTTCTTCTTCTCATTCTCCCTACTCATCCTGTTGCTCACATATGATATTACTTCAAATCCCCACAACCTTCTTATGGCATGTTCTATATCTTGGTATATATTCCAGTCAATCTTTACATTAAGTATATTGTTTTCTGCAAGGTGTGGTGTATAAAAATATAAAAACTCTGAATTTAAAATTCTAGATATTGTATCACTTAGTTTTATAGTACCAATTTGATTCTTAGTCAAATTGATTTTTATTGGCTAAGAGTCTATAGTTTTTAAAGCCATAATTCTCTTTTTACTTTTTCTTTCTCATTATTGTCTTTTACTTATTTATACTACTTATTTTTAATTTTTATGGACTAATTATACAGCAGCATGGGCTATTCCTATTGATCATATCTTTTCAATAATTGCTCACATTTTTATGCCTCCTTTGTCTCAGCATTTTATTACTTGCCTGACTGTGGGTCTGTCTGAAAGACTGTAGAAAAAGCTCACTTCTCACTTCAACCCTGATGAATACAATTTTTTGTTTGATCTACATTTTAACTTGTCTATGTTTTCAAGATTGATTTTCAAACTACTTTTCTATTTCTTACCATGTAAGCATTACTCAGAAAGTACTCACTGTACTATTCATTAAGTTGCAGATAATTCAGTTATATTTTAACATATTTAATATTTATTATTATATGTCCTGGTGTTTCTTTCTCTTGAGTATTTTCTTATACTTATCTTAGGTTTCTATTGCTATGATAAAACATTCTGACCAAAATCAACCTAAGGAGGAAAGGTTTATTTGATCTATACTTACACAATATAGTTCATCATGAAGGGAAGTCAGGGCACAAACTCAAGGCAGGAATCTGGAAGCAGAAAGTGATTCAGAGGTCACAGGGGATCTCTTCTTACTGGCTTGTTCATTCTGCTTTCTTACACCACTTAGGACCACCTACCCAAGGGGTGACATCACTCATAAAGAGCCGGGTTCTTTCACATCAATCACTCAAGAAACTGTCCCACAGAATTGCTTACAGGCCAGTCTTACAAAAGCATTGTCTCAAGTGAGTGTTCATCCTCTTAGATACCTTCAGCATAGAATCAGCTTTTACTTTTTCAGTGGTTAGCTTTAATGTCCTAAAATGACACAACTAAAACAACCTACAGTGAATCAATATTTCTAAATTATGAACAACATTAATAGCTATCATTTACCTCAGCTAGTCACTTCTGTCGAAGCTCATGTTAGAAATTTGTCTTTAACGTTAACATACAAAGTATTGACTTTACGATGACATTATCATACATGTGTTTTTCCTGATTTTAGAAGTCTCTTACAACTACTTCCTTGTGATTTCATTCTGCTTCAGTTTAATGCTTTTTTTAAATAGGTTTTTAATAATTCACTAGATAGAAGTGGTAATAAACATACTATCAATGTTCATTTGGAAGATTATTTCATATCTCCATATTGCTGACTACTAGCTTCTTTACAGATTTTTAGATTGTGAATTGGTTTCTCTTTCATTGGGAAGAATATTTATAATTATTTTTTTCTTACTTTTTTGCCATTTTGAGAAGCCTGATTTGATTATTTTCATACTTATATAGCACCTTCTTCTAAGAGATTACTATTCTTCTAAAGATGAACTCAGTTACAATTTGCCTAACTGTGAATTTATGTGTTGCTGTGTGCAGCTGTCAGTTAGGAATACTGCTTATTTCAGTTTTCTTCATCAACGATGCAGCTATTGCCTGTTCCACATTCCCCACAATCTCTGATATGATATGTTTTGTTACTTTCATTTAGCCTTTAATATATCTTCAGCTCTTTCATATTTTCCACTTTTCTCTTTCCATTCCATTTTGAGTAACTTCTACTTATCTATGTTTCCTATTGTGTGTATTAGCATTAACTTGTTAGGTTTTGTTTTGTTTTTATTTTTGTTTTTTTGCTTTTAGCTTAAAGCACTTTGTAAAATGAAGGCACTGGTTAAATGCTATTTATGTCCTTTTAAGTCCATTTAACCAGATGATAAAATTGTAGTTTTCCCTATGTAGAAAACTAGTCTGTGTAAGTTGTTTTGTAACAATTAAATTCTCATTTTAAAATGCACTAGTATATTAGAAGAGATTTATGGGCCCTTAAGTGTTCTTCCCTGAAAACTGTGTGGCTCAATTTTCAGGAACTAGAAGATAGATTTCATCTGAAGAGGGGGAGGATAAATGGCAAAGGAGTTAATCACTGTCTACTGTACAACGCAGTATCAACACAGACAAGTCTTTACCATAGAAATCTTTATCTTTAGGACTGAAGGAGTCCAACAAAGGTACTGGGTTAACTTCAGCATTATTGTGCCTTAGTACTTGTCTCAATTCTTTCCTCTGAGATACTCAGTATCTGCATCCATGCTGCTTGTCCCAAGGGAAACAGAGCAGCCCCCTGTCCCTGCCAAAAGGAAATGAAAACTTGGCTGATACTAGGCAGATCCCCTTCAGGGATCATCGTCTGGTACCAGATATTGTAGAGTGAGTAATGATTTTTCTCTTCCTTAGATTTCAGAGAGAGGGAAAAGATACAAACAGAATGAAGAATGTTGAAGAAAAGACTGGTCAGATGTAACAATACAGCAGAGCAAACTGCATGCAAGGAAGAAGACCGACACAACTCATCAATGTCAAATATGGTTCTGGCTGGAACAAACATTTTTACTTATATGAGTCCCACCTTGATCATGCTTTTGCCACGTCTGCTGTGTCACTCAGTATTAGCTTATCAAAATTGCCTGAATTACACTAGTGAAATCAAGAGGGAATAGATTATAGGAAAACTTACCAATCCCACTACTACTTCTGTTGTTAATTCATCAACCTCTGACCTCAAGATGTGATGAAACCTCATAATACTACTTTTTAATTATTCATCGGCAGTCATAATCTAGGACTTAGACACATTGAACGAGATGTGTGAATATTGGCACGTTGATTCTATTTCTTCCTCTCTGCTTCTCCCAGCATGCTTTCTAATTAATGACATTTTTAATATGAGGGTTATGAAGTTGGAATGCCTGCCGTCTCTGTTGAGATAGTTGCTTTTCCAGAGCGGACTGTCTAGGCCAGTGTCTGTTTTCTCTCTCACTTCCTCATGTGTGTGTGTTTTAAATGGTTCTGTAACTTAGAGTCTCTGCCAGAGGCTGTGAACTATGAAGACTGCTGCTTTGCTCAGCAACATCTGCCTAGGTTAGAGGTAGTCATTTCTCTCAATTTTCAAGACCCATTCTGGTCTCCCACGCGCTAGATTCTCAACAGTTTCCCATTAGACTGTAGACGTTCCATTGATTGGAGTTTTAATTTTAGGATGATTCTCGGCAAGTGTTTTGCAAAGGAATTTGTAAGAAACAAAAAGGGAAAATATTTAGAAGTGTCATGTGCAGTTAAGGTTTTAAGTATCCTACATCTAAGAATAAAATCTTGCATACATGAGGGCAAGAAGGTTTACCTGGCTCAACCACAAAGTAATTGTAGGTCAAAGATCAATCATAAATAAGAACAGCAATATTGAGTGAGTAGACAGCCTTAAAAACAGTATGAAGCATTTGTTTCTAATATTTCAAAGAGACAACAGAAAACCATGTAAATTTCTGGGAGCCTATTAACAGATCAAAGAGAGAGAAGTGCTTACCAGTCAAGGCACTGGAGGGAAATTTGATCGAAATGACTAAGAAGGAAGATCCTTTCTACTGTTAAAAGACAGCCAGAAGGATGGGCAGTGGATAAGAAGAGCAATTTTGATTTTGTAATATCTTGGGTGTCATGTGATTAGAGAAGTCCCAGGCTAAGATGTAGATTACAAAATGACAGAAAAGGATTCCCTGGGAGGTCTGCAGGAGAAAATTGGAAGACTCAGAGACATACTAGTCGAGGTATTAGCATAAGAACCATGGGATACTTACTACAAGGTATATGCAGAAGATCATAATGCAAGAATGCTGTTGACTTGGAGGGAAGGTTGGGAAGTGCAGATCCTGTCGAGGCTGCAGTTTGAGTCTCGCTCCCACCTCTTTATGAATGCAGGTTTTATTGCACAGGTGTAATAATTAATCCAAATGGCTAGCAGATGTGGCTATCCGTCTTTGGGCACACTAGCCTCCAATAGTTTCCCAATCAGCAAATTCTCAAGTCAGGCCAAAGAAAATTAAAGAAAATAAATTCTGTTGAGATATTTATGGAGGCCACCTGGATAGAAATTTGACAGCTAAGGAATTGCCTGGATGCCAGGCAGCAGAGGAAAGGTCAGAGCCCCAGCAGCAATAGGGTTTGCAAAGCCCAGGAACAGGAAAACGGAGAAGTAGTCACATTGCATCTCAAGAAGACTAAAGATAGACTTTTCCAAGAAAAACAACACTGGCCTTTTCCCATATTCTTTAGAGAAACTTGCTTTTGTCTTTTGACAAGGGTGCTACCAGTTTCCTTAATTGCACTCTCCACTCTGGCTCAATCAATCAGTCAATCAGCCAGTCATTTATAGGACTTCATTTAGAGTCATTTCCTCTTCATTTCTACTCCACTTTTTGAGTTCATTCTCTTAAATCATCTCCCCCTAGTGTAGACAGTCCTTATTCTCCTTTCTTTATTTTTTTCCTCTCTGGCCAAAGAAATCATTCATTATTACAATTTTGGTCTTACTGTTTACCTAGTTAAAATATTTGGCTTTATCCCATTGCCCACTGAATAAGATCCAAGTTCTTTGCATGTTAATAAGTCTCCATGTTAGATTCAATTTGTCTTCCTAGTTTCTTTGTGTATAACCATTATTATGGCTTTGTGAACTCTTTGTTACAAATCAATCATTATCCTTAAAAATAATCCCTAGTGTTCCTTTGTTGCCTATATACTGACTAAGCAATTAGCAACTTTTCCACCACACCTCTGCATACTTTAAGAATCAATAGATTTCCAAGAAGATGGAAGGAGAGACCCCTGGTCCTGGAAAGACTGGATGTAGGGGAATGCTGAGACAGAGAAGCGAGAGGGGGTTGAATGAGGAAAAGAGGGAGGGAAGGGGGCTTATGGGACTTTCAGGGAGGGAGGAAATGGGAAAGGGGAAATGATTTTGAATGTAAATAAAAAAAAACTTAGAATAACAAAATAGAAAAAATAAAAAAAGACTAGAAAAGAAAAAAAAAGAAACAATTTATGACCTACTTGTATTTATTTGTTATTCAAAAAATATTTATTAAATATTTATTAAGCTCTATCCAAGCGTCATGGGCATGTCATGCCAAATATATATGAATATGTTCATGTCCTTCCACAATGTCAGATTTTATTGACTGAGTATAACATCATAATGCATAATGGTTTCAACTGCATCAACTTTCTAGTATTCCCACTTCCCTTGGTAACCATGACTGTGTTTAACACCAGTTTTTAATTGTAGTCTTATAAATGTATATATGTATGTATGTATGTATCTGTCTATCTATCTATCTATCTATCCATCTATGTTACTATCTATCTATTTCACTACCCACCTATCTATGTAGGCTACAGAGTAACTATAGAGGATTAAAGGGGCAAAGAGTTTCAAAGAGGCCTGAGGAACCACAGCTGAAAAACTGATAGGGATTAAAAGTTCGTACTGATAAAATAATGAACCCTAAAATCATGAAGTGTTTGAGTCACACATCTGGAAGTCACATATTTGAGAATGAAGCTGCAGAGTTGAGTTCAGTTATAGAGGCAAATGGACAGGACAGTGTCCAGATAAATAGATACACAATAGGATGAGCAAACAGTCATGGAGTAGACGGTGTCAACAGCAGGGACTGAGCAGAGCTGAAAGCTCTGGCAAAGTTGAGAGTTCTCTGCCTGATGGTCTTTGATATACACACAAGATAGTTATGGTGGTTTAAATAGGTATGGTGCCCACAGGCTCACGTGTTTGAATGCTTGCCCCATAGGAAGTGGCACTATTGGGAGGTATGGCCTTACTGGAGTATCTGTGGCCTTGTTGGCAGGAGTATGCCACTGTAGGGGCAGGGTATGAGGTATTTTGTGCTCAAGCTATTGCCAGTATTTCACACAGTCCCCTTCTGCTACCTGAGAATTAAGGTGTAGAACTCTCAGCTCCTTCTCTAGCACTATGTCTGCCTGGACACTGCCATGTTTCCCTCTATGAAGATAAAGGACTAAACCCTGAAACTGTAAGCCAGTACCAATGAATTGCATGCAATAAGGACACATGCTCCACTATGTTCATAGCAGCCTTATTTATAATAGCCAGAAGCTGGAAAGAACCCAGATGTCCCTCAACGGAGGAATGGATTCAGAAGATGTGGTATATCTACACAATGGAATACTACTCTGCAATTAAAAACAATGAATTCACGAAATTCCTAGGCAAATGGTCAGAACTTGAAAATATCATCCTTAGTGAGGTAACCCAATCACAAAAGAACACACATGGTATGCAGTCACTGATAAGGGGATATTGACCCAGAATCTCGAAATACCCTAGACACAATCTGCATATCAATAGATTTCTAAGAAGATGGAAGGAGAGACCCCTGGTCCTGGAAAGGCTGGATGTAGGGGAACGCCAGGACAGAGTAACGAGAGGGGGTTGAATGGAGAAAAGAGGGAGGGAAGGGGGCTTATGGGACTTTCAGGGAGGGAGGAAACGGGAAAGGGGAAGTGATTTGGAATGTAAATTAAAAAATAAAATAAAAAAAAAAAGAGTTACCATGGTGAGGGTGTTTCTTCATAGCAATAAAATGCTAACTAAAACAATGGTTTAATGACAGGCCACTGAGGACTATTGCTAGGCGTCTACCTCTCTGTGTGATCTAGAAAAAAGAATTATACCTATTTTTTTAGTCTGATGTGTCTGTTAAGTTCTGGGCCTAGTTTATTTTATTTCATTTTTTTAATTTTTATTTTAATAATGTGATTTTAATTAACCTTTGTGGTCCTATAATCTCCATTCAACTGGATAAATTTATTGGGTCCTCTCCTTCTATTGCCAAGAATGAGTTTTCTATTAGTATATGTGTGTGAGTAATGTTCAAGAAATTGTCCATTTATATTTACACTCAGATACAGAGTTATACTACCTTCTCAAACTTTGTAGGTAAAGTAAAACTTTGTATGTAAGATGGAGTGTCATAGGCAAGGCCCACATGGAAAATAAGCACTATTTTATACAATATGAAATAACTCAGAGCAGGGAACAGCCTGATATCCATAGTCAGGCTCTGTTGTAGGCTATAATAATACAAGTAGTAGAAAATAGGAAGGTTGTTGATTCCATAGGCTTATCATTCTAAGTAGGAAAAATAACAGAAGACAAACAGGTCAAAGAAAATTAACAGAATAAATTATATGTTGTTAAAATATATGTAATATATGTATGTATGTGTGTATAGAAGCATATATGCATATATGCATGTATAGTTGGAGTACACAACCCTAAATGGAGTGTCTTTATCAAAACCCTTGCAAAATGGTCAGGAGTCTAAATGGAAGAGGAGGTAGAACAATGGTGAGAGTCAGAGGTGATGGACAACTTCCAGGAAACAGAGTCTTCCAGCTACAACAGGGCTTATACTCATGATGCACAAAGCTATAAGAAATTGGCAGGGTTTCCAGTTCAAGGTAGGATGAATCAAGGACATTCCACCATTTCTTCCTTATTGAATGGACAAAGACTGAATGAATAAATCAACAATTTTTGGATTTTGAAGATCAAATGATACCAGACCTATTTGAGATGAAGAGCAGAATTTTAAATATTAGCAACAATAGGACTGTATTTGTTTTTGTCCTCCAGAAAACTCAATGCACTGTGAACCCAGAAGTGGTATCTGAACACAGATATGAGAACTCTAGGAGAAAAAATGTAGATTTCTCACTCCAATTGAGAAAATTATCTTCGTATAGAGAATTTAGCTATCTGAACGTAGGGCCAGTTTGAAACAGTTTTCTCCCTCCTGACCCTCATGCTGCTTAGACCTTTGGTGTTGTTTGTTTTTTGTTTTTTTCCTCATTGATTCTTTAAAATATGAAAGTATTTAGTTATTCTGTAAGTCTGCAAAGCGTGGCCTTGTCTGATTTATCACATTGGTTACTGTGCCCTGGCAATGTGCCTGTTCAGCCATGTCTACTCTCTGAACATGTCTTCCCTGCCAGTCCTAAGGCAGTGTCTTCTCTGTATTTGTTTTACCTTTGGGCACCTGTTATTATGATGACCTTAATCATGTTTGACTCCCTCAAAATGTACCTTAGTGGTGTATCTGACCCTAATCTGTTAAGTAGGATGGCATAGGCTTGAAGTTACACTGTTTATCCGGATATCAGTCAAGTACTATGAAGTAGTATGAATGCATTTCCATACTTGAGCCAAGCTTTGAATTTGCATTGCTCCTCCCTCAGCTTCTCCTTGTATTGAACTCTTGGCCTACTTCTCAAGCCTCGCTTAGTCATACACTTTCAACATTTCCAGAAAACATAAGTGGCTTTCATTCACAATTGTCTCTACTATCACTTACTCATGCTTATGACACTTTATCAATTATTTATTATTATCATTATTATGATTGTCATTGTCCTAGGATTTCAGTTGTTTAGATCAAAATGGAGGAAGGGGCATGTACAGACCATAACACAAGTGTACAGATCAGACAGCAATTTTCAGGGCTCACCTCTTTACCTATGCTATGGATTTAGGGGAGTGAGCTACCACTTTTATCTACGTAGCCATCTTACCATCCCAAAACTGGAGAACTTTTGATAAACTAATTAACCTCCCAACAGTGTAAAACTGATACTTTCTTATTTAATAAAAAAAACCTTTAATTTTAAAAATATAGTTTCTAATTTTCTTCTTGATGTTTATCGGAATTATTTTTAAAATGCAGGAAAATTTAATGGTTATTGTCATATTCAGATCTAAAATAGAACCTTGCTTATCAACTTGCATATTTAGTAAACAAAGTAAATCAAAACTCTGGACAGATTCTACTCATTCTATAAACTTATTTCTACAGATAACTAAAATGACTTTATCTACTGTCTTATTCATCTTGGACTCACTGTGCACAGCAATGCTATAAAAGGATATTGTTTGCTTGCCTGAGACAGTGATAATGGAATGTATGTGCCTCTCTTTAGTTTCTTAGAGGTATAGTGAAGCACCAATGATAGTTTTGACTTTATAGAAATTGATAGATATGTTCTTCTTAGACATGTTCCTACAAGATAGCTATTGTTGAGCCTACCAGCTTCCCTTCCACGACCTCTGTTCCCGTAGACTGCACTGAAGAGACAGGTACCCAGGCTCTCCCCAATATAACATCACTTGGGACACAGCCTGTTGGGGCTTCCGCCTGCGCCCAAGAACAGGACAGCACTGTGGTCGTCTGGGTGCCAGATCTGCAGGCCATCGCCTCTGCAGGGTGACCAGCGCCACGGAGCGAGTGCACTCCGCCATCTTTGCTCCAGTGGCCGGGAAGTTGGGACTGCCAGGCTCTGAGACAGACAGGCATAATATCACTTGGGTCTCGGGCGGATTGTGTGTACGCGGCTCCCAAGAGCTGGGCAGATCTGCAGTAACCAGCGTGCTAGCTCTGCTGTGGGACTTCTGCCTGGCAGAGGGATGCCCCCTCCCACCCCCCACTCTAAGAGAGATCACACACCCCTGCACAGGGCAGGAGTCTACCAGCCTCCCTTTGGCGACCTCTGCTCCAGGAATCCACTACGCTGAGCCTTTGGATGTGCAAGGACTCCCCAATATAACATCACTTGGGGCAAGGCACATCAGGGCTCCAAAGACACTCAGGAGCAGGGCAGGCCTCAGAAATCTGTGCCAGGGGAATCCTGGTAAACTGGGGGGGGGGCAGAAATAGCTTTGCAGGCTCACAGGAGGTCCAACCAACAGCCAGTGACAGCAGGACCAACTAACATCAGAGGTATCCAGATGGCAAAAGGCAAACGTAGGAATGTTACTAACAGAAATCAAAGTAATATGGCACCATCCGAACCCAACTCTCCAACAGCAGCAAGTCCTGGATACCCCACCACACCCGAAAGACAAGATCTGGATTTAAAATCACTTCTCATGATGCTATTAGAGGATCACAAGAAGGACACAAATAAATCTAATAAAGAATTACAGGAGATCATGAATCAACGGTTAGAAGCCCTTACAAAGGAAACACAAAAATCGCTTAGAGAAATGCAGGAGAACATGGATCAAAAGATGGAGGCGCACAAGGAGACAACACAAAAATCGCTTAACGAGATGAATCTACGGGTAGATGCACTCACAAAGGAATCACAAAAATTGCATAAAGAAATGCAGAAGAATATGGGTCAACAGACGGATGCCCATAAGGAGGCAACACAAAAATTGCTAAAAGAAATGAATCAACGGTTAGATGCCCTTACAAAGGAAACACGAGAACTGCTTAAAGAAATGCAGGAGACAATGGATCAACAGATGGATTCCCATGAGGAGGAAACACAAAAATCGCTCAGAGAAATGAAGGAGAATGTGGGTCAACAGGCAGAAATCCTGAAAGAGGTAATGCAAAAATACCTTAAAGAAATACAGGAAAATACAAACAAACAAGTGAAGGATCTCAGCAAATCCATCCAGGAACTAAAAAAGGAAGTAGAAACAACTAAGAAATCACAAAGGGAGACAACTTTGGAGATAGAAAACCTTGGGAAGAAATCAGGAGTCATAGATGCAAACATTAACAATAGAATACAAGAGATGGAAGAAAGAATCTCAGGTGCTGAAGATTCCATAGAAAGCATCGACTCAACAGTCAAAGAAAATGCAAAATGCAAAAAACGTGTAACCCAAAACATCCAGGAAATCCAGGACAAAATGAGAAGACCAAACCTAAGGATTATAGGTATGGATGAGAGTGAAGATTTGCAACTTAAAGGGCCAGTAAACATCGTCAACAAAATTATGGAGGAAAACTTCCCTAACCTAAAGAGAGAGATGCCGATGAATGTACAAGAAGCCTACAGAACTCCAAACAGACTGGACCAGAACAGAAATACCTCCCGTCACATAATAATCAAAACACCAAATGTTCTAAACAAAGGAAGAATACTAAAAGCAATAAGAGAAAAGGGCCAAGTAACATACAAAGGAAGACCTATCCGAATCACATCAGACTTCTCACCAGAGACTATGAATGCCAGAAGATCCTGGGCAGATCTCATGCAGACACTAAGAGAGCACAAATGCCAGCCTAGACTACTATACCCAGCAAAACTCTCAATCACCATAGATGGAGAGACCAAGATATTCCATGATAAAACCAAATTTTCACAATATCTTTCCACAAATCCAGCCCTGCAATGGATAATAGGTGGAAACCTCCAATACAGGGAGAGAAACAACACCCTGGAAAAAATGAGATAATAACCTTCTTGAATCAAACCCAAAAGTAGATAACCACTCAAACATAAAGATAGCGTCAAGAATGGCAGATGGCAATAATCACTATGCCTTAATCTCTCTTGATATCAATGGTCTCAATTCCCCAATTAAAAGACATAGACTAGCAGACTGGATACGTAAACAGGACCCAGCATTTTGCTGCAAGCAGGAAACGCACCTCAGTGTCAAAGACAAACACTACCTCAGAGTAAAAAACTGGAAAACAATTTTACAAGCAAATGGCCCCAAGAAACGAGGTGGAGTAGCCATCCTAATATCAGATAAAATTGATTTTCAACCTAAAGTCATCAAAAAAGACACAGAAGGGCAATACATACTGATCAAGGGAAAAATCCACCATCAAGAACTCTCAATTCTGAATATCTATGCTCCAAATGCAAGGGCACCCTCATTCGTAAAAGAAACTTTACTAAAGCTCAAAGCACACATCGCACCGCACACAATAATAGTGGGTGACTTCAACACCCCGCTCTCTGAAATGGATCGTTCAGGAAAGCAGAAACTAAACAGGGACACAGTGAATCTAATTGAAGCCTTGGACCAAATGGAACTAACAGATATATATAGAACATTTCATCCTAGAGCTAAAGAATACACCTTCTTCTCAGCACCTCATGGTACCTTCTCCAAAATTGACCATATAATTGGTCACAAATTAGACCTCAACAGATATAAGAAGATAGAACTAATCCCATGCCTCCTATCAGATCACTATGGAATAAGGGTGGTCTTCAATGGCAACAAAATCAAAAGAAAACCCACGTACACATGGAGGCTGAACAATGTTCTACTCAATGATAACTTGGTCAAGGTGGAAATAAAGAAAGAAATCAAAGAATTTTTGAAAGTTAATGAAAATGAAGGCACAACATACCCTAATTTATGGGACACAATGAAAGCAGTGCTAAGAGGAAAATTCATAGCCCTGAGTGCCACCAAAAAGAAACGGGAGACAGCATACACTAACAGCTTAATGGCACACCTGAAAGCCCTGGAACAAAAAGAAGCAAATACACCAAAGAGGAGTAGAAGGCAGGAAATCATCAAACTCAGGGCTGAAATCAATCAAGTAGAAACAAAGAAAACCATACAAAGAATCAACAAAACGAGGAGTTGGTTCTTTGAGAAAATCAACAAGATAGATAAGCCCTTAGCCAGACTAACCAGAGGGAACAGAGATAGTATCCAAATTAATAAAATCAGAAACGAAAAGGGAGAGATAACAACAGAAACTGAGGAAATTCAAAAAATCATCAGATCCTACTACAAAAACCTGTATGCAACACAACTAGAAAATCTTGAGGAAATGGACAATTTCCTTGACAGATACCAAGTACCAAAATTAAATCAGGATCAAATAGACCATCTAAACCGTCCTATAACCCCTGAAGAAATAGAAGTTGTCATTGGAAGTCTTCCAACCAAAAAAAGCACAGGTCCAGATGGTTTTAGTGCAGAATTCTATCAGACCTTCAAAGAAGACCTAACACCAATACTCTTCAAACTGTTCCACAAAATAGAAACTGAAGGAACACTACCCAACTCGTTCTATGAAGCCACAATTACACTAATACCAAAATCACACAAAGATCCGACAAAGAAAGAGAATCTCAGGCCAATCTCTCTTATGAATATCGATGCAAAAATACTCAATAAAATTCTTGCCAACTGAATCCAAGAACACATCAAAACGATCATTCACTATGGTCAAGTAGGCTTCATCCCAGGGATGCAGGGATGGTTCAATATAAGGAAATCCATCAATGTAATCCACTATATAAACAATCTCAAAGAAAAAAACCACATGGTCATCTCATTAGATGCTGAGAAAGCATTTGACAAAATTCAGCATCCTTTCATGCTAAAGGTCTTGAAAAGATCAGGAATTCAAGGCCCATATCTAAACATAGTAAAAGCAATTTACAGCAAACCGGTAGCCAGCATCAATCTAAATGGAGAGAAACTTGAAACAATCCCACTAAAATCAGGGACTAGACAAGGCTGCCCTCTCTCTCCATATCTTTTCAATATAGTACTTGAAGTTCTAGCTAGAGCAATTAGACAACAAAAAGAGGTCAAAGGGATACAAATTGGAAGGAAGAAGTCAAACTATCACTATTTGCAGACGATATGATAGTATACTTAAGCGACACAAAGAACTCCACCAGAGAACTCCTACAGCTGATAAACGACTTCAGCAAAGTGGCTGGATATAAAATCAACTCAAGCAAGTCAGAAGCCTTCCTATACTCAAAGGATAAGCAGTCTGAGAAAGAAGTAAGAGAAATAATACCCTTCACGATAGCCACAAACCATATTAAGTATCTTGGCGTGACTCTAACCAAACAAGTGAAAGATCTGTATGACAAGAACTTCAAGTCTCTGAAGAAAGAAATTGAAGAAGACCTCAGAAGATGGAAAAATCTGCTATGCTCATGGATTGGCAGGATTAATATAGTAAAAATGAGCATCTTACCAAAAGTAATATACAGATTCAATGCAATCCCCATCAAAATCCCAACTCTATTCTTCATAGAGTTAGAAAGAGCAATTCAAAAATTCATCTGGAATAACAGAAAACCCAGAATAGCTAAAACTATTCTCAAGAGTAAAAGAACCTCTGGGGGAATCAGTATCCCGGACCTCAAGCTGTACTACAGAGCAATAGTGTTAAAAACCGCATGGTATTGGTACAGTGACAGGCATGTAGATCAATGGAACAGAATTGAAGACCCAGAAATGAATCCACACTCCTATGGTCACTTGATCTTTGACAAAGGAGCTAAAACCATCCAGTGGAAAAAAGATAGCCTTTTCAACAAATGGTGCTGGCTCAACTGGAGGTCAACATGCAGAAGAATGCAAATTGACCCATTCTTATCTCCTTGCACTAAGCTCAATTCCAAGTGGATCAAGGATCTCCTCATAAAACCAGACACACTGAAACTAAAGGAAGGGAAACTAGGGAAGAACCTTGAACATATGGGCACAGGGGAGAATTTCCTGAACAGAAATCCAATATCTTATGCTCTAAGATCAAGAATAGACAAATGGGACCTCATTAAATTACCAAGTTTTGCAAGGCAAAAGACACTGTCAAAAAGACAAAGCGGCAACCAACTAACTGGGAAATGATCTTTACCAACCTTACATCCGACAGAGGGCTAATATCCAATATATACAAAGAACTCAAGAAGTTAAACTCCAGAGAGGCAAGTAACCCTATTAAAAAATGGGGTACAGAGCTAAACAAAGAGTTCTCACCTGAAGAATATCTAATGGCTGAGAAGCACCTAAAGAGATATTCATCATCCTTAGTCATTAGGGAAATGCAAATCAAAACAACCCTGAGATTCCATCTCACACCAGTCAGGATGGCTAAGATCAAAAACACAGGAGACAGCAGTTGTTGGCGAGGATGTGGAGAAAGAGGAAGACTCCTCCACTGCTGGTGGGATTGCAAGCTTGTACAACCACTCTTTAAAGCAGTCTGGCGGTTCTTCAGAAAACTGGGCATGACACTCCCGGAGGATCCGGCTATACCACTCCTGGGCATATACCCAGAGGCTTTACCTGCATGCAATAAGGACACATGCTCCACTATGTTCATAGCAGCCTTATTTATAATAGCCAGAAGCTGGAAAGAACCCAGATGTCCCTCAACGGAGGAATGGATTCAGAAGATGTGGTATATCTATCCAATGGAATACTACTCTGCAATTAAAAGCAATGAATTCACGAAATTCCTAGACAAATGGTCAGAACTTGAAAATATCATCCTTAGTGAGGTAACCCAATCACAAAAGAACACACATGGTATGCAGTCACTGATAAGGGGATATTAACCCAGAATCTCGGAATACCCTAGACACAATTCGCATATCAATAGATTTCTAAGAAGATGGAAGGAGAGACCCCTGGTCCTGGAAAGACTGGATGTAGGGGAACGCCAGGACAGAGAAACGAGAGGGGGTTGAATGGAGAAAAGACGGAGGGAAGGGGGCTTATGGGACTTTCGGGGAGGGAGGAAACGGGAAAGGGGAAATGATTTGGAATGTTAATTAAAATAAAATAAAATAAAATAAAATGAAAAAAAACAAGATAGCTATTGTTGATATCAGCAATGGAAACATTGTTAGAATATTCTGAATTAAAATCCCATTTCAAAATGTGGGCCAAGAAGATGTTCTTCTCTAATTCAGAAATATATTAAGGAGGAAATGAAGAAAGGAGTTACAATAAAGCAAAAACTCATATGTTGATTCTCTTCACCCCCTTGAAATGTCCTTAAGGCTTATAGCAAAGAAAAGAACTGATCACACCTCAATCGTTATGTGTGTTGTAGTCGAAAAAAAAATACGTAAATAAGTAAAAAGTGTTTTCAATAAGGAAAGCATCATCATAGGAGGGAGAGAGTTAGGGAGGAAAAGAGAGAGAAAGGGGGCAGCTATGGTAAATAAGATGTTCTCTATTTACTATGTCTGTAGCATGTTTTTGAGTCCAACTCTATAACCACTTCATGTTAAGTCTTCTCCTGAAAAAAGTTTAATTTATGATGATGCTTAATGAGCCTTGGAATACTTGAAAATGGCAGTCCTCCTACATGGCCTCAAAGCTTAGTAGCACACATCTACTAGCTAACAGGATGCTTACTTTTCAACCCGTCTCTTTATAGCAAACACTGTGGCTGGAGTCACTAGGTGCTCTGCAGCAGGGTCTGAAGTTCTCAAGGCATCAGCCATCTCCAACTCTCACAGTTCTCTCCTAATCCCATGTAAGTTGTTTTCCTTGTTCCCAAAATACCAGACAGGAAACAACTTAGGAGGAGAAGGATTTATTTCAGTTTAGAGTTCCGGGAGTTACAAGTCCTCATGGTGAGAAGCTACAGTGGCAGAAGCTTCAGGGACTGACACAGTCAGTGCTGGAAGTCAGGAAGCAGAGAGCCATACATGCTGGGGCTTAACTTACCTTCTTGTCTTTGTTCTGCCTTACTCTTAGGGCAGTCCATACTCCCTCAGGTAACTTAAATCCTTCATAGGCATGCCTAAAGTTTTGTCTCAGTGGCAAAGTAGAGTTTATCAAGTTGACAAGCCATCATGCACATAAAACTTATCAACTTGACAAATAAAATATCACTTTTAAGCTGTAATCTTTCATCTCTTATCTCCAAAGGCTCATATCCATCTCTTAATACAAAAGGCACTCAGTCAAACTTCAGAAGTTTTCATAGTCTATAATGGCATCAACGCCATTTAAAACTCAAAAGTCTCTTTTGAGACTCAGAGAAAAATGTTTGACTGAGAACCTTTATAAAATTAAAATACCATTTACATGCTTTTTAGATATGCAATGGCACAGAATAGCTATCCTCATTCCAAAGGGAAAGAATGAGGCCTTAGTAAGAAATGGGCAGACCAAATCAAGAACAAAATCCAACAGGGAAAACTAAAGAAAAAATCCCATAGTTCCATGTCTCATATATAGGGTTCATGATAGATTCATCTGGGCTTCAATGGGCATGAATAGTCTAATGCTTTCAGCTATGGATTAGATGTAGATGATTCTCTCTTGGCTACCACAAGTAGAATCTCCCTTGGGCTACCTCTACTCAAAGCTGACAGTTTTCCTCAGTGAATGGTTCTAAAATACACTCTTATTCAAGCTTTCAAGACACTAGCAAGATCCAGCCAACTCTTGGTCAGAATGTGACACAAATGGCCCTTAGCTTAGTTTTTGAATCGTTATGGGCTTGGCATTTATGTTTGTGTTAATATTTTTAATTTTTCAAGCTCCCAGCAGAATTGTCCATGGAACTATGCTGAAAGTATCACAGAGTGTTTCTAGTCCAAAGTTACAGACTCTTCCACATCCTTCTCAAAACTCTGTCCCTATAATATTCAAGCCCAGTTTGTCACAGCAACAGCCTCATGTGGTACAGATTTCTGCATTAATTATTTTATGCATTGTGACCAAAAACAAAAGAAAAAACAAAACAAACAAACAAAAAACAAGATAAGCAACAAAAAACACAAGGAATAACTTAGAAAATTTTCTGTCTTAATACTTGGTTTATTGTTGTGACCAAAAATCTGAGAAGGTGTAACTTAGAGACCTAAGGGGTTATTTCAATGTATTGTTTTAGAGCATCCAGCTTATCATGGTTAGATCATGTTAGCAGGAGCTTAGGTGATGGATTTGTCTTCAGTCTAGCAGTTAGAATGAATCTTCCCTCACAGATAAACATAATCTAGAAATCCCTGACAGACATACAGACATGTTTGTGTTCATGGTGATTCTAGATCAGTTAAGAGCCAATGCAAATTGTTAAAAAGCTTCTCCAGAGAGCTTTGTTTACTTGTTCAACACCAAAGTAAACTAGAAAGGGAAATAAAGAGAAGCAACGTCCCCTCCCTCCTCTGCCCCCTGTCCCGTTCATTCCAATGTAGTAGACCTGTGCCAGGTTTGCCATGGGGGAAGGCCCCATTTCCAGGTACTTTCTAGAGATCCAGTAGCTGTGGGGAATTTGGTCTGTGCCAGATCTGCAAGGGGGAGGGCCACATTTCCTGAGATTCAGCAGTACTGAGGCATTTGATCCAGCAGCAGCTGGGCATTTGAGAACCAACAGCTTGCAGGACAATCAACCCTTGCCAAGTCTGCCACACGGAAGACACCATCTCCTGATACTTCCTGGAAAACCAGCTGTATGCAGGGTATGTGAGAGGAAGGGAATCCCAGGAGTATAGATATGCAGGCCTGCAGGACAGAGAAGTCACAGTCAGAGACAGTAAGACCAGCTAACACTGGAGATAACTAGATGGGCAAAGGCAAACACAAGATCATTACCAACAGAAACCAAGGCAACATGGCATCATCAGAACCCAGTTCTCACACAACAGCAAATCCAGGATACTCCATCACATTGGAAAAGCAAGAGCTGGATTTAAAATCACATACCATGATGCTGTTAGAGGAATTCAAGAAGGACATAAATAACTCCCTTAAAGAAATAAATGAGAACATGGGTCAATGGGTAGAAGCCCATAAAGAGGAATCACAAACATCCCTTAAAGAAATACAGGAGAATATGGGTCAACAGGTAGAAGCCCTTAAAGAGGAGACACAAAAATCCATTAAAGAAATAAGGGAGAACATGGGTCAACAGGAAGAAACCCTTAAAGAGGCAACAAAAACATCCCATAGGGAATTATGGGAGAACATGGGTCAACATGCAGAAGCCCTTAAAGAGGAATCACAAAAATCTCTAAAAGAAACAGAGGACTACATGGTCAACAGGTAGAAGCCCTTAAAGAGGAAACACAAAAATCCCTTAAAGAAATTCAGGGAAACACAAACAAAGAAATGAAGGAACTGAACAAAACTATCCAAGATCTAAAAATGGAAGTAGAAGCTATAAACAAATAGCAAAGTGAGACGTCTCTGGAGATAGAAAACATTGATTAGAATTCAGGAGTCATAGATGCAAGCATCAACAATAGAATACAAGAGATAGAAGAAAGAATATCAGATGCTGAAGATTCCATAGAAAACATTGACTCAACAGTCAAAGAAAATGCAAAATGCAAAAAGCTTGTAACCCAAAATACCAAAATGATAAAAGAAAACTTCCTTAACCTAAAGAAAGAGATGCCTTATACCACTCCTGGGCATATACCCAGAGACTTTACCTGCATGCAATAAGGACACATGCTCCACTATGTTCATAGCAGCCTTATTTATAATAGCCAGAAGCTGGAAAGAACCCAGATGTCCCTCAACGGAGGAATGGATTCAGAAGATGTGGTATATCTACACAACGGAATACTACTCTGCAATTAAAAACAATGAATTCACGAAATTCCTAGGCAAATGGTCAGATCTTGAAAATATCATCCTTAGTGAGGTAACCCAATCACAAAAGAACACACATGGTATGCAGTCACTGATAAGGGGATATTGACCCAGAATCTCGGAATACCCTAGACACAATCCGCATATCAATAGATTTCTAAAAAGATGGAAGGAGAGACCCCTGGTCCTGGAAAGATTGGATGTAGGGGAACGCCAGGACAGAGTAACGAGAGGGGGTTGAATGGAGAAAAGAGGGAGGGAAGGGGGCTTATGGGACTTTCGGGGAGGGAGGAAACGGGAAAGGGGAAGTGATTTGGAATGTAAATTAAAAAAATAAAAAAAATAAAAAAGAAAGAGATGCCCATGAACATACAAGAAGCCTACAGAACTCCAAACAGACTGGACCAGAGCAGAAATTCCTCCTGTCACATAATAATCAAAACACCAAATGCATTAAGCAAAGAAAGAATATTAAAAGCAGTAAGGGAAAAAGGTCAAGTAACCTATAAAGGCAGGCCTATCAGAATTACCCCAGACTTCTCACCAGTAATTATGAAAACTAGAAGATCCTGGGCAAATGTCATACAGACCCTAAGAGAACATAAATGTTAGCCCAGACTGCTATACCCAGCAAAACTTTCAATTATCATAGATGGAGAAAACAAGACATTCCATGACAAAAGCAAATTTACAAAATATCTTTCCAAAAATCCAGCTTTACAAAGGATAATGACTGGAAAATATCAACACAAGGCAGGAAATCACACCGTAGAAAAAGCAATAAAGTAATCTTTCAACAAAGCCAATAGAAGATAGCTACACAAACAGAATTTCACCTTTAACAAAGAAGATAACAGTAAGCAACAATCACTTTTCCTTAATGTCTCTTAACATCAATGATCTCAATTCCCCAATAAAAAGACATAGACTAACAGAGTGGACACGTAAGCAGGACCCGACATTTTGCTGCATACAAGAAACCCACCTAAGTAACAAAGGCAATCACTACTTCAGAGTCAAAGGTTGGAAAACAAATGGTTCCAAGAAACAAGCTGGAGTGACCGTTCTTATATCAGATAAAATTGACTTTTAACCAAAAGTTGTCAAAAAAGATAAGGAGGGTCATTTCATTCTGGTCAAAGGAAAAGTCTACCAAGATGAACTCTCAATTCTGAACGTCTATGCTCCCAATGCAAGGGCACCACATTCATAAAAGAAACTTTACTAAAGCTCAAAGCACACATTGCACTGTACACAATTATAGTGGGAGACTTCAACACCCCACTCTCAATAATGGACAAATCATGGAAACAGAAACTAAACAGAGACACAGTGAAACTAACTGAAGTTATGGACCAAACGGATCTAACAGATATTTATAGAGCATTGCACCCTAAAGCAAAAGTATATACCTTCTTCTCAGCACCTCATGGTACCTTCTCCATATTGACCAAAACAGACCACAACAGATACAGAAATATTGAAATTATTCCATGCACCTTATCAGATCACCATGGCCTAAGGCTAGTCTTAAGAGCAAACAAAAACAATGGAAAACACAAATACACATGGACTTTGAACAATGCCTTTCTCAATGATAGCTTGGTAAAGGAAGAAATAAAGAAAGAAATTAAAAACTTTTTAAAATTCAATGAAAATGAAGACACATCATACCAAAACTTATGGGACACAATGAAAGCAGTGCTAAGAGGAAAAATCATAGTTCTGATTGACTCTGAAAAGAAAATGGAGAGAGCTTACACTAACAGCTTGACAGAGCGCTTGAAAGCTCTAGAACAAAAAGAAGCAAATACATCCAAGAGGAGTAGGCAGCAGGAAATAATCAAACTCAAGGCCAAAATTAACCAAATAGAAACAAAAAGAACTGTACAAAGAATCAATAAAACCAGGATCTGGTTTTTTGAGAAAATCAACAAGATAGATAAACCCTTAGCCAGACTAACCAGAGGGCAAAGGAGCACTACCCAAATTAATAAAATCATTAATGAAAAGGGAGACATAACAACAGAAACTGTAGAAATTCAGAAAATCATCAGATCCTACTACAACAACTAATACTCAACAAATTTTGAAAATCAGGACAATATGGACAACTTTCTTGATACATACCATGTGCAACATTAAAACAGGATCAGATAAACCATCTAAATAGTCCCATAAGTCCCGAGGAAATAGAAGCAGTTGTTAGTCTCCCATCAAAAAAGAGCCCAGGGCCAGATGGATTTAGTGGGGAATTCTATCAGATTTTCAAAGAAGAGCTAATACCAATACTCTTCAAACTATTCCACAAAATAGAAACTCAAGGAACACTACCCAACTCATTCTATGAAGCCATCATAATGCTTATACCTAAGCCAAACAAAGACCAAACAAGGAAGGAGAACTTCAGACCAATCTCCCTCATGAACATGGATGCAAAAATACTCAACAAAAATCTGGCCAACAGAATTCAAGAATGCAGCAAAACTATAATTTGCCATGATCAGGTAGGCTTCATCCCAGGGATGCAGGGATGGTTCAATATATGGAAATCCATCAACATAATTCACTACATAAACAAACTCAAGGAAAAAAACCACATGGTCATTTCATTAGATGCTGAAAAAGCTTTTGACAAAATCTAGCATCCCTTTACAATAAAAGTCTTGGAGAGAGCAGGAATCCAAGGCCCATACCTAAACATAGTGAAAGCTATATACTGCAGACCAGTATCCAACATCAAATTAAACAGAGAGAAACTCGAAGCAATCAGGAACCAGACAAGGCTGCCCACTCTCTCCCTATCTATTCAATATAGTACTTCAAGTCCTAGCCAGAGCAATCAGACAACAAAAGGAGGTCAAAGGTATAAAAATTAGAAAAGAAGAAGTCAAAATATCATTATATGCAGATAAATTTAGTCTGCCTCATTTATTGTCTCTACTCTCCCAGGTCCTGCTGCCTCTAGAATGGTAAACACTTGGCTACAGAGAATATCTTACTCCTGCTTTCTGATCTGATTTACAAGGCCTGTTTCAGGAACTTCATCTAGAATAACAAGAAACCCAAGTATTCTCCACAACAAAAGATCTCCTTGAGGAATCACCATCCCTGACCTCAAGCTCTACTACAGAGCAATAGTGATAAAAACTGTTTGGTATTGCTATGGAGAGGCAGGAAGAACAGTGGAATAGAATTGAAGATCCAGAAAAGAACCACACAAATACAGTCACTTGATATTTGACAAAGGAGCTAAAACCATCCAGTGGAAAAAAGACAGCATTTTTAACAAATGGTGCTAGATCAACTGGCGGTCAGTATGCAGTAAAATGCAAATTGACCCATTCTTATCTCCTTGTATAAAGTTCAAGTCTAAGTGAATCAAGAACCTACACATAAAACCAGACACACAGCTTATAGAGGAGATATTGGGGAGGAATCCTGAACACATGGGCACAGGGGAAAAGTTCCTGAACAGAACACCAATGGCTTATGCCCTAAGAACAAGAATCAACAAATGGGACCTCATGAAACTGCTAAGCTTCTGTAAGGCAAAGGACAGGGTCAGTAAGACAAAATGGCAACCAACAAATTGAGAAAAGATCTTTAACAATCCTATATCTAATAGAGGGCTAATATCCAAGGTATACAAAGAACTCAAAAAGTTAGGCTCAAGAGAGTTAAAAACCCTATTAAAAAATGGGATACAGAGCTAAACAGGGAATTCTCAACGGAGGAAACTTGAATGGCTCTAAAGCACCTAAAGAAATGTTCAGCATCCTTAGTAATCAGGGAAATGTAAATCAAAACAACACTGAGATTCCACCTCACACTGGTCAAAATGGCTAAGATAAAAAACTCAGGGGATAGCAGATGTTGGAGAGGATGTGGGGAACGAGGAACCCTTCTCCATTGTTATTGAGATTGAAAGCTGGTAAAACCACTCTGTAAATCAGTTTCGCGGTTCCTCAGAAAATTAGATATAGTACTACCTGAGGACCCAGCTATACCACTCCTGGGCATATACCCAGAAGATGCTCCTACATGTAATAAGGACACATGCTCCACTATGTTCATAGCTGCCTTATTCATAAGAGTCAGAAGCTGGAAAGAACCCAGATGTCCTTCAACTGAGGAATGGATATAGAAACTGTGGTATATATACACAATGGAGTACTATTCAGCTATTAAAAACAATGAATTCATGAAATTCTTAGGCAAATGGATGGAACTAGAAAGTGTCATCCTGAGCGAGGTAACCCAACCACAAAAGAATGCACATGGTATGTACTCACTGATAAGTGGATGTTAGCCCAAAAGCGCAAAATAAACAAGTTACATTTCACAGACCACAGGAAGCTCAAGAAGAAAGAGGACTGAAGTGGGGGTGCTTGGGTTCCTCTGAGAAAGGGAACAATATACTTACAGGAGCAATAATGGAGGCAAAGTGTGGAACAGGGTCTGAAGTTAAGGCCACCCAGATACTTCTCTACCTGGGGATTCACCCTATAAACAGTCACCAAAGCCCAACACTACTATGACTGACAAGAAGCGCACATCAAAAGGAGCATGCCATGGTTGTCTTTGGAGGAGCCCTGCCAGAGCCTTGCACATACAGAGGCAGATGCTTGCAGTCAACCATTGGTCTTGGAGTGGGGTCCCCAATGGACGAGTTAGAGGGTGTTACAGAGGAGCTGAAGGGGTTTACAGTCCCATGGGAAGAACATCGGTGTTGGCCACCCAGACGCCCCAGGACTCCCAAGGACTAAACCATCAACCAAGGGGTACACATGGTTCCAGCCAAAAATGTGGCAGAGGAATGCCTTGTTGGGCATCAATGGGAGGAGTGGTCCTTGGTCAGTTGACGGCTCAATAGATGCCCCAACAAAGGGAAATTGGGGGCAGGGGGGACGGTGGGAGTGGGTTGGGTGGAGGGGCACATACTTGGAGGCAGGGAGTGGGAGGAGGGGTTGGGGGTTATTGGGGAGGGGGGAACCGGGAAAGGTTTTACCACTTGAAATGTAAATGAAGATTATATTTAATAAAAAAAAAGAGAAGCAACATGCTACTTATGTTTAAGTGGAGTAGTTTGGAATACCGACTTAACTCTCCTTCTAACATTATTCTTAGTTGATTATTCCAAGGCTAGGCCAGTGGAGGAGTCACAAAACAAATGTTTGATGTAGAGTTTTAAAAGTTCAGCAAAATTCAGACCAAGCAACTGGAAAATTATATTGCCAAATAGCTACTCAAAAACGAACATCTGGGTGAACATTGAATCATCCAAATGTTTTCAAATGGCCAGACGTGATTACCAATACAACTGACTAAAGGCTTTGTAAATTTGCAGATGTTTTAAATATTATATGTGCTTTTAAATTCACTTATGGGTGAATTATCTCCTTCTCTTTTTCCACCTGTAGTGTTCTGCCATTTTGATAAAATCTTAAGGATGATGAGGTCTATGAGAATTTCCCCTCCATCAGATAAGAGACGTGAATTTTGCATCTGGTAATTCACATAGTCAGAATAATGCCTTACTATCGGAAGATGGATTTGAACAACCACAGAATTTCATTTTTAAATTATTAATGTTGGTTCACAGGCTGATCATCATGAGGACTGAGTTTCATTCTCCAAAAACATTGTTTCAAAATATCTCTTCCTTACCTTGGAAATAGTTCCATTTCATCTTTTATTAATTATAGAGTTAGTCCTGCATCTTAATAATACAATAAATAGTAAAACAGAATGGAAGAATGGAAGAAAGCTAAATAATGCATCTGCTTAAGTCTTGCCTACTTCAGGAGAACATTAGCTGCCATCTGTCATTATGCTCTCTAGGGGTTTTCTTGGTCTCTGACATCAATTAATGAATGAATAGTTTCACTGGTTACTGAGTGCCAATGAATGAAAATTGTATAAGTTGATATTGTTGTACAAAAGAAGAATAATCGGGTGCTTTGGAATTTGAAATCTTTTATACATCATCATGTAAGTCCATTGCACCATAACAAGATTGATAATGCAATGGCCATTTCATAGACAAATTCACTTTAGCTCAGAAAGGTGAAATAGCTCAAGGTGATAAGCATCTAGTGCAGACCTCATCCAACTACAATTTTCACTAGGTCAAGATTACCAATATTTTGTCCTGGAAAAATGCTGTATCTTGAGATGTTAGACACTTCATGAAAAGTATACTCTTGATAAAACATTCCATTACATTAGTTTGAGTTTTCCTTAATGAAATTTAACACTTATTTAGTAATACACTTTTGTCAAGCACTTACTCCTGTGTCCGTGGTAAAACTAGTGATGGCTTCTTCACTTAACTGTTTGCTTGACAGTACAAATGATTTTAATTTCATGTAATCACACTTGTCAATTCTTTCTTGATCTATTAGACCTATTTTTAGAAAGTACTTGCCTATTCTTAAATTCTGAAGTGTTTTGCTGTAACAATTTAGAATTTTAGATCTTGTACTAAGGAATAATTTCTAGAATAGGCAAACCCCAGTTTCAAACAATCAATCAATAAATGAGTTAATGGAAGGAACAGACAATTCTCAAAACCAAAGCCAAAAAAAGTACATATGGTTAATAAACATGTGGAAAAATGTTCAATAATCTTTACCAATTTAGGAGATACAAATTAAAACTGCTTTGAGTTTCCATTTCAATACAGTCAGAATAGCTATCTTTGTGAAAATGACCGATATCAAATGCTTGGGAGGGTGTAAGGAAAAGAGAATAAATATACACTACTGATGAAATTATGAATTACTCTAGTCACTATAGAAATCAATATGGAGTTTCTTCAAAATAGTAAAAATAAAACTACCATGTGACCCAGCCCTATCCTTTCAAGATCCATACCCAGGGGACTTAAATCAACACACCCCTAGAGACTATATGCATCCATGTTACTGCAGCATTATAACCAATAGCCACACTATGGAATCACCAAATGTGTCTTTAAACAGATAAGTGCGTAAGAAAATGTGGTATGTATACATGCAATGGTGTTTTATTTAGGCATCAAAAGCAATTAAACAATAATGGCTCCTGGGAAACAGCTGCAACTAGAGATGGCATTTTGCAAAATAAGCTGACAGTAGAACAAATATCACATTTTCTTCTCACTTGATGATTCTATGTTTTCTATAGTTGCATAAAACCATAACAGGGGTGGCTGGGGAAAGAATGGGGTCTGTCAGGAGGGGAGAATGTAGTGAAGCAAAAAGAGAAGGGTATAGAGGGGACAATATGGTCAAAGTATATGGTATACTTGAAAGAAATTCTCATGAAAACCAGAACCATGTACAATGACTATATACTGATTATGTTTTATTTTTTAAAAATGACTTTCCAGTAGTTTTAGCATTCTTTGAGATATTTGGAGGTGGCATGTTAGTTTTTACAAGCCTGCTCAATAGAACTTACAGTTTGCACCATCAGCAATTTCTCCACTTTCCATTAGAAATGTCTTAGGGACCTTCTTTGCTAACAGCTAAGAGTAGACACTCACATAGTACTTATTTGGTGACATCTTTATACCTATCATAACAACCAATCACAATATTCCCCTTATAAACTGAGATTAAAGTTGGTACATTGTCTTATTAGGAGGATGGCATATGACCAAGAGAAACTGATAACAGCAGAAAGGAATGTGACGAGCTAACTTCTTCAGCATAGCTGATCATACCAAGGTTTATGTGCTTGACTTAAAAAGAGCTCTAACTTTCTACATATCCATTTGGTCATCTGAAGAGAGGGAATCATAACAGCATCTAACCTAAAGAGTACTTGAGGAATACCAAATGGCAAATGATACCATGCACATGGAAAATTAGCACAGGGTCTGGAGTAAAGTAGCTTAATGACAAATAGTCAACTACTGTTTGTGCATAGGGTCTATACTTGGAGAACTATTTAAGAGTGATGCTGGACCCCAGGAACAAAGGTAAGGTTTCTAATAAAAAAACAAACAAAAACTACTTCAGGTCTTCTAGCTGTTTCACACAGAGGGAAAACTTGGGCTTCCGGTGAAAATGTGGGCTTTCTTGCTATTTCTTCAGGATCTTCATTTCTACTCTGACCTTCTCCAAGAAAGCAAGAGGAAATAGGAGACTTTCCTAATTGTAGTCATTCAATTTACCAAAAGAATCCCAGACCAACTGAAACAAATTGAGGGCAGCCAACTGCAAGATTGCTAGCAAATTGCAATCACTACACCGGCCATATAAAATTCCCCCAAATTATGGAAAAGTACAGACATAAAAGATTCTCTCATTTGATGCTCGAGTTCTTGGCCTGGGACAGTAAGAAAAAATGTTCCCAAGGACTGCAGAGCTCTTTCCCATTGTTCAACTCAGCATTCCACACAGGACTTAATGACAGAAGGCGTTGCAGTTGTAATTATTCTCCTCTGGGTCCCACCCAGCCACCCTCCAACAGACTCTCTGCAGCTCTGCCCAATCCCGGTAGAAGGGAAAAGGCACAAAAGGGATGTTTGCGACCAGACGGTCTCCAATTAGTCAAAATGAGAACAATGACTGGCTGGCCAGCCTGGAAAAACATCCTGAATGTTTGGGTGGGTGAGGAAAGTATTACAAATGGCATTCTTCAAGGATGTATAATGTCTGTGACCCATGCCCCCCCAGTGGTCAGAGCCTCAGTATTCAAAGACACCTGGGACAGGAGGCCTAGAAAAGGTCAGATGTGGTAGCCCAAACATTTCTTCCGTTAGTGAGTGAGACAAAAGCCTCACCTCTAGTCTTAGGATGCAAAGGGCAAATGAAGGTTTTGGAGTTGAGCCACATCTCTAGAATGTAGTCAGTAGGCCCAGATTAGAGTGGGAACCTAAGATCTGAAATTTTACTTGAAAGAAAGAAAGAAAGAAGGAAAGAAAGAAAGAAAGAAAGAAAGAAAGAAAGAAAGAAAGAAAGAAAGAAAGAAAGAAAGAAAGAAAGAAAGGAAGGAAGGAAGGAAGGAAGGAAGGAAGGAAGGAAGGAAGGAAGGAAGGCAGGCAGGCAGGCAGAGAAAGAAAGAAAGAAAGAAAGAAAGAAAGAAAGAAAGAAAGAAAGAAAGAAAGAAAGGAAGGAAGGAAGGAAGGAAGGAAGGAAGGAAGGAAGGAAGGAAGAAAGGAAGGATCTTAGGTGTTGTAGGGAAGAAAAATTATTGTAGATAAAAGGGGGAAGAGCACAGCCAGAAGCAGAAATGCCTGGGAAAGTCCCAAGTTGACATGATCCTGAACCATCTGAGAAGAGGGGGAGGGGAAGGGAGAGAGGGAAATGAGGTACAGCAATCTAGAGGGCAAAGGGTGAAAAATGGGGAGGTAACCAAAATGGCCAGATTACATAGGGAAGAGCCTCTGGGAGTTCAGCAGTCCTGACCCTAGGTTGGAGAGTTTAGGGTAGAAGAGCAGGGTATGCCAGCCATACCCTGTAACAGGTCTGACCATGTAGGATGCTGGGAGCCTGGCAGCCAAGTCCACTTTGATATGTAAAATAGGCCCCTTAGCATTTGTGCTGGGGCTTAAGACCTCATACTCTCTTTTCTTTCCCTAAAATAATTCTTTTCCATTTGCTCAGTACACTAATGTTTGAAAAGAAGAGACTATACTGGATAGCTGCTGGAGATGGTTTTCTAAGCAACCCGAGGCCCAGAGGTTGTCCATCCTACTCCTGTTCAGCAAAATTGTGCTAAGATAATAATAATTAACGATACCAGGACTCAGTAAGGAATAATAAGCAGACATTTATTCTATAACAATAATGAGTAAAAGGCAAATGCTGGGCTTAAGTTGTAGAACCTACTCTCGAAAAGCGAGAGAGCATAATTTCTTAAGGACATGTTCTTCCTAATACCTATGAGAAAAACAAGGTTTCGTGTTGAGTAACAGGATGGTTTGTGTAGATAAGCTTGCAAACTCTAGTCAAGACACATTGGTGCTGTGGCCCATATGACTCTCCTAGAATTTTAGTGAGGGGGTCAGATCACTCTTAAGGGTAGGATCTTAAATATTGCACAAGTTAACCCATAAAACCAATTTCAAAAGAGAAGAGACAGGGATTTCAGAGCCACAGTTAGACAAGTTTCTAAACCCCTCTGTACATATTAGGATTAGGGATATATATTTTATATGTATAATATATATATATATGTATAATGCATATGCATATATACACATACACATACACTTACACGTACACATGTACACACACATACACATGCACATATACATATATATAACATGGATGTGATGTATGTGAATATGTTTACAGCCTTTGTGGCTGATTTGTCTGTGGAAACCTATAGTTGAAAACTTTGGATGTTTCAGTGACCTCAACTTTCTTATCCTTTTTTCCAGGAGACCTCAAGTTCCAGTGACTACAACCCAGCTTGGTAGGGAAAGGCTGTGATGAACAAGCCCTTTAATCTGTAAGTTCATTCCTGACCAGCTGTATAACATTTTAAACAAGTTTGTGCCTTTTCCAGTATAGGCTGCTAAACTACTATTGGGCAGTGAAGCATTTCTGCTCCTGGGTATGGCTTACCAATTACCAGGAAAGCACCACAGTGCCCAGATCTAGGACTTGGAGGTCACTGCTGTGCCTTCCCTCTACAGTGGTGTCACAAAGACCCAGGCATCCTTCGATGCAGCTTATGTAAAAACAGAAAAATAAAAAATGGAAAAAAAGCAAAGGGCAGAGGGGGAAATACAGGAAAAGAAATTGAGAAAGAAGAGTCCCCAAGACACCCCAGCCAAATACATTTAATAATTTTCACATCTGGTACGGAAATGGCCAGGAAGGAACCCCTACATAGGTGGTGGGTCCTGAGGGAGTTTCAAGCTGATGAAGCTATCATTCACATGCCGTAGCATTAGCCCTCCTCGTGTGGTCACCATTCACACAAGCTGTTCCTTGAATCAGCAAAGCGTCCCTTCTCCACAAATGTACCTTTAAATTCCTAGATCATCAGCAACTTCAGTGTCGCAGCCTCCAGGAGAGCAGGGGGCTTCAGTCAAAAGGCTGCTCAGGGACAGCCACAACTTAGAAGCAAAAAGTCAGAGGAAGTGGATACTTAACCCCCCCCCCCACATACCCAGTACATCACCCCTTCCTTCTGGTCCTGAGGAGGCTCCCAAAGAGAGTGAGGTGCGGCCAAGTAGTTTCCAGCCTGAGTGCTAGGACTCCCGGCAGATGCGTTGAGATAGGAAAGAAGCTGATAGAGCTTGGAAGGAAGCCCCAAACAATTACCACCCTTGCTAGATAGCCTTCGCCTCTCTTACCCCAGCTTCTGGTCCTATCAAATCAAATGGATGCTATTTCTAACACTCTAGTGGCACAGAAGAGTTGATGAAATCCAAGTTAAAATTCACCATGAATGATGATTTGGGCAGTAGACTCACAATATATACAAAGGACCAAGAAGACTCAGAATAAAGTAAAAGTTTAATGGCAGTTTCTAAAAATAGAACCGTTAACTATGTCTTACCATTTTACCCATATTCGAGGAATCAGCTACTTTTGGTCTTTAGGAATAGCAGCCCAAACGATTGGTTGGTTTTTGGTATCAACTCCCATCTATGCATTTCATGGCAAGAATACATAGAGATAATAAACAATTTATTAAGAAATATTTTGACAGTGTGTATCTCCTGTAAAATGTGATTCATGCAGGACTATAGGAAATCTTGCCAGGTTATCTACTGAGACAAGCTGTCTCACCTTAGGCAGGCAACTACAGAAAAGAGGAACCATGGGTGAAAACACAGGCTACATGCTGAAGTCGTTTCCACCCCTGTAAAAGGTGGCAACCATGTTTCCTTTTTTCTGTTTCCCTGGAGTCTCAACCACCCAAGCAAGAGAGAGTATTCCTTTTCCCTGAGTGCATCAATATAGTCCCATCTATCAAAGGTTTGATATCTCTATTTTTCTATTTTCCATCTCTTTAAGCTGCTTCAGAAATTTAACAAGTATGCATATAACCGAAGGCATATACCTATAGTGTTTATGAAGAATAATTAAACAAATTAAATTAAAATAAAATTTTTAATAAATATCAGCATTATCTTCATAGCCTTCTATAAGTCCTTCCACAATTAAAATCTATCTGCTGTGACACACTGTCTGCATCACATTCTTGCTTTTACTTATAATCTCACCACAAATAATTCAATCATTATACCTTTCTTTACTGTGGTATGAAGTTGTGGTGGTTTGAATATGCTTAGCCCAGGGAGTACCACTATTTGGAGGTGTGGACTTGTTGGAGTAGGTATGGCCTTGTTAGAGGAAGTGTGTCACTGTGGGCATGGGCTTTAAGACCTTCTTTCTAACCATGTGGGAGCCAGGATTCTCCTAGTCATCTTCAGATAAAGATGTAGGACTCTCAGCTCCTCTTACACTATGCCTGCCTGGATGCTGCCGTGCTCCAACCTTGATGATAATGGACTGAACATCTAAACCTGTGAGCCAGCACAAATTACATGTTGACCTTTATGAATGTTGCCTTGGTCCCATTGTCTCTTTATAGCAATAAAACACTCACTAATACAGAAGTGTTCTTTTGTTGCTTGTCATTCACTATTATTCCTGAAATTTGTTCTATCTGAAGACTGTAGTCCTTCCAATTTCACAGTTATAAAATCTTCCACTGTTTGACTAAATGTAATTTATTGCCCACTTCTCAGTGAACCTATGAGTTATTTCTAGTATTCACCATTAAAGGAAAGAACAGTATAATTTCCTTGCATATGTTTCTTGTACATGTTGTAGTTTTCCAAGGAGTGGGGTTTCAGGACATGAAGTTCACACATATTGTCAGCTATATGAAATAATTTGACAGTACTAACAGTGGTCGTGCTGACAGCACATACATTCCTGTTACTCCACATCCACACTAGGGACAGGAATAGTCAGATTTTATAGTTGTAGCTAGTAATGCTAATTTGTGTTTTTCTGATTATTAATGAAATTATGAATTTGCCAACATGATTTAGTATCCATTCACATGTCATTTTAATTACCTGCTCTTATCTTTTCCTTATTTTTATAAGGGAGTATTTGTCTATATATTCTGAAAGCTATGTTTTACAGCTTATCTTTATAATGCATACATTTATTTAGTGGAAAGTGGTTCTTAATTTTAAGTTCAAATTTTTTGGATAGTTATCAGGTAAATCATCCCTACCATAAGAAATTCTATTCCTTTGATTTTAAGTATTTAAAATATTTTCTTGAAATGCATACTAAATATTCGTTTTAAAATACCTACATTAAATAGTACAGATCACCTGAGTAACCAGTAGTAAATGTATAGACAGAAGTTACTGGGGTCCCACAGGACCTTCCCCACAAAGCTTTGTATGAGGGCACCTGCCAGTGTGAATTGGTTGGCTCTCAGTTCAATTATTTTTTCACTCCTATGTTCAAAGTTCAGATAAAATTAAACAATAGTTAAGATTCTGTTTGGCTTGCTTCATCTAGTATCATGCTTATGTTATTAAACATGATACTCAACAGTACAGATTCATTTTCATCCAACTATGAAACACAGTGTTGAATGAATTATACACATAACAATGTATTGCATCTTTGATAGGCAGCTGCATCATCCTCCTTTTGAGTATTACCAATAAGAGTTGTCAGCTTGAACATTTTTACATGCCTTTGAAACTATCCTGTCAATGTACAAATTTACCCATAGTGTATGGAGCCAGGACACATCCATGTCAAAAAATATTTTTAATCTTATCATGTTAGCTATTTGAGAGATAGATAATGATACTCTTTTGATTTTAATCTGAAAAATCTCTAATTTTAATTTTTATGAGCATATTATCATATGCTTATTGAATTTGAATAGCTCACTGGGTCAAGTCAACTTAAAGACTTTTCTCTAATTGTCATCTGCTTGATTGTCTTGGTTGAAAACTTTTTATATTAAACATCTTACTGCAAACAGATACATGTATGCTCTCTTCATCTGGGCTTGCCTTTTCATTTTCTAATTTGATAACCAAAAATTCTTAAGTTTAATAGACAGTATTTCACCTTTACTTCCCCTCATGTTACATTATACTCATTTGCTACTTTACATCTTATTTTTTGTGTTTAGATGTATAATCTACACAAAACTCATTTCATGTATAAGGGAGGAATTGCTGGTTTTCTTAAAAGAGAAACTAAATAATTTACAAATTTTGGAGTCTTGGTTCCTTAAAAAAATTAGAAATACAATGGGAATATGTTTCTGTTTTAATCTCAGGTGTAGGGATATGGGAATGCTTCAAAGCAGTTGATTATGATTTTCCTCATGCTCTAACAGAGGCATAATTTTGGCAACTGCAGATAGTTTCTGTGACTGTGTGATGTTTGGAATTCTGGGCACTTAGAAGGTAAATAAATGGTGGAGGCCTAATAAGTAGGTTGCTGGTTGGATGCCACTTGTTGCTGTTGTTTATAGTTTATTAAGTAGTCCTGTGCAAAGAAGAAATAAGGAAAAGAAAAAAAAATTAGATATATGGACACCCTTATGGTGAGGATCAAACTTGTCCCAAGGAACTTGATTCCCCTAGTCAGCAGTGAGCAATCCAATAATGATGTAGCCCTTTTCCACTCTATCCTTTTTTCTCTTCTACCTAATATTAGGGTGTTTAAAAAGTGTGAAAAGGTTGGAAAGGGGTGGAAGTAAAGAAAGCAACCCACAAAGTAGCAAAAGTCTGGTTACATCAAAGCACATTTTATAGTTACATTTTCAGGCCTAGTATACACATCTTTCTTTTGCTTCGCTACATGTTATTTTTTTTCTTGCTTATTTCTATACAGAGAATCTGTGCTCTTAATTACTATTAGTTTATAATTTATCCTTTTAGCTTCTAAAGAAAAAAATCTACTACCCTGATATCTTTTCATGTTTCTTTATGTAATATATCATATTTAATTTTTAGTTTTAACTGGTAGAATAAACCATAAAAGTTTCATGTATTAAGAGAGACCACTGTGTCCTGTTCTATTTATAGTATATATCTAAATGAGGTCAAGCACATCTATCTTCTCAAAATATTTCTGATTTCTTTGTAATAAAAACTTTAAAGAATCTTACTCATACCTTAATTGCAACATAATTGCTATGTGCAGTCACTATCTGTGTGGTAATCCCTCCCTTTTCCTCTTAACTATAACCTATCCTGTATCAGTAGCTTCTCACTGTGAAGAAAGTGACAGCAGCATAATGCATCACCATAAGCAGAGGGACTGAGTCCGTAAAACATGAGCCCAGAGGTCCTATTTTTCAGTTGATACACTCCATGTATCCAGCATTCCCATTGCCTGCTATTCCTTTCCTCTGAGAAATCATAATTCTACCCCAGTTACTATGAGATCAACTTTTTCAGATTCCAGATGAGTTCAGTCATGAGGTTCTTGTCTTTCTGAGCTTTACTTATTCACTTAACATAATGATCTCTGTTCCTACTCATATAATTACAGATGTCAGTATTTCATTCTTTTTTATGTCTGAATAATATTCCATTCTGTGTTTTCATTATCCATTTTTCTGATGATAGAAACTTGGGTTATTTCTATCTCTTGGTTAGTACTGATAGTTTTATAGTGAACATGGAGTACAGATGTCTACTCAACAACCTGATTCCATTTCATTTGCTTACTCATTTAGGAAGTTGCTTGCTGGGTTACATGGTAATTCTATTACAGCATTTTGTGAATCTCTGCAATGTTTTATACTATAGCTGTCCTGATTTATATTCATATACCAGTGTACAGGATTTCCTTCTTCACATTCACAGCAGAACATGCTAACTTCAATCTTTTTTGAAGTAACAATGCTTCTTGTTATGAGATGATATGCATTGTGACTAACATATTCCCTTAACAATTCACTCTGTTGAACATTTATAAACATACTTGGTGGTTGTTTTTACTGATCTTTTGAGACTATTGTTTAGATCTTCTACTCACTCTTTAATCAAATTATTTCTTTGCTATTGATGTTTTTCAGTTTCTTACAAATTCTAGATATCAACTCCTTGTCAAATGTATATACAACATGCATTTTCTCCCATTTGATATTTTTCTCTGGGCTCCTTTGAGACTTCCCTTTGCTGGGCAGATTTTCAGCTTTATTTCATCTCATTTGTCTGCTTTTGTTCTAAATTCCTGTGTTAAAGGGTTTTTTGTTAAAAGGAAATCCTTGCCTGTTCTAGTTTCTGAAGCATTTCCCTACATTTTTCTTAACAAATTTTTAGTTTTTAAAATTATAATTACATAGTTTTTCTCTTCCCTTTCCCCTCCAACTACTTTCCTGTACTCTACCTTCTCTCTCTCTCTCTCTCTCTCTCTCTCTCTCTCTCTCTCTCTCTCTCTCTCTCTCTCTCGTTTGTGTTTTTATATATAGAGTCATTGCTTTTATAAATAAATGATAAATAGATGATTTATTAGCAGATAGATGATGGATCAATAGATAAATAGATGAATGAGAGCTATATAGTTAGATATTTCCTAAAAATATAAATACAATCTGCTCAGTACATATATTACTTGATGTGTGTGATTTCAGGGCTGACCTCTTGGTATTAAGTAACCAATTAGGGGGCTCTTCACTGAGGAAGACTATTTTTCCCACTCTCAGCATTTCTTAGCTACCTCAAGTTTTTGTCCAGGGGTGAGGCCTTATGTGCTTTTTTAAAATGAGGTTTGATTTTTGTTTTTGTTTTGTTTTTATTTTTTTTCCATGTTAGCAGGTCTATTAGTGTTGTCCTCATTTGGGTTGTAATTAGGCAGTCATGTTGGTGAGACTTCATGGATGTAGCTTCTCTGACATTTTATTCAAGGAGTTTCATGACCCCTATGCCTTTTACTTATGTCCATAATCAATTCCAATCTGATCCCCAGCTGGTGAGAAATAAGGATCTTACATCACTTTTCAGCATGTGTGAGTACAATTTTCTCAAACACAATGACTAGAAAGACTCCTTTCTCCAACCTTCCCTCTAGACACCTCTGCTGAGAATCAGTTATCTCTCTCTCTCTCTCTCTCTCTCTCTCTCTCTCTCTCTCTCTCTCTGTGTGTGTGTGTGTGTGTGTGTGTGTGTGTGTGTGTGTGTGGCATTTGAGCAGTTTCTAAATATAGGATCCCACTGTCTACAGGAGAAAATTTGACTTCCTTCTCAATTAGAGTGTCTTTCTTACTTTTGAACAGAGAGAAATGACTAACAATATATAAAGGGAATTAAATTGGGTGTGGAGTTTTGACTTAAGATAATGAAATATTTCAGAGGTTACTACACTACTGCATGAGCATACTTAACCCACTGTACACTTATAAATGATTAGGATGGTAAATTTTATGTTATATATATTGCAATTTAAAAACTAATGATGCTCTTTAACATTTTTATGAATACAGTATAACAATGTATATGATGGACCAAAATAATAATGTGTGTGTAATTAAAAAGTAATTCCAAAATGTATAGTGAAATACAAGTATTCATTCATAATATGATCAAAAATGATGAAAAGTAGAACAAGAAACACATCCTGCTGACACAGCTTCCTTGGGAACAAGCAGAGCTACATATTAGTAGGAGGGAAAAAATTCAGCACAAGCCTTTCTGATGGGAAATTTGGAACTCTAGAGCAAAATCACACATTTTCCTACTCATTTGCTAATTCTAGCTCAAAAGGCTGAGTGTCCCCCTACTAATGTGAAAATAAATGTATACACATGCCACTGTTTGTGACCGAAATGTCAGTAGCTCAAAAGCTCTCCAGATCCACACTTTCCAAATCCGTAGATTCAATCAACTGTAGACACAAAATATTAGAAAAAGCAAACCAAAAGAGTGCATCTTTACCAGGGGTATACGGACATTTGCCTGTCAGAATTTCCTGTGCAGTACCATATCATAACTATTTAAATACATTGCATTAAGTATTGTAAGTATCCAGAGATGAGTTCAAGTTCATGAGAGGATTATGTAGGTCATTTGCTAATATATGCCATTTTTATATAAGCGAATTAATTATCTTGGATTTTGGTCTCCACAGGGGGCTCAAGAGCCCATCCTCTGCAGATCCCAAAGCACAGCTGTATTTTAAATTTTCATACTTAAGTGACTCATAGAATAAATTATGCACATCTGCATTTTATATATGGCAATTTGTACATGCAATGGTTACAAAAATGTATACAGTCTTTGTAAATCTAACATGTAATACGTTGTGAACAATAACATGTATTACATTGTGAACTTCTCAGTGTTTTGTAGCTATTTTATTTTATTTTATTTTTTAGGCTATTTTATTTTTATTTGCATGTATGTATGCTTATCTATATGTGGGTATGTGTATATGCATACATGTGTGCCAATACCAGGATTCATTGGGCATCCTGAAGATGGTAATTGTGAGTCACCTGACATGGTTGCTGGAATTTTGGCTTCCCTGCAAGATCAGCAGGTGCTCTTAACCACAAGCTATCTCTCCAGGGCCCATCTCAGTCTCTCCTATTTCATATGTTGCCATATCACTATTCACATCTCTTCTGCTGTCTGCAATACAAAGATTTGCTAAACTTACTAGTATTGAACACTATGATAAAAATGTGCAAAATCAAGTTCTATATATGTATAATGATGATAATAAATCATTTAAAAGTTTACTGCCAAGGTTTATACTAATTCTTAAGTTCACTCTTTGGTTTTGATATGTGAATTTAGGAAATCTACTTTAAAAATATCCCAATATATAAAGTAGATATTCTCTGTGATTAACATGGTTACCGTCAAGAAATTGTTAGTATATTATTTGTTCTCTGTAATTTCTTCCCTATGTTTGATACTTAGTGCAAACACTTTCTGATGCTCTTTCTTTTCTGTGAAAAAGTAATTTTCAATCAGAGGTCATAAAATACAGCAATGATGGTCAGAAAGCAGGGGCAATAGCACTCCAATATCTCACAAACCTCAATATTTCCTTTCAACTAGATTCAATGTCAGTCATAGAGTTGGATATTCGTTTTGTGACACAATATGAAACCCACAGCCAAATCCAAATAGCTATTTCAACTGTAAAAATAACTGTTGTGTTCTCATGCTATTCGGAAACAACTTATAAAATCCTGAGGTTTTCAAACATGTACTGCTTCCTCTGCTCCTTTCTCCCTGTCTCTGGACAGTGGAGTAAGTTCTGTAGTTATTCTGAAATGGTGTCACACATGCTCTCTTTGTCGCAGGATCAGTGACCATCTGAAAATGATCCTGACCATCAGGACATCAGGATAGACAAAGAGGGCACTCACTGCTCTGCCTTCCTCAAATTCTGGCTTTATTCATGTCATTTCTTTCTGTTTATTTTTAATGATTCCATCAGTATTGGCCCTTGCTAACATTTCCTTCTCTTCCTTGTGGATGCTTCTAGAATGTGATTGCTTTGCCTTCCATCCCAATGTCATCTGAATCTTGCTCTGTTTCCAGCACCCACGCTTTGGATGTGCCCACTTGGTCTTCTCCATAACTCTGGAACTGTATGCAATGTTGAGAGCATTGCAGATCTCAAGAAGACCTGGATCCTATGTATTCAGTGATATCTCTTTTTGCTTTACATGTTTTTCTTTATTGAGTTCCACTGACTTGTTTCTTTCTGCTCATGAAAGTGTCGCAGTTCAATTTTCTTCACAAAATCTGAACTAACAATTAGTTGCTGATGTTAGAAAAATATTTCCCAAGAGTGAAAGGTCCTCCAAGTACCTGGAAGACTAATGTGTCCAGTTTGGTATATTTTTGGTGAGCCTGGTTGCTTCACACTGATAGTTTACCCAAAATCTCAAAAATAATTTTGTAAATTATACGTGATAATTAGTAAATTTCTAACTCAATCAAAATGTGTATAAAGAATAAGCGAGAGGGGGTTGAATGGGGAAAAGAGGGAGGGAAGGAGGCTTATGGGACTTTCGGGGAGGGAGGAAACGGGAAAGGGGAAATGATTTTGAATGTAAATAAAAAAACTTAGAAAATAAAATAAAATTTAAAAAAAGAATTCTATTTATACAATAATTAGACTGTAGTTCTGGGATGTTTTATTTTCTTTAATATATGAAGAAATGCTTTAAAAATTAAGGAGGAGATCCATCTCATTTTTCAAAGCATTTTCTAAGTCATCTAAAAACTTTAAAATATAAAACTGAAATATTAGAAACCATAGTTCCTGTTCTATTCTATTATGTAAATGATGGCCACATGTGGTTTTACAGAATAACTTAAGGTCTGAGTATATATAATCACAGGGCTTTGCTGCCTTTTCAAACTGTAAGTTTAAATATAGGATTAGATAGCAATACAAAGGCTGTGGATAAAACTGTACACAGAGCATACTTATAACAAAAGGGCATGTCTGTGTCAAGGGCAGGTATATATTTGTGAGTCCTGTACTTTTACTACTTAATATACTATAGTATTGATGAAGGATAAATAAAACATATTACTTTGAAGCTTAAATACATATGACAATCACCATTAACTATGATGTTAAACTAATAAGACATTAGCAGAGAGGAAGGCTTTTATCAGTTGTTTCTTTTTAAAGTTGTCAAAACATAGTGGAAAGGATCTTTAAGTATTTTGTTGTTGTTTTCTATCTCCATAGATGGCTCCCTTAATGGCTGTACCTAGGAAGACTGTTCCCAATATTACTTCCAAGGTCTAACACTATTGATAAGTACACTTGGGAAGTTATTAAATTTGTATTTAGGTTCCTTAAAATATTTTACATTCCACATCCTGGTATTTCCATATTGGACTCAAGTGCATATGTGCTAGACTTACATAGTTCCACCAAACTGTTCACTTTCCCCAACCCAATTGTGTGTTCTTCAGAATGGGTGATTTTCTTTAAGTTCCCCAATAGTACCATGTTTATTTTGTTTTTAAATCCATCTTCTAAAGCTTTCACATTTTGGGTATTAGATTTTTCGATTCTACTTGTTCCTCATTCTTTTCCTGAGGTGATCCATCGTTTTCTCATTATGCAAACACTATCATTTGCCTTCTGAAGCATAGTAAACTGTGAGTTTAAAATTCTATCAATCACACCATCTGGATATCAAGTTGCTGCTCTGTACTGATCTTTTTCTATTTTGAAAATGGTTTGTTTTCCTGTTTCTTTGTATCTCAGTCAATTTTGAATTGTATTACAGACCTTGTGAATGGTGTGGTGTAGAGGCTTCAGCTATGTGCTTCATTATAGGTTCATTCTTTTGAGGAAGCTTCAATAGAGGGCATGGTCTTTGCATGGTGAATGGTACTTCAGATAACTCCATCTCAATCCTTCAGAACTTCTTTGCCCTGATGATTTGAAGATGCTTTGAAGATGCCCTGAGGTGCATGATACAGGAGATGCAGGCAAGATCAGAAATCATCTAGAGAATTAGGGTCCCGTGCCTGAATTTCTTCTTTCTGAAGTTATTTCTCCCATTCTTCAGCAAAAACAGTTGATTACTTTAAATTCTGTCCTCTGGTTTCTGCATCCAACAGGATGCAGATTTTCCCTCAGAGTCTCAACTGTCCTACATAGTATATCTGGGGTCTGGTTTTATAAAAAGCCACAAAAATAGGAAACATCTGTTTCATTGTCCCCTGATTTGTGTCTCCCTTCAGTTTCCCCATGGAGCTTTTAAAAATAATAATTCTCCCAAATTTCTACTGACTCTTTCTGGGGGATTTTTCAAATAGAAGTTGTTTTACCATCCATGTTCTCTCTCTGGACTCTTTTCTTCTTTCTCTATTACTTATTTTTAATACTTCCCTTATTTGCTTCCCCAATGTCAACAAATGCTTTGGACTAGGTTGCCTATATAGTCTATAGCCAGCATCAAAGCTGATGCCTCCATCTCAGAATTTGTCACTTCTTAGTTTGGTAAAAATGTCATAACAAAATACACAACAGAATAACAGACTTGGAAGAGTAAATACTGAGTTATTTTCTCAGAATTCTGGAGGATAGCAGTCTAAAAGTGTCGATAAGTTTGGCTTCTTCTGGAGCCTTAGTTGTTGGTGTTTAGATGGTCACTTTCTGTTGTGTCTTCACATGACCTTAAAGAGATCTTTCTTTGAAGGGTGAAGCTAGAACACACACTATTAGATACAGACTGGGATACAGACTGGGATAACAAAGAGGAAGCACAAAGACTAAGAGACTAGATTTAAGTCCTCCAAACTCTGGATCAGCCTTCAGATCATTTGTTTTCTTCAGAATGAATCTTAATGTTTTTTTGAACATGTACCAAGATCCTTTGGCACAATGAACTCTGTATACAGCAATTGGTCTCGCCCTACCGAACAACATGATTTTAACAGACTCCAAACAACTGAAGCATATCACCCAATGATATGCAAGCAAGTAATTAATTAATTAATTATGCACGAGTATTTTTTTTCTGTGTATATATCCTTGTAGCATGTGTGTTCTACAGCAGGTACTGGGATTTGGACCTGTTATCTTCTGGAAAAGCAGCCAATTTGCAGAAAAGTTTTGCTGCAGGCTGGTTACTGAGGAAATTATGTTTTCTCTCCTTGAGACATCCATGGATAGCTGACTATGGCCTATTTAGACTACCAATGTAAAGGGACTTTGTGTAATATTTAACATTGCCAATAAATAAAACATTGAAGATGGGCATTTTGTTCTTAAACGTTGTTTTTATTCTTAATGGACTGATAATAATGACCTTGTTATTTATGCTTTTTATTTACCATTAAGTTGAATTCTGAAGATGTGTAAGGCTCTTTCCATTCACTAGACTGCTGTAACCAAGACTTACTTCTGCTTTCTGTGGCTATATGGAATTCAGGTCACAACCCTGATGCCTTAGGTGGAAATTTAGGACAATTATGTCACATGGCCACCTTGGTAGTCTTCACTGCAGAGACAGGGCATAAGAGGCACTCTATACAGATGCACTATACATCTGTACTATTATTTGACAATAATAACAATACAGTTTCTGCCTTCTAGTATGAGTGTATGTGTGTGTGCCTCTGATGCATGTATGTGCATGCATGTTTGTTCATATGTATAGGTGCAGATGAATGTGTGTGCATGTAGAAACCAGATGGTCTAGCATGTTCCTTAAGCACCATCCACCCATCATCTGCTTTTATTTATTGGTTGAGACAGAGTCTATCATAGGTTTGAACATTGTCCAGTATACAAAACCAGCTGGCCAGTGCACCTCAGGGATCACCTACATCCACCTTCTCAGCACTGGGATTGCAAGTGTGTAGCATCACATTCAGCCTTTTAAATGGGTTCTGGAGGATAGAACTCCTGCACTTGTGCTTACAAGACAAGTACTTTATAACGGAGTCAACTCCCCAGCTTCCCTTTAGTTTCTTCAAAATCCTATAAAATTCATGCAATCATACATAGGCTCCAGGTATTTAAAGTGTGAGCAGTTTTATTTTGTATATTTGAAAGAAATCAGCCTTACTGAGCCACAATTAACAAGAAATACAATTCCACAATATAAAAATACTTTTCTTTTTTTAGAAAAAATTTTATGTATTTTTTTACACTCCATATTTTATTCTCCCCCAAACCCCCTGTCCACCCTCTGACTGTTCCACATCCCTGTCTCCACGTGAATGTTCCTACCCCTAAACCCCACCTGACCTCTAAACTCCCTGGGGCCTCCAGTCTCTTAAGGATTAGGTTCATCATCTCTGAATGAACACAGACCCTGCAGTCCTCTACTGTATGCATGTTGGGGGCCTCATATCAGCACCAGTTGTATGTTGCCTATTTGGTGGTCCAGTGTTTGAGAGATCTCAGGAGTTCTGATTAAATGAGACTGCTGGTCTTCCTACAGAATTGCCCTTCTCCTTAGCTTCTTTCAGCCTTCTCTAATCCAACAACAGGGGTCAGCTGCTTCTGTCCATTGGTTGGGTGCAAATATCTGCATCTGACTCTTTCAGCTGCTTGATGGGACTTCTGGAATGTGGTCATGCTAGGTCCCTTTTGGTGAGCACTCCATGGCATCAGTAATAGTGTCAGACCTTGGAACCTCCCCTTGAGCTGGATCACACTTTGGATCTGTTGCTGGACCTTGTTTTCCTCAGGCTGCTCTCCATTTCCATCCCTGTAATTCTTTCAGACAGGGACAATTATGGGTCAGAGTTGTGACTGTGGGATGGTCCCTCTTTCCCTCATTTGATGCCCTGTCTTCCTGCTGGAGGTGGGCTCTATAAGTTCCCTCTCCCTATTTTTGGTCATTTCATTTAAAGTCCCTCCCTTTGAATCCTGAGAGTCTCTCACCTCCCAGGTCTCTGGTTCATTCTGGAGGGTTCCCCCAACCTCCTATCTCCTGAGGTTGCCTGTTTCCATTCTTTCTGCTGGCCCTCAGGGCTTCAGTCCTTTTCCCTCACCCAATACCAGATCACGTTCCTCTCTCCCCCCCACTCTCTCACCCCCTGTTCACTTTCCCTCCCAGGTCCCTCCCTCCCTCCCCATTTGTGATTGCTTTGTTTTCCCTCCCAAGTGGGACTGAGGCATCCTCATTTGGTTACTTCAGCTTATTGACCTTTTAGAGTTCTGTGGACTGTATCTTGGATACTCTGTACTTTTTAATATCCACTTATTAGTGAGAACATACCATGCTTATCTTTTTGGGTATGAGTTACCTCACTCAGGATGATATTTTCTAGTTCCATCCATTTGCCTGCAAAATTCAGGATGTCCTCATTCTTAATAGCTGAGTAGCATTCCATTGTGTAAATGAACACATTTTCTGTATCCATTCTTCTGTCGTGGGACATCTGGGTTGTTTTCAGTTTCTGGCTATCACAAACAAGGCCACTATGAACATAGTGGAACACATGCCCCTGTAGCATGATGGGGCATCTTTTGGTTATATTCCCAAGAATGGTATAGCTGGGTCTTCAGGCAAATCTATTTCCAATTTTCTGAGGAACCTCCAGATTGACTTCCAGAGTGGTTGTACCAGTTTGCAATCCCACCAACAATGGAGGAGTGATTCTCTTTCTCCACATCCTCTCCAATAGGTATTGTCACCTGTGGTTTTGATCTTAGCCATTCTGATTGGTGTAAGGTAGAAACTCAGGGTCATTTTGATTTTCATTTCAATAATCACTAAGGAGTTTGAACATTTCTTTAGGTGCTTCTTAGCCACTCAAGATTTCTCAGTTTGGAAATCTTGGTTTAGTTCTGTACCCCATGAGTTTTGACTTGTATTCTGAGACAGGACATTTCTAGCACCTCAGAGAGTCAGCTTCCCCCTTTTGTACTCAGTCACCTCCTAACAACCCTTACCTCTGGAAATCACTGGTTCACTTCCTGGCCTATGCTTTATCATTTCTAGAAATTTGCATAATGAAATCATAGTAAGATCACCACAGGGTGATCTTTATTAGGAATGTCCAGTTGGGGAAATTGAGCTTGCATGCTGTTTCCATCTATACTACAGATTTGAAAAGTCCTCTTAACCCAATATCCTACTTAACAGACCTTGAATATCTTATTTCCTGTGTCTCAGAGCTTCTCATTTTACCAATATAGAACACTTTAACATTAAACAAGCATTGTAGATGAAAATAAAAAAGATTTAGACCTAACTTTCATACCATGTTTTTCTATAAGATGATATTTTGTAATCCTTGATCTCCAGTAATATTGTTTTTAAATCTATTTCAGATGATATTAATAGAGTCAGAACATATGGTAGAGTTTGGCACATGAATGTTCTTCAAAGGCACATTTATTGAAGCTTGGTCCCAGCATGCATTGCTGCCAAGAGCTAGTGAATCTCTTAGGAGCTGAAGCCTAGACCACTGAGCCCTTCAAGAGAGTCTCAGCGTTTTTCTGTTTCTTAGGTCTCTATATTTCACAATTGCTGTGAACCTGTTCTAGCATATTGTGTTGCCACAGGCCCAAGCCACAACCACAAACTCCTCTGATACTGTGAGCCAAAATCAACCTTTACTCTTTTTAAAGTTCATTTCCTTAGGCATTTTGTCATGATGATGGAAAACTCACTTATCCTTTTTATCAGGTGTGTGGATTATATGACGTATTTCTTTCCATCATACAAATTTATAATTATGTCATAGGTAAAATGTGTTGCTTATAAATACTATTCCCAGAGAGTCAATGGTATAGTCATTTTCAGTCAGCCATCTTTGTTTTGTAGTTTACCAAGCTAATTACTAATTACCAATTGCTATTGTTTTTTGTTATTTTCTCTGTCCCTTTATCAATCATGTCTTTCCTTTTCAACTTTCTGTGTCCTGAGTATCTTTTGAGATTTAGCCTTCTACTGGCTAATTAACTTTACGTTTTTGTTTTGTTGGATTTTGGTGGAATTGTTTCATTTTTGAAAGTGATTTCAGTAAAATTATGAACCTACAGAGTTCTGTGACATTATAGTACTTCATAAATAATGTGATAATTTTACAAGCACATTCATCCTTCTCTTCTTACTGTGGCTATCTATATAGCATACTTTGTGCAATCTCTTCTTACTGTTGATGATATATTATAAGACTCCCATTTGACACTTGACAAATTGGATAGTGATGAATCATGTAATTATACATACATGTATACATATATACATATATGTATAGTGTGTACACATGCATGTATATACACACATATACATATACATACACACATATATGCATAGTAAAAGATTAACAATAATAAAATATTATAACAATTATAATTGTAAGAAATTATAACAACATATGATAGTAACTTACTTCTAAAAATTTTCTGCTTGCCAATTTTTTTTTAAAGATTTATTTATTTATTATATGTAAGTACACTATAGCTGTTTTCAGACACACCAGAAGAGGGTGTCAGGTCTAGTTACAGATGGTTGTGAGCCACCATGTGGTTGCTGGGATTTGAACTCAGGGCCTTCGGAAGAGCAGTCAGTGCTCTTAACCGCTGAGCCATCCCTCCAGCCCTCTGCTTGCCAATTTTAGACTGGTTGACTTTATGTATATAATTGGGTCTGTGGTAAATAAATAAAACCACAGAAAGTAAAACAACAGATAAAATTTTTAAACATGTTGAAAACATCATAGAATGGGACTGATCTTGATGCTCAGTGGTAGACTACATACATAGTGAACACAAGATGCTGGGTTCAGTTTGTAGGGTACATGCACAAAATCTGCAATATATTGTCATTGTCCTTTCCTTTAGTTAGGGAATGTTCTTTAGAGAAATTGAAAACAAAAAAAAAAAAAACAAAACAAAACAAAAAACAACAACAATAAAAAAAAGTGTCTCCTTTTTCTGCTCACACATTTATTTGTCTTTCTCCATAATCAGAATGTGTTGCTATTTGATTTTACTCTTTATCACTTTAAAGCTTAGTGTGTATTTTCTGACTCTTGTTTATTGCCCTAATCTCTGTCTTTGCATTCCTTTTCCTCCTCTGTAAATTCCACTAGAAATGAGGCTTGACTCCTAAGAGCCTCTTTGTCTTTCCTGATGCTCTTTCTCACTAACAGCTTCCTTAAATAGCTCAGCAGGTCTCCTGGGGGTAAAATCCCTTCTCTCTCTTTAACCAGAAATGTCCTTATCTTGCCTTCATTTTGGAGAATATTTTCACCAGATCTGAAATTCTAGGTTGATTTTCTTATCCAGAGATCAAAAGATCTCTTCCCACTTTTCTCTAACCTCTATCAACTTTCCTATTACTTCCTATTAATTATGAAGTTTTCAACTTCAATCCACAATGATATTTTAATGGATAGTTAATGTTATTGTACAAATTCCATTTCTTATTTTCATCTCCAGAATAATATTTTAACTGGTAGGAGTGGGAATCCAAGAAGCAGATGGCTCAGCTTCAGAACAAATGTGTCAAATTCTCGCTTGAGTCCAGGATGGATGGTACCTCTATCTCCTATTTCTCTGAGAAAAGGCATGGAAGTTTAGATAAGCACAAGGCACTGAGGTGTTACCAGAACACACCTCAAATATCAGCCTTCACTACGACAATGAGACAGAACTGCAACCACTCTCTGTCCTTTACCAGAATAGACTGGATGGGGAATCATTGTCCTTGTTTAATAGGAAACTATCCAAAATTCCAAACTATACCCAACTACGCCCAAATCTCAAGCATTTTCTCTTCATGCACATGGCTTCTTGTCTCTGAATGGTTAGTATATGAGCAGTCACTGAAGACTCATTTCATGGGACTTAATTTGCAACCTCATATTTTTATATTTTCCTGGCTCAGATGTGCAGCCTTAAATTCTGTTGGATTTACCAGGTATCTGGCACAGTAATTTGTGTATGTCTTCTATGATATTGTGTGTTAGATGTAGTTTTATGCTCTACCCACCTGTAGCTCTGGGAGGTAACTTAGCCACCCCATCTAGCTTCCCTTGAATCCACAGATAAAAGATGCACATGTAGTTTTTCCTTTTTAACTTGCATTCTTGGTACAATTACTGGACAATACTATCTCCTGCCTAGAAAAGCATGCCTTTACCAATTTCTTATCTCAGTCTCTTCAACTTGCCCTAAATTTCAGTTGTTGAATTCCCTTGACCACCGCCTATAAAAGCAGCCTGTGTGGCCACTCTGTTTTGAGATCTCACATGGTTGCCCAGTTCTTCTCTCTCCAAAGCAAGGCAAATTCTGTCTTCTTCCTTGCATCCATCTCTCCCGCTCCATGGACCTAGAAGTTCTGCCTGTCCCTTCTACCCAGAAGTTGACCCATGGGCTTCCTTTACTGACAGATCAAGAACCAATTAGGGAACAGGACCTTAGCATCAGAACAGCCCCCTACACCTCACCTTTTCTGTCCAATAAAAACTAAATAAAACCTCTTCTCCCAGAAATAAATGGAACAAAACCATAACCATCAAGGTAATTACACATTATGATATACAAATGACATCTAGTCCATTATATGTCAATTAGATAAAGTACTCTACCATCATTCCTAACTGAAGGAATTATGATTCTATTCCTAGATTATGTTTAGATTTTAGCCTGTAATGCATCTGAAAACCATGTCTTCCACTCTATAACTCTCTCCCAATGTTAAACAACTTGAATTGTGTCAAAGTATATATTTCTATGACTTTATTCATGCCCTAAATCTCTTGATTTCCCATTTCCCTTTCATTCAGAAATTCAACTATAATGAAGCCTTGATTCAACAGAGCCTCTACTTCTCCCTTGACACCCCAAGTGTCAGAAATGAACTGCCTGAGAGTTCCACAGTGATAGATGTCAGTTCAGACATCCTTTCTAATTTATGAGAAGATGCATTTTGTCTACGGTGTCAAATATGTTTCTCATAGATTTCTACACAGCCAAGCAGCTACTCTAACCAGAATTACTTGTCAAAGTCTCTTTCATAGTTAAAAACAAATGGGGGTGGGTGGGAGGGAGGTGGCAAAATGGATCTATTCACTGACCAATGAAATACATGGAGATATTTCTATAATAAAAGGAATGTCTCAGCCAGGGATTCTAATGTATCAAATCTTGCTCTGTTTTCTACTATACATGTATGAATTTAGTGCAACTAGATAGGGCTGACTAAGAGCTGATCCTTTCCAGAAGAAGGGTGGGAACATTTCAAAATGTGCCTCTCCTGGCTGCACACTCTTTCACTCTTGCTTGAGGGATTGTTAAGAAAGCCTCACAGTCTCGAATCAGGTGTCATCTGCACTTTCATTCTGGAGAGCTTTAGGTCAGGGTGTGTTCTATAAAGTTAACTCTTGTTTTGCAATCACATTGGGATTTGAGACATTGTACTAAGGGTCCAACTTGCACATTCCCATTGAAGATTAATTTGGCTGCCTTGAAACATCTGTGTTCTGCTGACTCCTGTCTGTTCCCCAGGCAGCAAGGCCAAACTCATCCATCATCAGAGACAGGCACTTGGAAGCCACCTCGTACTGCTGCTTTTGCAGGTCAGAGTCAGCTCAAACAGGGGAATTCCAGAGAGACCTGTCCCTGGGGTTCCTCTTCGGAAGCTCCTGATAGGCCTCCACACTCACATTTTGGGTCCAAATCTTGCAAAGGCACCCACATAACTGAGTTCTTGAAAGCTTAGCGGACAGAGTAATGCTGAAATGTAGCTGTACAGAGGTGGCATTACAGCCTCCCGGAATCTGGAGACATTTCTGCCATAGCTGGGAACCCAAAATAGCAGTTGATGAAACCAAACCTGATCCTTGTTGTCAAAAACAAGTGTGAGTATTTTAGTTAATGTTTGGCAGCCAGCCTGTCTGTAAGTGTAGGTTCACTCCATGGCTCAGCAAAGGGTTTCAAGAGCTTGGCCATGTCCTGGCCTTCTGTCCTAAGGCTCTCCTTGCTTGTTGACAGAGTGCTGGAAGTGGACGGTCAGCTTTGAAGTACATAGCTAAGGGTATCTCTCAAAGAGTCAAGAGAAATACAAGAGCTGTCTTCAGAGCCACAGCTTCACATATTTGGTACAAAAACTCCAAGAGGTCTCTGTGTGGGCACAAGCACCTCTCCTGTGAGCCGCCTGCTTTTGGCACCAGATTCCCAGAGGTAGAACACCTCGCTGTATTCTCAAATGCATATGCTATAGACAAGCCCCTGCCATAGCTCTAGGAACCTGTAAAACACAGCCCAACGCTAACAAATGAAAAAGTACAAAAATATAACAAACAATTTAGAGAGGCAAGGAGTTTCCTTACACAACTAGGATATATTCAAACCTGGCTAATAAACCCTAGGATAAAAATGTTTTATAGAGAATTTGAACTCTGTAAAATCATCTAAAAATATTAGATTAGTTGAGGACTCTCAACTTCCAGGTTTCTTAGTATATTGTCTGGTTGATAGCATCTACTATGTATACACACACACACACACACATACATACACACACGTGTGTGTGTGTAATATATATATATATATATATATATATATATATATATATATATATATCAAGCTATTCAAGGCTCCAATCCAACACATGTTCTTGCTCTTATGTCACTGTTACATAATACATATTAATAAGCACAGAAGCCATTTATGCAATGTTGCATAAATTAACTTCTTTGTGTGCAAAGGTGCACATGCAGGGATTACAGAATAACCAAAAAGCTCGAGAGCCATCATGTCACAGTTTAAGTGCTTTGATAACTCCTAAGCAAAATAAAAAAAAATCACTTTGTGCTTTACTATTTGTTGGAGCAAATAAGTGAGAGGACCCCATAAGTGAAGCTGTCTTTTAACCAAAACTGTAAGAGAAAACCTAGACAGCTCTAGAGACTTGTGAAATACAGTGCATGGAATAGCATGGTTTGTTTTTCAGAAACATAACTACACTCGTACAAACACAGAAGCAAAACTGATGGGGGGGTCTAGGAGCAGGAAATTCTCCCTGATTACAATCGTCATTAATGAAGAAAGGTAGTGAGCTGCCTTGTTGCAGTCCAGCCTTCTAATGTATCTACTTCTGTGAGGCTCCAAGTGATTTAGTGCCCACTCCACTCTCAATATTTACTGCCTCTTACTCTCTTTACATGCACCCAGGGACCTTCGCACTAGCATGGATTGATGAGGGTATGTTCACTTCTTTCCTTCATCAGACAGGGAAGAAAGGAGTTATGGACCAAGAAGGAGCATTTAGCAAATAGATAAACACATTGGACAAAAGTGTAGTATTTGTAGTTTGACCTAGTTAGGGAAGTTAAGAAAAGCTCCGGGATATAACTTACCCCAGAGAACTTTGGGGAGAAATAAATAAGGCAGAGCTAATGGGACACATGCTTAGCTTACTGCTCTCTGCCTCCAAATATTATTAGAAATCATTATGTCGTTGTGCTTATTCCCAACATAAACTATCTGTTGGGGAGGGGAGAAAGTACAAACCACATGAGATTTATTTGCTCTTCTTTTATATTTCAATCTTTATTGATGTGAAGGTATGTGTATATGCCATGCATGCGTGTGTGCCTGTGGAAGCCAGAAGAGGGTGTCAGATCCCTTGGAACTGGAGTTACAGGAGATTGTGAGACATCTGTGTCCTGGGAACTGAACTTGGGTCCTCTGTAAGAGCAGCTAGTGCTTGTGACCCAGGGCCAGGTCTCTAGCTCTGAGCTATACTTTCTGGATCAGGTGTCAGAAGATGTCTATTCATCAACTACAACATTCACAATCACATCAACTATTTTTTTATGTTTGCTACTTAGAGTTGTAAATGCCTTAATAAACCCATTAATATGTTTTACTTTACAAAGTTTAATGTAATTGAGTTGAAAATGCTAACAGAATAAATTATTTAAAGGTCTCAATATCAGAATCTACAGTTCACCTTTATTCTGATTAAACCTACAAATTGAATTATTCTGAACACAAACAACTATGATGCAGTGCACTTAATGACGAATGTAACTATGAGTAAAACCTACCATCTATCCTGGTGGACTCTTCACATTTATCTCTCGTTCTTACACCCACTTCACAAATTGTTGTCACCCATTTGACAAATAAAAATATGGAAATATAGGGATATATTAGCAGTATGAAAATCTCCAAATAACAACAACTGTCCAGATCCTAGAATTCAAGAGAATTGAAAGCTAAAAATAGCTGCTGCAGAGGAATTTATCCAGAGCTGCAGAGTAGGTAGGCAGCGGCAGAATCAGAACTATTTCTGAACATCCCAAGATACAGAAGAGGATTCTATCTTGCAAGAGTGTGAAACTTGAACAATGTGGTCACTTTCCTGGCCTGAGATACATTGTTTCAAAGCTTATGGAGCTGATTTCCACATGATTTAAAGGAATTTATGATTTGTAAGTATCCAACAAGTTGCCGAGAGAAAACTGGTTTATTCAAAAACAAATATGACTTCCTGTTTTTATGACATAGGCTTAAAAACATGTTTAAAAGACTCATTGAATTTTTTTGGCTCTGATATAGCTTCAAAAAAATAAAAAGACAGACAGTCTAATTTGATGATATAATTGTAATTGAATAAGAACCATATGGATTACATTTTCCCCTGCTACACTACATATGAATTAAAAATTGAGTCTTCATCCCCCTCAAAGTAATTAATAAGACAATTGCTTAAATATGATACTGGCCTTAATTATCATGCTGAGATCACCCTGGCTTCTCTGTGCAGATAACTGTAGGGAGTGAGCACAGCCCAGGAAGCCAGACTCCAGCAGAATCCCAGACACAGGCCTGCTCACACACATTCCTATACACATCTTTCAGGCCAGTTTTCTTTTGTCACCCCACCCACAAAATAAAGCCAACTCTCATAAGACTCACAAGCAGCCAGGTCAAAGTGCAGTAGCTCTGCTCATACCCTTCTCCCTTTATTCCAGGTGGGCACTGTGTCTAGGCTCCGCCCCACAATTACCTGACAACAGCCAGGTATTCCTGACTCACTATAAAAGGGGCTGCATGCTCCCTCCTCTCTCTTTTGTTTTTTTGCTCTTGCTCTGTCCCCTTGCCTCTGCTCTCCCTCTCTCCCTATTCACCTCCCCCTCTTTCCATGTGCTCATGGCTAGACTCTATTCTCTCTCTCTCTCTCTCTCTCTCTCTCTCTCTCTCTCTCTCTCTCTCTCTCTCTCTCTCTCTCTCTCTGTGTGTGTGTGTGTGTGTGTGTGTGTGTGTGTATCTACCACCCTTTCAACTCCCCTCCCCATGCCCTGAATAAACTCTATTCTATACTATACTGCCCAGTGGCTGGTCCCTCAGGGGGAAGGGATTCCTCAGCATGGACCCACAGAGACACCCCCTTCTCCCACACCTGATTACACATCCACCAAACATATTCTTTTTCTCTCTTTGTTTTTATAAAACACTACAGGCACTAAAAAGGGGAGTGAAGGAGAGACCATCTGAGTCCTTCTCTTCCAAGTAACTGGGCACAGAGGCAGAAGCCTCACTCTGGGAAGGTGGTAGAACATAAGGATCCTTCATGGCAATGTCATCCCCTGAGAACGATATTCCCAACAAAGCAGCTGAGTGTGTCTCTCGGTCATTCCCTCCCTCTACCAGCATGATTCAAAACCTCCACACCAGTCTTCTTAAACAGTCCTCCAGTGTATGAAAAGTGAGCTTCCTTTTCAACATCATTTACACTTGGTCACCTTTTCTGATGCATCTGATGCAATCTTATATCATTCCCAGATTCCCTGAGCCATATTATTTACACCGGTTTACTTGGTTCGCACAGTCACTCTTTAAAAGAATTATTTATGCTTCAGAAATGGCATGCATTTGTAAAATGCATATTGATCATATCTAACACTACCTCCCTTCAACTCCTCCTGGGGCCCCTATCCCCATCTCCTTCCCAACTTCACATCAGCTTTTTTAAATTATCAATAAACCTCTGGGCCCCATCAGCACTGTCCACATTGGCATGGGTATGGTGCCATCCACTGGACATGGACAACCTACCAGCAGACACAGTCACAAAGGATATGAACTCACCTTTGTTCAGCAGCCATCATCTGCCAATAGCTCCTCTAATGAAGATCACTGTAAAGGGAAATCTAGGTATTTTCAACTTCATTGAATTGATGAAGAAACTATGCTTTGAAGAGGGTGATACTGAGATCAAAGCCAAAAAACTATAAGTGATACAGCTGTTTCACACTCCATTCCAAATGATGCCCAAGTCCTATCTTTTCACACCTACTACTCTGCCCACACCTCCTTTCCTTCCCACAACAATACTGACTCTTTTACACATAAGCTTCCTGTTCTAAGTGGCTACTGGCCCCAGCCTTTCTTTCATGGCTTTTTCTGAAAAGCACACTGATGAACAGAAACATATGCAGAGAGGTCTCTACTGGGAATGTGCAGAATCAGCCATTGTTTTCTAGGAATCACCCTGCTTAAGCCCCTTGAAGATGTACAAAGCAATATCCCACCCCCATGGTACCTTCCTAATGTCAACAACTTTTATGAATTTTTTCTGTAAATTTTACAATTATGAAATTATCATAGTATTGATAAAAATAAACATATGCTAATATTTTGGCCTAACTTTTCTTTTCTAGATACATGTTAATTTGTAAATTCTCGAAAGAGTTACTACATGTTGAAATTTAATATAATGATAGATATATTTGTTAATATGTTCTTGAAATCTATAATAGCTTAAAAATATATCCTATTCCTAGGTACACTACTGATAGGTAAACACCTGTGTATTGAACTACTTTCACACAAAAACCATCTTTATATAGTTTATCTTCTCATAAGCAAACACCCACATGCACACATGGAAACAGAATTCTGTCAAACACATGCAAAAATATTTTTAAGTACATCTGCAAACAAATCTGCAAAAAATGAAAAAAATCACACTCCCCTCTCCACATTTTTTTCTTCTTTCCTCCCCAACCCCCATTGTGGATTGAAGTATTTAAACTGCTTTTTTTTTTAATTTGAGTGATGAACAGAACAACCATTTTATTAAAAATATAGTTTGCTAACCTAAAAATGCTGGGGGACCAGATTCAACACCTCACATCGCCCAGATAACAAAATTTACTTAATCTCTAGATGACTCCTAATGAATAATATGCATTCATTGCTGCATCAACAGATATACTGAATCATTTTTGGAAAAATAGTCTATACATGCTCAGTGCAGATATAAGATTTCAAATAATCTAGAGGTGTAGTTTGTTGAGTGCTCAAAGGAAGAACCCACAGTTATGAAAGACTGAGCATCTGCTCTGAAATCTGAGACAGGAGGAAAACAAGAACAAGTGAATCCTCTACTCACCCAGTACACACTCTAAGAATCCTCCATCCAGAACACTGTGTTTCCCCATGTAAAGTCTGTTCACTCTAGGAATCCAACACTCTCAAAGGTGTCACCCACCATCTGAAGCACTACACAGCCAGGAGAAAACTTTGCTTTTTATCCCTTCTGCAGCTGCTCTATCTCTTCTCCGGCCTCCTTTTCTTTTAGTTGAAAGAGTGAGCAAACATAAAAAAAGACAATTGAAATAGGAAGTCCTTATGTTTACTCAAAAGAAAACAAAATTATTATAAAGAACAGTCTCTAAGCTGTAGTGAGGAAGATGGAGAGACCAAGAGCAATGAGGCTACTTGAGGACAGTCTTGATTATTGTACCAAAGCAAACCAAAGGTGTGCCCTCTACAAATGGTCCCTTTATGTATATCCCCAAGTCAGAAACTTGAGAGACTTCTCTGTAGTCCATCTTTCTCTGACATTCAGCACCACCTACATCATATTTATTGCCAAAGACTAATAGAATTTTATATTCTCCCAAACTCTACATTTGGTATCTTTTGTCTGTTTCAACATAGCCCTCACCAAGACTAATTTGGTCAGTTCTGCTGATGGTTAAAATTATCATATGATGTTCTCTCGCCTTAAAGTTCAACCCATCAACATTGAGCACCAAACCCAGCCATTCTTCCAGCTCCATTTCTGTCAATATAGTCCCACTTTAATGACGTGGAGCCTCTTCTCCTCCCCACCTATCCTGACCTCTCATGATTCTCCATGTGTGTACATAGTTCCTCGTTATTGGGGTTTTTTTTTTTACTTTCTCCTTTTGTATTTAATTTATACTGAGGAATTATTTAGTTATTCAAGCCTATTCATATAAATCAAAAATTTTCCCTCCCAGCTTCCCTTCAGTTATCTACCCAACAAATTGTCTTTTCAAGACTGACAGCATGTGCTGCTGAAGTTGGGAAGAACACTCAAGCAATATCAACCAACTAGACACCCCAGAGCTCCCAGGGACTAAACCACCAACCAAAGAGTACACAGGACCCCAGATGCATATGTAGCAGAAGATGGCCTTGTTAGCCATTAGTGGGAGGAGAGGTCCTTGTTCCTGTGAGTCCCTTGGTCACAGTGTAGGGGAATGCCAGGGCAGGGATGTGGGGTTGGTTGGGGAGCTCCTCATAGAAGAACAGGGTTTTAAGGATGGGATAGGGGGTTTCTGGAAGAGAAATCTGGAAGGGGGATAACATTTGAAAATTAAATAAATAAAATATCCAATAAAAAACAAAAGAAAGTTTAAATAGAGCATGGTAAATGAAAAAAAAAATACTACGGTAATCCAGGCAGCAAAAGAAGCAGGGATTTGAGAGTCAATTGTTTTTGATTCTCTCTGCTGTTTCTCTCTAAACCCTTCTGTCTTCTGTGTCCCTAGATCTTCTGTCCAGGAAGCAACCCTTGCTGGGGATATGCACACCACTGTTTGACTTTTATTCTACAGTGTCTGAGTCTCCTATTACATGTGATAACTTTGCTGGGGAGCCAATAAAGGAAAAAACAATGACAACCTGCAGGCTACTTCAACTTGATAAATTCAATTTACTTTAATTTGATGAATACTTGCTTCATATCTTTGATATTCTGAGATTGTCACCAGGAAAAGCACAAAGAAGAGATGCTGCACTCTCAGAGAACCCCAAACATGATCTGTGAAATTCCTTCCACTGAAGTTATTACTATTTGTCTCAAATCTAAGTATTCTTGAAATCATTAGTTTGAAATGAATGGTGGAACTTCCTCCAAGCCCTTTGGTGCTCACTACAAACTGATGAACAAAGTAAAGGAGAGAAATTCCATAATTACAGGTCACAGGTCATCAGTGCTTATCAGATGTCTGGGTGGAGAAAATATAAACAATAGTGACATGGAGTGTGGGAAGGAAGAGATGAAATTGTCTGAAGCCTCTGGATTTGCATATTTATAGAGTAACTCAGTGCGAATGCCTGTTGGTTGTCATATACAGAGTCTAGCTATACCCAGGAAGTACACAAATCTGTACACTCATCCTCCCCTCACAGGTGAAGAATGAGGAAAGGAGGCTAGCTAGCAAATCTAAGGAATCTGGATCCAGAGAATAAACACTCCTTGGATACAAGAAACCAATTATCTTTGGACTCTTCTTTGTATGACCTAGAATATTTGTGAGAGGAACAATCTGACTTTGAATCTGTATAGGATCTAGTTCTCAGAATGTTCATCTCTGGGCTCTGTATATCAACAGCAAAGTAAAAACACATATGGGTTCTTGAATTTCACCTTTAAAAACCATCGTCCCCAATGCCTTCATATTAAAAAAAAAAAATGAGCCATGCCTGAAGTTAGCAGTTGATATTCAGCCCTGAGTTTCAGATCTTGGGAGGCTTCTTGCTCTGCAGAGTAATAATCCAAAATCCTGAGAAGCCTTAGACTGTCTGCACTTCTAGCCACAGTTGAAGTCTCTTCAACTCTCTCTGTTACAGTCATTCTCTTCTCACACTTTGGTGGCTGGAAGCTGGAATGCCTTCTCCGTTCTGTATTTTATTCTGGACACTTTTTTCTTTCCTTGTTTTATTTGCATGCATGTAAGTTTCCTTCATGGAATCTTAAGATATCTAGTGTCTTTATTTCACCTTCCTGGTTTTGATATTTCCCATACATATTACTCATGATTTTCATAGCCTGATTGTTGCAACAATATTAAATAAAGCCATATAGAATTAAATAAGGGTCCAGAGAAATTAAGCAAGTGCATTAAAATGCTAACATGAGACCCAGATCCTGTCATCTGCACATTGAATGTCTGTAGGTGCATGACTAGATGATCCAACGACTGTATCAAGTGTGAAAATTTGAGCAAGTGCCTTGTAACCTGAGTGTCTTCGCAAGTGGGAGTTTTTAAAAAAGCTTATATGGCTATTTCTAACTCCTCCAGGGTTTTGAACACTTGCTGGAATTTTGGAAAATTCAAATGAAGCCCCAGGAAGAAATAAATTTGTATATGCCTAAAGGAAGCTGAGAGTGAACAGGCATAGCCAAACATAAGAGGATGTTCAGAGCCCGCGGACCTGAACAGAGGGCTCCCTGACTGCTAACGATCCTGTTCTCACCCTTGCGTTTCCAATGATCAGCAGTAGGCAAACATGAATGTTTTAAGCAGCTCGTAAATCTTCCCGGAGCCCGGGTGCTGAATAAGTCCTAGGAAAGTGGTTATGGTGGAAACAGGATCTCTCTGGAAGTAACTCCTTTCAGAGCCAGCCTTCGCCCCTGCTAACACACATGCCCCAGCTGCTTAACTGAGGCTCATATTCCAGCAAAACGGCAAACATGAGGTGCAGAAACCAAAAGCCACTATCTGTCACCCATGGGTTTCCCAGTCTGGATCCTCTTGGTTGATGAGACCACCCTCTTTGAAAGGCCAGCAAAGGAAGTCCTGAAGTCTGGAAGGATGTAGAGTCTGGTATTCTGTAAAAATTGCTCAAGAGTTACTCTATTGCTTCTCAATAACTGAAAAGGAATGAGGGAAAGAGAAACTTTAAACACAAAGAGGAACCATGGCAAACTCAATAATGGAATGACACCTCAACTTTCACAAAACTTTTTTTTTCTGATGGATTATATTTTTATTATTATTGGATATATTTTTATTTACATTTCAGTGTTATTCCCTTTCCCAGTAACCCCACCCCATCCCAGATAGCCCCTATCCTATCCTCCCCCTCCTACTTCTATGAGGGTGCTCCTCTACCCATACCACTCCCACCTTCCCTGCCTTGATTCCCCTACACTGGGGCATCTATCGAACCTTCATAGGAACAAGGACCTCTCCTCCCACTGATGCCTAACAAAGCCATCCTCTGCTACACATGCAGCTGGAGCCATGTGTACCCCTTTGTTGATGGCTTAGTCCCTGGGAGCTCTGCCAGAGCCTTATGAATACAGAGGCAGATGCTTACAGCCAACCATTGGACTGAGTGTAGGGTCCCCAATGGAGGAGCTAGAGAAAGGACTAAAGGAGCTGAAGGGGTTTGCAACTTCATAGGAAGAACACCAATATTAACAAAACATTTTTTAACTATGAGAAGAGAAGACACCAAGTCTTTAGATGTGTTTTTCTTGGTTTACAGTTGTGTACAGTCCTAGAGTCCTAGGAGTAGTAAAAAGGCAGAGCAGGGAAAATCCATGCAGAGCTAGATGCATCATCTGCTCATGTTAAATCAGCTTCTACCTCTGTTATAATTATTTCTCAACATTACTGTCCCTGATGGGAGAGAGAGAGAGAGAATCCCTTGTTTATCTTTTACTGACTGCTTAACAGCCACTAACATACAGTGGGTATTCAGTAAGAGCTTTTGTAACTAATGTCCCATTGATCTCATTGACTTATCAATATCACAGCTAGTCCCATTGATCTCAGTGGCCTATTAATATTGCAGTTAATGATTTTTTTTCTTGAGCAGAGGTTTAAAGGCCCCTTGTTCATGCCAAGGTGAAAGCCCTTGAAGGGGAGAGCATCACGTACTTACCGTGTGCTCAAGAATAGGGTAAATTTAGAATTTCGTTATATTGTACCATAGTATTTAATTCCCAGTGTTGGATTGGTCCTGATAGAAGCATATTCTACTTCTAAACCAATCATTTATGGTCAGTGACAGTACAAGAGACTTACAAATTTTACCTGAAGTAGGAATTAGAAGTACACATTTCGAGACTGGCATTAAAAAAACTCTATAAAACAACTCAAAAAAAAATGCGTCCCAAATTAAAATGTAACATATGGGCAAGCCATATAGTTTGTTTTAATGTATATTCACAAATGTAACTATGTGTCTGTATGTGTATATAACAATTTTAAAGGTTTAAAATTCCCAAGGCAAAGTAACTTTATGCTTTCATTCATTCATTTTCTTCATTAACCTCTGATAGCGAGAACTCATCTTAGTGCTCATAAGCATTGCTGCTAGCACAGTTTCTTGGTGCTCCTATGACAAATAAGACAGAATGCTTTGCTTAACGCTTGTCACCCCTTCCATCATACCTCTTAATAAATCAATAAGTAAATAACTATATTTTTAGAATATATTCTAAATGGCATAAGATAAACAGAAAAAAACAATGTGATCTTTGATAAGGAAAATCAACTCAAACATGTTTAAAGGAAAAGAAGGGAGCCTTTAACCTGGGTCTTTGAGGGAGAGTAGTATTTCAACAGGCCTGAAGCCCGGAAGTCTCTACCCATGTTCATTTGTTGCAGCCAAGGAAATGGCCTCGTCTGCATGCTCTGACAGTTCTGCGATTGAGGCCATGCTTCCAGTTGGAGAAACTGTCTGTTCATTAGGGAGGAATTAAATGTAGCCCTTTTCCTTAAGCCCCCTGTTGGGAATCACCTTTATTTGCTGTTGTGGTTAAAGCTGGCTTGTCAGGTTGTTTAGGCTGTAACAGGGCTAATCTTTACACTTGAGTTTTGGGGCAGGAAATAGCCAGACCCCACCCTGAGCACTCTGTCTTTTTTAACAAGAAGCAAAATCCATCATTCCAACAATGAATCTCTTTTATTTTCATAAAGGGACATTTAAACAGAAAGGCTATATAAGAAACTTTTTTAAGTTACTTGAAAATTTTGGCTTTATTGAAAATTAGTCATAAGGAAAACAGATCAATTTAATCTTCCATTCTAAAAATTAATGGAAAATTTTACATTTATAAAGAAGCAAAACTTCATCTGTGACCTGGTCTATGAAATTTAACTTAATACTAGAAGCAGAAAGGGCTTTTCTACGTCAAGAAATGGACTTTCTTTGGTTAAAAAGAGGCATAGCTAAATGAAGCAAATTTTGGGGGGTGGAAAACTAAACAGAATGTTTTCATGGTTGTAGCCATGCATTTATTGCAATATTATGGTGTTTAGCACATGGAAAATAAGATTGCATATTCTTAAAAATAAACTGAATGAAAGTACTGAGAATAATTTACCTGAGAATTTAGCTCCACTACAACTTGTTCTTCCTAGGGACCCTCCTGGGTTCTTCAGTAATTGAACTGTGTCTTCTTTAAGCATGCCCACTGGCAAGGTGCATAAGGAACAGAAAAAAAATAAGTTGGAAAAAAATATAAAACCTTTCTACAGACACAGCATGATTTTTGGAAAATGAGGAACCGGATTTTTAAAGAAGCCAAATTTTGACACTGATATTCATACCACGATCAAATTTTATATGAAGACAGCCATGAGAAATTATTTGATCTGGTCCTCGTCTTTGAACAGCATTGCCTATGGGAGACTTAATTGCCTAAATACTTTGCTAAATTATTTTATAGCCACCGACTTTAGAATGAACACGTGAAGCAGAATGTGAACTTCCAATGAAGAAAATGAAGTAAATGTCAATGCCACAGGAAAAGTTGGTCTAGTTCACTGCAGCCTTTCTTGCTATACATTAAATGCTATGAGGAAGATGGGATTGCAATGTCTGGAATATTAATAAAAATATTTTTATGTAAGTAGTTACATTGAATTCTTAGAAAAGATTTAGTAAAGCAGATATAAAACTCTGTTTTTGGAAAACAGTGTAAAAGATGTGGGAAATGTCTGTCCAAGTGCAGGATCTTCTGCTCTCAAATTACTTTAAAAGCAATTTTAAATTCTCATTCTGTTTTATAGAAACTGCAGATGGAAACAAGAGATGCAGCTTAATGGAGAGGCCAAATGCAGGGATCCATACTTAAAGGAGAGGTCTTGGCCCCACATCAAAAGATTGACACTCATGTGTTCTGAAATAAAACGCAAAAGGTGCGTACGTTTCATTTTTACGACTTCTCACTTTAACATTTTCATCATCAAAGTAACTACTGTTTCCAATTGTGCCGGAAAGTGGTCACCAAAGATGACTTTTAGTGAACTACTTTAGAGCAGTTAATAAATCTGGGGGCATTCTTCACTTCTGAAGTCCAGGAAAGGCTGGACTTGGGAAGAATTTAGGAAACACATTAGATGATGGGACCAATCATCTCTGTGGAGAAGGAAAATATCTCTACCTTAAATGGGACATGATGAAACCATCTCAGATAATTTCTTAGCAAAAAAAAAATAGTAATGACATTATAATCAATGAACTATGCAATATCCATGGGTTTTCAGCACTGACAAACTGTATTTCTTGAGCTGAAGACACAGAGGCCCTTCCCTGTTCTCTGCCTTCCTTCACACCCTGCCACCTCTATTTATGTCGCCTCTGTCGATCTTGAAAAGTCAAGTATAAAGCACTACCTATAAACCACATCCATGGTTAGTGTTACAGCCAAAGAGCAATTCCAATAGCTGAAGATCGACAGAATTTCTCTATATATGATCATGACTTACTGCAGCTGTAGAGGCACCTTATTCAAACAAAGATGAAGATACTCAGCTACCTTTGGAGTTCAGAGGAACAGCAAATGATCTTAATGTGTGCATTCCCCAAGACATGCTGTACTGTGCCTACAATAAAAGACTGTCATTAATCTGAAATTCACGTTTTGTTAGGTATATGTGTTTTGTTTGTTTATAGGCAAATAGCCTATAAAACAGTGAGTTGTATAAGGAATCTATTTTCTTAGAAGATCTAAAACCATGTTCCTGGCTTAAAAGGAAATATTTTTACTCTCAGTGTCAAATAGATAATCTTTTCTCAAACACATTAATGATTTAAGCACCATAGACTAATTTTATGTCAACCCAAGCAGGTTAGAAGTTTGGTTGAGAAGTCCACATTTCTGTTGCTACTCTGGACACTGAAGTCAGGTTTCATGATTGCCTTACAAAAGAATTGGATGAAAACATAAGGGCAAAAGTACCATTCCTAAACAAGCACTAAGAAAGTGACAACTGATATACAGCCTCACTTTGTTCTTAATCCCAAGGGAGGAATAGTTCAACAGCCCGGAAGTAGTCTCAGATGTGGCGTGACCCCACCTCTTCCTCTTTTCCCATCTTACCTGGTGAGACTTCCACTTTGTTCAGGTTCCTTGTGTACTTTTATTTTGGTTTTGGAAGGTTGGGGTTTTTTTGTTTTGTTTGTTTTGGTTTTTATCTTTTGGGTTTTGATGGATAGAGCAAAAACTCCAAGTTTATTTCTCTGCTTAGATGGTTTTTATACCATCTGAGACAAAGTTCTATATATAGGAAGAAAATTACCTCATAGCCATAAGTTACATATTCTTTAAATCACCACAAAAACATATTCTTCAAAAACAGAATAAATTCATTACACAAAAAGGAAATTACAACAGGATTATTATATATATTTTTTGAAACATACTTAACTAAACATTTCCCATCTTTCTCTCCACAAGTTCAATATAACCCCAAAGTAATAATTGTTTTGTTATTGATTAACAGAAGGCTGGTGGTTATTATGATTTGTTTGTTGTGTCATTTTAATTTTATTTCAGTTTTGCCAGGAAACTTTTGTTTCCCCCCTGATTTATTTTTTAACAGTCTTTTCAGTTTCCTTAATTTTTCTTTATACAACTAGAGGTTTATAGTTATACTTGTAAAAGACTCAGTGATGCTATTCTTTTAAAAGGTACTGCTCAGTTTTCTTGACAGTCTGCACTGAGGAAATCCTCATATTCAATATTATGGCTATTCGTTGCTGCACTGCCCAAATATCCATCATTTTTTACATCTCATGTTAATATATTCCTTCAGAAATCTATCACTCCATGTCACTCAGCACAATGTGCTTTTGTGTTTATTTGTGTGATCACTGAAGTCTGACATCCAACTTAGAGATAAGCTTCATGAGAGACAGAGCCATGTGTGACTTTCTCTGCCACACATTAATCCCTCAACATACACACACAGAAATTAATGTGAGTGTGTGAGTGTGTGTGTGTGTGTGCATGTGTGTTTGTATGTGTGTGTGTGTGTGTGTGTGTGTGTGTGTATGTAATGTTACAGACTAGGAAACATACTTTGATGAAACTGAATGACTTGTTTACTCAGTTAACTTGTGGCAAAAGAATTGAAATTCACATCTGTTCATTTTATCTCTATTGCTGCTGTTCTGTAAATGCATATTAAGATTCCAAGGTTAAACACTCTATAACCCTTCTACTAAGATTATAGTTAGGACAATAGGAGATCCAGTACCTTCTATTGTGTGTGAAGACACTTGGGACATGCACACACATGTACACACACATGCAAGGAAAAAACTCATACACAAAAAATAAATATGAGTACATATCTCTTTAAAAAGATTATTGTTGGAGACAATTAATGATATTGATTGGGTTTTGTAGTGCTTTCTTTCAAACATTAAGCAATTCTGGAGAAGTTGCTTACAGAGGTGTAGGACTCGCTTGTGGCTTAGTGGGAAGGGAGGGGCAGACAGACACAGAGCTACCAGACACAGCACCTGGGTCAGAAGAGAATTCTCTGCCCACACACTGAGTGTCTGGCTTCCAGATGGATCTTGGGCACACACTCATTTTTATAATTTCTCCCTCCTCGTCATCTATTCATTTGTCTCCCTCCCTTCAGAGGAATTTAAGGATGGGCTTTGTTCTGCATTGCCTCATTTCTCCTTCTTTTAGCTTTCAGTGACCAACATTGGCAGATCATACTTTTGCTTGGATTCAAAGAGAAAATGAAACCTAGCCAGTCCACTCAGCACCATTTAGCCTGGACACCTGGTAGTGTCTGTAGGTCTGGGGCAGAGGCTAGCTTGGTTAATTAAAATAGTAGACACTCAAACCAATAAAGATTTCTGTGTGTTGAACTTCAGTTATCTCCTCAGTGATCTGCACATCAAATAAGCCCACTTTGAAGCACACCACAAAACAGATAAGTTCCATTTCAACAGACCAGAAAACCTTAGTAGACCCAAGTACATCTTTGAGCGCATTCCACATTCTACTTTCCATTTTCATCAAAAGCAAAACAGGAATGAACTACTGCCTCTGAGCTTGCATGCTGTAGGGATGTGTGAAGGGTAACAGAAAAGTCAAGTTAGAGCTGCGGCTTTCTGGGAGCTGATTTCTGGTCCTTGCACACACCTTATGTGTTTCAGGATAAAAACTCCAGGACTTAAACTGTGGCTAGAAGAAAATGGAGTGGAATGTGAATTGCTGGTTCTTGTATATAAGCTGATGGAAGAAGGGACCATATCCCTGTATTCCTTTTGCCATCAGTATTATGGTAGACTGTCATAAATACCCAGTGTTCTTCCCATGAGAAAATAATATATACTCGCCCTGTTGTCGAGATTAGTTATGCCGCTTGCTTTGACCAAGAAGTTAGCCATGTTACTTAGAACAAACACCTTAAAATCATTAACACTAGGGTTTTTTTTACTCTGCAACAATATTAGAAATAACTTTGAAAATGAATGCTTCTTTAGCCCAGGTCTTGGAAAGCTGAAGACATAGTACAGAGCTATAGCTGAATTATGGTGCTAATAGTTTGAGCAAGTAATATATTCTAACTATAAGTCAGTGAGATTTGGTGTTTCCTTGATATTAAAACACAAGTCATCTGTATACCTTGATGCAATGATTCTAGATCATAGTGCAAATTTATGAATATATCGACTTGCAGGAAAATCCAAATCCTCCATAGATATTAAAATCCCAACCCAAGATCTGCAGTTTTAGCTTAGTGGTTGAATGATTCTCCAACATGAAAGAGGTCCTAGGTTCAATTCCTAGTACAGGAGGAAGAGAAAGAGTGGAGAAGGAGGAGGCATCAGCAGCATCAGTTACTCAAACTCTACTGAGAGCCTGGGAATGACTCATATGAGCGGCACATTTAAGAACTTTTGAGTTTCTCCTATATATAGGTCTTGTGAACCCATGACTGCTATGATTTCTAAACATATTCCAAAGTTAAGGGCTCATAAACTACTTCCTGAAATGTATGATAAGTCAATTTGACCACTATTTATTTCCAAGGAGTAGTCTTAAGCCCAGTTTGTCAAGATCTGGTAGCAAAAGGAGAGAGTCAAGGTATCAGAAACAGAAAATAAAATTTGAGGAACATGAGGAAGTAAACCTTGGTTGAAAAATGTTTTAGCATTTATTGATTGACAAATCCTGTGGATAGTGGGTAATTATAGAACCAGATGCTCAAGGTAGTAAAATTTTCTGCAGAGACTTAATATTGAAACATAGGACAGAAATAGCAATCATACTGAGCATGTTTCTGTTGTGTTCCTGTCACTGGCCTCAATACAAAGGATTCCCAATGAGATAGCACATGGTACCCAATCTGGAGGCATCCTGTTTTCTGTGAATATAAGCAACATAAACTGTTAAAATGGCTATGATTAATTGTATCATATGTAAATGGATGGATGTGTCATATGGCTACAGTCTAAAGATTTTTCACAAACTCAGTGAGCCCATATACCAACCAAGAAGCAGACTAAAACTTAAGCCCCTAGAAACAGTATAAAAGACTCTTCCTAATTGTCTCCCACAGGTAACCATTACGCTGACTTCTAATTGCCCATGCCAATTATGTCCTTGAACTGTGTATAAATGTTTGACTTCTTTTGCTCAATGTTACGTTTGTGACCATCCAGCATGCCAAAACTTTTGACATTGTGACAGCATGGTCATCTACAGAGTTCATACTCTAGAATCACTCAGTCAAATCACACACGTACACACACACACACACACACACACACACACACACAGGCACATGTACACATGCCAGAATCTCAAAATGTTTAAAATAAGTTTGTTTTGGATCACATTCATAATAATTCTAGGGTTCACATGGTCCATGAAATCCAGGACATTTTAATGCAAAAATTATTAATTCTCCTTGCTGAAAATATCACATTATTTTTTTAAAAAGCTGTACTTTTTTAGCTCATTATGGATGAGTATTGAGTATTTTAATGATTTGGGTTAATATAAATGGTATTAATTTGAAAATTCCAGGCTGTCTTTTGTTAATCATGTGATGGGTGTTAGCAATCCTGTTTTGAGGGTGTGAACCTGTTTTAAGAACAAGTATAAGGCCATCTGAGCTTACTTAAAATGATGGAAAGCTGGTTGTTTGTATTTTTATGGGCAGGGGAGAATTGTGTACAGGCCTAGTACTTGCTTGGCATTCGTAATGTCAGACAGCAGTAGAATTAGGTCATCGTATAAACCATGCCACGGATAGCGAGATAAAGGAGAATGTACTGCCACTCATGGAGCAAAAACCACAAGGCAACCAGTGGCAAATGTGCCCTAATAGTCCTTTCGAGGTTTAAATGCTGACATTTTTGCTTATTTCTTAGGCCCTTCTCATCCATTGCAGCTGTGTGGTTGTTTGAAAAAAAATGATAGAATATTGCTAAGACTAACCCACTCTTCAGAAAGTTAGTTATGGATGTCAAGGAAGAGGCAGGTGGAAGAGGACAATTCCTTGGTCATATAAGTAAAGCTGGAAGATAAAGATATGATGAATATGTGTTTTAACTTAAAAAGTACTAATATCAACCACAAGGAACAATATTAATGCTAATATAAAATTCATGGAGGAAACAAGAAGTTTATGTTTTAAAAGATTTACTAAAAGTGATAAACTGATCTAGTTTAAAAAACAGAGATGAATCTAGCCCCAAAATGAAGAATGAAGGAAAAAACACAGCTACTAACCCTAAAGAAATGACAGGGATTGGGAGGTATAACATGGACAGACGTGTGCCAAAAGAGGTAAGCTAACAATTTACAGGAAAACGTTTCAGAGACATTAATGCTCAAAACTAATTCAACTAATCCTCTATGTGTAGGTTGGAACCTAGTCACACACAGATATTAACCCAGGTCTGGAATGATCACTCACAATCTACCATTCATGTTTGAAGAAATTAGCTGCATGATCCTGAAATTCATATAGAAATACAGTGAGTTCAGAAAAGTCAAACACACAGAAAGGAAAGCAAAGTGGGGGAATCTGAACTCTTTAATGTCAAGGATTTGCAAAGCTGCAGTAGCCAGGGAAGTTTACCCATGGACCACTAGGAAAAAGAGTCCCTGAAAATATTCTATCTATAATCAGTTGATTCCAAACAAGAATGCCAAGAAATTCAGTGGGGAAAGGAGAGTCTTTTCAGCAGATTATGCAAGGACAATTGAATTTCTCTATAGAAAACAATAAAGTTAGGTGTAGGATGAACATCTGACTTAAATCTCTTACAGGACAGTATAAAAGTAGTAAACCTTGGTGACCTCTAGTTAAAAGACAGATGACACCCAAAGCATAAGAAAAACAGAAAAATATCATCAAAATAGAAAACTTGTATGCTGTGTATGATTCTATTAAGAATGTAAAAATGACAGTCTACAGAAATGCAGAGCACATTTGCTGTTTGTAAATCTGTTGAGGGATTGATATCCACAATGCAATAAGAGTTTCTGGAACTGAGGCTGAATATCTCTCACGATAAAAGGGCAACTTAGCACGCATGAGGCTCCAGGTTGAAATGACACAATTAAAATGAGTAATTGCTCATGTCTATAGGAAGAAAAAATACAGATGGCCAATTGGCACTCTCATTGGGTGAAGCATTCAATACCAACAGGATTTGGGTAAATGGAAGCCTTAAAGAGATGCCACTTCATACATATTGCACAATGGCCCAGTAACAAGTGTTAGCAAGGATATGGAAATGCATTTCCTCAAGATGTTAATGATGGATTCTAAATATTTGAGCAATTCCACCCCCAACATAGTAAAGACATTTATCCACCCAAGAGCTTAGAGTTCACACAGTGTGCTTCATAATCGTGTGGCATTGGAAGCAATAGAAATGCCCAGCAACTGGTCAATGAGTAAGTAAGATCATATGTACATATAATGGGATGTTGTGCAACCATGGAAAATAAAGTCCCAATACATACTAAGACATGAATGAATTGTAAACAATGTCCTATTGAAAAAATCACTGACCAAAGGACCATAGAATTGATAAGAAGTGTGCTAACATAAATAAATATTGCAAAGACAGAAATATTGATAATTTCCTAGGACTAGGACAGTGGGGAAGAGGAAAATTGGGAGTAAGGGTTTCATTTTATGGTAATGACAAGATTCTAAACTAAGTCTGATATAATTTTCACACAACCCTCTAAATATCCTAAAACCATCAAATTGTATACTTGTACGTAGGAGTTTAAACTCTATGATTTAACTATACATTTCAATAGTCACATTTTCAAATGGTAGCTCAAACAATGATGATAGAAGAGGTTGTCCACAGAGGGCCAAAGATGCAGCACAGTCATCACAGAAAATGGTAGAAGTGTATTTTGTGAGAGAAATAGTTTGCCTGATCACATGGTTTCTAACCACCGTAACCAAAGCATATATGTTCAATACTAATAAACAGTGCACTGTTTTGCCAAGTACTTGTATTGGTGTAAGTGTGTGCTTAGGCTAAGGTCTTCTAATAGTCTTAAAGATCAACTAAACCTTAAAACCATGTATATTTTTTATAACTTGGCCATAGCTTCTCAGATCTGCCAGAGTTTCCTCTGTTCTGATGACCAACAGCATCCAGGGCCTCTAGAAGTGGTCTCCATCACCCTTTGACCAACTACCATCTTCCGGGAGCTGCCCATTGCTCCTGGCCCCAAGCACTTTCTACTCACATCATCCAGACACAACCATCTCCTTGTCTGGACAGACTTGGGCCCCCTTGGACCCTAACTGTCTAGGAGTAGTTGGGAGTCAGGGAGCAGTCTGTGCCATGGACCTGTGTCTCCGACTGATGCTGAGTAAAGGCAGTAGTAGTGTGAGAATAAAACTCAGCGCTTCCGTGTCCCCTTAGTAAAAACTTTTCCTTGTCTAAACAACTCCCCCCCCCATTTCTTTTCCTCCCTCTACTCTTTAATTTTCTGGCCAGAGACACCTTGTTAATTAAAGATTAACAGGCCATTTAGCATGAGAAGAGTATAGTCAAGGTCACAGATGAATAAACTAAGACGAAAACCAAACCTGTCTGTTCTATTGCTGTGAGGTATCTGTGAGGGCTGGACAGAGGAAATTGGTATCTCATTAAAGAAAATGAGAAAGTGCAGCAGAAAGGAAACTGTGAGCTTATTAAACGTGGTGGGAAAGCCAATTTAATTATGGCTTTCCATTTCCAAACAAGAAGACATTTGTTATGAGTTCAGGATACTTTATCCCAAGCAAAAGAAACAGCTAACTACTACTACTTTTATTTTTTTTTTATTTTTTATTATTTATTTATTTATTTATTTTTTGTCTTTTTGAGCCACTGGTGGCTCTGGAGTCTTGTTTCAAAATAAAGGTTTCACTGCGGGAAGTCAATTAGAACAGAGGCTGCTGGCAACAGGTCTGCTACTTTCCCTTTCAAAGATTGATTTGAGAGCTGTGACCCAGCCTTCCACCTTGTCAGGATGGAAGGGGAATGTGGACAAGGACTCCTTATTAGTACAAGGACCTGTCTGTCTGGACCAGCATATAGGGGCCATGCTGCAGTCACCCAGGCAGATGCAGTGACTGAGGCTGCTGCTCCTTCATAAAGGACCAGTTTTTCTTCTGAAAGATGTAGATATTATATCAATGGTCTCATGGTAGAGGAGGTTAAATAGATGTTACAGGTGGAACCATCTGGCAATGAGTTCAAGGAGCTGTATGTTAACAGCAACTGCCATTTAACTGCTGCTTACTGAGCATTGATGCATCACCACACTCAACATTCACAATAACCTCCTATTGCTAGACTTTACTCTGAGAGATTGAATAAAATCAGTCAATGGGTGTATAAAGTGAAAGTCCTCGTCTGTTTTACAGTCCCTCATGAAAGTCATAAAGATATGGTGAAAGCTACGGCAGTATAAAAATGCACTTCAGTAATGAAGTAGGGTATGATTAATAGCTGGAAGGATTTTCTGTGCTAAGGGAATTCAGAAGATACAGAAACTACTTCTGGTGAGCAAAGTGGCAGTGTCATGTCTGGTATACATGGTCTGTATACATGGTATACAAGGTCTTCTACAGAAGACCTTGTTCAAACCCCAGCTCTTATTTCTCAGGTGCACACTGGACACTCAGTTTCATCCTCCTTAGTTGCCATTAGTCATGACCAGAGGACTGAGAAACCATCTTCCCTTTAGACTACTGTAGCGTTTGAGGAAAAAAGCATCAGTGGTACTCATTAGGAACTATGGAGTGCTCCATGAAGGTCGGGTTGGGTTCTGTGTGGAGGACATTGACAAAGACACAGTCACACCCATTTGAAAGACTGTTAAATACCTCCAATATTAAATATGGAACATTAAAATTGCCATCTTACCTAATGAGTTCTTTTAAATCTTCATTGGCTATGTAATATTTTCTAAGCCTTCTAGTCCAAGAACTGGTTTCAGGTTCTATATTGGTGGTAGCACTGTATCAGACTAAGGCTCTTACTAACAACAATTGCAAACTTCACATAAAATATAAAGATCAACTTTACAAAGCACAGGAGAGTAGCTAAAGGTAACCAGAAACTGAAGGAGCTTTGACTCTGGGTAGGAGGGGACCACCGTGGGTGAGATTTGTATTCATGAGTCTTTTCCTCTGAAAGGGTTTCCAAATGTGTGGTGTTAAGGAGCAACAGTTCAAACACAGGGCTACCTTATTAGTGAATGGAGGAAACTAACAGAGGAGAACCCCAAAATATGATGGTACCACGATGTGTGTGGCAGGTACGTTACAAATAGAATCCCCTTAAAGCCATGGTTGACCTGTGAGTAATGCATGCCAAGGGCAATAATCTGTGGGTAATAGTAACTGGGGGCTGATAACCCTAAGCCAGGATTTCAGCAGCTTTTTATAGCTGATAGGGTTAGAACATGAATCCAGATAAAGTAATGGAATTTTCTTTGAAGCTATGGAAGGACCATACTTTAGGCATAAAGATTTGCCTGGTGACTAAGAACTGACCTAACACTAAGGGAGGAAATCCATATGCATCAACACAAAGTTTGAAATCAGGCCACCGTGAGATGAAGGTCATCCACTAGTAAGTTAGGTAATATAAACTAATATATGGATACTAAATACCACCCTCCCCCCACACACACACACACTTAAGCATCTTTCTTTCACTCTCCCACATGTCCTCTCAAGGATCTTTTCTTGAGTCCTGTCCTCTATAGTCTCACTAAAACTTAAACACAGAAATCAAAAAAAAAAAAAAAAAGCAAAGATGGGATTCATATTTGAGAGAAAGAATGTGATATTTGTTTTTCTCATCCTGTATCCTGGATGACCTTATTTAGTAGAAGAGTTTCCAATTCCATCCCTTTTTATTTTTCCTTACAGATGAATAAAATAGCACTGTGTATATACCACGTTCTATCCCTATTCTTCTGGGAATGTTAAGGAAGTTGGAATTTGGGGCACAATACTCAAAAAAGTAGAATGCTGGGAGCAAAGCTTCCAGAGACCTCCAGATGGATCCCTGGAATGTATGACTGTATACCAACCCATATGTTCATAGACTGAAATACTTATTTGCAAAATAAGAATATATTTTGGTAAAAGAGAAGGTCCAAATACTGTAAATCCAACAACTCCAGAACTTTCTATAAGGTAGGAATTATCTCAGTTCCCTAGTGAATGTAGAGAAGCCTCTCTAATGAGATGGAAGTTGGGTAGTGTCTTGGTCACTGTTCTATTGCTGTGAAGAGACATTGTGACTATGGTTACTCTTATAAAAGAAACATTTAATTGGGGCTGGCTTACATTTCAGAGGTCGGTCCATTATCATTGTGGTAGGAAGCACAGCAGCATGCAAGCAGATATAGTCCTAGAGAAGTAGCTGAGAGTTCTACATCTGAATATCCGGGCAGCAGGAAATGTGACACTGGGCCTATAATCACTACAGTTAAAATTTCTTGCAGAGGGATGTTCAGTAAGTAAAGTTGAGATCCTTCCATAACAGCAAACTATAGCAAAACTCTGAAGACTATTTTAGTACATCCGTATAGCTAGCCAAGAGTTAAGGGTGTGTGTGTGTGTGTGTGTGTGTGTGTGTGTGTGTGTGTGTGTGTGTGAAGATTTTCTAATAATTTCATAGAAAGAATCTTCTTATTAGCACCTATAATGTCTGTCACTGAGAAAAAACTGATACTTGAACTTCAATTATTTTAAATCAAAACCATCCTGGATAGTAATTATTAATTATAATCAACCAGTGATAGTCAACCTTATTTCATAGTAGAATCATTTGGGAGTGTTCCCTCCTATCACATCACAATTAAATGTACTTTGTGGTAGATTGAGCCACATTTCAGTTTGTTCAAAACTTCTTTGAATGGTTTTAATTTGTAGTTATAGTTAAGGGCTACTGCTCTAAATCAGTTCAGGAAAGTCCCTTTATTTCTCCATTAACTTTACAAATTGGTTATATAACCTGATTATGTTTTGATGGCTTAAATCCCATGAAGGAATATGTTTTAAGTAGTATTTATTCCACAAAATTTAAATCCTTATTTCTTTTAAGCTTTTTTATGGTCAGGTTAAAATTTCTTTTTTTTTTTAATTTTTTTATTGAATATATTCTTCATTTACATTTCAAATGTTATACCCTTTCCCAGTTCCCCACTCCCCAGTAAATCCCCAACCCATCCTCCCATCCCCTGACTCCAAGAAAATGCCCCTCTGCACAACCCACTCCTATCTACCCCCCTGCCCCCCCCCAAATTTCCCCATGCTAAGGCATCTATCGAGCCTTCATATGACCAAGGACCTCTCCTCCCACTGATGCCTGACAAGGCATTCCCCCACCACAATTGCTGCTGGAACCATGTGTACCCCTTGGTTGATGGTTTAGTCCCTGGGAGCCCTGGAGGATCTGGTTGGCCGACATCATCATTCTTCCCATGGGGCTACAAACTCCTTCAGCTCCTTTACCTATAAAAATGTTATTGGAACTCAGATGATAGAAGGTAATACACATGCCCCAGCTGCTTCAAAGTTTTTTGAAGAATTTTTAAGTTCAGCTTATCATCCTATGGGTTAGTGCTTCAGATATCTAAATTTAGAAAACAGGACTGATCACAGATTTGTATGCTGATGAAAATCAAGTTTTAATTCTCTGCATTTCGAAAATCTAGTCCCCAGAAATCCTAGCAATGCTTTGACAGTCTCTATGGGGCAGTATTATATGACTCCTTCTCCACCTCTCAGCAGGTAAATTCAAGCCCAACTTGCTCCCATAGTTGTTGTGCTCCCTATTAACATCAGAAACTTGGAAATTTCTAATTTTCCTAGTGGATAACCCTACTACCCAAACCCTCCTTGCAATGTTGCCCAGACAGGTCTTGAACTCACAGGCTCAAGTGATCCTGCTCCAATTTCCTATATCCCTTGGTCTACAGGCTTGAAGGTCCTCTCCCAACTGCAGTGCATGAGTTAATGGGTCTACAGGTTTACACATCCTTGCCCAATCCCAATGTGTGATTTTCTGAAGTTGATGACTTAGAGAATAAAATAACAATATATGATTTTAACCATTTTGTCTTTAATGTATTTGGTATGTGAATTATACAATTCTAATAAAATCCCTTGTCTTTTCCTTGTCTAATTTAAGTTCTCAACTTCATGATATAGACTGCAAATTCAAATACGCCTTAATGAAAAATATTAAAAATAGATATTTGTGTGTCACTTTATACTTTAAAATCTATATATTTGTCATGTTTATTTTTAAAGTCTTCATTTGCCATGATCAAATGGCATTTAAAATGAACACCTAAATATTTAGTAACAGTTTAAAATTCACATTTAGAAGCTGTCAGTCACTCATGTTCATCACTGAAGCCCTGAGTGGTGGTGCATGCCTTTAATCCCAGCAGTCAGGAAGCAAGATCAGGCAGATCTTTGTGAAACCAGCCTGGTCTACAAAGCAAGTTCAGGGCATCCAGTACTATTACAGAGAGAAACCCAAGGGAGAGAGGATGGGAGAGAGAAGGGGATGGAAGGAGGAAGGGAAGGAGGGAGAGAGGGAGGAAAGGACGGAGGGAGGGGCAGGTTGTCTAGTGTGACTGTCTATGAGACTGTAATCCTCACTTTCCTACAAGAGTTTACAAGAATCCCCAGATCTAGACTTTAGAAAAGTGACGAGCACATTGGTAGGTCTTTGAAATTCTCACTTCACTAAGGCAAGTTGTCCATGCTCTCCAGGCTACCAGACCCTAAGCCACAGATGGTATGCCCTGTGTGATGGACTCACATCAACTAAAAGGCAGAAGTAACTCAATGCCTTGCCACCTGGAAACCAGAAACAAGCGACAACCATCTGGAAGCACACATTGTAGCTACTCCTCACCTATGGAACATGTGATCCTCCCTCATCCCTCTCCCTGAATGCTGTGATGGGGATGTCTGAACTTTTCAGGACCCCACCATTAGGGTGTCTCTCTGTGGTGTTAATAACTTCTAATAAGTATGTTACCCAAAAGAGTAATCTGCCTCAGTGTCCCCCCTTGGACTCAGAATATAGGATATTACAAGCACCATTTATTTTCCCATAGGTCATTCCAGTGCTCATTTCTGTCTTAATATTTATCATTGTCATATATCTGAACAATGGTTTCAATGGTATCTCTGGGGTGCAAATTACTGGAAATTATTGAGTCTTACTTTACAAGCTTAAAGTACAGATTGATTTTATTTTAGCACCAAAAAATAGAAAATGAATTTATATTTGTACCCTGATCCAATATTTAACTAGTTCATTGAGTTTGGGCAAATAACAAAGGTCCAGTGACTTTAAATCTTAAATTTTAAGTAGCTATTAATGCTACTTAGTACCAATAAGGATGATGTTTAGCTCTCAGTCACAGATAAGATAACAAGTCCACACCTTGACCTGGTGGTTCCTCAAGAAAGAATAATGACAGTCAGAGACTTCAGTCTATGTCAAAGAGATAAAAGTGCAGTGGACAGTGATGTTTGTAACATTACATCACAGACTGATCTTCATGTACCATTACTGCCAGTGCTTATCTGTTCTCCTAAAAGAAGGCTCCTCTGGTAATTCTACACAGCAGGGCTTGCAGCAGCTCTCCAGTGGATCTAAATCCTGATGACAGTAATTAATGTGTTCCTTCAGCACCTATGTCTTACATTACAGCTGTTTATCTGAAAATTTCCAAGTTCAGGAGTTAGTAAATTATCCCTTCTCCCAGGCCCCATCTTTCCTCTCAACTCTTTCCCTCTTCTGTTTGGAATATCTTTGACTTAATGATTAGTGACTTCATTGATTCCATCAACACTAGTGAGAATTGCATCAGTCTCTTGGGCATTCAGCAAAACCTGACCTGATGGGAAACAGCTTACCAAAGAAAGTGCAGTCTGGAAAGCAGAAGAAGTGGCAAGACAGATAGGACAGAGGTCAAGGCCAGGCTGAAGCTGGAAGGAACCCCTGAAGAAGGCAATCCAGATCAATTCTAGCTGATTGTCAGACTATGCAGAAGAAATTTCCTCAGCAAATAATATGTGATTTGGAGTTAGATTTCAAAGATGAAACTGTGTCTATGCATCAAAGAAATATTCATTATATTTTTATTTTTTGAACTTAGTCAACGATTCACTTATAGGGTGTGTGTCTGTCTGTCCATCTGTCTATCTGCATGTCTGTGTGTCTGTCTGTCTCTCTCTCTGTCTCTCTCTCTGTCTCTCTGTCTCTCTCTCTCTCTCTCTCTCTCTCTCTCTCTCTCTCTCTCTCTCTCTCTCTCTCTGTGTGTGTGTGTGTGTGTGTGTGTGTGTGTGTGTGTGTGTGTATGTGTTTCATGAATGTATTTATTTCCCACATTGGGTTTTAGTACTTCCAGAGACCTCCGTTTATGTCTATAAGAGAACAAACAAGTCTTTTTTCCCATTTAGCATGATGTTGGCTATAGGTATGCTATAGATAACCTCTATTATGCTCAGGAATGCCCCCCCCATTCCTAGTCTCTCTGTGATTTTTATCACAAAGGGAAGTTAGATTTTGTCAAGGTCTTTCTGAATCTATTGAAGATGTGATATCTTTGAATCTATTTTTTGTAATATATTACACTTATTGACTTACATATGCGGAACTTTCCATGAATCTCTATAATGACTCTGTTGGTTTTCCTATGGAATTCCTATTCCCTTTGGGGCTTGCAATCCTTCCTCCTATTTTTCCATAAGAGTTCCCAAGGTTCAAATATCTGTCTCATTGATTGGTTGAAATTCATTCAACTTTACGTTAAAATATATTCCAGGATATTCTGTAGCAAGTTTCCCACATCTTCCAACTTGAGAAAATTTCCTCTCACTTTTGGACACAGATGTAAGCAGAAAACAATTTTTTATGCTGAAAAGATATCCAGGCAGAAGCTTTTCAGAAAGATTAAATGCAAAACCAAAGCTCTTTCTCCTTATTAGTCACCATAGGTTCTTTGTTCCAGTGACGGACCAGATAGGGAAACTAGGTACACAAAGTTATCCCGAGTATAACATCACTTGGGGCACAGCCCACTAGGGTTCTGCCTGCACCCAAGAGCTGGGCAGATCTGTGGTCATCTGTGTACCAGCCCTGTTGTGGGACATTTGCCCTGCAGGGTGACCCGAGCTTGGAGGAGGTCCCAAAGCCTCTGCAATATTCGCTCTAGTGACAGACAAAACAGGGACAACCAAGTACACAGAGATATCCCAAGTAAAACATCACATGGGGCAAGGCACACCAGGGCTCCAACATTTCAGATGCTGAAGATACCATAGAAAGCATTGACTCAACCATCAAAGAAAATGCAAAATGCAAAAAGCTTGTAACCCAAAACATCCAGGAAATCCAGGACACAATGAGAACACCAAACCTAAGGATTATAGGTACAGATGAGAGTGAAGAATTAAAACTTAAAAGGTCAGTAAATATCTTCAACAAAATTATGGAAGAAAACTTCCTTAACCCAAAGAGAAAGATGCCCACGAACATACAAGAAACCTACAGAACTCCAAACAGACTGGACCAGAACAGAAATACCTTCTGTTACATAATAATCAAAACAACAAATGTCCAAAACAAAGAAAGAATATTAAAAGCAATAAGAGAAAAAGGCCAAATAACATATAAAGGAAGATCTATCAGAATTACACCAGACTTCTCACCAGAGACTATGAAAGCCAGAAGATCCTGGGCAGATTGCATAAAGATTCTAAGAGAACACAAATGCCAGCTCAGACTACTATACCCAACAAAACTCTCAATCACCAGAGATGGAGAAACCAAGAAATTCCATGATGAAACCAAATTTACACAATATCTTTCCACAAACCCAGCCCTGCAAAGGATAATAGGTGGAAATTGACAATACCCTAAAAAAAGCAAGATAGTAACCTTCTTTCATCAAACCCAAAAGAAGATAACCATTCAAACATAAAAATAACATCAAAAATAACAGGAAAAAAATAATCACTATTACTTAATATCTCTTAACATCAATGGACTCAATTCCCCAATAAAAAGACATAGACTAACAAACTGTATAGGTAAACAGGACCCAGCATTTTGCTGCATAGAGGAAACACACCTCAGTGTCAAAGACAAACACTACCTCAGAGTAAAAGGTTGGAAAACAATTTTACAAGCAAATGGTCCCAGGAAACAAGCCGGAGTACCAATTCTAATATTGGATAAAATTGACTTTTAACCTAAAGTCATCAAAAAAGACACAGAAGGACACTACTTACTGGTCAAAGGAAAAATCCACCAAGAAGAACTCTAAATTCTGAAATCTATGCTCCAAATGCAAGGGCACCCTCATTCGTAAAAGAAACTTTACTAAAGCTCAAAGCACACCTTGCATCTCACACAATAATTATGGGTGACTTCAACACTGTACTCTCCACAATGGACGGATCAGAAAAACAGACACTAAACAGGGACACAGTGAAACTAATTGAAGTTTTGGACAAAATGGATTTAACAGCTATATGTAGAACATTTCATCCTAAAGCAAAAGAATACACCTTCTTCTCAGCACCTCATGGTACCATCTCAGAAATCGAGCATATAATTGACCACAAAACAAACCTGAACAGATATAAGAAGATCGAACTAATTCCATGCCTCCTATCAGATCACTATGGAATAAGGGTGGTCTTCAATAGCAACAAAAACAACAGAAAGCCCACATACACATGGAGGCTGAACAGTGCTCTACTCAATGATACCTTGGTCAAGGAAGAAATAAAGAAAGAAATCAAAGACTTTTAGAATTTAATGAAAATGAAGCCACAATATGCCCTTACTTATGGGACACGAAAAAAAAGCACTGCTAAGAGGAAAACTCATAGCCCTGAGTGCCTTCAAAAAGAAATTGGAGAGAGCGTACACTAGTAGCTTAATGGCACACCTGAAAGCCCTGGAACAAAAAGAAGCAAATACACCAAAGAGAAGTAGAAGGCAGGAAATCATCAAACTCAGGGCTGAAATCAATCAAGTAGAAACAAATAAAACCATACTAAGAATCAACAAAACGAGGAGTTGGTTCTTTGAGAAAATCAACAAGATAGATAAGCCCTTAGCCAGACTAACCAGAGGGCACAGAGATAGTATCCAAATTAATAAAATCAGAAACGAAAAGGGAGAGATAACAACAGAAACTGAGGAAATCCAAAAAATCATCAGATCCTACTACAAAAACCTGTATTCAACACAACTAGAAAATCTCGAGGAAATGGACAATTTCCTAGAGAGATACCAAATACCAAAATTAAATCAGGATCAAATAGACCATCTAAAGAGTCCCATAACCCCTAAAGAAATAGAAGGGTCATTGAACGTCTTCCAACCAAAAAAAGCAGAGGACCAGATGGTTTTAGTGGAGAATTCTATCAGACCTTCAATGAAAACCTAACACCAGTAAACTTCAAACTATTCCACAAAATAAAAACAGAAGGCACACTACCAACTCGTTCTATGAAGCCACAATTACGCTGATACCAAAACCACACAAAGATCCAACAAAGAAAGAGAATTTCAGACCAATTGCTCTTATGAATATCGATGCAAAAATACTCAATAAAATTCTTGCCAAGTGAATCCAAGAACATATCAAAACAATCATTCACCATGATCAAGTAGGCTTCATCCCAGGGATGCAGGGATGGTTCAATATACAGAAATCCATCAATGTAATCCACTACATAAACAAACTCAAAGAAAAAATCCACATGGTCATTTCATTAGTTGATGAAAAATCATTTGACAAAATTCCCCATCCTTTCATGCTAAAAGTCTTGGAAAGATCAGGAATTTGAGGCCCATATCTAAACATAGTAAAAGCAATTTACAGCAAACAGGTAGCCAACATCAAACTAAATGGAGAGAAACTTGAAGCAATCCCACTAAAATCAGGGACTAGACAAGGCTACCCTCTCTCTCCATATCTATTCAATATAATACCTTAAGTTCTCGCTAGAGCAAATAGACAACATAAGGAGGTCAAATGGATACAAATTGGAAAGGAAGAAGTCAAACTATCACTATTTGCAGAATATATGATATTATACATAAGTGACCCAAAAAACTCCACCAGAGAACTCCTACAGCTGATAAACAACTTCAGGAAAGTGACCGGATACAAAATCAACTCAAGCACATCAGTAACCTTCCTATACTCAAAGGATAAGCAAGCTGAGAAAGAAATTAGGGAAATGGCAACCCTTTCCCAATAGCCACAAACAATATAAAGTATCTTGGTGTGACTCTAACCAAACAAGTGAAAGATCTGTATGACAAGAACTTCAAGTCTATGAAGAAGGAAATGGAAGAAGACCTCAGAAGATGGAAAAATCTTCCATGCTCATGGATTGACAGGATTAATATAGTAAAAATGGCCATCTTGCCAAAAGCAATATACAGATTCAATTCAATCCCCATCAAAATCCCAACACAATTCTTCATAGAGTTAGAAAGAGCAATTCTAGTGCACTCTGCCATCTTTGTTCTGGCAACAGAGCAGTTGGGACCTCCAGGTGCAGGGATAACCGAGCATAACATTGCTTGGGACTCGACCAGCTGGTGTGCTCCCTGCCCAAAGAGCTGGGCAGTTCTGTGGTCACCTACATGCCAGCTCTTCTGTGGGACATCTGCCCTGCAGAGAGACCTGCACCTGGAGAGAGTGCAGCTTCCCCTTAGCCACCTCTGCTCCAGGGATTGACTACTCTGAGTCTCCAGGTACACAGGGATTCCCCAAGTATAGCATCACTTGGGGAAAAGCACATCAGGACTCCAAAGTCACTCAGGAGCAGGGCAGCCCCTCAGCAATCGGTGCCAGGAGAATCCCAGTCATCGGGGGAGGGGGGGCAGAAATAGCCTTGCAGGCTCACAGGAGGTCCAACCAACAGCCAGTGACAGCAGGACCAATTAACACCAGAGATACCCAGATGGCAAAGGCAAACGTAGGAACGTTACTAACAGAAATCAAGGCAATATGGCACCATCCAAACACAACTCTCCGACAGCAGTAAGTCCTGGATACCCCATCACATCTGAAAGGCAAGATCTAGATTTGAAATCATTTCTCATGATGATATTAGAGGATTTCAAGAAGGACACAAATAAATCTTATAAAGAAATACAGGGGAATATGAATCAATGGGTAGAAGCCCTTACAAAGGAAACACAAAAATCACTTAAAGAAATGCAGGAGAATATGGATCAACAGATAGAAGCCCATAAGGAGGAAACACAAAAATTGCTTAAAGAAATACAGGAGAACTTGGGTCAACAGGCAGAAATCCTGAAAGAGGAAACACAAAAATATCTTAAAGAAATACAGGAAAACACAAACAAGTGAAGGATCTGAGCAAATCCATTGAGGATCTAAACAAGGAAGTAGAAACAACTAAGAAATTACAAAGGGAGACAACTTTGGAGATAGAAAACCTTGGGAAGAAATCAGGAGTCATAGATGCAAACATCAACAATAGAATACAAGAGATGGAAGAAAGAATCTCAGGTGCTGAAGATACCATAGAAAGCATCGAATCAACAGTCAAAGAAAATGCAAAATGCAAAAAACGGGTAACCCAAAACATCCAAGAAATCCAGGACACAATGAGAAGACCAAACCTAAGGATTATAGGTATAGATGAGAGTGAAGATTTGCAACTTAAAGGGCCAGTAAACATCTTCAACAAAATTATGGAAGAAAACTTCCCTAACCTAAAGAGAGAGATGCCGATGAATGTATAAGAAGCCTACAGAACTCCAAACAGACTGGACAAGAACAGAAACACGTCCTGTCACATAATAATCAAAACACCAAATGTACTAAACAAAGAAAGAATATTAAAAGCAGTAAGAAGAAAAGGCCAAGTAACATATAAAGGAAGACCTATCCAAATCACATCAGACTTCTCACCATAGACTATGAAAGTCAGAAGTTCCTGGGCAGATCTCATACAGTCTCTAAGAGAACACAAATGCCAGCCTAGACTACTATACCTAGCAAAACTCTCAATCACCATAGATGGAGAGACCAAGACATTCCATGATAAAACCAAATTTACACAATATCTTTCAACAAACACAGCCCTGCAAAGGATAATAGGTGGAAACCTCCAATACGGGGAGAGAAACAACACCCTGGAAAAAATGAGATAGTAACCTTCTTGAATCAAACCCAAAAGTAGATGATCACTCAAACATAAAGATAGTGTCAAGATTAGCAGGTGGCAATAAACACTATTGCTTAATCTCTCTTAATATCAGTGGTCTCAATTCCCCAATAAAAAGACATAGACTAACAGACTGGATATGTAAACAGGACCCAGCAATTTGCTGCGTGCAGGAAACATACCTCAGTTTATGACAAGCACTACATCAGAGTAAAAGGCTGGAAAACAATCTTATAAGCAAATAGTCCCAGGAAGCGAGCCGGAGTAGCCATCCTAATATCAGAAAAAGTTGACTTTCAACCTAAAGTCATCAAAAAAGACAGAGAAGGACACTACATACTGGTCAAAGGAAAATCCACCAAGAAGAACTCTCAATTCTGAACATCTATGCTCCAAATACAAGGGCACCCTCATTTGTAGAAGAAACTTTACTAAAGCTCAAAGCACACATTGCGCCTCACACAATAATAGTGGGCATCTTCAACACCCTGCTCTCTGAAATGGATTGTTCAGGAAAGCAGAAACTAAACAGGGGCACAGTGAAACTAATTGAAGCCTTGGACCAAATGGAACTAACAGATATATATATATATAAAACATTTCATCCTAAAGCAAAAGAATATACCTTCTTCTCAGCACCTTCTCCAGAATCGACCTTATAATTGGTCACAAAACAGAATTCAACAGATATAAGAAGATCGAACTAATCCCATGCCTCCTATCAGATCACTATGGTATAAGGGTGTTCTTCAATAACAACAAAAACAACAGAAAGCCCACATACATGTGGAAGGTGAACAATGCCCTAGTCAATGATAACTTGATCAAGGAAGAAATGAAGAAAGAAATCAAAGACTTTTTAAAATTTAATGAAAATGAAGGCAAAACATACCCTAATTTGTGGGACACAATGAAAGCAGTGCTAAGAGGAAAATTCATAGCCCTGAGTGCTTCCAAAAAGAAACGGGAGACAGCATACACTAGCAGCTTAATGGCACACCTAAAAACCCTGGAACAAAAAGAAGCAAATACACCCAAGAGGAGTAGAAGGCAGGAAATCATCAAACTCAGGGCTGAAGTCAATCAAGTAGAAACAAATAAAACCATACAAAGAATCAACAAAACTAGGAGTTGTTTCTTTGAGAAAATGAACAAGATTGATAAGTCCTTAGCCAGACTAGCCAGAGAGCACAGAGACAGTATTCAAATTAACAAAATCAGAAACAAAAAGGGAGAGATAACAACAGAAACTGAGGAAATTAAAAAAATCATCAGATCCTACTACAAAAGCCTGTATTCGACACAACTAGAAAATCTGGAAGAAATGGACAATTTTCTAGACAGATACCAAATACCAAAATTAAATTAGGATCAAATAGAACATCTAAAATGTCCTATAACCCCTGAAGAAATAGAAGTGGTCATTGGAAGTCTTCCAACCAAAAAAAAAAAAAAGCACAGACCCATATGATTTTAGTGCAGAATTCTATCAGATCTTCAAAGAAGACCTAACACCAATACTCTTCAAACTATTCCACAAAATAGAAACAGAAGGAACACTACCCAACTCGTTCTATGAAACCACAATTACACTGATACAAACATTACACAAAGATCCAACAAAGAAAGAGAATCTCAGGCCAATCTCTCTTATGAATATCGATGCAAAAATACTCAATAAAATTCTTGCCAACCAAATCCAAGAACACATCAAAACAATCATTCACCAAGATTAAGTAGGCTTCATCCCAGGGATGCAGGGATGGTTCAATATAAGGAAGTCCGTCAATGTAATCCACTACATAAACAAGAACTTCTGGGGGAATCAATATCCCAGACCTCAAGCTGTACTACAGAGCAATAGTGTTAAAAACTGCATGGTACTGGTACAGTGACAGGCATATAGATCAATGGAACAGACTTGAAGACTCAGAAATGAATCCACACTCCTATGGTCACTTGATCTTTGACAAAGGAACTAAAACCATCTTTTGGAAAAAAAAGATAGCCTTTTCAACAAATAGTGCTGGTTCCACTAGAGGTCAACATGCAGAAGAACGCAAATCGATCCATTCTTATCTCCTTGCACTAAGCTCAATTCTAATTTCCTGAACAGAACACCAATAGCTTATGCTCTAAGGTCAAGAATAGACAAATAAGATCTCATAAAATTACAAAGTTTCTGTAAGGTAAAGGACACTGTCAAAAGTACAAAGTGGCAACCAACAAACTGGGAAAAGATCTTTACCAACCCTACATCCGACAGAGGGCTAATATCCAATATAATATATATATATAATCCTATATATATATATATATATGTATGTATATAACTTAGGAAGTTAGACCCCAAAGATCCAAATAACCCTATTAAAAATGGGTACAGAGCTAAACAAAGAATTCTCACCTGAAGAATATCTAATGGCTGAGAAGCACCTAAAGAAATGTTCAACATCCTTAGTCATTAGGGAAATGCAAATCAAAACAACCCTGAGATTCCACCTCACACCAGTCAGAATGGCTAAGATCAAAAACACAGGAGACAGCAGTTGTTGGCGAGGATGTGGAGAAAGAGGAACAGTCCTCCACTGCTGGTGGAATGCAAACTGGTACAACCACTCTGGAAAGCAGTCTGGCGGTTCCTCAGAAAACTGGGCATGACACTCCCAGAGGATCCTACTATACCACTCCTGGGCATATACCTAGAGGCTTCCCCTGCATGCAATAAGGACACATGCTCCACTATGTTCATAGCAGCCTTATTTATAATAGCCAGAAGCTGGAAAGAACCCAGATGTCCTCAACGGAGGAATGAATTCAGAAGATGTGGTATATTTACACAATGGAATACTACTCTGCAATTAAAAAGAATGAATTCATGAAATTCTTAATCAAATGGTCAGAAATTGAAAATATCATCTTTAGTGAGGTAACCTAATCACAAAAGAACACACATGGTATGAAGTCACTGATAAGGGGATATTAACCCAGAATCTCAGAATACCCAAGACACAATTGATATCTATAGATTTCCAAGAATATGGAAGGAGAGACCACTGGTCCTGGAAAGACTGGATGTAGGGGAATACCAGGACAGAGAAGCGAGAGGGGGTTGAATGGGGAATATGGGGAGGGAAGAGGGCTTATGGGACTTTTGGAGAGGGAGGAAATGGGAAAGGGGAAATCATTTTTAATGTAAATAAAAAATATAGAAAATAAATAAATAAATAAATAAATAAATAAATAAATAAATAAATAAATGCAATTCTCAAATTCATCTGGAATAACAGAATACCCAGGATAGCTAAAACTATTCTCAACAGTAAAAGAACTTCTGGGGGAATCAGTATCCTGGACCTCAAGCAGTACTACAAAGCAATAGTGTTAAAAACTGCATGATATTTGTATAGTGACAGGCATGTAGATCATTGGAATAGAATTGAAGACCCAGAAATGAACCCACACTCCTATGGTCACTTGATTTTTGACAAAGGAGCTAAAACCATCCAGTGGAACAAAGATAGCCTTTTCAACAAATGGTGCTGTTTCAACTGGAGGTAAGCATGCAGAAGAATGCATATAGATCCATCCTTATCTCCTTGTACTAAGCTCAACTCCAAGTGGATCAAGAACCTCCACATAAAACCAGACACACTGAAACTAATAGAAAAGAAACTGGGAAAGAGCCTTGAGCACATGGGCACTGGGGGAAAATTTCATGAACGGAACACCAATACCTTATGCTCTAAGATCAAGAGTTGACAAATGGAAGCTCATAAAATTACAAAGTTTCTGTAAGTCAAAGGACACTGTCAGTCAGACAAAACAGCAACCAACAAATTGGGAAAAGATCTTTACCAACCCTACATCCGACAGAGGGCTAATATTCAATATATACAAAGAACTCAAGAATTTAGACTCCAGAGAGCCAAATAACCCTATTAAAAATGGGGTACAGACCTAAACAAAGAATTTTCATCTGAGGAATACCAAATGGCTGAGAAGCATCTAAAGAAGTGTTCAATATCCTTAGTCATTAGGGAAATGCAAATCAAAACAACCCTTTGATTTCACCTCACACCAGTCAAAATGACTAAGATCTTAGATCGAAAACTCAGGAGATAGCAGGTGTTGGCGGGGATGTGGAGAATGAGGAACACTCCTCCACTGCTGGTGGGATTGCAAGCTGGTACAACCACTCTGGAAATCAGTTTGGCAGTCCCTTAGAAATATGGGCATGACATTTCTGGAGGACCCTGTTATAACACTCCTGGGCATATATATACCCAGAGGACTTCCCGGCATGCAATAAGGACACATGCTTCACTATGTTCATAGCAGCTTTATTTATAATAGCCAGAAGCTGGAAAGAACCCAGATGTCCCTCAACGGAGGAATGAATACAAAATTTTGGTATATTTACACAATGGAATACTACTCAGCAATTTAAAATGATGAATTCATGAAATTCTTAGGCAAGTGGTTGGAACTGGAAAATATCGTCCTAAGTGAGGTAACCCAATCACAAAAGAACACACATAGCAGTAACTATAAGTGGATACTAGTCCAGAAGCTCAGAATACCCAAGACACATTTCACATATCAATTGATTCTCAAGAAGAAGGAAGGAGAAACCCCTGGTCCTGGAAAGACTGGATGCAGCAGTGTAGGGGAATACCAGGACAAAGAAGCAGGAGGGGGTTGACTAGGGAACAAGGGGAGGAAAGAGGGCTATGAGACTTTCAGTGAGGGGGGGAGAGAACCCAGAAAAGGGAAATCATTTAGAATGTAAATAAAGAATATAAAATAAAATAAAAAAAATTAGTCACCATAGCCCCACCCTTCACAAAACCTCACCCTTCCCCATTCCATATGTTTGTGAAAGGTCAGTTGAAAATGGTAGAGGTGAAAGAGAAGGTGGAGGCTGACTATGTGTTAAGTGGACAGATGATTGACATCTCTGAAGCACAGTAATCTGCTAGTCTCTCTCTATCTAGTTGGACTTGCAAAATCCCCTCACAGATTTCCATATGGTTTTGAGACTACTTTAAACCTATGATCAAAATAAATCTTTAAATTACAACAAGCTGTGTTTGTGTGTGTGTGTGTGTGTGTGTGTGTGTGTGTGTGTAAAACTGTTATAAGTAAAGAAAACTGAGAAAAATATTAAGTGTCTACAAGTCATTTTACTCTGGACAGCCCCTTAGTACATTAAACAGTGTTATAATAAGGCTGGTAGAATATTTACCTTACATAGCATGTGCAATGCCATGGTTCAATTTTCAGCTCTGACAAATACAAAAGTGGGAGAAAGTCATTTTACTGATATAATCATTCTTGAATTTGTGTGTGTGTGTGTGTGTGTGTGTGTGTGTGTGTGTGTGTGTGTGTGTGGTGTAGTATATGCATGAGGAGCGGGGTTGGTGAATGTGGAGGTCAGAAGACAGCTTGTAGGAATCATCTCTTTTTCCACTCTGTGAGTTCTGGCAATGGAATTCAGGTCATCAATTTGGGCAGCAAGCACCTTCACCCACTGAACCATTGACCTGCTCTCCTAAAGTTTCTACAATAGTTGACTAATTGAAAAGTGCCACAAAGCAACTAAACTTTTGTTTGCATGTGATTAAGGGACAACTAGGAGATGAAAGCATGCAAATAATTTCTTCAACTCAGTGTTTTCCCTAAAATCTCAAAAGAAGAATTTAGGCAAACAGACATGGTACTGAGGAACCACAGGGCCAAACATGACATTGACAGAAAGATACTTCCCTCACTAGGGAGCCAAAACTAACCACTCTGGATGGATATCAGGGGCTTTCTGAACCCATCCACCACCAGTCCATCTAAAACTCCCTGAGATACAGTTCACCACAGAAGAGCCAGGCAAGTTATTTTATTCAAGCATGTTGTTGGATATTTGAGGTATGTATTATTTAACCACCCACTTAGGATAATAAATATTAGTCCAAATTAAAATCAATATGGTAATGGCTTAAAACTGGAAGTTAGTACCATCTCACCATCTCTCAAAAAATGATGCCCAGGGGACCTAACTCAGAAAACAAAGCTGGAACTCCACAGCAAAGAGCTGCCCACTATTCTCCCAATTTCGTTCTTGGAATTAGCTTGATTGGAATCTGTAGAAAAGATGAGGAACGTGCAAACTCAATCACAAGAATGAGAAAGGTAAGAGTGCCTGGCCCCATGCAAATGTCCAGGGCTTCATGAGGAGGCAGAAGCTGCATGAGCATGGAGGAAGTGGAAGCTGCATGAGCATAGAGGAAGTAGAAGCTGCATGAGCAGGGAAGAAGCTGAAGCTGCATGAGCGTGGAAGAAGTGGAAACTGCACAAACATGGAGGAAGCAAAAGCTGCATGAGCATGGAGGAAGCGGAAGCTGCATGAGCACGGAGGAAGCGGAAGCTGCATGAGCACGGAGGAAGCGGAAGCTGCATGAGCACGGAGGAAGCGGAAGCTGCATGAACACGGAGGAAGCGGAAGCTGCATGAACACGGAGGAAGCGGAAGCTGCATGAGCACGGAGGAAGCGGAAGCTGCATGAGCATGGAGGAAGCGGAAGCTGCATGAACATGGAGGAAGCGGAAGCTGCATGAACATGGAGGAAGCGGAAGCTGCATGAGCACGGAGGAAGCGGAAGCTGCATGAACACGGAGAAAGCGGAAGCTGCATGAACATGGAGGAAGCAGAAGCTGCATGAACATGGAGGAGGCATGTGTTCTCATCTCTTGAGTTCTCTATGAAAAGGACACTGAAGTAGAATTGGACATAAAATTTGATGATGTTAAAATACATGAAAGCAAAGGAAGATGCAGAATGTCACATGCCGCTCCATAGCACAAAATGAAACATGTTTCTGTGAGTCCAGCAGAGAGTTCTCGTACAGAGCGTCTGTGTGGGAGGGCACCACTTTAGAAAGAAATTGAAGCTCCTAATTGCACCATCTTCTGGCTGGTGCCACCCTAAACGAGCATGACCTCAGCTCCAAAGCTGAGGGAATCACTAAGGCAGTGAAAAGGACTGCCAGGCAAGCATGCACCTAGAAGAGGGCGGCTCTCAACATACTTGCAACTGATTGATCATTTCACATTAACAAAGTTTAGGTATTTATGGCACGCAGAATGGAAAGACTTCATGATTCGATTTTAATTGTGTGTATGTATTTGTGTGAAAGTCAGTATCTGTGTATGCATATATGAGTAAAGGTGTCTGAGGTGGCCAGGAGAAGGTATTGAGATCCTGGAGCTAGAGTTCTAGGGAGTTGTGAACCACCTAGCAGTGGTTGGTGACGGGGACCAAACTGGATGATGGGTTCTTTTGAAAAGTAGTGACAAAACATTGGTTCTGTTGAGGTTCTGTTGAAGGTAGGGTACGATTTTAGAAGTGGCTGTATCTGAACTGACTTTATAGTGTTGGATTAATGCATGGTCTTCATCTCTTACCCTTTCATATAAGCATCCATTCCTCTAGCACTGGTCAACCTAGCATGAGCAGTGCACACCATGTTCCTTGGTGGTTTCTGGATGTCTAAAGAGAGTCTGTGTCAATGTTTGAACACTTAAGCTTTCCTGCCTAAATATTCTGACTGCACATTCTTTCTATGGAAGGTCCTATCATCCAGATAAGCTAATTGTGTCTTACCTTTCCTTCACCATTCCAATCAAATATGTTACTTTTGCCTTTTAAATATTTATTGAATATATCCTCTTGTCTTCAGGGGAGTAGGGATAAAGTTTTAAATTTGCCGATTCAGCAAAATTAGGAAGTTTAGATTCTTTTATTTAAAAACTTGTTTTTTCCTTCCTAACTTAGGAAGATTTCTCAGAGAGCATGTTCTTTTTCTACTCCCCACTGTGGTAGACATGATAGCTTCAGAGTATAAGAAAAGCATCAATATCTCCAAGAGATGGATTGAGACCCTCTCTATGTTACCCTGGGTCTCCTATTAATTCTGGTTTTGGTTGAACTTGTCTTAATCCTGGATATTTTATAGTAATATCCTAAGATATGAGCTTTTAGGGACCAATGACATATTCTCAGTTCCTGCCAGTCCTAGTTTATGTCACTGTATTCTGTCCACAAATTGGACCCTGAACTTCCTGTGATATGTGAGAGATTTACAGCTGTCTCCACACAACACTGAATTATTCAAAGTACATGTAGCTGTCCTCTGATCACCTTGCTCACAAGTCTCTGTACCACATGCTGAACGTTACTGGTTTTAAACATAGTAGTACTCATTGTCATGAGTCATAAAATACTGTCTGCCTGAGTCCTTGGAAGTCAGTAAAGCCTGCTCCCTCTCCATCTTTGACACTCTAATGCTGGTGCAAATGCTCTTCCCAGAAGGCCTCCCCTCAAAATTCAAATATACAAGAAATAGAAAAACAAATGAGGCTGTGCTGGGAACTCTCTCTTGTCCTGCCAACCTCTATTGGAAAAAGATTTTCCCTCCTCTCTGCATTATTGATAATGACAAAACTCACTATTCCAATATCCAGGATTTATTATTTGGAGTTTTGAAAGCCTTTGTTCCTCAAGCCTGACACTGAAGACTAGTCACTCCTTGGGGACTCAACTGCCAAGTTTGAGATGAGAGTTGAAGGGTGGCCTATTTCTATTTTCTGTTCTACTTGAATTGTTTTTCTAGCTGGAAAGATGCTTAATGCAGAGAGAAAGAGAGAGAGAGAGAGAGAGAGAGAGAGAGAGAGAGGAAGAAGAAGAAGAAGAAGAAGAAGAAGAAGAAGAAGAAGAAGAAGAAGAAGAAGAAGAAGAAGAAGAAGGGGGAAGAAGAAGAAGAAGAAGAAGAAGAAGAAGAAGAAGAAGAAGAAGAAGAAGAAGAAGAAGAAGAAGAGGAGGAGGAGGAGGAGGAGGAGGAGGAGGAGGAAGAAAAATCACACCAATGAAATGTTACCATTCCTGCCAGAGCTGTTCCAGTCCCTCTGCTAATCAGACACAAACTTCTCTGACCTACTCTTTTCCAAAAGAATAATTTGAATGCCTTGCAGCTTTTCTTCCCTTTTGCCCTCCTATTGCAGTCAGTCAACAGGGATAGAGGTTGGAGTTGAGTAAGGTGTTCATCCTTCCAGCTCCCAGCCTACTTCTCCAGCATTAAAGCTCCTGCCCCTTCATCCACTCTCGCCCAAGAACAGCTTCAGCTTCCTTCTCAGCAGCAGCTCCTTCCCTGTATGGCTTCCCACTGAAAGATTAGATAACACCTCTCCGCTCAGAGTGTAACCCCACATTCCCTTCTTTGTTCCCTTAAAAGTTTTAGATGAATAATCCATTGAACTTTCCTCCATTATCCCAGGAAGTATGACATTTGCCTCTTTCAGACCCACTAACAGATCTATTACATCTGTATGATTGTGATGCCATCAGTAATTCCTTGGACCGTATTGTGATCCACTTAGCCGCACAGGTCTCTTAGTCTGCTGCTCTAAAGGTCCAGAGTTGCATGGCCTCAGCTCCTACATTAGCTCCACAAAGGCAATGACTCAGATTCTTAAAAATCTTTATCTCACCCTTTCCATGATGAAGACACTAAGTACGGCCTGAGAGTCTGTTTAACCCTTTATCTTCTGTTTGAGACATTATGGACACACTAATCAGAGAGAAGTTATTTTCATTTGGAGTCTATATGCACTGGGCACTAACAATTTAAAAGTTGCAATTATTAAAATGTATATAACTAGTTAGTTAATGAATCTCTCCTAAACAAACCTATCATAACCACACTCCAAGCGGCTATTATAAGGCAAAGCTACATACAAACTGAAATTTGAAGATGCAGAATGAATATTTAAATAGTGACCACTTGCTAGTGCAATCTCAGAATAGAGTTGCTACCAACTAGACTCCTCAACACTCTAAATACACACCTCACACACACTCCCTGATCCGAAGGTGACTATGTAAATACAATAGTCACCCCTGGCTTCCCTGCTGTGTGCTTTGTGGGTATTTGTGTCCTCTTCTAATATCTATATGTTTTACAATCTCTTTTCATCCACCGTGTCACTTTCCCCTCACAGTAGCTTTTTAGGAAACATCATGATTTATATTTATTCCACATTTGAGCTACACAATAAAGCCCTTGTGACTCCAGAGTCTGTGCTTTTCATTTTTCAGCAACATTTATGTTTTTTTCCTTTTAAGAACAATATAACCCCACTTATTCCTAAATATATGGAAATCCAGGTTGGTCATCAGAAGGTGACCTAAATCACTTGCTCTATCCTATGATAGCTGTGTCCAACCTTTAGAAGATTTTAGTCTATGATAGTTTTACAGCATCAAAGTCATTTTATACATAAAACTTTGTGACCTGGAATTTAGCATTGGACAGACTGTGCAGTCTTTCATATTTACAGTGTCAGGTGTTGGTTTTGGTTCTCCTGTGACATTGGTTGTAATCCTGTCCATGCAGAATCATTTTTATGGGAAAAGGAAATAATCCCTAAGTATAGCAGCCACTGTAGATCAGAGAAACAACCCCTAGGCTGGCATGAACAGACTGTCTTCATTCCTTTCTTCCCATAATCCCACTTGTCTTCTCAGGGGCTTGTGCAAGTTGGGCAAGGACTCTACTACTGAGCTGCACCTTCAGACCTAATCCTTTTCTTAGTCTAAGTAAGTCCTGATGCTTCTTTCAATCTCATCTGAACTGGGAGAGGCACTTAGAATGAGTATCTTAAGACCGTGAATCTCATATAGACACCAACTAAATAAACCAAAGTAAGCCTCCTAAGGAGGATGTCCATGGCAGGAAACACTTTCCTGGGAAAGCACGGATCTGTCCAGTCGGCCTTGCCTGTGGGAAACACCCATCTGAAAGCAGGTGAGAGTGGCAGCCACCTATTTACTGAGTGGGAGAACCCTCGAGTCTGCTCCACCCTAAGCCTAAGCCTCCATTCCAAGCCTAAGATTCCAGGATTCACATTGTTAGTCAGATCTTTAGATTCATATAGAACAGAGCTTTGGAATAACACAAACTGTCACTTCAGCTTACTAAGTTTACTCACTTGAGCTATAAACTTTGATTCATTGCCAAATACACAATGAGGACTTATTTGATAACCATGCCAGGACTTACACACATGTGTACACACACACACACACACACACACACACACACACACACACACACATGGGAAAAAAGAGTAGAAAAGAAAAAGAGAGGGCACTTCAGGGGGAGGGGGATATACCCAAAGGTCTGAGTTTGACAAGGAAGTAGGAGCCTCTGTCAGTGTATTGCCAGGTGTCATGGAGGAAGAGCTTCAGAAGCGAGGTATGGTGCCCACAATGAACTTTCCTTCATGAGGATAAGGGCTGGGAAGAAAGACCTACTATGGTGACTTCTCCTCTGATAAATTTGTATTTGAAAGGCAAGGAAGGGAGGGAGAGAAGGACGGAGGGAAGGAGGGAGGGAGAAGGAAAATGAAATGAATAAAAGAAAATAGACTGGAGAAGGAAGAAAGAAATAAAAAGGAAGAGAGGAAGAAATGAGAGGAAAAGAGAGCATTCAGCAGTCATGAGGAGTCAGGGTGCTTCACCCTTACGAGAGCTAATTAGGCAAACTTTATTCTTGACAGAAGAGTTTCATCTATGGGTGAAACAGAAAGCTTTCCTAGGGAGTGGCTGTAAGGTTCAGCCATGGCCCAGGGCCCAGACCACTGGGCAGGGGCGCTTCCTGTTGGGAGAAGGAGCCACATTCCCCAGTTATTTGCGACAGCTTGAGGACCCACAGGCTGCCTGCAATGTGCAGACGGCATAATTTAGCATGAAGGTTGCCAACAATTTTTTGGCCTCAGCTTTTTAACTGCTTTTCATTTAGCAGCAATTTCACGTTTCCCGGGACAATTCATGTTCTAATGAAGAAAAATTCAGTGACCTTTAGTCAACTTGGCAAGTAAAAAGGTGGGTGACAGTGATCCAGAAAAATTGTGACCGAGCTTACTGTCCCCATTAAATGCCCCAGAGCAGCCATCAAGCCTTTCATTCTCAAGCGGCTGGAGAGAACGCCGCTTAAAGAAGCAACAACTGCGCATGCCCATCCAATCAAGCGCTTTGAAAGCAACTGTGACTCTATAGATACCAGTCCTGGGTAACAAATGGAGAAACATAATAAAACTGGGGCCAGTTCTTATTCATGTACCACACGACCTCAACCACAGGGAGCACAAATACAGGGAAACCGGCCATATCATTAAGTATTCCAATATACCATAAATCAGCTCAGGATACCATATTTCCACACTTTAGAACCTTACAGTTGTGATCAGATAGCATTACTCTCCCTTGTTGCCCACCACACTTCCAACAAAATAGTGGTTATCAATACCTTAGAGACACAGTGTCTTCCCAGACACACAGAGATTTATTCACTGTCCAGATATAAACTCATACTTGAATTACAGATACTTCCTGGGCTGACAGTAAGGCAGCTTTACACCTATGATTGTCCCTTATAGTCTGGCAATGACCTGCAAGCCCGAGAAAGGGGCAGGGGTAGAGAAAATGTCCAACCATCCATCAGCTTTTTTTCCTTCAGATTTCAACATGGACCCAGTCCTTTCGGCTTTATGTTCCAAGTGTAGAGAGGAGAAACAGATGAAATTCTAGGTCCAGGGACAACCTGGAGCTGCTACCAAGAGAGTACAGCTATGTCCACTACACGGGCTTAAAAGGGATGCTGCAGAGTTTGGTTACTTTCTCCATCTGTTAGGTAGTTCTGGCCCAGACCTCTTTGTCCTATGCCTTGGTTATTCACCTAACAGCTACATTTTAATCACAAAGTAGATTTTGAATTTCTTTAATTTTTAAGGTATTTTCTTTGTTTTGACAACTTCATGCATGTGTACAGGGAAATATGATCTCATGTAACTCCCATTTCTCCCCTCTAAACTTTTCCACAGCTCCCAGAACATATCATATCCCTTATGTTTCTATGTATTTTAGATTACTTATTAATTCCAATTAGTGTTTCCCAATGTGCATGAACATGGGGTCACCCACCGGAACATGGGAAAAATTACCAGTGGTCACTTTTTCAATACAGCATGGTTCTTTCCCTTTCCAGCAACTATGCATTGCCAACAGCTAGTCAGTATGGGGTAGAGACTGGAGATCATCTCTCATCTATGTGGCATTTTGGCTAGCTTGACGTTATGAAGTCTTTCACAGAAAACCACAGCCACTTTTGTTCATGAGTGGAGTGGCAATGTCCAGAAGCCAGCATTTTACGGCACCCCTCCCCATTCTCTGGATATCAAATTTTCTACTACCACTTCCCAGTGTTTCCTGAGCCTCGATTGTGAGGTGGAGGCTAATCCAGATGTCCCATTTAAGGTTGAGCACCCAGTCGCTGACTCTCAGCACCGGGAGCAGTTATGCATCCCTGTGTTGACTGCCACCCACTCCAAAGAGAAGCTCCTGCAAGCAAGGCTGAAAGTAGCCAAGGTCTATGGTTATAAACTGAAATATAAGTAAGGCCACTTCATACTCAACAAAAGAGCAATGCACCTAGAGGAAATTACAATTCTAAACATATATACACCAAACATTTGATTTCGTTAAATGTATATATATCCACTGGATATAAAAACACAGCTTAACTCCAAGACAGTGATAGTAGGTGATTTCCATACCCTATTCATGCCAATTGCCACTCAATCTGGACAAAACCTAAGCAGAAAAAAACACTAGTGTAGACATAAATATTTTGCAACCTACTTTTAATAAGAGTTCAATCTTTCATCTAGCCCACTACCCAGCAGAGATAGTGGAAGAGAAAAGTTATTAGGATATGGGAGAAGTGGACCTGTTCAGCAATAGATTTTGGAGGTGAGCTCGATCTTCTTTGGCAGTCCCACAGCAAGCACCAACTAAGACTCAGCAGTTGCAGACCAGTCTTCTCTGCAGACAGACAGACACCATACATGAACTAGCAGCTACAGTCCAGTCCTTTCTGCAGCCAAATACCAGGCACAAACCAACAACTTCAGTCGAGTTCTCTTGGCAGGGAGATACCAGGCACAACCCAGCAGTCATAGTTTAATCCTGAAGAAACCACCAACCTTGCTAACTGGCCTGAGGTGAGGCTGCAGAAGCAGCAAACAACCATAGGAAACTCATGAGCAGTTCTTTGGTGTCTCTAAATGGTGGCATTACCACAACTTAAGTTCAACAACACTATGTAAGGCAACACATGCATGTCTTTAGTAAAAAACAGCAAGATGGAGCAAACCAAACCAGTGCTTGTCTCCCACTGTCTGTGGGGTCGTATTTGTACTCCTTCTTCAAGAGTCCTTTCACATGTTTGCTATATCAAAACATCCTTTCCCCTCTGTCTGCTTCAGGAAAACATTCTTTCACCTGTGTCTGCTTCAACAGGACATTCTTTCACCTGTGTGCTCCAGAGAAATGTCATTTGGCATAACTAACTTTCCTAAGAAATTAGAAACTTCCACTTCACACTAGAGTTAAAAGATAAGTCAATTAAATCTAAGTTTCTTGAGCAACTTTATGGTTTTAACCTTCTATTGTTCTCAGCCACTTTGAAAAGATAAACCATCATTGTGATCAAATACCATGAAGCAGCAATTATCAGAGGCTGAGCAGCAATCAAGTCTTCTCTGCATTATTAGCATGTCATAGAGCCACGAATCATATAGTAAAAGCTCAGAAAACTATTGTAATGAATGAATGGTGAACACAAAGCAGCTGTGATATCACTGAACTAAAGTTACCTTTGGTGGGCACAAGGTTATCCTGTTGTTGAAATTAGTATTGTAAGCTAATAAATTTTTCTTAGTTCTCTATTCAAGTACACAAAGTTAATTCCAGAAGTTTTAAATGCTCAATCCCCCCCCCCTCTCTCTCTCTCTCTCTCTCTCTCTCTCTCTCACACACACACACACACACACACACACACACACACACACACACAAACCACACACACGTCCTCCCCTGTATATGGAAATGAACACTTTAGGTAAGCTTACTCCATCACTGGAATTTCAGTACTATGACTTCAATGTAATAGAGCTTATTCTGAGTGGTTTAACCATGGAAATTCAATATTTTAGGTGTGAATAGAGGAAACATAAGAGAAGTAGTCAAAGACTCTGGGTGTGGGGTTCTTGTGAGACTCTTAGTCTTAGTGTAGCATACATTTTCTATAAAAACACATGGTTGTCTGCCCATTGTTTTTCAGCCTAGCAGCTAACTCAGAGCATCACCTAAACCAAGCTGTCTGTGACTAGCAGAGAAGGAATGAACTAGCAAGTCTTGGTGTTTTTCTAGTCTCATGGTTCTGGTGATATTCAGCAGCTATTTAATGGAAGAAAAAGAAATGACCATATGTTGGACAGTGTGGAATGTTGGATAGTATTAAATGTACTTTATCCTAAGAAAAGAACCACCAGCAAACAGCAATCAAAAAACTGAGTGATATGGAAAAGATGACATGAATATTTTGATTATAATATGGAAAACTATTTATATTTATTTTAAAGGTTCCTACACTACTGAATAGCATGAAGTAGTAATTGCCTGAAACCTACCACTTGGAGTTTGTCTTACCTATATTTCAGAGAGAAATAACTCCATACATTTTGTATATATGTAAGTCAGCACACATGTTTTGTATAGATGGGCATCTGGATAAAGGTAATAGCTATTTAAAAGTTAAGAGATGGTGGGAATGTGCTTGATGTTCAAACATGAATTCCAAAGTTCAGATCCCTAGAATCTACATAAATGTGAACTCTCTATTGCATGATGGGAGATGGGAGACAGGAGAATCCATAGAAATTCACAGGCCAGCTACCATATATGTGTGGAAACAAATAAGAGACTATTACAGAGTAGAAGATGGGGATTGACACCTATGGTTGCCTTTCAACATCATATGGCACACACACACACACACAAAGACACACACACACACATATATATATATATATAAAGATAAAAATAATATACATTTAATTGAGTCTAATGTGCATGGATCTAACAGTTACAACATAGATAAGAACAGGGTTCATAATCCACCCTTGTGCCAATTCACTGTCTAGCATATAGTATTGTATAGAATAGATCACAGAACAAGATAATCTGCATGCTTGCTAAAAAAGACTTGCAAAATTATAATATATATAATTTTATAGAATAAAATTGTATGCGGACACTGAAAATTAAGATAAAACTAATTTGATGTGCTGTAAAGTAAAATAATTTGTAAGTAATTTCCTTAAGAAGTAGACCCTTGTTTCTTAGATTAGGCAAAATTTCTTCTAATATGCATAGCACCCTGGGCTTCACCTTAAATAATGCTAATGCCTCTTCAAAGGTTTCTTCAGTCTCTTGGCAACTGCACAGTAAATATATAGAGAAGGAATACATGCATGCATTTATTTGTTCTTAGTTTTAGGATAAAGACATAACCAGACATCCAAAAATATTTATAGTGGTATTATTCTATACTATGTGTATACTATAAATTTTGCCCTATATATTCGTATGCATTATATATACAAATGCTTACACATACTGTTTATGATATAGATACATAAAACATACATATCATATCTCTAAGAAACAGATTTTGATATGATTTCTATTGAAATATACAAGTTTGTGTTCTTGGTATCAATGCCCAGAGTGATGATATCCTAAATCCTAGAAAAATAAAAGGAAATAAATCATTAGATCACTTTGTATGGTTTACTAACATTATATGTGGAACATTTTATTTTGTGTCTAGAATTCTTTTATTTTGTGTCCAAGTGATCACCAGGAGGCCAAACATCAGATATGGTGAACATAAAAAAGTGTCTTGTGTGCCCTAATTCCACATGTGTAGACCAGAGAGTTAGATATGATCTCAGGAGTATTCAAGAGCTGGCTACATTGGTGAAATTTTAGGGGTGGTAGGGTATAGGGTAGAATCCTCAACTTGCTACACTTTTGTGCAGCTGTGACCTCAGAACTGAAACAGTTACTCCTGGAGGGAGGAGGGATCCTAGAACTCAGAAAGTAAACAAAACTTACAAGGCTCAGGAGAGTCAGAAGTCTACAGGACTTAGAGGCCCCTCTCTAAGGTTATAGAAGCAGCCACAATTGCTGCAGGAAGAAACTCTCCAGTCTTGTAGGTTGAACAAGGAGCTCCAGGGATACAGCTTCTTGCACCAGAATTTTTACTCATGCTGGGTTGGGCTTTGCAGTGACATGGCTGCCTTTGCATAGCGTATGTCCTGGAAATAACCCAATAAATTCACTGGTTCACTGAGTTGGACTTGGCTGGGATCACTTAGTTGCTCTGTCATTTGCTCCCTACCTCTAGTAAATAGATATTTCCTCCCCATTAAAAGGTACGTGCCACATACATTTTACCACTAAGAGAGATGCACAAAGTTTGTCTGTCCTCTCTCAAATGTCAAGATAATAATAACATATACTGTATTAGACATTGAATAGGTTTCACCCCATTTATCACGTGACTCAGAAGGACCCTAGTCTAGTCTATGGTCCATAACAGGAAGTGTGCCCACAGAGGGTCTACTGGAGCTTGAACCACATGATCCAGCAGATACACAACAAGGAGGGAGCTATTCAATCTGGGTAAAACATTGGATAAGGATGCTCTGTGGAATCCACAATAATCTATAAGATAGGATCCTACTCTAAACCAAACCGACGTTGTCTGTAAAATTAATTACCCATCATGTCATAAGCAGGAATGGACCTTACTTGAAAACAAAAACCAGGCAAAAGATAATAAGTGGCCATGTGACCAGATCGTTTGTCACAATTTAAGCATCTTCAGATGCATCAAAATGCATGATCAAGGGAGAAGTAACCCACTATCCAAAGGGAAAGAAACACCTAAGATGGGGCTTAGAGAGATAAAGAAAGTGCAAATAAATCGATTGAACAAATAACTTTGTACTCCCCAGAGCTTGTTGATTCATCTCCCTCAACAATGGTTTCATGGCAGTTAGTAGTGAGAGGGGTCTCCTCACCCCCTGAAAAAAGGGGAGTGGGCCTGGGATATAGCTCTATGGAAGAATGCTTAGTACATGAGGCCCGGGGCAGGGGAGCGGAGGAGAGGGGAGGTAAAAGGACAGGGGAGGGAAGCAAAGAGGACAGGAGAGGGGAGGAGAGGAGAGGAGAGGAGAGGAGAAACACATAAGTTGAAAAAATGCCACAACTAGACAGCTAGCTGGCTACTCTGGGGAGTCTCTCAAAGCTAATCATAAGGGAAAATTGCCTAATGCACAAAACTTTAAACTGTAGTTATTGGTTCTATGCATGCAGAAGAAGAAATGGCTTATACTATACCTCTCTTCATCATTGAAGGGACTCGAGCCAGCTTGAGCATGGCAAGCTTTGTCCTGGCAGGCCTTGCCCTTCTCAATTCCTTCTGCCTTACTAAAAACCTTTGGATTTACATTCCTAAAGCTAACCAGAAGTCTATTTCCTTTTTTGGCCACTTCCTCCCCTGATCTGACTACCAGCTATCAAAGTATTGATGTATATCAATCAATTGCCCCCTTTGGCTCACCTAATTAACATGTCTAATTAAAATTAAACACCTCATCCTAACACAGGGTTTCCCCCTTTGTCTTAATAAACCACCATTTACCTATGGGCCACATCTGCCTCCTCTCTAACCAGAGGCATCCTTTGTCCTGAGACAAACATCCCTGTCCCACCTCCCTTTTTCCCTACCCCCTGTCCCTAATCCTCTATTTCCTGTCTTATCTCTTATTCCCTGACCTCTGTTCTGAAAGTGATTGGTCCAGAGTCTGAAAAATAAGTTGAGAAATATGAAACAAATATTGGGGGGGGTGACAAAGAGTTGGGTTTATGGGAGTGGCACAAGCTGACATTCTGCAAAGCAACTGTCTCCTCACCTATAAGTTTTGGAGAGGAAGTAAGTAAAGGTCAGGGCATTTTCTCAGCTACTGGGCACTTGGCACTGAGCTGAACTGTCTTGTTGACTTAAGATTCTTTGATCAGGAGCAGGAGGCTGAGCACCTCTCAAAACAATACTGGAGAGTAGCAAGAACAGACTAGTATTTTCCCAAGGCCTCTGCCCCTCTTCCGAAAGAAATCTCCCCAGGGTGATTTCTGTTTTCAAGTTTGTTAGTTCCTAATATCTGTCTTCATTTTGTCTCCTGTACTTTTTAAAGTATCAACTCGGGGACAAAGAAGAGAGAGCCGTTTCAGTTGACTGTCTTCTTGGGTCATTGTTTTTCACTTCTTTGGTGATCTGAATGGGGTTAAAGAAAGTACATAGAGGAAAAAAAAAAACCTATGTCAGAGCCTGCTCAGAGAAAAAGGAAGCTGGAATGGCTGAGGAGAGAAGGGGATACTGAAAAAAAGAGAGAATTTATGTAGCTCCAGGACTTTTCATATATTTGTGGTTGAACTTGAAGTTATTGCCTGATTTCATTGGAACAAATTAGGCTCAGTTTACTAAACTCAGTCACCATGGTCAAGTGGATGCCAAACCATCACTGGCTTCATTCTTCCACAACCTCTGGGATCTTGGTGTTGACCTCTTAGGCTAGATTCAGACATGTGTGAAACAGTGGGGAAGAACAGATTCCCTTCAGAAAGTCGAAGTTGGACATTTCCCAGAAGGTCCAAGATATATGTGCTTACTATTATTTCCACAATTTGAAACTGAGACTTCCAGGTTCTTGATAAATAGAGTCTTGGCTGCTCTGTAAAATTAAATATTTCAGATATTTTTTTCTTTTCTTTTATTCTTCCCTATGTGTAGCTCCCACCAGGGAGGTGTTTTGATTTCACTGTCAATGTGTAGGATCTCATAGTTGCCATTACTGTGTTTATCAAATTCCTCCTGGTTATGGGCCATTAAGCATCCCACCAAAAAATATAAATTCTCAAGTGCAAGGTAATTCAATGGGCTAGATATCTTTGAAAGCCATATCTCCATCCATGCACACATGGGAAGCCTCTCCCATCTGGCCAAACCTAGCAGCTGAAATTCACTCCTGAGGTTTCCCATACCTGTCAATCACAGCATCCTGCTGTGAACTTCATGCTGCCTGCAGCTCCTCTCACACAGACTATCAGACTGGCAGAACAAGTCTCCGCATGGGCTCTGGTCCACAGTGCTAAAGCCCATAACATTCCAGGAGATAGCAATGAATCAATTCACATCACTACTACAGCATCCCTACTTTGCCTGGAGTTCTTCATCCCAGAGGGTCTGCAAATATTTTGCAAGCTGATACCTTGTCCAAGCTGTGCCTAAGCCTCTCACTTCATCCACCACTGGAATATATGAACAGCACCTCAGTGGTGGAATGCAGCAGCTGCTCTGCAGCAATACCACAGTCCCATGGACCTCAGCTTGGACAGGAAGCCAAGAGGAATACCATATCCAATTGAAAGGACAGGGGGGATTTCAGGAGGTAAAATTCACTGAGCCAAACTTGGAAGCTAGCCAAAGCACCTGGTTAACACCCTCCTTCTCCCCAGCAACTATGGGTCCTTGTGACCACCAACAGCCTGACTCTGGTCCCCAGGCACTGAGCAATGTCCTTTTATATCTAAGTCCAAACTAAATAACAGGAGGAAACGACAGTAAAATATTGTTGAAACCTAAGTGCCTTTTGCCTCACACTTGTGCTTAGCTAGTGTCAGTCACAATATAATAAAGGGAAATGTCACTGATATAAGAGTGAAGGTATGAAGGGGGCCACGATAGCTGGTCATATGTTCTTCATGGCATTAGAGTGACTTCGAAATCTGAAGAAACGTTTGATATTTAAGATTTGGAGTATAGGTCAGAGCCAGAGCGGAAGAGACAAGCACCTTGCCGTGATGCTGGCATTGAAAAGGCTTTGGTGGGAGACAAGAATTCATAGACTAGTCTTCTCTACGAGCAACAGGTGAGTCTTTATGCTTGAACTGCTTGAGGAATCACTCAACTGGACAGTAGCAATGGCTGCTGCTTCCTCCTCTTCCTCCTCTTTCTCTCCCTCCTCTTTTTCTTTTCCAATAAGAATTAAAGCAATGACTTAAAAATAACAAGTAATAATAATTGAATGTTGATGAAATTGTAGAATGTGTCTGATGATAAAGAACTCTGTCAAGGACACTGCATGAATTCTTACTTAGATTTCTAATACCTGTAAATAACTGCTACCATTAGCTTCATTGTCCACAAGTGAGAAAGTGGAGCGCACAAAGACTTTTAGTAATCTGGCCAGTCTCACATAGACAAGAAGTACTGCACTATACCCTGTACTGTTCTCTCCTCTACATCTTTCTACATTTTAAACCATTTACTTTCCAGATAAGGTTTCTCTGTATAGTTGTGGCTGACCTGAAACTTGCTTTGTAGATCAGGCTAGCCTCCTCAATCTCAGCAATACGCCTGACTCAGGCTCCTGAGTACTGGGATTAAAGGCATGCACTATCACACCTTGCTCTTAAACTGATTCTTGAAGAAGCTACATGACATATAGGTCAGAGCACTATAACCTTAGAGAGGTACCTTATACAAAATGAAAAGTGTAAGAGCATATTTCACTGAGAACTAAAGGACCACTAATTCCTTTTACAAAGATTTGTCTAACAACCCAAGAGACTAGATCCTGTGTGAGAGTTAGTGCTGAGCAAGACAGGTGACACATGAAGGCCAGTAATCTTCTCCAACAGCCTCCACAGCCCTCAGTAACTCAGTTCTAGGAGTTTTTAAAATAAGTACCCCAAACACCCAAATAGCGATGACATTTTAAGCTATTTAATTTGACTACTCAGTTACTCACAGGGAAAACAAAGCATGAGCACCTTACTGCTCATCTAGAGTCTTGATAACCTACTCTGCATGTTCTTCAAATGAATTTTTAAAGAGGAGAAGAGATGGCTCTCAAGAAGGCACCTGAGGAACACATATGAAAACCTCATACTGTATAAAACCTCACAGCTACTTCATGGTGTTCTATACCTTCCAACTCACAGATGAAGGATCTTGTAATGATCCAGATGGGCCACAGTACCCAGAGACTCAGTCCAACACTGGTCAATATATTGCCATGGGAGTAATTTTTATGCAGTTATTTGAATCTGTTGCCTTGTAGTAAAGCAGAATATTCTCCACAGTGAAGGCAAACCTTGTTCTCCATGGTGATGGTGGGCCTGTTCGATTACCCCGATGCTTTAATAGATTTTCCTGATTTCTGGGAGCAAAACTTATTTTTTTTTCACTAATTATCTTTGGATTTGAACTACAAGGTCAGCCCTTTCCAGTATCTCTGGTCTTGTTGCCACCAACTCTGCTAGTTTTGTGCCTCCAGCCTCCCCTCCACGGTCACGTGACTTAAGTCCTTCAAGCATCTCTCTCTCTCTCTCTCTCTCTCTCTCTCTCTCTCTCTCTCTCTCTCTCTCTCTCTCTGTGTGTGTGTGTGTGTGTGTGTGTGTGTGTGTGTTTGTGTGTGTGTGTGTCGTGTCTCTTTCCTACTCTGTCTCCATCTTCCTCCCATCTCTCTCCCTCTTTCCTCCTCTCTTTCTTCTCTCTCTTCCTCTCTTTTTCTTCCCATCACCCTCTGCCCCATGAGTATTTTTGACAGAAGTGAAGGCTGAATAAAGACATCTTGAATTAAAGGTCATTTTCCAATAATGTAAATAATTCACTTTATGCTACTGCGTAATTTTGTCAATTCAGCCTGGAAGCATTCTGATACCAGATAAAATGCAGAAATAAGAGTGGGAAATAGCTGCAGAGTCAAAAGTTGGCCAAGGCCCAAAGTAAAGAACAATCTCAAGTCCTGGTCAAGGGTGGCAAGAGCTCTAAGGGTAGATACACACATGAAGCAAAGCTGGAGGCTTTGAATTATATCCGATAATTAGGTATGGTATTTTGAAGGCATTGTGAATTATAATAACCCGCTAGAAATGGTGGCTTTTCTAAAACATCCAGAAGGCTCTATGTACCAGGGTACATGAAGATTAAACCTCCTGCTGACACCTAGCTTCTTTAACTCTGGCCCATCCATGATTTCAACCAGTATTCTGTGATGTGTTGAGTTCTAAGTGAACCCACAGCCACATATCAGCTGTTTGCACTTGAGGAGAATGAAAATGAAGTCCAGAAAGTGATTGATGAAGAATTGTAGTCACTAGGCAAGGGACAATGGCTTGGACATGGGCTTTAGTATTGGGGGAAAAAAATGGATCAACGCAGGAACTATTTGGAAGGTAATTCAGACAGACCACTGATGAAAATGTGAAAGGAAAAGGGGAATTTAATAGGACTCCTAGTTTGGGACCATGAGTATCTAAATGATTATAACCTTTATTAGGGGTTTAACACCGTGGGGGGGCAGGAGACAAGTTTAAGAGGATACATCAAAGTGCATTTTGGACACATCATGTTTGAAATATATATGTAGCAATTACTACATGTATATTGAACTCAGGGGAATGGTCAAGGCTAGAGTGGGAAGGTCTTTCACTCAGCATCATGGGATTGGATATGGTTGTTTCTGGTAACTCATTTTTACACCAGCTGTCTATGTCAAATGCCTTAGAGAAGAGAAGTCTAAATGACCACCATCGTGCTGGGCCTAGATCAAGAAATCAGACTTTGGAGTCAATGCATTGTTCTCAACGATTGTTTGTCTGTGTATTGCCTCTTGATTCAAATAATGAAGTATGATTAAGAACAAGAAAGTTAAGCATTGAGGGGCACAACTATATGCAGGGCAGGGAGGGAAACCTGTAGTAGAGAAGATATTTCTGAGGTACAACTTTAAAATTTTGGTTGTGGTCATTCAGTGTTACTAACTGATTCAGATAACTGTTTGGAAATGAGTAGTTTAGATTCGGGTGGGTGCTTTCCGCAGATTTTGCTGTCTCTACCCCTCACTCCATGCTTTTCACCCCACAATCTGTCCTCTGTGTCCTTCTAGTCTCACTCCCCCCAAGAGATCCCCTCAGTTTCAATAAGATAGGTCACTGTCTCCTAACATGAAGTGTCTTGGCCTAATCTGTTCCTTGGATCTTTGTAATGATGTACACACATGTCTATAGCTGGATGCTCTTGAAGCCCTTACTTACCTTTCACTATCAGAGAGCTCCTGCACTCATCACAGCTGTGTCCCCTAGTTACCTCCTTTCCTTTCAGGAGGCTCTGAAATCTAGAACTTTACCAATACAAGAAAAAGACATCATTTCAGATCTCCCTCTACTCTACCTGCTCTAACTAATCAGTCCAAAAGTATTATTTTCCTTTGAACACTTGTCAATTTCCTCTTCACTACCCTAGAACAAGGCTTTATCATTCCTCCATTACTAAGTATTTCTGCTTATCCCTATCTTAGTGTACTTATTCCTCAATAAGCCTGCCATCATACTCCAAAATAAAAACTCCAGAATCATTCATCATATTCCAGTGCCTAAGACATTGCATCCAAACACCAGACACCCAAACAATTCAAGTGTCTAATACCTCAAGCATGCCACCAAAGCTCTTTAACATAGCAACATTTGTCTTCCATCTTGCCCCAGTGGGAGTCCTTTATTGTGCTTCTCCAGCATTCCAGCATCTTTTCTAGACCCACCCAACACAGTGAATTTCTTGTGGCTTCTTTATGATGCTTTCTCCAGATCTCTGAAGCTCTGCATATATCATCTTCTGCTAGCATAGATCCTTTCTTTTCTATACAGTTTTCATCCAGTGGTCATAACTGACCTAGGAACAACTTCTGGGCTCCTCTAAGTGAACTCCTTCTCCTAATTTGACATGATTCTTTTATAGATTTTATAGTAAAATAATCACCATTTATGTTGTATCTTATTTCTGTGAGGAACTTGTACAGATAAAGGCCTAGTTTACTCTGAGTCAGTGTATAGATTTTATATTTTTTTAGGATGCCTGATTGTTAGTCTGGGTGTAAATAGTGAGTATTTGGATATTTTGTTTTTTTTTAATTAATATGTATATTGGCAACTCTGTCTCATGGTTTCCTTTTTCAATTTCTGCTGTAAACTCATTTACTTTTGATGATTATATCTTGAAATAATGAGCCCATGGAGTCTCCATTTGTATTTTAAAAAGTAAAAGCTCATTTTAAATATTTCAGTCATTCTGTACCTGTATTTGGACTGCAAGAAGATAATTCAAATCAGGCCAGTCCATTCATTCACAATCCAGAATGATGAAGAATCTCTTAGAACTCATTCCATATGTAGTTTCCATACATCCCTCACATGTCTAGCAGCTTATTTCATATATATATTTGTCTATATTTCAGACATTGTGCTTAATGCAAAAAGTGGAAACCTTCCACTTCCTGCCCTCAGAAATACTTAATTGTTGAAGGTAGAAATAAGAAAGCAACCCATAATACTCCAATGAGAAGACAGACACTAACTGACCAGTCTAACTTCTTTCAACTTTCACACTCCAAATGCATATTTTTAAAAATGAGATCACTGTTTTTCGATGTTCATTTCTATTCCCTACCCCAGTTGGACAAAGAAGACCAAAGGGGGAAGTCAAACCAAGAATGTCCCCACTGAAGTCATCTTCATCCCCATTATCCCAAAGTGAGCACTATACTACATTTTGTATGTAATGATGGCATTTTGCCTTAGACAATCTGAACCATAGTCTCACTTGACATAGTCTCCCCATTTTGCCTGTCCCAACTCTACCTAACCAGGTTAAATTGTTCTCATAGCTATTCCTGCTTACATAGCCTTGCTGTGCTTATCACAGAGCATTGTGGACCAATGGTCAAGCTTTGAGAAGAGGAGCACAGTGGGACCTTCTTATCTCTTGGTTCCAATGCTAGTGTCACTTTCTTCTGCACACAAAACTTTTACACTAAATGGCCCTGGTAATTCAGTCACTGTAAGTCAATCCAATTGTAATTCACTGCCAAATCTAAGGATTCCCTCAAAGACACAAGAAGCCATGTGGGGCTGCTGTGATGGCTTACAACTTACATGAAAAGATTACACAAAGCAGTTCTATGCATTATGAACATTTCATCTAAACTAGGCACAGCAACATATCAAGTTAGCAAAAATTTTGAAAAACCATCCCTATTCCTTTGGGAGAAATACCAGTTCTTTTGAAAAGGTTGTCATTGGACAAGGGCCTCCAAAGCATTGTGATCATCAGACAAGTCTTCCAAAGGCCTATAAGCCAAAAAGGTGGAACTGATTTAGAATGTATTTACCATATCAAAGGGATTTTCTGCTCCTTGGAAAACATCATACCAAAAATAGTTTTGATGTATCATAAGAGGATTCTGGGACACCCTAGTGTGTAATGATCAAGATTCCACAGCCAGGTGTGTCTTAAAATTTATAGTTGAGAAAAAGAGGGAAGAAGTACAAAACAGAAAACACCAATACAAAGTCACTTACAAATTGAATCTCCACTCGGAATCCATAGGTCATGTAGAACAAATCGAGCCTCCAGTGCATGTGGTCCCAAGAAACAAAGAGGCCTCCTTTCCCAGGCAGCACTTTCACAGGGTCCCAGCTGGAGCCCATGAAAACCGTTCAACCAGGCAAGTCCTGGCACAGGGACTATATCCAGTGTTAATATTTATTTAGCAATTAAACTCCACAAAGTTCCATTCAGCATACACGAAAGAGAACAGGCAAGAAAGTAGACAGTTTGGTGCAGGGGGGGAAATGCTCGAATAGAGTTCCAGAGTACAATGTGAAGAAGCAGCTAGTGTGTGAGCCAGGAAAAGCCTCAAAGGTGACATTTCATAAAAATAAAAATGTACGTTTTCTAAATGGATGAAAAGCATGAAAGGGCCCATGTACATCTCTAGCTGCTCTTGCATAGAAGTGATAGAGATACAGCTAGGGAGATTTTAAGTGGACTCATAACCCATAATAACTCAGAATGTCAGGGTGAAAGATCTCCTAAAGGTTATACTGCGGGAGTTAGGCTTTATCTTATGATACCCATGATAATAGGGAGCTATCCAAGGGATGGTGTGAACGTGGGTGTGGTCTGAGGTGTGCGTGTCTGTGGGTGCAAACACTTGTGTGAGCACATGTGAAAGCCAGAAGTCAATATCAGGAGTCTTCCTCTGTTACTCTCCAACTTATTTTATGAGAGTCAAGAGCTCATCTATTCAGCTACATGGGTTGAATAGCAAACTGGAGATCCACCAGTCTCAACTCCATTGACACTGGGATTACAGGCATGCACCACCACACCTAGAATTTACTTGAATGCTAGGGTCCTGAATTAAGATCCTAATGCCTGTGCAGGAAGCACATTGTCCACTGACCTGTCTCCTCTGCCCCCAAGCCAAGAATTTTATTTTATCTTTATTTTTTAAAGTGTAATTCTGTAGGAAAGGATGAAGAAGAAGATGCTGATGCCTGCAAGCCTGATACTTAGTCTAGACATGAGGCTAAACAGGGCAGGAGACAGAGATAGAGTGGGATGAGAAGCATCATGTAAAAATGCCTTCCTTTACTGTGCTTTGTGTTGCTGATGCAAGCTCCCAGCCACACACCCCTCTCTGACCCTTATCTAGACTACTAATTAGATTCTGTATTGGTTTCAGCAAGAAAAGTCATTGGCAGAAACTGAATAGTAAGAAGACAGAGAAAGTCAGTGTTCCCCAATGTTCTTCTGGTCCTAGAAGTCACAAAGGTTTCTGGCTTTTGCTAAGCATTCTATTTTGTGTCTCAGCTACATCACTATTTAACTCATTTCCTGGAATTGCATTTAATCTATTCAGAACATATGGAGTTGTATCTTTTAACCTAACTGGGTAGTAGGAGCACTGAGACCAAAGAACTGATGCAAAGGTCCCCACTAAAATTGCGGACCATGCATACAGAAGTGAAAGGGACAGTGAGGACACACCTAAATTCCAAAATAGCAAGCCTGGTAAAGACAATGATGCTAGGGATTTACTCACAGTGAGAGAATGCAGGGCTGTCTCTCAGTGTTCCACAATATACTCATTTATTGCTATAGTTTCCATCTTGAATATCCCCTAAAAGACCATAGACTGAAGGCTTAGTCCTTACACCCATGATGCTGTTGAGAGATAACAGAACCTCTAGGAGTTGAGCCATAGTGGGGGGAAGTTAAGTCACTAAGGATATACCATTGGAGGGGATATGGAAAGCCTGTTCCATTCCTCTTTTTCTTGTTTGCTTTCTGGTCACAAGGTGACACCTGCCTCTGCCAACTTCTCCTGCCATAATGATTTGCTTCTCTTCTGGGTAAAGACCCATGAAACTAAGTGACCATTGACTGAAACCTCAGATATCAGGAGCTGCAAACCTTTCTTTTTAGGTATCTTTTCATAGTGCAAAATACTGACTAATACACATTTGATACTAGACATTCAAGGGAGAAACCAAACTCTACAAATCAGAAGAACCTAAGCCACAGAATTGAAATAACTAAGTCAAGATTGCAATTAACATATGATAGCCTGGGAGTCAGTACCTTTGAGAGAAGGCAGAAAGTTAAGACAGTGAGCCAAGTAAAAGCTTGCAGCATACAGAGTGTCTGCTAGAGTCTAGATGCTCTGTGGTTGGAAATGTCTACATCTTGTTTTAAAGCTAGAGATATGGAGGTACAAATTGTTGTCATAAAAAACTAAGTGTCAAAGCTATAGAACGTTGGTTGGGAAAAGACTAAAATGAGATTTAAAACATTGGCTGTGAACAGGCTATGTAAATGAGGCAGATGAACTGACCCTCTCTGTTTATTGCAGAGGCTGTGGACATGATGACTACCAATGAGTGGCTTCCCAAATTACCATGCTCTCCCTTTATGAGATAATCCTCAAGTTCCCCTGTTGCATCACTAAATTGTCAGCACTCAATAAATTAGATGGAGAGATTCTTGGCAGCATTGGAGATATATATATGTATACATCTATATGTATATATATCCAGTCAATCAAATAACAGATATTTACTGAGCTCTTGGTTAAAAGTGAATCATATATTAGGCCCTACAGGGGATTTAAAAGAAGCCTAAGACACCCTATCTTCCCCTGAAGATCTTCATACAAAATTTTCTTTTTTTTTTTTAGTTTTCTATAACTCTATGCTGTGACTTTACACACTACACACACAGAAAATCTCATTAAAGACTCATAGAATAGGTTTTCCAGTGACAGGGAGGTATTGAAATTATTACACATTTCTAAAAATCTCAGTTTGATAGTAACTTAGGGCACTTTAAAAATGTCTATGATTTCCCATACAGCTTTAAATAATATTTTTGTTGCTAACAAGAGTAAGGCATGAGATGAGATCACTTACTTAATATTTACCCAGCATTCCCTGTATGAAGACAATGCAATAAATATTGTAGATAAAAAGCTTAGCTCCTGGTTATTGAGGTCTCCTGAGAACCATGCAGGGTAAGAGCAAGAACTACAGAGCAGAGTGTAAAATGCTACTTACTGGCTGTGGCCAGAGTGGACTGAAAAACATATCCTCAGTTACTCACTGTAGGAGGGCATGGAACACAGTTACAGAAGGAGGTGGGGCTAACAAGTCAGAGGGAAGAAGAGGAGCAGAGCCTTCAAAAATGGGACTTATACATGGTATGAAGGTATCCGAGCACAGGGATGTTCAGGCTGCATGTGAGTTGAAACAGAAGGAACACAGCATGAGGGAGCACATGAAGGAGGTCAGCAGGTCACAGAGGGGAGAAGCCACTGGAGGACTTTAGAAGGAAATGACTCTGTCTGATTCTCTGAAAATTGGCTTTGATGGTAGATGGGACTGCCCTCGCCATGCCGTGGTGCAGGGTGTCACAGGAATGGAGTGGGCGTTCAGGAGGCATTTCCAGAACCACGGGTGAGAAATGACGATGCTAATGCTTGTCTTGAATCAGTCAAGACTGCGGCTCACTCCCACCTTTAGTTACATGTCTAAGCCAAAGGAATTCGCTTTCTCTTCTTTAATGATTATACTTAATGTAGGTTATAACACTTTCTCAGACAGTTCACTGAAAAGGCCATTAAAATTAAGCTGAGTGAGATGGAAAGTAGGGCTGTAAAAGTCCACCACTGCCACCTGGAAACAGCACTCTAGGCATGTGAGTCCTGGCAGGCTTCAAGGGAAATGTGCTAAACCCAGAGAGAGAGAGAGAGAGAGAGAGAGAGAGAGAGAGAGAGAGAGAGAGAGACTGTGATGTGAACTGGAGGCTATGACTTGGAGTTTTCTTTCTTGTTTTGTGTAACCTTGAGATTGTAACCCGTCTTCCTTAAAACTAGGTCTCCTTTACATTTCTCCAAAGCAGCAAATGATAATGGCACTGGGGAGAAAACTTCAAAGACAATAGTGCTAAGGTGCCATTTCTGAAAGGGTGAAAACAGAAATTTTGGGCCGGTAAAAGGGGAACACTGTGAAGTAATTAAAGGGAGAACCAAAAAGACTTCACAATGGTTCCCAAGCTTGCTGGGGTATATACGCAAGGTACAAGACCGAGACTAGACACAAACCAGATAACAAGAAGCAGACTCATGAGCTGCTATACCAGGACAGAATTATTACCACCCTCCTGGACACAGATTTTCAAGCTTTGTTCATAGGGAGTTGTCAACTCACACCCAACCCTGCCCTGGAGGAACTCTGTACTCACCGGGTCATTATTCCTCTGACAACACTCAGCTTTTTGTTTGTTTGTTTTGTGTTTTTGAGAATGTAACTTTACATTCTACACACAAGTAAATTTCAACCTCGACAAAGTGTGACTTGCCTATTAGAATATTGGGCTATCTTGGTAGACACATGGTCTCGTAGTTTGAACTGACAAGCCAAAAAGAAGACATAAAAATGATAAACAGACATTCTAAAAAGTGGTCGCATGCAAGGAGTTGAAGAAATGGTGGTTAAGACAGTAAGTGTCAGTTTCCCCTAACAAATTAATAAAAACAGCCCAAGATAATGAAAACCAGGGTTGGCTGGCGAGTCTGTAGAGAAACAAACACTTCCAAAGCCAATGGGAATACAAACTTGAGAGCAGCCTGTACTGGGCCACCACTGTGTTACCCCCAGGTCTAGTAGGGCAGTGTGGTCCCCAGAGCATCCACATTCTCTTTCCAACAACAAAACATCTTCCAGCTGTACCACCCGGAACCCACTAAAAATCACCACGGAGAAAGTTTGTCATGCTTTGGAACCAGGAAGGCGTGGTTATCTTGGGCCCCTGAGTGTTAGTGCTCTGCACTTTAGTCTTCTTACAGCTTCTTGCATTTCTCCTCTCTCTCCTGTCTCTTCTCTTTAGCATTCTCTCTCTCTCTCTCTTTCTCTCTCTCTCTCTCTCCCCCCTCTCTCTCTCTCTAGCTTTGTCTCTTAGATATAGAACAATTCTAGAAAGCTCACACACATCTTATTCCTACTGCTTATAAGGATGTTCTCATTTTAAAAGGAATTTTTCTATTTAATCCATTTTTTGAGCAATGTGTAACCCACATTTCTGCTGAGAGAATTGCAAACCTCTATCCAATGAAGATGAAATGAAAAAAATCTCTGACTCACAGAAGAAGTCAATGCATGGGAGCAGAAGCACATATGTGATGTATTTCAGACATATTGGTAGAGTTAAGGAAAACACAATTGAATGCCTGTCGTTGGGAGGCTTTGCTCATAGGTCCTGGCAGAAAACAATATTTTCCTGACCAAACTGTCAGACCATCCCTGAAGCACAGTGACCCAGAAAGCAACCTGATAGTTTCTCAATTTTTTTGTTGTTGTTATTGAGAATATTCTATTGAGTGACATGTGGTCCTCTGAACTTAAAATGATGGAAAATATAGAATAATAAATGAATACAAGTGATATAAGAGCTGTAAAGTTAACATATATTAAGCACTTATATTCTATATATCCTCAGAAGTTTGCATATATTAACAAGTTTCTACTCAGGACTAAAGAACAGCAAATTGCTAATCACTTTATAGAAGAGAAAGCCTAAACAGACATGTTCAGTAACTTTATCAAAACCACATAGTAGAAAAGACATTCATAATGTCTGTTTGTTAAGAATAGATGTCTTGGGGATGGAGAGATGACTCAGGAGATAAGAGCACTGGCTGCTCATCTAGAGGATTAATGTTTAATTCTTAGAACCCACATGATGATTCACAACTATCTATAACTCCAGTTCCGGGGAACCAGTACCATTTTCTGGCATACATCTACTGCACAGTTCTACATGCAGGCAGCACACCAATATAAATAAATTTTAAATAATCTATGTCTATATTTTATTAATCTATTTTATTAAGACGGGACCTAGAGTATCCCAATCTGGCCTAGCTAAGACCAGCTATATAGACCTAAGATGATCTTGAACTTAAGTCCTCCTTCCTCTATCTCCCAAGCATTGGGATTTGGGGCATAATCCAGCACATCCAATTTGTGAAGTGTCTAAGTTTGAACCCAGGGCTTCATGCATGCTAAATGAGCACCCTAAAAACTGAGCTACATCTCCAACTCCTATTTGATGTGGATGTGTATTTAACACACTAGACTACATATTTGGACCACCAAGATAGATAATCTGGAATTCATTTTGAGGCTTAAACTCAGAGATGTGTTGTGTTTGGTAACCTGGGTGGGATGCTGCGACCCAAGGACTAGAGGGGCGACATTTGAATGGTCTTTGACAAGGGTACATTACATCATTATGCCTTTGTGGATCATACCACCCATAAACTGCAAAGCAGCACAGGATGAAACTACACAAGCCAGCCAGGGAAGAGTCTGAAAAGATAAGGAGAGATAGGGAAGTGGTCAAGGAATAGGCCAAGAGAAGGGTGGAGGGAAGGCATCTGGTCTTGCAGGTGGAAGGAGGTCTTCCAGATTGGGAAATGCAGACAGATCTACCTAGACTAGTGCTGCCCTCCTGGTGTCAGACAGACTCGTGATTCAGAGGAAAGCACCATAGCTTACTTTGTCTTCTCACTCAAGGGCTTAGAGCAAGTGCATTTAATTGCCGTGTTTACTTTTGTCTGCTTCTTGCCAACAACTGCAGGGGAGGGTAAGCACTTCTAGCTGGAGTGTCAGGGCCCAGGGGCGTGCTTCGAAAGCACAAGCCTGGCATGACCTCCTAGCATGGCTGCAAAGTACAAACACCACCAGGCTTGACCCAGGCTCTTCAGAAGCGGCATCGGAGAAGTGTGATCCTTGTTGACAAGCCTCCCATGAATGTCCCAGGAGATTCTTCTCAGCAGTAAATTGTGGCCCTCTGATGAATCAGAGGACTTCCAGACCTTCTGAGCGTGGGGGGAAGAGAGACTGACACCATTTATTCTTTCAGAGTAGAAGGGAAGACTATGATTCATTGGCATATGGGCTTTGGAAAGAAGGACCACTTTAGCGGTTGATGTTTCCTGATGATCTGTACTGAATGGTAAATGGTTCTATTTCTAGAATTAAGTCTTGAATGAAGCAACACACATACCCTGGTCATGTGGATTCTGGCTGATTCTAAAATCTAGAACCCTGGAAGAACAACTTGGCCATGGTAGACACTAAACTATGCTTCTCTTCCAGAAATGGGGGAAATGGAAATAATATTTCTCAGAGAGAGCTCACATTTATTTCTGCAAGAAACCAGCTAGCTCAGCCTGTGCATATTTTATTTCTTAAAAGGTCAAGTATAATGAAGAGACTGAGGCGGGTAATTTTAGAATTTTGTTTGCATTCATATCAGGACATATTGGAACTACGTTGCTTTCAACTGTCTAAACAAATGAAAATTAAATTCTAAGGGGTATTATTCTTTTTTTTTCTTTTTCTGCCTCATTCAACAAGTACTAAAGGAAGGAATAAATAGGAGAGCAGAGTCTTTTCTTTTTAAAGATTTTATTTTTCATTCTCTCACTGTCTCTGTCTGTCTCTGTCTCTCTGTCTCTGTCTCTGTCTCTCTCTCTCTGTGTCTTGCTCTCTGTGTCTCTCTCTCTGTGTTTCTCTCTGTCTCTCTCTGTCTCTCTCTCTCTCTGTCTCTCTCTCTCTCTCTCTCTCTCTCTCTCTCTCTCTCTCTCTCTCTCTCTCTCTCTCTGTGTGTGTGTGTGTGTGTGTGTGTGTGTGTGTGCCTCATGTCTGCAGTTTCCTGTAAATGCCAGAAGAGGGCACCAGATTCCCTGGAGCGAACATCACAGACAGCTGTGAGACATCTGACATGATCTGAATTCAGGTCCTCTGAACAGGCATCAAGCTCTCTTACTATTAAAAGACATATTTCTACCCTCTAAGGTTCTTCTTAAACAGAAAGGAAAGACAAAAGAAAATAGATTCCAAGTGGGATAGGAAGTGGATGGAAGGAAGAGGATTGATTCTTCATAAGCCACCAAAGAGAAAAGTGCAGAAAGTCCAAGCATCCTGCCCAAAGCCAGATAGCTAGTGTGTCACCTAGCAGGCATCTGAACTCTTTACTGGACTTCAGTTCATAATTATGGATCATGCGTTTTCATAGAAAAAGAAGCAGAAACTACAGAAGACTTCCAATATCCTTATTCTATGAAAGTGATTAGTGAAAGTATCAGCTAATTTGTTGTAGGATTGACTGCTGTGAAACAAAGGATGAAACAGATAAGAAAAATAGGCACCATCATCTTAGACAGATTATTGAAGATCTGGTAGTGTCTGAAAGTAGCTGTTTCAACATTAGGATTTTTGTTTTTTAATTTCACAATTTATCTGTATCAGATCAAAACAGAAATGAATGACAAAAGCAGTTTACACCAAAAATAGCAGAGGGTGAGAATGAAAATCCCCAGAACAACTTCACTCCTCATGGCATGAGCTTCTTATTCAATCACCTGAGTCCTCTGCACCTGCCATTTCCCACTTTCATACTTTAGGGACAATGATACTCATATTCCTATCACAGGCTAAGTCAAAGCTTTAGCCCATCTGAAATTGACAAAGGGATAGATCATTTATAAAGTGTTTAGCATAGTGACATTGATTTGATCAATACAATATACAAATAAAATTACAACAGTAAAATGGACATTTTTCTTCAAGGATAATACAACTTCATAATACCTAAAGATACTGGATCATAGCAAAACAGCACTTCCTTCAGCCAATTCAACAAGATGTCCCACCCTTTCCTGACTTAATATTTTACTTAAAGAAATGTGAAACCCAAGTGTCCCTGCTACCCTTACAGCTTGCCCATGCCAACCTCATACTCTTTAAGGCAACGATGTGTCACTAAGCTGATGTGTGTTCTTTTGTGATTGGAGTACCTCACAAAGGATGATATTTTCTACTTCCACATATTTGCCTAAGAATGTCTTGAATTCATTGTTTTTAATAGCTGATTAGTACTCCATTGTATAAATTTACCACATTTACTGTATCCATTCCTCCATTGAGGGACATCTGGGTTCTTGCCAGCTTCTGGCTATTATAAATAAGGCTGCTATGAACATAGTGGAGCATGTATCCTTATTATTGTTGGAGCAATTTCTGGGTATATGCCCAGGAGAGATATAGCTGGGTCCTCTGGTAATACTATATCCAGTGTTCTGATATACTGCCAGACTGATTTCCAGTGTGGTTGTATCAGCTTGCAATCCCACCAGCAGTAGAGAAGTGTTCCTCTTTCTCCACATCCTTGCCAGCACCTGCTGTCACCTGAGATTTTGATCTTAGCCATTCTGACTGGTGTGAAGTGGAATCTCAAGGTTGTTTTAATTTGCATTTCCCTGATGACTAAGGATATTGAACATTTCTTTAGGTGTTTTTCAGCCATTCGGTATTCCTCAGTTGAGAATTCTTTGTTTAGCTCTGTACCCCATTTTTAATAGGGTTATTTAGTTCTCTGGAGTCTAACTTCTTGAGTTCTTTGTATATATTGGATATTAGTCCTCTATCAGATGTAGGATTGATAAATATCTTTTCCCAATCTGTTGCTTGCCATTTTGTCCTATTGACAGTGTCTTTTGCCTTACAGAAGCTTTGCAGTTTTATGAGATCCCATTTTTCAATTCTTGATCTTAGAGTGTGAGCAACTTTTTCCCTGTGCCCATGTGCTTGAGGGTCTTCCCTGCTTTCTTTTCTATTAGTTTCAGTGTATCTGGTTTTATGTGGAGGCTCTTGATCCACTTGGACTTGAGGTTTTTGAATAAAATCAACTTTCAACCTAAAGTTATCAAAAAAGATAAGGAAGGACAGTTCATACTGGTCAAAAAAAAATACCAAGAAGAACTCTCAATCCTGAATATCTATGCTCCAAATGCAAGGGCACCCACATTCATAAAAGAAACTTTACTGAAGCTCAAAGCACACATTGCATTTCATACAATAAAAGTGGGAGACTTCAACAGCACACTCATCAATGGACAGATCATGGAAACAGAAACTAAACAGAGAAACAGTGAAACTAACAGAAGCTATGAACCAAATGGATTTAACAGATATCTATAGAACATTTTATCCTAAAACAAAAGAATATACCTTCTCAGCACCTCATGGTACCTTCTCCAAAACTGACCATATAATCGGTCACAAAATAGGCCTCAACAGATACAAGAAGACTGAAATAATACCATGCATCCTATCAGATCATCACGGATTAAGGCTGATCTTCAATAACATCAAAAACAATAGAAAGCCCACATATATGTGGAAGTTGAACAACACTACTCAATGATAACTTAGTCAAGGAAGAAATAAAGAAAGAAATTAAAGACTTTTTAGAATTTAATGAAAATGAAGCCACAATATACCCAAACCTATGGGACACAATGAAAGCATTCCTAAGAGGAAAACTCATAGCCCTGAGTGCCTCCAAAAAAAACGGGAGAGGGCATACACTAGCAGCTTAATGGCACACCTGAAAGCCCTGGAACAAAAAAAAAGCAAATACACCCAAGAGGAGTAGAAAGCAGGAAATCATCAAATTTAGGACTGAAATCAATCAAGTAGAAACAAAAAGAACTATACAAAGAATCAACAAAACCAGGAGCTGGTTCTTTGAGAAAGTCAACAAGATAAATAAACCCTTCACCAGACTAACCAGAGGGCACAGAGACAGTATCCAAGTTAACAAAATCAGAAATGAAAAGGGACACATAACAAAGAAACTGAGGAAATCCAAAAAATCATCAGATCCTACTACAAAAGTCTTTATTCAACAAAACTGGAAAATCCGGATGAAATAGACAATTTCCTAGACAGATACCAGATACCAAAGTTAAATCAGGATCAGGTAAACAAACTAAACATCTCTATAACCCCTAATGAAATAGAAGCAATCATCAATAGTCTACCAACCAAGAAAAGTCCAGGACCAGATGGGTTTAGTGCTGAGTTCTATCAGACCTTCAAAGAAGACCTAGTGCCACTAAACTGATTACAGACAGGGGAAACAAGTCTTCAACCTGTCTTCAGATTGAGAATCCTGACTGTCCTCCATGGTTTCACAGCAGGGCAGTGGTCTTCTGAGAACTGGCCACAGCTGGAATCTTCTTTATAGTCTTCACTACTGCACACAAACCAGGCTCATCTGACCATCCAGCCCCTGTCCTTCACGCCAGTTATTTTACATCATTTCTTCCTAAGTTCATTCACAGATTATTTTTAAATGGTAAATAACTAATATTTCCTATTTGTTCTGCATGCCACTACAATATCAATTCTAACCATGCAAATGATTTATGTCAGGGTCACTTCCAATCAGTTCTCTACATCAAATAGATCTTCATCAAGCTATTCTTTCTTTCCTCAACATCAGTGAAGCCACTTGAGTGCTAAAAAGTATATTATGGACATATACATGTAGTATTTTTTGACTATTAGCCAAAATGTCTGAATTTTCTGGCACATCACTTAACTTTGTAATATATTTGTGTAATGTCTTATAATGGAAAAATAATTGTGGAATATGTGATTTCATTTTTTTTTAAAGTCTAAATGAGTGGTATTTCATTAGCTTCAAAGTTTCTGTGTAAATGATCTTCAAAACAACAGGCATCCACAGTTGACAGGTATGTTTCCTCACATGGTGGGTGAGTCTGAAGATGTGTTGTCCATGCCTGTGATGTAGATGCAGCTTCTACTGGAACCGAGTGGAGAACTTGTGATTTCATTTTAATAAGACAAAAATTTTATAAAATAGATACTATTGACTATTCCTGACCTTTGAAGAACACGATGTTAGAAAGGTGATGAAATGGGCTCAGACTCTTCATCAGTAAGTCCTTTCTGTATTAGACATGTAGATATTTTTTTCTCATTAAATACAGCAATCACAAGTAGTTACTGAGCCAAGTTCATGGAATGAGTATGCCCAGGTGACCAAAAGGATGGGAGGACTCCATGATTTTCTTGAATCAGAGAAGTAAATGATTTACAAGCCACAGGGCTCTCAGGCAAACTGAAGCACTACAGTCCTAATACTCACACAGGAGAGCCCAAGGGTTCATGCTACATAAGATGAGGAGGTAGGCAAGGAGGAAGTGAAAAATCCACTTGGAGCTGTCAGTGGAAAATCTATGAGAACTGGAAATCCAGGATTAGGTAGCATGTGGCTATGACCGTCACATGCCCACACGGCTAGAGTTACTCAGAATTGAGAAATTAATTTGAAAACTGGAGTAAGTCCAGATAAATCAAAGTATTCCTACATAATACTTAATACAGGACCATTCCTACAAGTCCAGACACATAGAATTCCAACAGAAAGCTTTTTGTACTGAAGATGATGTTACAAAAAAAAAAAAAAAACAGGAAGTACAAAGTTTATGGTCAAGTGAATGAACATTCAGAAGAGACAACAGATACTTATTATATTTAAGTGTTTTTTTTTTCACTAAGACAAGAAATGGTAAAATACATCAAGGTAATAAAGAATAAGTCCTTATTTATCAATGATAGTCTTTAATGTAAATGGACTAAATTCTCAAATTAAAACATACAGACTGAATGAATGTTTTGAAAATAAAGTTCCACTGTGTCCCATGAAGACTTCCTTACCTATAAGGACAAACACCAACTGAAAGTGAAAGAACACACGTCGACATTTCCTGAATATGGGAAACCAAAATAGACCAGCATTAGCTAAGGCTTGTATCTGACAAAATAGACTTAAAGACTGTGAGAAAGGACAAAGCCACTATGTGATGGTCAAAAGATCAATCCCATTAGGAAAAAACAACTAGACACTGAGCAGCCAATTTTATAAAATGAATATAATTAAATCTAAAGAAAGAGAGAGCAGTGCTTATGAGTCGAAAGTACAAGGAGCATGAGTTTGTGGCCAGCCTGCCTACATCCTGACACTATGTCAATGTCAGTGAAAGGCAGGAAAGAAAGAATCAAATGTAACAAAGTGTGGAACTGCACACACCACTCTCATTAGTAGACAGATCATTCAGACTATTGTATTAATATTTCATCTCAACGGAGGGTTTCTAACCTGCCCCTAATCATTCAGTTCCTAGATAAAAAACATGCAACTTTTATATTTATAATAAGCCTTTAATGTACTATGGCTGGACAGATATCTAACTTCTAAGCTATTATAACCATCAATAACTCTGAATTATAACTTGCCATATTCCATCTTGACAGCAACTCCAGTTGGCCAACCTTCATGGCCATGTTTTCATAACTCACCTACCCCATGGTGTCTTCTCCTCTTTCCACCTTCTCTCTTCTCCCTTTTGGTCCTTCTCAGACCCCAAGCCAGGGAACCAAAAATGCAACCCACTTCTCTTGTGCCCAGCTAGGCTATACGCTTCTTTAAGCAACCAATAGTTTCAGAATAAGAAGGAAGGTCACATAGCATCACATGATTTACACAAGGATTCTCTCTCATCCCTGAGGCAAGCAGGGCCAATATTTAGAATATAATACATCATAACAGGCCAAACCTCAACACCAGACTGTCCCCAATCAACAGAATTAACCTGTACTATAGACAAAAACAACCTAACAGGTGCATACAAAATAGTTCCTCCAACAGCTGAAGAATGAATTCTTCTCATCAGCACATGAAACTTTCTGTGGAGTAGACCACAAATTAATGAGGCAAATGAATTCTAGAAAATTCAAAGCAATCAAAATCATATTGTGTATCTTTTCTGACCACATGAAATAAAGCAAGAAACGAACAGGAAAAAATTCAGAAGACTTATTAAGTCTTAACAACATGCTGATATGCAAATTGTAAGTCATAGAATAAATCAAAAGAGAAATTAAAATATTGTTGACCTTCCAGCCACCATTTGCACCAGGGAGCCAGGTGGCTCCACAGCCTTCTGTGCATACCCCACTAGGAGAGAGTGATCTTCCAACAGCGCTTTCTCTTCTGAGCATGGAGGTGAGATATCCACCTTCTCTCTGGAGGGGAACAGCTAGTCGCGCACAGGATATAAGATCAGTGGAGCTCCTGGGACAGGAGTCTTCAGGCCGCCATTTGCACCAGGGAGCCAGGAGACTCCACAGCCTTCTGCTCACAGACCCTGCCAGAAGAGAGTTGGTCTCCTAGGAGCACAATCACAGGCTTACAGGCCCATAGGAGGGACAAGATCCAGCCAGAGACAGCAAGACCAACTAACACCAGAGATAACCAGATAGCAAAAGGCAAGTGCAAGAACCCTACTAACAGAAACCAAGGCTACTTGGCAACATCAGAATCCAGTTCTCCCACCACAGCAAGTTCCGGATCCCCCAACACACCAGAAAAGCAAGAGTTGGATTTAAAATCTCATCTCATGATGCTGATAGAGGACTTCAAGAAGGACATAAATAACTCCCTTAAAGAAATACAGGAAAACATGGGTCAACAGGTAGAAGCCCTTAAAGAGGAAATACAAAAATCCCTTAAAGAATTACAGGAAAACACAAACAAACAAGTGAAGGAACTAAACAAAACTATCCAGGATCTAAAAATGGGAGTAGAAACAATAAAGAAATCAAAAAGAGAGACATCTCTGGAGATAGAAAACCTTGGAAAGAAATCAGGAGTCATAGATGCAAGCATCAACAACAGAATACAAGAGATAGAAGAAAGAATCTCAGGTGCTGATGATACCATAGAAAACATTGACTCAACAGTCAAAGAAAATGCAAAATGCATAAATCTTGTAACCCAAAACATCCAGGAAATCCAGGACACAATAAGAACACCAAACCTAAGGATTATAGATATAGAAGAGAGCAAAGATTTACAACTTAAAGGGCCAGTAAATATCTTCAACAAAATTTTAGAAGAAAACTTGCCCAACCTAAAGAAAGAGATGCCCATGAACATACAAGATGCCTAGAGAACTCCAAACAGATTGGACCAGACCAGAAAGTCCTCCCGTCACATAATAATCAAAACACCAAATGCACTAAACAAAGAAAGAATATTAAAAGCAGTAAGGGAAAAAGGTCAAGTAACCTATAAAGGCAGGCCTATCAGAATTACACCAGACTTCTCACCTGAGACAATGAAAGCTAGAAGATCCTGGGCAGATCTCATACAGATCCTAAGAGAACACAAATGCCAGTCCAGACTACTATACCCAACAAAACTCTCCATCACTATAGATGGAGAAACCAAGATAGTCCATGATAAAAAAAAATTTACACAATATCTTTCCACAAATCCAGCCCTACAAAGGGTAATAGATGGAAAATTCCAACACAGGAAGGGAAAATACACCCTAGAAAAAGCAAGAAAATAATCTTCTTCCAACAAACCCAAAAGAAAGTAACCACACAAACATAAAAATAGTATCAAAAATAACAGGAAGAAACAATCACTATTCCTTAATATCTCTTAATATCAATGCACTGAATTTCCCAATAAAAAGACAGACTAACAGAAACATTTTTCATGTAAATCTTCAATTTTATCAGAAAATGTTTGTAATTCCTCTTTCAATTAATTTAGTAAGGTTTTTTATGACTATATTTTATCTGTATTATTTTCCATGATAATCTTCAACTTTAACATGTTTTTTCTATATATTTCTTCAGTTTTATCAGAAAATGTTTATAATTCCACTTCCAATCAACTTAGAAATATTTTTAAGCCTACTATTTTATCTGTATAATTTCCCATGAAGTATTCAATTTTTAATGTGTTTTTCTATATATTTCTTGAATTTTATCAGAAACATTTTCCTTGTATATCTTCAATTTTATCAGAAAATGTTTATAATTCCACTTTCAATCAACTTAGAAATATTTTTAAGACTACCATTTTATCTGTATAATTTTCCATGATAATCTTCATTTTTAACAAGCTTTTCTATATATTTCTTCAATTTTATCAGAGATGTTTTCATGTAAATCTTCAATTTTATCAGAAAATGTATATAATTCCACTTTCAATCAACTTAGAAATATTTTTAGGCCTACCATTTTATCTGTATAATTTTCTATAAAATAGTCAATTTTAACATGTTTTCCCATATATTTCTCAATTTTACCAGAAATATTTTCCTTGTAGATCTTCAATTTTATCAGAAAATGTTTATAATTCCACTTTCAATCAACTCAGAAATATTTTTATGCCTACCATTTTATCTGTAATTTTCTACGATAATCTTCAATTTTAACATGTTATTCTATATTTTTCTACAATTTTATCAGAAATAGTTCCACGTAAATCTTCAATTCTACCATAAAATATGTCTACTTCCTTTTTCAATTAATTTAGCAATGTTTTTTATATCTTCCATTTTACTCTTTAATTTTCCATGAAAATTGTCAATTTTAACGTGTTTTTCTATATATTTCCTCTGTGTCAGAAATATTTTCTATGTAAGTCTTCAATTTTATCATAAAATATTTTTACTTTCTTTTTCAATAAAAAATAATAAAAAAAAAGATGGTTGAAACAAATGAAAAGTGTGACCAACATAATGAAACCTACAGGATATGGCAAAATCAATACTGAAGGGAAATTTATAGCAATAGATGCCCATATCAAAAATATAGGAAGATTTCTAATATTTGACCTAACAACACATTTTTAGACAGTCTCATCTAGCCAGTGCTAGTATGGACTTACTATGCAGACAAGAATGGCACTCCTGATTCTCCCGCCTTTCTCTCTAAATTTCTGGGATTACAGATATGCACTGACATGAAGGGTTTATATTTTAAAGAACTAGGAAGGAAAGATCAAACCGAAATCAAAATAAGTAGATTTTTTTTAAATAACAAAGAATAGAAATAAGTGAAATAGAAACTATAAAAAATACAAAAGGTCAATGAAATGGAAAATTGGTTGCATAGAAGTTATTCAAAAGAAAAACTATACCCAAACTAAGAAAAAAAGAAAAGGCACATATGAAATTAGAGCTCAAAGAGACATTATAACAGATACCACCAGAATTCAAAAGGTTTAACTATTATAGTCAATTAAACTGTGAGATACTGGGAGACGTAGAAGAAATTAATACTTTTATAAATATTTACAACCAAACAAAACTGAACTACAAAGACATAGGAAAACCCTAGGAGACTAATAATGAACAGTAAAGTTGAATCAACAATATTTCAGAAATCTTACAACAGAGAAGTTCAACACTCCTATAATGTTAGTCACACTTCAGTCTGCTGTCCGTTCTCTATCTGGGATGAGTGGATACTCATTCTCCTCTTTCCAGAAGCAGTTCACACAGTTTATATTTACATTGTTCAGATTTTATAAAGCAATATCAGATTTTATTGAATGCCTCTTCTGAATCTACTGAAATTAGTATATGATTTTTTTCTTTTCTTTGTTTATGTCATAAAATGCATTTCTTTATTTGCATATGTTGAACTATCCTTGCTGCTCTATGAAAAGACCAACTGCTTTTTAAAATATAATTTTGAATTTGATCCATTAGTATTTATAAAGAATGACTGCATCGATGTTTATTAGCTTTACTGGTCTATGCTTTTCTTTTATGTTGTGTTCTGTTTCAATATTAATATCAAGGCAATGCTGACTTTATAGAATGAACTAGAGAGAAGTTTTGGTTTTAATGGTTTTAGAAGTTTGTTATTATTACTGTTAAATTTAAGAAAAAATAATAATAACCACACAACTGTTTGGCTGCTCCCCACTGCTTCCAGGATCCTCAGTTTGAACCTCCTCTATGCATCTCAGCTTGTCTGAGAGTGACTCTCAACAGTCTTTATTGCCTATAAACTTTGGAGGAGTGGCCTAGTGAATCTGGTCAGTTTCAGGGACTGCCTGAAGCTGTTTTGAGTCATTTACTTCCTGTGTTAATGAGCTTCCCTGAAGAATGGAGTATTTCATCTCTCCTAAAAACATAGCTTTGTTTTACTTCTACTCTAAAATTCCCTGTTATTTCACTTAATTTATACATCCTGTGCCTTAAGAACTGTCTCTCCAAGATAAAAGGTTTTGATCCAAAAAGTACTGCACAGGATGTCAGAGAAAGATGATTCAACATAGCATTTGACAAATATGCTGCACTAAATGGAGAAAAGCTTCTTCTAGTTGCTAGAACAAGGCAAAGATGTCTATTCTCATGGTTTTTACCCAATACATTATTAGAAGTCTTAAGAGAGAGGAAGGTGTAAAAAGCATTCAAATGGAAAAGGATAATGTCAAATTATCCATGTTTGCAGAGGCTGTGATTCTGTACAGAGAACAACCTAGGAATGTCACTAAAAGACTGTTAAAACCCGTAAGTACAGTAGAAGGATATAAGGTATACTTACTAGAAAGTTTTATATACCAGTGATAAACTCAGTAAGAAAGAAATTATAAAAACAGTTCCATTCACAACAGATGTGAAAGATAGAAATAAGTTTATGAAATAAGAAATTAAGTGAAATATCTATACTGAAAATCACATTGAAAAAATTGAAGAACACACAAGAAGGAAAAAGAGTACCTCAGGAGACAGATCAGAAGGTAACAGCACCCCATGGCTCTTGTAGAGGGACCCTAATTTAGTTCCCAACCCTCACATGAGACTCTCAGCTATCTGTAACTCTAGCTCCACAGGATCTGGCACACTTTGACCAATAAGGGAGCCTACACATAGTGCACATAAGTTCATACAAGAACATAGACAAATTAATTAATTAATATGTATAAAAGTAAACAAATAAAAAGACCTCCCATAATCACGTATTTGAACAATTTATATTGTTTAAATACCAATACCCAGTGTAACTCACATTAAAACACCAACAACAGTTTTTATAGAACTTGAAAGGACAATTATAAATTCCATGAGAAAGCACAAAAGACCAGTGCCAAAGGAATCTCAAGAGAACAAAAGTATAAAATTAGACTTGTCAAACTAGCTGACTTAGAAATGCACTATATAACTATAGTAGTCAAGAGTACGGTGAGCTAGGGGTGTAGTTTAGGGGTATAGCACAAGGCTAACATACATAGAGTTCTGATAAAATCCTAAACACAAACAACAACAATCACAGCAGAAACAGAAACAGGCCAATATTGATATTAAAAACACACAGAGCAATAGAACTTTAGGAAAAAAAGACCATTGATTTGCAATATATTTTTGACTAATTTACCATTACACACATGGAGAAAGGACAGTCTTCCATAGTGGTTCTTGGAGGACTGGATGCTCACACAGAATAGGGAAATTGGGTGACTACCTATGACTTATAAAGAGTACTCAAAACAGATCAAAAACCTAAATATAAGGCATGAAGCTGAAAGTATAGGAAGAAACCAGAGAATAAATATACTTTTTCATCACGATAAGTAAATATTGTTTGGCTAAGACCCCAAACACACAGGAAACAAAAGCAAACATATGAGCAGGTAACTTTAAAAAAATGTGCGTGTGTCGGGGGGGGAGGGAGTTCAAGCTATTCATCTGATAAAGAATCATCTTCCACAACATAACTTGAAAAAACAGTGATGACAATATAATATTATGAAGCCACAGTGAGACATCAGCTGGACTGGCTGTCACCAAAAAGGACAAACTCTGACAAGAATGTGGAGAAAAAACAAATACTCATGTATATATAAGGTGATGAAAATTGTTCAAAATTCTATAAATAGATAACCATCTTTCAAGAGCATGAATGACAGTATTTTCAGACATGCAAAGGTACCATCACAATTCTCTGCTCCTTGCTAAGAGAAGCATCTTTCTAAGGTGTGCACTTTAGTGTCCTTAAACAAAAAGAAAATATAGGGTTGGAAATGTTAGAGTCAGAGCTCTTACTTAGCATGAGCGAGGCTCTGGCAGTTGATCTACAGAACTTAGGAGATTCAATATTTAAAGAAACAAGGATATATAAAGATCAGAAGGCAGGGTGTTGCAAATCAAAGGCCTGCCTGGAACACACAAGTCAAGGCTAGCTTGAGTAACTCAGAAATTCCTTGTGTCAAATAAGAAAGAGAGAGAGAGAGAGAGAGAGAGAGAGAGAGAGAGAGAGAGAGAGAGAGAGAGAGAGAGAGGGAAAGAGAGGGGGGAGGGAGGGAGGGAGGGGAAAGACTTAGGGAAGTTAAAGGTATAGCTCATTGACAGAATCTTTGCCTCTGCAAACACACAAATCAGATGTTGTATGCCAATAAGCAAAAAATTCATCAATATATTGCTAAATCTAAATGTTTGATGCCCATTAAAGATGATAATGAGTAATGTGGAATCAAATTAAATCAATTTGGAACTAAAATTTCAGGCAACAAGATTATGAAAACATTAAAATGCCTCAAGTCCTTCTATTGTTTATAAAGATGTTGAGCACATCTTGTTATTTTCATATGGTAAAGGAATAGAGGTATGGATGTGCCAATATGTACATCTATACTGTATTGTTGGTGAACTATTACTTTGTATCCAACTTGATATGGATGACATGCTTCTTTGAACTCTTGTGGGCATGTATCTGAATGAATATATCACAATATCCAGCCAAGAGAACACCAATTCACAGTAAAGTAGATGAATCTCAGAAGGAGCATATACTCTGTGAACCCATTTTTAAAATGTGCTAAAGCTAGCAAAACCAATTTATTGGTTTATTAAAAGTCATGAGAATGGTTACCTTTGGGGAGGAGGGAAAAGTTAATGGCAGGCAAAGATTTAAGGCAAAACTGGAGTGCACATAATAATATAATTTTGACCGGGGTTGTGGTTACTGTTATATGCTTGGACTAGTTTTATGATAATTCACATAATTGCATAATGTTGTGATTTTTTCTATATGTATGTGCCTATCAATAAAAATTAGTTTATTTTAATGTAAAATTATCACCAAAATAATATAAGTTGCACAGCTCTTAAATTTAGTATAGGGCAAAAGGAATGGAAAATGTGATTAAATAGAACTGGGGATATGGCTCGATTGGTAGAGGGCTTGCCTAACATGCAACAGGCATTGGATTTGCATCCAAAGCACTGCATGAAAAGGTATAATGGTACAAGACTGTCGTCCCAACACTTGTACATTATAATACTTGGGAAACAGAGACACATACATGAATGCTCACATCCACCTAGATGTGCACACATATCACACACACACACACACACACACACACACATAAAAATAGAATAACATAAACATAAATTAAAAACAGAAAATGATGAAATTAGTTCCAAGGAACATGCCAACTTATATTTACAAGGGACAGGTACAATACAAAGATTGACTTAAGTGACTAAGAATATTGGTTTGTACCCGTGTATGAGAGAGAGAGAGAGAGAGAGAGAGAGAGAGAGAGAGAGAGAGAGAGAGAGAGAGAGAGAGAGAGGATATATATTCCCACAAATACAGTCCTATATCTTAAAAACCTAAGCTCAGAGATCTGAACTCAAGGGGCCAACAAACCTGTACTTTTAGGCACCTAGCTTTCCCACATTCCTAAGCTGGATGTTCCCCATCTTCAAAGAAGATGACAGTAGCTGAGTCCTTCTCACATCACATAACTGAGTCTGCTTCTGTCATTCTCCTCTTCTCTTGCCTCCTTCTTCTACCTCTGCAGATCATTGTATTTTCCCTAATCAGGAAAATACTCTCAATTCAAGGTCAACTAATTAGGTTAATTCCAAATGTTGTCTTAATAGCCCTGTACTATGTGCTACAACATACCCACAGGCTATAGGGGTTTAAACATATGCATCTTTGGGAAGTCTTCATTCTGCCCAGCACAGATCTATCTGGCAAACAGTCACCAGAGAAGGGGGCAGAATAGTAAAAACTGGCAAAACAGTTTCTATGTTGAAATGTATTCAGAGGAAAAGTGGAAAGTCTAAAATGATAAAACTCTACCAAGAAGATATACAATGGATTTGCCCCTCAAGATTTAAATACAAGAGTTTGATCAGAACTTGCTCCTCCAGTCAAACTCCAAACAATGCAGACCAGTAGAGGCTTCACTCTGAGCCACTGTGAGCGCTACTAAATTTCTTTCCCCAAATGAAAATGATAATTATGATCTAGACCACAGGGACCTTGTAAGAAATACTTCAGGATTGAGGCACACTGCAGCTATCACATAAATGTTAAATAAAAATAATATTTCCTGTATCCTGCCCAGGGTTGGGCAAATGCAGATGTATATTGTGCTTTTCACATATTTCAAAATATTTTCAAATGTTTTGGTTTGGGTTCAATAAAAACCTCAAGTACATTTGCCAAGTGCTTTTTCCATTAATTATTCAATCCATTTGTATTTCCAGGGAAATTCAGTCCACATGTTTCTAATTCATCTAGCACTAACTCATCAAAATATTGTTTCTCTCAGTGCTATTTTCTGTCCAAAAGCTTTTCGAGTCCTCTTCTCTTTTTTAATTTATTTTTTATTTACTTCTGTGGAACAACACAGACAAGCCCTAGCAAAGAATTCGAAGACTGCATGCACACAGCATCCAAGAATGGCTCAGTTTTAAGTCACAGCCACCTTAGCTACCTTTTAGCACCCGTGTCCCTTGTTCCCTTTGACCAAGTTCTGCTTTGACCACTGTGTTCCCTCCATAGTTTGGATCTTTCACTACTGAGGCCTACAGACCTGAGAATTCCTTGATTCTCATTCTACTACTTCCCCAAGCTGGGACCTCCTCCTGAATTATTCCCATGGAATCTGTGGCCTGTCTGAAAAAAAAAAGACACAGCTTTCAAAATGGAATATTCGAAGTGTTCTCTCTGTGTCTCTCTGTCTCTGTCTCTCTCTCTGTGTATGATATAAAATATGTGATTAATGTCTTTTTTGAATATTTTATTTATTTACATTTCAAATGTTATCTCCTTTCCTGGTTTCACCTATGCAAACCCCTATCCCATCCCTCTTCCCCCTGTTTCTATGAGGGTACTCCCACACCCACATACCCACTCCCACCTCACCACCCTGGCATTCTCCTACACTGGGGCATCAAGCCTTCACAGGATCAAGGGCCTCCCCTCCCATTGACGCCAGATAAAGCCATCCTCTGCTACATATGCAGCTGGAGCCATGGCTCCCTCCATGTGTACTCTTTGGTTGGTGGTTTTGTCCCTGGGAGCTCTGGGAGTTCTGGTTGGTTGCTATTGTTGTTCTTCCAATGGGGTTGCAAACCCCTCCAGTTTAACTCAAGAGTATCTAATGGGTGGGAACTAAATGGATAGAAACAGCAAGGACTATGCTGTACTCACTAGTGGCTCCCCACATCACATCTGGGACATTCTTGCCAAACAGGCTTAACCTGAATCATTCAACAAGGCAACTTATCTGGATTCTGGTTTTATTCTTCAAAGATGCCAGTATACCTTCTTTATGTCTTCTTTGTCTATGATCTGTTTCATAATTCTCTTAGAAAAAATATCTGAGTGTTTGTATCTGTGTGTATGTGGGCACACTCATGTGCATGTGTGTATGTACATATAAAAAAGGGCAGAAATGCCAATATCGTGAAGGATGCAAGCTATGAGGGAGTTCCACTGATGGAAAGAAAGTTAAAGATACCTGCTAAGTAAATGTGATGTGTCATCTCCTATCTGACGTTGGGTTTTTCAAAATTAGTGCTTAAAGGCACTCTTGAAAATATTGGAGAAATTTAAGGGTGTTTCATTTCATACACATAACAATGATATTATGGCTATATAGAAGTGTCTCATTTGTTCAGAAGTTAGAAGTTAAAATACTGGAGACTAAGCATCAAGATGCCCACAACTTGAAATTAACCAAGTCCCAGATGATGCCAAATGTATTAACCATGAATGTTAGTTATGTTAGTTACCAAGAGTTGATTTAAACATATTCACAACTATGTGTATATGCATATGGATACACCTTTATACAAATGTAGAGAAAGCAGATATGACAAAATGTTATCAATTGGGTAAATCTACATATTCATATTCATGTACACACAAACACAGAGAAGCACGCACACAAACACACATATACAGTGTAGGGAGTATGGGAGGGGCCAGTAGGAGAGTTTCCTCAGCAAAACTAGAAAATCCATCTCAAACCCGAAGTCAGTTTGGCATTTAGAATACATACATGAAGTTAACTTTCAACACATGAAATACAACGTGCATACAATTTAACTATTAATAATAATCTTGCAAACAGATGTTTTGCTGGGTGTTGTTAAAGAGACAGCCTGGATGTGTGATCCAGTGGTGTGCTTTTGAAAGTCTGAGGATAAACTAACATACACATGCATTGCTCCTGGTAGTTTTCAAAGTGTACAGTGGAAACTAAAAGTTTTCACAGCTACCTTTAGAACCGAGCAATTGAGTATTCTTTTAAAAGTAACCTTGGCTTCACTGCCTGCTGATAATCCCTGAGGCACATTATGACAAGAAACACACAGTGACTACAAGTCCTTCTGTTTTCACCAGTTAGATATCAGGCGTCAACGTGTGGAGAGACAGCTCCTTGAGAAGTTCAGTGCACTGCTTAGATATGAAAATGATAACCTTAGGAGCCAGCAAACAGGAGAAAGATTGTGGAAGGAAGAGCTGGTTGGACAAGCAGCAGTTGGGTCTGCACATTTCAAAGAGGGCAGCATGCAGCCCCCCTGCCCCCCACCATCAGTGAAGCATCAGTCGATGGTACCTTCCAATCAGAAGAGAGTGAGCAATGTTACTTTGGTTTTGGAAAGGGCTTTGAGACATCTCTGTTTTATGGGACATGACTGTATACTAGGTGGTCCTAGGTAGGTGAGAGATTTTATATAGAAATAATCCTCCCTTGGCTTTTTTCACTACAATAAAACCACTAAGACCTTTTCCCCATGTGGAGCATTTCCACAGGCACATTCAGATGCTAATCCCTCTTTTTTTATATGCATTTTTTCATGACTCTTAAGAAGTTTACCAGTTTGGGAAATTGGCAAAAATTGGTCCCTTGATAAAATTATGGGATGGTTTTCACCACAACAGGTTGGTTTATTTTTCATGTGAGTCCAAAGCCCTTTCCCAGCATCCCTGGATACAGATGTCACAAGAAGGATCAAATATCATTATATTAACCTTGCAAATAAAAGCAAGGGTCTCACAATGACGTTTAAAGACTATTGAATTCTGGGTTAGTACCACACCATCACATCAGGGTGAATCATCCAGAATTTGCTACACACTGAGAACTCTTCTTAGAATAAATTTCTTTTTTTTTTTTTAAGTGGCCTAGGCCCCACCATCTCCCTAGTGCAATCGTGCTTCATCCTTCTGACTGGAGATAGGGTGATTGCAAAGTGCCATCAAACAGGTACTTAGTATTTTCTAGGTCAGTGATTGTTTTGTCTAATTGTCCTATTTGGGGATCATCGATATATAATACTACAGATAAGTTTGTAATTGGTGTGCACTTTTTTTTTATTATTTATTTTATTTTATTTTTTTAATTTACATTCCAAATCACTTCCCCTTTCCCGTTTCCTCCCTCCCCGAAAGTCCCATAAGCCCCCTTCCCTCCCTCTTTTCTCCATTCAACCCCCTCTCGCTTCTCTGTCCTGGCATTCCCCTACATCCAGTCTTTCCAGGACCAGGGGTCTCTCCTTCCATCTTCTTAGAAATCTATTGATATGCGGATTGTGTCTAGGGTATTCCGAGATTCTGGGTCAATATCCCCTTATCAGTGACTGCATACCATGTGTGTTCTTTTGTGATTGGGTTACCTCACTAAGGATGATATTTTCAAGATCCGACCATTTGCCTAGGAATTTCGTGAATTCATTGTTTTTAATTGCAGAGTAGTTAGAATAAATTTCTATGAGTAAAATTAGGAATGGACAGTTTTATTCATTAAATACAAAATAATGAATATTTATGTATGTAGGTACAAATGAATACATCTGGGCTCCCAAACAATTGTACAATGTCTATCTTCGGCAGGAAAAGTTATTCTTACATAGAATGGTGTAAGAATAGTGCAGATCTGAATTTGAATTTTGGAGCCACCATTATTACTTTGTGCCTTGGTGGAAAGTGTTTTAGTCCCTCTGAGCTCAATCAGTTTCTCCATCTGGAAAGTGTGGAATGCTGTGACCTTGGTGTGTCTTGATGGGAGCCATGTGAGGAAGCTTTTGATTGCTCCCATCTAATTAGATTATTCAATTAATCCTTTCAGCAGGGTAAGGTATAGATTCTGGCCATCTAAAATATAAATGCATATTCTCCTCTCAAAAGACCATTACCCATATGAATATGAATACCTATGAGTATTCTGTGATGGGAGTCAGAAAGAAAAATGAAAAGAAAAGAAAATGAAAAAAAAAAAAAAAACAAACCCAAAAACCCCAGGTTTAGTCCGAGCCCTATTCCATATTAGTGAGTGTCAAGAAACAATACACATGATTAATGCTACTGAAATCGGCAGGAAATTATTCAGGTGGATTCAATCAACCCAGCCAAACATATAGGTAGCTTATTAAAATTTAGACAAAAGTCTACAGGCACTTAATACATAACGGTGACTCTGGACCTAAATTAAGAGCCTCCCCTCCCCCATACTTCCAGCCCTTAAGTCTTGGTGCTTGGAAACAGGCACTTCTTACAGCTAGAGTTATGAACTTGCTTCCTGCTTTTCAGCTTTTCTCTTTTACTTCTTTGAAAGCAAGACACAGGTGACCTTTCCTATGCCCCTGCCCCAGACGCTTGCTGAGACACCATGCTGTTGAGCTTGCTGGCAGTGCTGCCTGCTTCCAAAGCAGCAGCCCTGTGAAAACCAACAAACCTCCTATTTTCAGATACTCCCTCAGAGAAGTTCACCTCCTCATAGAAACAATCTGCTATGCAACCTAGTTGGAAACCCTCATCCTTGTATCATCTCTTTCCGTGAGCATCAAAGAGGAATATTTTTAGGTGGGGTATTTAGTATATATCATTTCCCAGTATACTTCTTTTCTGAGCAGGGAGGAGAAGAGACGATTAACTGGCAGCTTCTCTTTCTCTATACAAAGAGAAAGCTTTTAGCTGGGCTGATGCACTGTCCAGTTGCCAGAAATAGAGGCAGAAAGATGGGCAGCCTGGAGCGCATCACTTTCTCCCCAGTTAATACAGCCAGTTCTGTTCCTCTGAGCTGCCATTTGGCTTTAGAAGGTCTTCCTGAGTCATTCACCAATTGTCTCCTTTAAAAATAGAATCCTGTCACATGGGAGGCACCTAGTGGCAGCAAGCACGACCTCACTTAACATTGCACACCTGTTCGGTCCACTGCTCCCTCCAGATGTCTCTGGAAAAGCTATTCAGATCCAGACTTAATCTCTATAGTCCAGATAGACAAGCATTCATTTTGAAGGGAGGCAGATGAAGACTACTCAAAGGAAAAGAAGAAAATATACACTGTCTATACCCCCCTCCCCAAAATTATTTTTTCTAAAAATGATGGAGTTTGGAAATTATGAAGGCTGTCTCAAAAATGTCTTCTTAGTAATTATTTTGTTTTGTTGTGATGTGTTGAAGGAATTTATAACTGCTAGCCCCACAACCATTTTTAACATAAACTGTGTAATGATCTCTGAGAGAGTTGGGGGTAGAGTTATACTCTGTCTTGGTTTTCTTGTAAGCTTCTTGGGTGATCATGGGCCAATTCACTACATCTATCATTTCAAAAGCATATATGTAAAACACCATCATTTATATGCTACTTATGTAAAATTCTGGATCTTGATGTAACATACAAAAGTGGATGGGTCATTGAGAGTTTTGCCTGGTGAAGCACCTCCATAATCCCCACATGCAGGAAATGCATTTGTGACTATATATTTGTTCAAATTAAATTAAAAGTCATAAAATATAAAGTATTCCAAACTCAAACTCACAAGTAAAATTTACCTCACAAGGAAGAATCCCTCCCATTCCAACAAAATAGACATGGGAACTTTCTCATGAGGGTCTTCCATTCTTTAAAACATGCTCATTCTGTACATAGTTGTAGTTCTAATGTCTATGAAAATTCTCACTTACTCTGTATGTATATGTTATGTTTTTCTTTCATTGTTTCTCAAGATTCTACCTAAGCTGGCACACAAGTCCAACAACTATTGTTTTGGAAACATACAAAGCATGTACACACCATTTATATAGGATTATGTATCTTACTATAACATACAAAAGTGGATGGATCATTGTGATCTTAGCATGAGGGACTACCCCAAAAATCTCCACACCCAGGAAGTGTAAGCGAGGATAAGGAGTTAAAAGTTGCCCCTCAGCTACATAGTATATGATTACTATCGCTTCTCGGCCCTTTGGCTAAGATCAAGTGGGAAACATGAGAACTTGTCTCAAGAAAAATAAAATAGTAAAAACAAACAAACAAACAAATAAATAAATAAATAAATAAGGGTTTTACCAAGTTAGAAATATTCTCTTCTTTCTTGTCTTTCTTTGGTTGCTAATGATAAGAGGGGTGTGCCAACTTTGGAATTGAGGCCCTAACTCTCTCACTATAAACCTGAAACTTTGGAAATGGCTGCGTACTCCACAAGAGTATTTTAATAATTTCTAACTTTGGTAAACCCAATGTTCTGACCCCAGGTCAAAGCCAGGCCTCAAGTTACAGGGCAATCAATCAAGGAAGGCACTAAAGCAGGCTTGCAGCCCGCCTCTAGCTAGACTAGAAGAAATCCTTTCAAAAGTCACCAGAGCTTTAGCTCTGGCTTTTTCCTAAAGTTTACTATTTCCCTCTGCTCTTTAGCTCTTCACACTAAATATCCATGGACAGCTACTTGGAACCCGACAATGCTCCAGGCGTCATAGGTTAAGAAGCGCAGGGTTGCTCAACTTTAAAATCTCACACAATAGCTGTCAAGCGGGGCTGACCTACAATCTCTGGGGAACTTTCAAATTCAGACAGTTTCCTGAATTCATCTCAGAGCTACCAAATGAGAATTTTCTCTTCTGGGTTTCTAACAAGTCACACTGAGAGGGACAGCCACTCTTGGTACCAGTGATCTATGGCCTGCCTCTTGATACTGTTCTTAGGACAGTAAAATTATAAGACAACAGTACACATGGCCAATCACCTGTAGGCTATATGAAAGGGCAAAGGGGAAATCAGATTAATTTTGGAAGGCAATGACAGTATTGATCATATTGAAGAACACATTGTGCAAAAGTTACTAAGTTCTTTTTTAAAAAAAGTTTCAAGCCAAGGTGCTTGATATAAAGACAATCATTCAGAGTCATTCCTCCTGATGATTGAAATTTCAGCTTTTTATTTACCCTGTGTACCCAGAGAATCCTTGAAAAGGCACAAATGGGATCCCCAGTGCCAACCAAATAATCTCCCTCATTTTGATCTGAATTATTCATCAGTTCTCCCCTGGTATACCTTTTGTCTTATAATAACCAAATGAGCTGAAATATTAAGAGATGAATTTTGCTTGGAAGACCATCTACGCAGTCTCCATTGACCCTGTCCCCAAGACTTAGTTTCAACTTCTGGAGAGTCCTAGTGTTCTCTTGGCAAGACTCAAGATCTTGCCACTTGAAAGGACTTCCTTCCACAGCTAGTGATCTCCAAAGCAAGACTTATATTGCCCCAACTACCTCTGTGCCGCACTGTCCTGTCCTGAGGATCCTGTGTGCTGTGCATGCTCTAAAAGTGTTACACATATCGTTTGTTTCACACACACATAACTTATCTATGTGCTTTTCTCAAAGACGGAGAAATAGAGCTCACAAAGATTAAATTTTAGCTAATAATGGGCAGAGCATGCAACCAAACTCAAGACAAACAACAAGGTTTGCACCATATACTGATATTGTCCCTCACCGCTCCTGAGTAACCCCCTACCTCTTGATTTTGTTTAAGACCACACCACTGCATATTTTGATTCAGCTAGTTCTAAATGAGCGAGACTGTTTCTCTGGGTGACAGTTTATCAGCGGCAGGGACACAAATGCTGCCAAATATTCCCGTAGAATGCTTAGGTTTTACATTCCAGTAAGTTCTTAGTGAACACATGACAAACAAAGCAAATATGGTCATAGCCCTGCAATGAGCTTTTGCTAGGAAGCATACTGACTATTCTGTTAAATCACATTATTATATGTCATAGTCTCTATATTGTTTCAGAGATTCTTAATATATTTGTCCTTAAAATACAACAAAGTCAAAAGTCAGAGTTTGGAACCAGAGTCAGTTTGCAAGCGGTTGTTCTTCTTGTCCCTCAGCACCAGAATTATAAAAGGTCCCTTGGGATTAGCACTTAAAATGCCATGCATTTAAAATACTTTAACATTTTTATTAAGGAGTCCTTGGCTAGGCTACTATATATATATTATGACTAGTAAATAGAAAATAACTATAAAATTAGATGTGAGTAGTTATCTAATATTAAAACAGGAATAAAATGTTTAAAAGTTGTGTTCTATCTCCCCCCCGCCCGCTGTAAATTTCAAGATTCAAATCCTGTCTTCTGTAGATCTGAATGAAAGTGAGAGATAAAAGAATTTCAGAGCACTTGAGATTTATGTCACCACAATGTAACCACTTAATTTCTCAGAACCGTGCTTTCAATGCTCTTAGATTTCACATGTTTATTCTACTGAATCTGTAATGTTACTTTGCTTTTGCAAAGCACAATGACAAAGAGGTTTATGTTTCTAAAAATCTCTTCAAAACCCAGGAGAATCAGAGGCACACCAGGGTTTGTTACAAGGAGAATCCTGTCAGGGCCAAGAAGGAGTTAACCCTGACTCACTCTCCTCCCACCCCTGTCTCTCAACTTCCCAGATACTGGACAGCTGTTGAAAAGTATCTGTCAACAAAACTATTACTGTCTTTCCTGGGATCAACACTATGTCCAGGACCCTCAAGGTCAGCGAAGCTGCCTTCAGAGCAAGAATAGGTGAAAGCAGAAAGCTCACAGGACCAATGAAACCCAAGCAGCTGCAGCAGGTGGACAGCCTTCCTACCCACCACACATTCTAAATGAGAAGGTGAGCTGCAAGGACGAAGGCTGCCTGACAAGACATAGACATATTCGCCTACTTCAAAGCCCTTCTGAAACAGCAGAAGTCCTCTTCCCCTGCATTCCTCCTTCTCACTGCATGTCATGCTTCTTCCTACATAAGACAGGGTTACAAATAAATGATTAGCATAGTATAATATTGACAATATAGATATTGCTAGTGTTAGTAAAAAAATAAGAGGGATTATGTAGTCTATGCTATCTTCTGTTCTTTCTAAACACCCCCTACACACACACACACACACACACACACACACACACACACACACACAAAACATTATCACAAACTATCAACAACAAAATCTCTTTGAGTAGATTCATGAGCTTGACAGATGAGAGACCAGTTAGCAGGAGTGAAGTAGGTTACTCAGGGGTTATGAGCTGTGGTGCCAAATTCTGAACCAAATTCTAACTGCTAAGTCCTTGCATTTAATAACTATGTTTTCACCTGTCTTTAATTCTTTTCCACTGTGAGAGGAGGGGTGCCCTGGGAAGGTTTAACGTAGGTAATTCCAATCTCCCAGAAGGGTTCATGGGGTAGACTTCTGTCACCAGAAAGGTGTGATCCAGCGAGAACTGTCAGAGTCACAGCTGACTGCTAGCAGGAGATAATCCTTCCAAAAGGCAGTCTCTCAAGTTATCAAAACCTTAAAAGTAAGACAGTCTTTGACTCTATCGTTTACTAAAAAAAATAGGAAGGATATTCAGAAAATTTAGGTCAAATCATTCATTGGAACTGATATACTATCAAATATAAGGGTTTGGGAGAATCCTACTAAAAATCCAGGCATTTGTTAAATGAACTACACTGGAATACTATAAATCCACAAAAAGCTCTTGAAAAAGTGGGTTGACATGTAAATATATAGTCGTGACCTATTGCAATAGATTCAAACACTGCATAATTATTGTATTTAAATGTTTATGGGTGCATTAATACTCTGTACCATGTGCCAGGTCAACATGGGTAGGTTTATGACTATAGTGTCATAAAAATCTTAGAATTCTAATAAATTATGATAGCCCCAAAGTGCCTATTCCACTAACCCTGGCAGATAATACCAGTATATGAGTGTGGTTCCATCAAAGAGCTCATTAACATCTCATTTGCCCAGTTCCAAGGAATGTTCGAAGAACACACACACACACACACACACACACACACACACACACACACTTTACAAACCTTCTGTCTACAGAATAAGACCTATGTCAACCTACATTAGTAGGAAGAGGAACACATTGGATCCTTAGAAATGATTGACTGCTCAAAAACCTCTGTTCTCCTAACTTTTTCCCTATGAGTTCCTCTTATAAAGAAATCTATTACATAAACTAACCCTGGGTAAGTTTAGATGCTACTTTGAGTTTCACCAGACACCTGCAATGAGAGATCTGACATCTGTAATGAGCATTTAAAACTGTTGATATTTTTGATAACTGCCTTCAAAGGCTATGCTTGCTTATGTTATTGGTGCTGATACCAAGGTAAAAAGAAGGCAAATATGATAAATTTATTAGTAGAAAACTAAGAGTCAAACTGGTTCTCCCAAATTTCTCTGAGCTAGCCTGTGTTCTTACTTTGCATTCTCACCATGAAGTAGAAATTGAGTCAAAGGTCAAGAGATTGTTCTAAACTGAACATCTCTACCTAAGACAGAGAATTATTCTTCAATGGGTTCATCAATTTATCTGGTTAATATCTGTTCACTCATTCATTTGCCTGCCCATTCATACACTCAGTGTTTAACTAGTTGCCAAGCAATAGAGTTTGAGACCAACATCCTCTTAAGCAGCTTTTGAACCAGCATGAGTGTTACAATGACAAGGGCCTGGAGGATGCAGGAGAAAGGAGGTGGGTGTGGTCATTGCAAGAAGGTGAAAGGGCATATGTTAAAGGTTAGAGTTCTAAATAATGATCTAGTTTGTGTATGTTTTGCCCCCCCTCCTTAATTAAACAAAAAATAAGTGCTTTAATACATGTATGTTTCAAGTATTAGAATACTGGTCTCCAGTATAGTATTGTTGGAGGTGATAAAGCCCCTAATAAATAGAGCCTCTTTGGAGGTCATTGAAGGTACAGGTTCCTTCTGTTTTCTGAAAGGATTAATGGAATTCTCATGGGACTCTAGTTAGTTCTCATGAGAAAGCTGTTGTATGAGAGAGACTGATACCTCAGTCTCTCGGGCTGTTTGCCTCTCTGTACGACCGCCTCCCCCTTTCGTGTATGTTCCCACCACGATGCCATCACATCCATGATGTGAAGTAGCCAGGGGGCCTCTCACTAGAGGTCAAGTCAATAAAGCCACCTGATGCTGGAATTAATCTGCTGCTACATATAAACAGAAGTTGTTCATTGTTGCCATAGAGAGAGAGGCTTAGCCAGCTTAAGTAAAGATCAGATCATGAGAATTCTTCTAGGTCAAGTTCAAAGTCTGGATTTATGCTCCAGGTCATGGAAAAGCATTGGCCAAACAGTGTGTAGCGTAACAGTTACAAGCCTTAATCACAGAACAAATTGATAGTTTTAAAGACTGTGTCTATTCTCTCAATTACCTGGCTAGGAAGTATACAAAATTTTCAATATTTGGCTGCACTGTGCCTACAAGGATAGTGATTCTATGTGCTTCAAAAGAATAAGCACAAAGTCTCTGTGAAGCTTGCCTGCTGAGTCGTCATTCCTTGCAGGATGGGGGCAGAGCAGGGGAGAGGCCATCTGAAGGGTCCAGCTGAAGAGCCAGGCAACTCTGCTGACTCCTGGTAAAAAATGATACCTTCCTCAGCTGGTGGCCCAGACAGCCATGCCTGTGCCTGGGGCAAGCACTGCTCTCAGCTCAGCTTTCACCCAGGCATCTCAGAGTCCACCTCCCCTGCAGTGCAGGCCCCTATTCCTCCTGTCCTTGATTTCGTTCAGAAAACATACAGCTCAGCAAAGCCCACTGCTTGACGCCCTTCAGCTATCTGAAGGGGGGCACTTCCTGGCTGACAATGTACCACCCCTGTCCCCCCATGTACATGGCTGTCATGCTCCTTTCCTTTCTCTTGCTCATTCATTTGCTCCCTTTCATTGGCTCAGGAATCGGGCTTTCCAGATGAGGCAGAGATGAGCTTTCCGAATTGTGTTTATTTGTTGGCGCTCTGGTGTGAAAGCGCTCTCCGTCAACTGCATATTAATCTTGTCACCAGAGTGTATCTGTTTTCCTCTGCCTCCGTCCCCTGGCCTAATTTATGGCTTGCCTTTCCCTTGCTTCCTATTGTCACAATGACAGGGAGTCCTCAGGCCCCAGCCAAACACAAGACCTGTCTTTTCAAGATGAACTGCTGTGAGGTACAAAATTCCTACAGTTTGCCTGGCAGGGCTAAATTTAGAGCAGACCTTCTCCAGTTGGTTCTGTGCCACCAAGACAAGTAGGAATGATGTCCTATGTGTGCTACCTGCTGTGTTAGGTCCTATCAACAAACAGAGGTAGGAAATCTGGCCCTGTCTTCCAGTGGCAATGGTGCATGGAATGGCTGGTAAGCAAAGTGGTTACAATGAGCATCTGAATTGTCAAACCACAGATACTGTAGCACAGATGTCTATTCCCCAAGGCATAGTGCCAAAATATGGCATATTAACTTCTCCATGGAGTCCCTTTTTATCTCAGCATTTCTGTGAAATTCTTACAGTTCATTAGAATTCAGATAGTCCTTGAATGATGACGGTGCTTCATTTAAAACATGGACGAACCCCCAGTGTTCTTCTGCTACACACCTGTACTAGGCAGTCAGGAACCTGACAACTAGGAATGGGAGGACCTGCCTCCCTCCCTGGCCATCCATTCATTACTTGGGTCCCTGTGTAGACCATCCTGGTGGAGGAAGTCTCTGTTGAGCTTCCTAATGTGTCTCTTGAGCACCTTCTTCTCTTCCCCATTAAAACACTGCTCATACTTTGTCTTCACTCTGAGTTCCTAGTCCACAAACCTCAGTGATAGCTGGAGCATGTATATTCCATTTGTCACTTACTACAGCTCCCTAGAGCAGTGCCTGACCTGAGGGACATATTTGCTGGGGAGAGTGTAGAAGAGAGAGAAAGGGGGTAGGATATGTCATCCCTGGACTGACATCACAGAGATCAGGATTTATGAGGATGAAGTCAGCCAGTCTTTCAAATCTGGTCTTAGTATGCTAACTCCAAAGGAAGGTGCCCTGCATGTCACTGCATGTCAAAGAAGCACAAGACTCACAGGGTCTGATCATGAGCTCCACTGAAAAGAACGTGAGGGATTTGGAAGTATCTGTTTCCTGAATCTTCAGCATTAATCTCATCTTGCTCCTAGCTTATACAAGTGAGTTTGGTCATCCCAAGCATAGAAAATGGTTCTGACAGCTGTCAAAACTTAAGCCTTGAAAACTATAATTATTTTTTAATTTTCCAATTCTATGAGACTTTCCTATGGAGGCCTCTTAACTCTATGAGATACTAGTTTTTGCAGGTTGTTGAGGAGAAACACTTCAAAAACAAATAGGAGAAAGACAGTTAAAGACCAGAGTTCAAAGCGATGTAATGGATTGATTCCTTTCTCCTTACTTCTCTTCTTACCATACATGCACACCGCGTGAAAAACTAGAAGCTGAAAGACATGACAACTCATTTGATCACTGTTTCAACTTTACTATGCATAAAATTGTGGTAATAGTGCTATAATGATAGAATTGCTGAGCAGATTAAAAATGGCATCTGTAAATCACATTGCACATAGTAGGCACTCAGTAAAGATGATGGATTTGAGTCCAAGGAGCAAAAGAAAGGTGAGGATATTGAGCAACTTGGCCATCCAAACCCAACGAAGCCTACAGGGAAACCCCAGGTTGGGACTTGAGGTAACCTAAAGCTGTGGATTCCTGGGATGGCACCGTGCAGACACCATGGAGACGCCTAATACAGGACTTAGCGCTGATTTATGCAACATGCTGACTGCCCAGATCCCAAGGGCTTCCTCAGTCCAGGGCATATCTGGCTGAGAGTGGTGGTCAAGGCTTCTCTACACTCTGACACTCAGGAAGTAACCCAGCTTTGGCTGCCGCTTTGTGCATGAAAAGACAGACAAATTCCCAGGAGTCCCAGCCTGTACCAGGAACTCTGATGCACTCCAACTTGTCTCTCTGTGTTAACTGGTAGCTTTTAATACCATACTTTCAAAGCCTGGACTCTAAAGTTGTTGGGAGGCCAAACTCACGCATCATCTCTCTGTTCAAGCTGAGCCTCCATGGACCTCAAAAGAGATGCTGTCTTAAGATCTTCCTGAAAGTCTTTTGCCCTCCAAGAAGAATCTACCAGGCACAGTTGATTTTAATCTATCCCTCCCCACCCAGAATACATTGTTAATGTAGATGTTTACAGGATTGAAGGCTGAGTATATGTACAGCTTTCAATCTTGCTTTTTTTTTTTTCATTGACCATAGTTCACACCTGTGTGGTTTAATTTTTTTATATAAAGTTTTGTTTTCATGGCAGTAATATTGTCACATAAAGGATAAAAACTAACTTGACATTTCTCTACTACTGAAAACAGAAGCCACCACCACCCTTTCTCTACTGTGGTCAGCTTAGCTTCACCTAGGAAAAGCAGAGGAAGTGATCACACAGGTCAGTCTCCGAGGACCCTATCTCTGGCCGATGCTTCAGATCTCCCTCCCTCCTGGTTTTCACAGACCATACCCTGAAGAGTATTTCCTGAATGCCCGGTGACAGAACACACGAGTGAGGATGAAAACTGAGACTGCACTGTCAACAACATGCCTCGGGGACTTAGAGAGGAAGCCCACTCTTTTACCTGGTGAGGGTTTCCAGAACTTCCCTGTCACCAATGCCTCTAGATCGCACTCCAACACTAACTAGATGGGACCTTACATGGTGAACATTCAGTCACATGGTGTTTTTACCTTTAAGTGTTCTGGTCTCACTTGAACATCATCTCTTTTTTTCATGCTATTCTTTGAATTATGTTTAGTCTTCTTGCCTTTTTTTGAGATATAATTAAAGGCAAAGAATGAAAGTCATAATCAATGGCACTATGACATCTTTTTATAGGGTTATTTTGGCCACAGTCGGAAATCAGTTTCGAGGATTCACCAGAATGCTCAAGGACCAAGGTTACTGATGAGTCTACAGGTTTGAGAGACCAGGGGTGAGTCAGTGCAGACACACAAATGGGAAAGTCAGGACAAAGAAGCGAGAGGGGGTTGAATGGGGAACAGGGGGAGGGAAGAGGGCTTATGAAACTTTCGGGGAGGGAGGAAACGGGAAAGGGGAAATCATTCAGAATGTAAATAAAAAAATATAGAAAATAATTAAAAAAACAAATGGGAAAGCCATTTCCAGAAAGGGAAATAAAAAACAGGGAAAAAAGAGGAGGAAAAGCCAAGGTAGAAGTGGATTCTGGTGTGGGAGACCAGAAGCTGAGCAGCACCTTCATCAAGAGACTAGCTTGCAGGTAACAGGCAAAAAGAAATTCACCAAGTTTCTAAATGGCCACAGCCAAGGAGAGAGATCAGAATGGCAGGAGTTATGGGGGTCTACACAGCATGAGCCAAGGGTAAACAGACCCCAGAGGATGCCCAAGAAGTGCCCTGGTTTATTCAGGGACAGTCAGTTTGTAACACTTTTAGAACACAGTGAAAAGTCCCTTTCCTTCCATCTTGTGTTCAAGGAAAGAACTACTGAGGCATGGCAAACTATTCCCTTCATCCACAGCCAGCATTGGACAAGGGGCACGGTTTCATCTTACATAAACTCCAAAATGGAAAAAGTTGTTACCTTTAGAAAAAAACACATAGACAGGGGGCAGGCAAGCATGCTACTTAAGTACCTAATAAGTAAGTGTTGCCTGGGTAAGGAATGAAAGGAATTTGTTGGTTTGGTGCGGTCAATGTAGTTATTGTTTATATGTTGAAGCTTTGCAATCATGAAAGAGTGAGTAGTAGGGTGTTTGGCAGTTGCTAAGAAAGAAATCAACGAGTAGACCTGAACTGCACACTGCTGCTGTCTTCTATTGGGAAGCACAGAACAAATCATGTTTTGCCTGAACAGTAGGTCCATCTGTGAGATTCCTGTGACCCCACTCAGCCCACCAAAAGACAGAAGCTTTCTGAGGAAGGACTCTGAACTAGCACTGGCAGTGACTCAGAGGCCAATATCAGGCTCCTGAAATCCAGCATAGGGGTTCTGAGCTAAGCACACAATTCCTACAAAGCACACAAAGACTATGGGATAACTGTCATGTGATACAACAAACAAGGGAGCGGTTTTGGTTTTGTTGTTTGTTTGACAACACATTTGACAAAAGCTCTAAGAATTGCTGGCCCCAATGTTTACCTTCTTGTAAGAGTCAAGAGTGATTTTTGTCACATGAGGATACCCACAAGATTAAAAGAAAAAAAATGTCAAACAAGTCTGGGTTACTGCATGTGACGGGCTACTGCAAAGAAAGGCCATTTCAAGCACTGTACTTGAGACTGAGAACAACAGGCATTTGAAGATCAAGCTTGCATTCAATTCAGGTCAAAAGAGGATAGAGAGCATCAGAGCTGAGGTTACAGAACATGATGTGATTATGTTGCTGCTTACCCTGCCATGCACAGCCTTCCCAGCTGGCTCGGGGCAGTCTGAAATTCCCTTCCTCTGGCATGTGGAGCCTTCATCACATGAGCTCCTGATGGGGACATCCCCACAGCATGACCTATTACTCTATGTTCTCATAAAAGCAGAGCATGATGTGCAATAGAAGCCTTTCCATCAACAGAAGGAAAATCGTACCCCCGAGGGCTGCAAGGAATCGAGTGTGGGCAAAAATCAAGGTCTGGTGCATAGTTAAAGAAAGTCTTGTGCTAAATTCCTCAAACAAACCTTGGTGGTTCTGGCCTAGGTCCCTCTTTCTTTCTGCCAAGAGAAGTAGAAAGAGATAATAAAAAATTAAGCCTGTTAATCCTACCCAGAACTGCCCAAGACTACTTTGGGCTAGGGACACACATGTCAGCCCTCAGAGATGCATATGGGTGCATTTTGTTAATCCCCTCCACTGCGTGTCAGGGATAACTGATCTATGACTAAAAATAGTGTGAGGACAGCAATACTAGCCATTTGGGGCTGACCTGAGGACACAGTGGAAAACTTGACAACAGCACAGTAGAAGTGTCCTGGTCCAAGGCGCCAGGCTCAAGGGCGAGAGGTCAGGTTCATGTGCTGGGGAAATGTGATTGAGAGCTCACCTCCCAGAGTGAGTTTCAGTTGTGGTAATCTAGCACTGTTGGGCACCTTCTGTGTGATGTGAAAAGAGGTAAGACCTAGAGGTCCAATGGTATAGGTTTTTTCCTGGGATGAGTGACATTAAAGAGAGATATGTAAATCAAGTAAAAACAAGCCTGCTCAATCCACTAACTTCAGTCTGAAGTCTCTAGAACCTATATGAACTGGGAAAGCATTCGAGCCCATAAGAGAGGAGGTTCATGTCTATTCTCAGCCATGGGTGGTTCTCTGGATGGAAGGGTAGAAGCAAAAGGGGTAGAAAGAGTCCTCAAGGACATTTGCCAGCTTGTTCAAATTAGTTTAATGTAGTTAGTGGTATTGGATATTTCTGTACCCTAAGAATATGCCTACCACCAAAGATGAACTGTTAGTATCATGGGCCCTTTGAATCCAGGTTTTTACCTTATGTAACTTTTACATGCCTACTTTGTGCTAAATCCTGTGCAAAAGAACCTTCTAAAGGCAGCCTTCAACAATCCTTAGAGTGATCTCTGTATTCATCTTGTTCTATGCACATGAGGTTTTGCCTGTGTGTATGTCTATGCACCACTTGTGTACTTAAAGCTTGCTAAGTCAGAAGAGGGCATCAGATCCCCTGGAACTGGAGTTACAGAAGGGTGTGAGCCACCTGTGGGAGCTGAGAACTGACAGCTGGTCCACTGGAAGAGCAAAAAGGACATCCTTAACTGCTGAGCCATCTGTCCAACCCTGTTCCAGTGACCTTGCCTAAAGTACATTTAGTAGAAGATAATTTGAAGGAATATTACCAGGCATTCTTGAAAAGGAGACTCCACATTACATGTCATTAGAGTGACCACAACCCAGAGTGACATGGACAGTTCCCTTATTTCCAACAGAGTTCTGGACGTTATTGACAGAGACTAAGCCCTCATTTAATATCTCAGAATATATAGTTCTGGGTTCTTGAATAAAGTATTCAATAGAAATTTCTGTCATAATACCTTGCCCTTAGTCTCAGGCCATAAGACTTATAGAGAACTATAATAGCTTACTTTAAAAAAAAAATTCACGGTCAATCAAATTAAAAGCATATGTTTCTATTACCAATCAAATATCAAGGGTAGATTATAAGAAAGTGCAGGACTCTATTTGTGTGTGTGTGTGTGTATGTGTGTGTATGTGTGTGTGTGTGTCTGTGTGTGTGTTGTGTTACATACTTGTTCATATGGGTTTTCTAGTGAGAACACATATGTAGCAATTGTTAAAATAAGTTGGAGCTTTGAGGAAATGTCAATGGTGGTAATACAGGTATAAGGGCCAGTTGTTCCTATAGTAGTGATGTTTGAAATGATGAGAGATTAGAAAGATGAGAACGTCGAGGACAAGTCTACAGTTTCCTAATTCCCCACTTAGCTCCCCATCACCACCAACATCATGCTCCCATTTCTAACAGGTTCCAGCCTCCACTAGATTCTGGGATCAATCTTGACCATGGGAAAATTTAAGATGCTCTGGGTCCATGTTTAAAGATTATATTCAAAGGGCCAATGGCTCAGCAGTTAAGAGCACTTTTTGCTCTGACTGAGAATCCAAGTTTGGTGCCCAGCACCCACACCAAGCAGTTCCAAACTTCCTGTAATTTTAGCTCCAGAGGTCTCAGTCCCCTTTTCTGGCCTCTATGGGAAAACATACATGACACATAGACACACACACACACACACACACACACACACACACACACACAAATACAAATAGAAGTAAATCTTTAAATATATACTAAAGAGCAAGCCAGCCAAAATCCTAGCCTGTAGTGTGAGACATGAAGTCCCATCCCTAGCTCAGGAGTTATTAGATATCAATGGTTGTTAGGAAAAAAAGAGTCCATTTTCTTTATGAAGGCAGCCCTCATAGGCCACCCATGCTCCCGCAGATTGTCCTGTACACCGGCACATACTGACAGCACTAAAGGGACTCATGGGAGGGGAAACCATAAGAGGGTTAGGGATGGAGTTACAGAGGAGGTAATGGAGAGTAGATTTGGCATATACATGTACATGTATACATGTACAAAATTTTCAAATAATAAGAAAGGAATGTATTTATCTCTATAATTAATCCATGGTGTGAGTCAGGAGAGAAAAATGGGTCTCTCTGTTTTGTTCTCCCATATGATCATCCTCCTAGGATATCAGTTCAGGGTTTGTTCAGTCAGGAGGTATCGACAGTATGTTAACCAGGCAGGATTTGTATAGAGAGATAATACAAGATCAAGGGTAGACCCATAACCTTAAACAGAAATGAACTCAAAGCAGAACGGCAGACCATACATAGTAGGAGGCTCAAAAACAAAATAACAGGTGTAGAAAACCATGGGTGATATTGGTTCTAGAAACATCAGAGTTATCATAAGAAACCTGAAAGCTCCCACAATTAGAGCCAACAGAATTTTCTAGTAGGGATAAAAATTGAAGAGGCCAGGTATCCTTGTATCTTGTAAAAAGAACACATCTTCAACCATCTTAGAGAGAAAGTGGATAATATTTCAAATCTCATATAGATATTCATACTCTTTTGTTATATTAGTTCATCTTTAATTGTTTAGCCTCAAAAGGTAAAGGACCTTCATTCAGTATGGAGAATAATTTCATTGAAGAGATAACAGAGGAGAATGTGAACAGAAAAGAACAGAAAATGCAACCAACCCAACGCTAAAATCAGAGAAGGTGATGCATGAGATGATGTTAAGTATATCAGGAGTTTCTTCCCTCCCAGATCTCACCCTCATAACCTCTCTCTGAAGCCTGCTCACATGCACTACCATTCAAATCTAGTCTATACTAAACACATTTGCAAAGAGAGCCATCTCTTCTAGCTTGCTTTCTATTTCTAGAATAAATACCATGAACAAAAGAAGCACAAGTGGGAGTTCATTTCACCTTAGAGCTCATAGTCCATTCTTAAGGGAAGTCAGGCAGGACGTCCAGGCAGAAACACATAGGGAAGAGTTTACTTCTCCTTAGAGCTCATTGTCCATTCTTAAGGGAAGCCAGGAAGGAGCTCCAGGAGGAACTTAAGTAGAAACCTTGGAGGAACACTGCTTGCTGGCTTGCTCCCCAAAGTTCGCTCACCTTGCTTTCTTATATCATCCATGAGCACCCAGGGATGATAATGCCCTCTGCAAGTTGGATGAGCCCTCTTACACCAATCAACACTCAAGAAAATGCCCCATAGACATGCCCTCAGGAAATCTGGCAGAGGGAAGGCTTCAGTTGAGATTCCCTAGTTCCTAATATGTCTAGATTTATGTCAATTGACCAAACTATAACACCATCCCATCTTTTTTTTTTTGCTTCATTTTTCTCCTTTATACCTCCTAGAAGTCTGTGTAAAAGTTAATTTGTCTTTTTATCTCAGTGGCAACTTCCACAGAGCTGAGAATTTTTGTCTAGTTTTCTTATTAAGTTTATCCACAAAGCCTAGAAAACTAACAGCACATAGTGGTTTCTAGTTCTAAGGTTCCACTGGGGAAAGCTGTAGCATGTTCTGCTCCCTACAGGTCATCTATGATGGCAAGCAGACTCGTGGCTTTAGACAAGAAGGGTATAGGGGAATGGGGTGAGAATCATGGCCCACTCGTGGCTAGTTAACAGGCTGTTCCACGTTCATCCTCTAAACCTAAACTCACTGTTTAGGTTGGTGAAGGAATGGCTGCTAGTTCCATGAACTGGTCTTCCTAGATAGAGTCTTGCCACATCTCTCCCTGAATCCCTAAAGCTTTGGCCTATTTTTCCTCTTCTCGACTCGTCAGGCTTCACCACTCATTCCCTTTCCTTACAGATAAGGACATCTCCAAGAGGCAGGCGCCACATCAGTGAGTTTTCTAAAGTAGATACATGTGTTAATTAAGACTTTGAAGCTAAAATTCTGTTTACATCATGACAAGTAAGTAAATGAATAGAGACAATGCCAGGAGAGATGGCTCTGTGTGCAAGTGCACTTGCCTCCCAACCTTCTGACCTGAGTATAGTGTAAGGAGAGAACTGACTTCAACAAGCTGTAATCTGACATGCTCATGGCTTGCTCACGATAGATAGATAGATAGATAGATAGATAGATAGATAGATAGATAGATAGATAGATGATAGATAGATCGATCGATCGATCGATCGATCGATCGATAGATAGATAGATAGATAGATAGATAGATAGATAGATAGATAGATGATAGATAGATAGATAGATAGATAGATAGATAGATAGATAGATAGATAGATAGATAATCAATAAGCATTTTAAAAAGTTTTGGTGAGGACCTGTTACAATTGTGTAGAAAAACTTCTATTACCTTTTCCAGAGACATAATTCTCATCCATGAAGAAAAACCTGGTTGGCTGGCCAACCTTTCCTCTGATGCTTCCTCTTTGGTGTGGAAGGATGCAGAGCTTTGAGATGCGTGTTGGCAGTTTATGATGGGATGCAGTTGTTTGTGAATGATGAGAAAACAGAGGATTTATTTCCCTAAAACATGAAGCAAAGTTTGGCTGATCTGTCTAATTCCTACACTGAGTGAGTGACATGGCCAGACCTCACAAGTCAGCCTCTCACTTAGAAACTCAGACGAACCAGCCAAGCACTCACTGCCCTTCAAGTTCCCATCACACTGTTGCTGTACAATGATGTCATTTATGCATCTGCGGTCAATTAAATCTCAGCACACTGTAAGTGCAGTGACAAGTTCCATTTCCATGGGCGGCACCAATGATATCCTTCCAAACTCAGTTTACCCATTTCCCTACACTATTAAAAAGCACAGAGGAGACAAGGGGGCCAGTTTGTGCACACAGTGCCTGGAAAGGGGGGCTGTTTTAAAGTCTGAACAATGTCAAATTGTGTTTGCCTGTCAGCGAAATCGGTCCCAGAGAAAGGCCCATCAGAACATGTCAGCACTCCATATGAGAGATCTGTCAGCTCCCCAAAATGAAAAGGAAGGATGGAAATTCCTCTAAAAATAGAACTTTACATCTTCTTAGGGGTTTCCATCTGGAAAAGCTCAAAACATTTGACTACTTAATTATATATCTGTAATTATGTTTCTGCACTCAGTTCCACTGAAAGGACACCAAAGCCTGCGTGATTCCCTTATACAATCCTGAGTGTAATAGGATGATGAAATGGAAGCTGACAGTGAAACTCTGTATTCGCCAGAATTCTCCAGAGACACAGAACCCTTAGGATGCATGTGCACACATTCATGTGATATAGCATAAAGAATCGCTTCCCACAATTTAGGAGACTGAGAAGCCACATATTGTACTAGAGATCCTGGGATGCCAGTGGTATGGCGCAGAGATTCAGGGAGTCTAAGTTCCTGTCAAGGGCAGAGCAGTACAGAATCCCTAGCTCTGGCTGTTAGGCAAAGAGCAAAAGTTCTCTGCCTTCATTTCTTGTTTTATTCAGGCTTTCAATAGATTAAATAAAGCCCAGGCACATAGAAGGGAATTACCTACTTTACCCAGTCCAACAATCCAAATGTTATTCTTGTCCAGAAATACATTTAGACACATCTAGAAATAGTGTCTAACCTGGTTACCTAATGTTCCGTTCGAGGTGATCCTGGAAATTAAGCATCACAGACACTTTGCACAACTTTCAAAGGAAATTCCCAGATTGACCTATGAGACTTGATCACTCACCTGCGTCATGGATATAAAAGGCCAACAGGTATATATTTGGAGAGAATTTATCTATAAAAGACTATTTTGTCTTCAGTCCAAATCTAGAGAGAGTGGCTCTTAAAGAGATTGATATGACATCTTAATATGAATTCTGGGAAACTTGGGCTATAATAGTTTACTGTTTGCAGCACAGCTGATGAATACAAATGAGGAGAGACAGAACAGAAGGGCTTTGCATGAGAATAAGGTACATTTCTAGAGACAGGGCAAGGTATTGTGCATTTCCTGTGAAACACAATAGCAGTGAAGAGTATTGGAAAGGAAGTCAGATTGCAGTAAAGTTCCAGAGGGATTTGATGAATGTTTAAAAGCATTCAACCATTCAAATACAGTTCCTGCTAAAGGAATTGCAGGTGAGGGAACACAGACAGCTGAAGGGGAGGTCATCAGGGAACTCAAAGGCATCAGGAGTGGTAGCCTGATTTAAATGTCTGCCCAGTCTACTGACTGTTGACTCTGGAACACCTCAGGTTTTATACTCTCTGATGATAAGATCAACATACCAACTTTTATTGGTATCTAGCAATTTGAAGCTTCAGGAGAACAGACCTACAGATGGAATCTCCGGTCCCCAAAGTTCCTCCTTCAGTCCTATACAGCCCCAAGGCTCCTGCACCACAGCACACAACTTCCTCTCTCCATTGTTCTGCTTAAAGGACAATTTCACTTCTGCAGATAACAGTCTCCTCTCTCTCTTTTACTTCCACATCTCTATCAATCCTGATCTCACACTCTGTATCTTTGTCTTCCTCTCTGTGATGGAACACAAGATTTAGACACACTGGTTGGAGAAAGAGGAGAGCAAGATGCATAAGAGGAAAGTAGCCGTGCCCCTTAAGCTATTGGTTTACACTTCTCATTTAAAGATAGAGTTTCTAGAGGCAAAGAGGCAAGAAGCGTCAATTTGAAATAAAGTAAACTCTACATCTTTGGTTATTTTTGAGTCAAGGTCTCTCTACTTAATCCTGGATGTCCTAGAACTCATTATGTAGATCAGGCTGGCTTTAAACTCATAGAGATATCAAAGAAGCTAGAATATACAGGGCAAAAGAGAGAGGGCATCTGCATAAAGAGAGAGCTCTAAGACTTGTAGAGGACTCCTCAAATCCTCAGCTTAGTATTGATGTGTGTGTGTGTGTGTAACTCTACTCCAAAAGAGCACAAGAAGTTTAGAAGAAATGATCTGCAGTCCTCCTAGACAGAGGAGAAAAATTATGAGTTCCATAAGCACCATGTAGAGTAGCCATTAAGAGTACTGTCTCAAACACTAGTATTGTCCTTGCACAACAGAGAGCCAAGAGTTGAAAGGCTCAAACTGTTATCAATTACTGTGTCTAAGGGAAAAATTCAGGAATATTTATGGGAATATAAATACATTGGATATCTAATAAGGTAAAATGGACAAGGTCTTACATATATTAAAAATTATCACACAGTTATGGAAGCAGGACTCAATCAGCAGTATTGAACTTAGGTGGTCAAATTTGGCAGAAATCACTTTTTATTCCCTGAGATGTCTCTGCAGCCCTGAAGTAATGATCATCATTGTAGTGTGTGAAAGTTGAATGGTTTGAATGTTAGCTTCTTACTCTATAGTAATTGTCTCAATAAGCTTAAAGGTGATTCATACAGATGTTAACATTAATAGAAAAAAACATTTAAGTCAAGTGCTTATTTTCTATTGTTTGGTAGAGTTAGGCAAAACACATTCAAATAACTTAAATTTGAGACATAAAGTATACAATGTGAAAGAAAAAATACATAGGATGATATGAACATTCCATTACACTCCATTGAAGAATCAGTGACCTAAAGATAGCAGTATTGGTTATCCAGAAGGAAATGTAAAAAGTAAACAGATCAAATATAACTAAATAAATAGAACCAGAATACCAATACCTGTGAAACAAGTTCAATTAGCTTCATCTGGGTACAACTAGAGCACCGGCAAGATTTGGGAACTGATGCTTTCTTAAATTCCTTGTTATGTTTATTTAGTATGTGTTTTGTGTGCATTTGTGAGTGTGTGATGTGTGTGTGTGTGTTCATGACACCCCATGACACATATATGAAGGTCAGAGAACCACATGTGGAAGTTAGTTCTCTCCTTTCACCATTGAAGGTAGACCTGGGGATTAAACTCAGGTGGTCGGTCAAATTTGGCAGCAATCACCCTTTATTCCCTGAGATGTCTCTGCAGCCCTGAAGTAATGATCTTCATTGTAGTGTAAAAGTTGAATGGTTTGGATGTAAGCTGCTTAATTTACAGTAATTGTCTCAATAAGCTTAAAGGTGATGAAAAATATATTGAGGAATATGTTCAAAAACAACCCCTCTGCCCTCTCTCCTGCCCCACGATCTCAGTCATTCAACCCCAACAGTTTTCTTACCAGTTAGGTAACTTATACTTATTAAAACCTACTTTAGAATAATTCAAACAGAGTTTTTATCATTTTTATCATTCTCTCATTCTCTTAGTGTGTGTGTGTGTGTGTGTGTGTGTGTGTGTGTGTGTGTGTGTGTGTATTTGATTGTAGGAGTTTATATGCACTTCCAGAAGAGAGCAACAGATCCCCTAGAACTGGTATTATAGACAATTGTGAAGCACCATGAGAGTGTAGGGAATTAAACTTTGGTTCTCTGCAAAAATAGTCAGTGCTTTTAACCACTGAGATAATTAAAAATAAAATTATTAATTATTAAAATTATTATATTTAAATATGCATATGTTATTATTTTTCATTAAAGGGTTGCAGCATTAGGAAAATTGAGAAGCATTGGTCTAAGACTATTATTATTATTATTATTATTATTATTATTATTATTAACGTGTATGTGCATGATGCTTGTGTTGGTGTGAAAGTCATAGTACACACATGAAAATCAAAGGACAACTCTGTGAAGTAGTTGTCTCCTTCCACCTTCACACCAGTTGTAGGGATTGAACTTGGGTCTCCAAGCGTACATGGCAAGTGACTTTAGCCATTGAACAATCAAGCCATTGAGCTATTAAGTCATCGATCTATCAAGCCAGGCCCTCAATGATTTTTGTCCACATTTTCCTATAAATCTCCATCTTCTATGATATCAGCAGTACATATGGTGTGGCATTTTTGAAAGCATGTTTTACAGCATTCTATTCAATCAGCTAGACTTTGGGCAAATTGTTGCTGGAGGAATTAGTGACAGTTTTTCTCAGGGAAACACTTCCATCGTCCATCAGCTTACTGCTTCGAATTTGGAATCAACTACTCTAAGGCTTCAGACTTTCTTTACTTTAGCTTAACTGCTTGGAAATCGAGAGGCAATTGAATCTTTGTAACAAACTCCATACCTTCTTCATCTCTTTGTGCCTGTGCCTGTGAATGCCATTTAAATAAAAAGCAAATAGTTGTTTACTGAGTTATTTATATCTGAAAGTCATTTGTTTGCCAGCCACACTTGTCTTTATTTTTGATTGTATAACCTTTGATCATGAGGTTTGTTTTGTTGTTATGCACTGTAATGCTAAGTTCTATACCAGAAGGTCTAGGCCTATGAGTGACTTGCCATGTTTACAAGCTTTTGCTGTGTAAACCTTGTTCCTTGATTTAAAACTATTGGTTAATTAAAATTGACTATAGCCAATTACTGGAGGGATTAGAGGTAGGTGGGTTTGGAGCAACCTGGTTGGAGGAGAAAGCAGAGACCAGGTAGAGAAGGAGAAAGAACAAGAAGAGAGAAGAAACCACCATAAGGGGAGAGGAACCATGAACACATGGCCAGGAGAAACAGCAAATGTCTGGGGTACATTGATGGGGAGGCAGCCAGGACAGCAGTTAGAAGAGTGGAATAGGGGTTACCCCTAGTAATTGTCAAAGTCAAATAAAATAACCATGGTCTGAGTCTCATTTATTTATCAGCTAGTTGGGAATAAGCTTAAAGTGATTCTACTACATGGTCACTCAATAATCTGCCAAAATATGGACTTAGTGCAGCCCTGCCTTCTTGCCATCTCAACCTTCGGACCCATGTTCTTTTGTTTTTGCAAATAGACCATTGCTAAATGCTGTCTTTCCTCTTCTCCCTGATGCCCATAAAACCCAGGATCAGCAAACCTTGCCTTTGGCTCCAAGAGTGACCCTGGTAGTTTTTGGAGAACTCCCATCTTGGTTACCACTGACTGATACAGAAATTAACATATTATCTAATTTTAGTCAAGGAGATATGATGGGGTATTTTTGCTACAGCTTTGAAAACTAATTTTCTTCTGTCTTCAAAAAAAGCTGAATGAGGGCTTTTTCACTGTATCAGGGCATGAGCAAGAAAGTAGATTCAACTGCTCCCAACATCCACCCCTTAGCACTGATGGAAACTGCCAGCATGAAGCTAACAGGGCCACCTGCACAGCAGAAGGAAATCTTGGAACTGCTGACAGCAGCACCAGGTATCTGATGACCCAGCTCTGAGGGCTGTCTTATATTTGAGCTAATGGGAGCCAAGGCGTATCCTTAAACAATGTCCAGGTAGCAGGATTCACACCTGTGGCAAGGCACAGACAGATTGACAGAAACCTTTCTTTCAGTTGATCAGAATCATTCTCTGCACCGAGTCCCGTCATTCATTCCTGGCACTCTCTGTTCCTAATTATCAGTAAGATGAATTAAAACTTACCTGATGCTTGCTCTGGTTTTTGCAAGATGAGCTCCAGCAAAATATCTCCATGCTGAATTCCACCATCAGTATTTTTATCTTGGCTTTACCAGTTCAGTGATCTGCTTCAACAGAGAAATTAGTTGCTATGGTGAGGCCTGGATTCTGCCTCACCAAATTCTGAATTTGAGTTGAGTTTTACCTTGACTTCAGGAAACCACTGTTTGCACTACTCTTCAAGTTGTTGTGACTTTGACTCCAGTGATCACTACACACTGTGTGGGTAGTAGCTTCAAGTGATACAGACTTAACATTTAAACCCAAAACATGCAAACTCAACTTCAGCTTTCTGGATAAGTGTGAAGGAAACATTTTTATGATTGAAAGCCTTTTTTGGCTTCTTCATTTCTCTTCCTATCTTTTCTTTTCCTCTCCCTGGTGCTCATATATAAATTATTTACTGATTTTCTGCAGTGTGTCAAGCATGCCTGAGGCGAAGGAAATTGCCAATTGACCCTTCTCACTCAAGCCCTCCTAGCCTGGAGGACAGTCAGACTCCCTCTGTGAAAGCACAGGGTATACGGTTGCAGGGGAGGAAAGTCCTGGGTATATTTTTAGTTAATACTTTGATGTTCCTGTTCGTGATATGGCCTCCAAACTCTATCAAGTCTAACATTATCTGAGTCTTACTCATTCTTTAAAATGGGTCTTGTGCACTGGGAGCCTTGCTTCCCTTGTTCTTGTGTGCAGCTAGCTTTGAGCTACCTTCTCTACAGCAAATCTCTTTGTACATTTATCCTGTTCCTGGCCTCAAGCATTCATGCTTATCCATAACTGCAAGTGTAAAACGGATGACATAACCATCCAATGGTGTCTATGGGATATTACGGGAGGATTAAGGTATTATCAACAAATCAAGAACTAGTACTGTTTGCTCGGCATGGGAGTGTTTTCAATTAATTTGTAATTAAATAAAGGAAGCAATTTACTGGGTCTTGGAGAAGTCAAGGCTGTGGAAGTTTATCTCATCCGTCTCAGCTGTGCATTCCTTCTGTACCGGCTCATTGTTTAGATCACAGCCATGACACACAATCTGACCTATAGGAGAAACTCAATAAAACATCAATATTTTTCTTCCTTTAACCCGTGGTGCTGTTGTGACTTAAGCGATCTGTCTGGAAGAGGCTCCACCATGAGTCAAGATCTACTTCTCCAGCTTTATGTCTCTTTCAGCTGTTCTTGCCAGCAAGTCGACCATACTAGAAATAATCACACTAGTTTTGTCTAGGGTGGAAGATAAGTGGATGCCACAGGTTCAGTTGCTTAAAATATCTGTATACCAAGGTGTCTAGGCACTGTGTTTTGGTTGCTATCCATCCATGATCTGACATAATTATTCCTCCTGATCATCTTGAAAAGTGGGTGCTGTTATCACATTTTGCTAGATGAGTGAATTAGTTTAGATGGTGACGGAGGTGAGATTAATACCTACTTCTGATTTTCCACCAACACTGCCCAGCCCCAGCCTGCACAGATCATGAAACACAAAAAGTGAAGAGAAGACTGTTCTTTGCAGACAGCTGGAGAACACTGCTGTGACTTCATGGTTGGCCTGTCTTTGATCCATAAAGGGCTGTCATCCAGTTATCTGCAAGAGTTAGCATAGTAAGCAGATACTAAATAATAATGATGATGATGATAATAATAATAGCAGAATAAATGCAAGCTTTACTGATAGTAGGGTTTGAGGGAAATTTCTAATCCACTGGTTCTCAACCTGTGGGTCATGAACTCTTTGGGGTCAAATGACACTTTCACTGGGGTTCCCTTAAGGACATGGGAAAATCAGATATTTACTATATGATTTATAACAATAACAAAATTGCAGTTATGAAAGAGCAATGAAATACTTTTATGGTTGGGGTCACCACAACATAAGGAACTTTATTAAAGGGTCACAGCATTAGGAAAGTTGAGAACCACTGCTCTAATCACTTTACATATATTAATCCACTAAAGTTATCATTATAATTCCATGAGGCAGATGTCTGTCACTATATCCACTTTATATGTGGCAGGGGTGGAATGAATTTCAGGGAGACACTTGACAAAGAAGGACATACTCTGACATTTTTCTGTAGGATTAGATCTCAAAATTAGGAAAGATAACAGTTGTTTGCAATAGCAAAGTGAGATGTTACTGAAAAGTATTAAATTTATAATTATATCTTTTATTCATGGAAATTTTTCGATATTAATTTTTTAAAATCTCTACTGCTTGCTAAGATCCTGATTGATATCTCCCTCCTGCTCAACCTCAATGTCTGGTGGTCACTTTTAATATGCAAAAGCTCTGAGGTAAGAATGAGAATGTCATAGACTTTGGCTGAGGATAATTACAAACCCCCAGTACACTGTCAGCTGGCTGCAGTCTAATTGCACTGGCATGTGCAGATTAAAATAGATACATTTATTAATATCTCAAGCAGTTCTTCTAAGGCTGGCAAGTGGATTAAACAAATGACTCCTACAGAGGCACTAGTATTTTCAGACAAGATCTACAATCAAAGCATGAGTAAAAAAAAACCCTTGTTACCCCATAGCAAGACACCTCGATCACATATAACTTAATCAACCATCACTTAATTTAGGAACAAGTGTGGATGATACTAACTTAGAAGAACTGGTCTGCCCCAGTAAAATATTATCTCAGATAGATAGATAAATCTAGATATCTATCTGCTAGATATGAGCTGGAAAGAGCTCTCCACAGTTAAGAACACTTGCTGCTCTTCCACAGGACTGGAGTTCAGTTCCCAGCACTCAAGCTGGATGGACTCACAAGCAGCAGCAGCTCCAGCTCCAGGGCAGCTGATGCCCTCTTCTGGCCTCTGCAGGGATCTGCATACATGCGATATACATACGCTTAGGAGCACACAGAGGCGCATAAAATAAAAAAGTAAATAAATTATGTTTTAATTATGTTATCATTTTAAATCAAATATATTCACTCATGGGAGGACATGCTTCTTAACAAGAATTTTGAGGTCCAATCTGATGCTTCTTCAATGGGTCTGTGTTCTCTGACTTTCCACAGATTTCATTCCATAGTAGACAGAAAATGTCTGCAAATATGTCATACATTCCATGTTCATCATAACCTTTCTTGCGATAAAAACTTTGTCCTCAATATTTCATTATGCCTGCACTAATTCTTTTTTTTATAGATTTATTTATTATTATATGTAAGTACACTGTAGCTATCTTCAGACATACCAGAAGAGGTTGTCAGATCTCATTAGGGATGGTTGTGAGCCACCATGTGGTTGCTGGATTTGAACTCAGGACCTTCAGAAGAGCAGTCAGTGCTCTAAACCGCTGAGCCATTTCTCCAGTCCTGCACTTCTAATTCTTAACTAAATGTTTCCCAGTTTATTTTTTTAATAGAAAAATGTTGCCCAGCAACTAACTAAATAATAGACTTAAACCACGCAGCGAATGGTTAGCCCACTACAACAGAAACCATCACACTGTTTTGGTTTGTTTCCTATGGCAAGAGTATATTTCAGGCACACAGTTCTAATACACCAAGCCAATGATTTTCCCCATTCTCACTGATGCAAGATGACTCTGTCACTGCTAATAGTGTGAGCATCTCTTAATCATAGACTAGACCATGCCATCATCAGAGCAGTGCTCATGCCGACACTGATTGGTGTACCAAGTAGCTGCCAAGGATCAAAACAGTAAAGATCAGTATAATTTACAGATGTGCACCCTGAAGCTTCCCTGGGAAAGAGGTGTTAGCTAAATTGCTTCGAGAAGAGTCAGGAAAATGAAGTCCTATCAGACTTTACCATGTCTTTAATGTCCAGGTGCTGTCATTTGAATGTGAACCATCTCCTATAACCCACATGTTCAGACACGTCATCCCCAGTTGGTGGTGCTCTTTGGAAGTGGAGTCTCTTAGGAAGGAGTGAGTCCCTGGGGTGCACCTGGATGCTTTACAGCTCTGTCCACATCACATTCACTCCTTGTTTAATTGGGTGCAGATGTAATATGATACTCCAGCCTCTTGCTTCTTCCCACTGCTGCTGCAATGAACTATTTCCTTCTGGAACTGAAGGTGAATTAAACCCTTTCTCCCTTAAGTAGCTTCTGTTGGAGTGTCATATCGCAGCATTAAGCTTAATTAAGCATTAAGTTAATTAAGAAATTAACTAAGATACTAGGCTTCTAGCAGGCTCATAAATGAGACCAACCATGGCAGATTCTGGAAATAAAAAACAGAAAATTCCCTGACCTATCCCCACCTGCTTTCATAAAATAATAGTACATCATTGAAAGAAGACAGACTACCTTAATTCCCATTCTCTAAATATACCCCGAGCTGAGACATTTCCATATATTTATTATTACCACGCTGTTTGTAATGACCAAATTTTGGCCGTTTTAGAATGCAGCTAGACCTCTGAAAGTTTTTGACTTTTTTAAGCCAAGGAAGAAGCTCTTCTTAACTCCCACAGTGCTCTACACTTTTTGCACCCTTACAATTTCACCTTCTTTGTGGCTATTTTGTCTGCTTATCCTGAAGTCATCTTCCTGTCCACACTCCCTAACTTTCCCTGTCAAACAACCCCTAATTCACAGTGGGGATCCGATGAATAAATGGATGACCTCAAGCTATCTGGAGACCTCCCTTTACCAAAGTGGTGTTAAAAGCTGATTAAAGCTGATGTTTTAAATTATTATTATTGAAAGAGATCTCTAAGCTGCAGTGCATCTTTCTCTGCAGCTGCTTGTATGCAAGACTACAATCTGCAGCTGGGGACAGCTGTGACAGTTGGGAATAGGCTGAGATCTAGCCATATCTGTAGACTGAAAACACCCAGGCAAGGGAAAGGCTTCTCTGACTGGTTGAGGCTAATTTGGCTCTAAGTAGTTATAGCCCTGGGAAGTTTATACATATTTCTCAGGCTTCTGGGTGGGCTTTGGAGTGTGTACCACTTGTTAGCTGTAGTCTGAAGAAATGCACTGGCCCCTTCTCTTTGTTTCCTCTGTAAGAGAGTGCTGAGTATCTGGGCCCTAGGGTTCTCTGTACATAATGACCCATAGCATAAGTATGTTATAGCAAAGAATTATGATTTATTTCTGTTGTGACCTATTGTAGGAGAATTTTAGAAAGATCCCTAATTGAAATATAGTACAAATGTGATTTTTTTGAATGAGAAATTTAATGGCAAATAGAAATACATATACAACATTAAGATGATAAATTTGTAAAAATGTTTGATATAAAACATGAACACTATAATCCTGTATATTTGCTGCAGATTTGTCCAGAAACCAGAATAAAAAAGAGGGTGGGGCAAATAATCAGTTCCAGGAACCATGGTACCTAGAAGAAAAGAACATTTGCTCAAGAGGAACATCTCCCTCTGTGAGCCCTAAGAAACTTTGAAAACTTTGTTCTACATAGTCTTTAGAGAAGCTTCCTACATGTTACAGACATCCCAGTCTTTAGTAATATTGAAATATAACAGAAGGCTATAAGAAACACACCTTCCCTCCCCACCCCCCCAAAAAAGAAAGAAACATAGCCACTGACCCCTGGGCTGGATGAAGAGTCTGATCATGGGCAGACTTTCCCTCAAGGAGAAACTGCTTTCATGATCCATTCTGTCTTCTTGCTTCCTGCAACTTCAGCCCCAAGGAAATTTCTGGAGCTGTCACTTCATGTCATTACAGAGAAAGTTTCCAGGATACAGAGAGCTGCAGGAGATAAGGGACCTACCTCCATCTCTTCTTCTTCAGTTGGAGTGGGCATATGTTAATACAGTGGTATACTCACTCTTACTTCTGGGGTCAAATAGGTCCCAAGGCCTGCAGCCAGAGGGTGTGTCCAGAGGTCAGGATGTAGAATATAGGCCCCTGTGTAAGCAGAATCCACATTAATCAATGATGGGCATCCCAGAGCAATGTTTCCACGTAACAATGATATGACTACCTGCATAGTGAGCTCTACCTACTAACTACTTATATCAGTGAGCTGTTCCATTCCATCTAAACTGGAGAGAAGAGAATGCTGGTACACAGAAGAGCAGGTGCATGTCTCAGATTTTGGGAGTTCATGGTTGGTTAGAGCAGTGGAGATTGTCACGGCCACCAGGGTTATTCCCTGTGTCTTAGTGGGGGCTTGCCTTGACACAGAATTTCCTTAGCTCTTTAAGACACCCAAGCAATGACTCATTTAAGGATCTCATTCTTGTTAGTAGATTCTAATCGTCATGTTCAAGGAAAAAGAGGAAATGGAAAGCACTAGCTTTTTGTGGCCATGGCAGAACAGGTAATGGAGAATGGTCAGAAATGAGACTGGAAAGATGGCTGGGGCCAGTCGGAAGGGCAGTGGGACTAATTATTACAGCTTCACTCTGAGAGGCTGAAGATCCACTTGGAGCTTTTGAGGAGAGCATCTGTGGTTACCATTTTGAGCTTTAATGGCAGGGAAGTAAGGACAGGGATGGTGAATGTAACTAAGAAATGATTGGGGATCATTTGGGAGACACAATCAAGAGGTTCGATGGCCCTGGTATGATGGAGCCAGACGGAACAGCACAGAAGACTGGGAAAATGGAGCAGGCCAGAAGAAGGGGCCTGTGAGCACTAGAGAGAACTTAGATGTCTTGAGATATAGATGCTCAAAGGCCACCTATATACCTCTTCAGGTAAACAGTTAATACTGATGTTTCACACTCTCCTGTACATAGGCTACACCTCAAGATTACCATGTAGCCCTCGAGGGAGAGTTGATTTCCCTCCCCACTTCTTTCCTCCTGTACTGCTAAAATTAGAATCACACAGGAACCTTTGTGAGGCTACCATAGCCTATTAATTTATTTGCCAAAGTTTAGGAGCCACTGAAGAATGTATATCTGGAAGTGAGTGAAGTACCAATTGATGAGAATTTCAAGTGCAGAGAGAAAATTTTTGGAACTGATAAATGAGTACCAGAAATGTTTTTCCCCTCTCTAAAATAACATTTGTCTTGGTCTGTTTAGAAAGCTATAATAAAATACTCTGAGTCTGAGTAACTTGTAAATGAAAGAAATTTATTCTTCAAAGGTGTGGAGGCTAAGACCTCTACAATGGACAGATGTGTCTGGTGATGGCCCATGTCTCATAGATGACTTGCATCTCAATGAAACTGCAAATGACAGAAGGACATATGGTGCTCTCTGGATCCCATACAAAAGGACACTAACCTCACTCCTTTGGGGGCTACCCTTATGTATCCATCAGTTTGGAAGGAGCTTGTCTTTTATGAAGTTCACCTTGGTATTCCAACATTGTAAGCTGAGGAGATACAGTCATTTCAACAATTAGAACATTGTTCCACATTAGCACTAACAGCTGTTGTCTCTGTGTATATGTACTATATTACATTCAGAACTGAATAACTTACCTGTGTGAGAAGGAAACAATGTGACAGTCCTCATCCTCAATCCTACCTCTACTATCTCAAATAAGTGACACCTGACGAGGGCTGTCCTTAGCTTGCTGAGTGTAGTCTTCAGTTGGTGCTACCAGTTAGAGACTGAAAGAGAGCAACAGAAAAGAGAAAAGAGATGGAGGGAAGGAGGGAGATAGCCTGGGGTCAGACAGGAGCCTCTGCAGAAAGCTAAAGCTAGAGAGAAAGGGAGACCCATGCTGGCCCTTGGAGGAAACTAAAGCAAGAGAGAACGAAGTGCCAGGTACCAAGAAGAGAACACTTAAGAACTGGCAGATGATCTTATGACACTTCATTGTTTAGCCCATGATGTAAATACCTTCCCATCCATCTCACCCCCAGTCCTCATCACTACAGTGATAATTGTCTTTATCTCTCACTCTGCTTTCTGGTTTCACTTACCCATGGTCCAGCAAGGTCCAAAAACATTAGATGAAAAATTCCAGAAATAAGTAATTACGTTTTAAGCTTCATGCTGTTCTGAATACTATGGCTAAGTATCACTTTGTTTCACTTAATCAAAAGAGGGACATCAATCATCCCTTTGTCTGGCATAGTCACATTGTATATACTGCCTATCAGTTACTTAGAAGCAATCTTGATCGTCAGAATGATGTTGGGTATCATGGTGCTTGTATAAAAAGATTCAGAACCATCTCAGGTTTCAGATCTAGGCTGGCTACCTTGAAATTCTTCGCTATGGATACTAAAGACTATTATATTCACTAGATGGAGTTTGCAAAGACAAGAGTGATGTAGCAGGTTCTGTTATGAGACGGGAGAGGCAAGAGCACAGGCTGCAAAATTACCTCCAGGTACTAGCCTCATCCCCTCAATCAAGATACTGGTAGCTCCATGGAACTTGCCTTCTCTGTCCCCACAAGGACTATCTTGGTATCTCCACCAAGCCTTTGTAGTGTTCACAGAGTCTTTGTGGTAATTTTATTTATTGCCTTACTATTTTTCAGGCAGAGGATGTAGAATTAAAGTGACCTTTAGCCCACAGCAGCTGCTGATTTATCACAGGATTTGTTAGAGCCTCCTCCAGATGCTGATGTTCCGACATGAAGCCATTTAATTTAAAACTGGCTCAGCTGGAAAATAAGGTTAAGGGCTTTTATAGTCATAGTCCAAGGCAGAAATTTTACCCCTTTATATAAACCCAAGGTGCTAGTGGTAGAAACCACAATTCAAGGAAATTTAAATTCTGGACAGGCAATTTATGCTGTACTTGGAGGAGGGCTAAGAGGTGGGGAAGCACATTCAGTTGCTCTTACCAGGCAAGTCTCCACTGAGGCCTCAAGAATGGCTGCCAGAGCCTATAAAGAGGCTACAGATGTGTGTGAGCCCCTGTGTACCTCAGATGAGATGAGGCAGCCCCCAGATACGAAGAGGGAGCTTATAAATTTGTTCTCCAACTCCGCCCAGAGCTCTGGAGCCACTGCAGCTGATTAACTGCCTGCCAGGCTAAATTTTCCATTATTAGGTGGTCTGGCATACCTGTCAAAGCCCCTTACCTATTTAGTGTTGTTATAAGAGGTTTTGGACTCCTCACCTTGTCCTGGAGCCCTGCGAGAGCAGGTGGGTGGCAGCAGCAGCTGCTGGAGGAAGGATTGACAGTGTTGGAAGGAGACATTACTCAGGTTACTGGCTCATCAGATAATCAAGCACCCAAGGATGAGCCTGGAGATGAAGGAGAGACCATGGTAGGAACCATCTCCTGTAGCCTGCTGTTATTTGCCTTGATAGGAGCTGCCAGAATCACAGCTCAACTGCAGAAGCCACAAGACGGTGGAGCCTCTTCGTATTTAGAGTTTTAAGAAACACTGGAATAAACTGAAGAAAGACCTCATGATAAGAGGGATAGTGGTGGCTAGAGAAAAAGAAATCTCATGTAACATTCCAGACTGGAAATAACAGCATAATAAACATGACAGGCTATTTCAAATGCCAGTAATTTTTACCAATGCAAATGACAACAGAAGGGCTGTCAAGGATCAGCCAATTGAAGCCAAAGAGAAGAAACAGAGGCATCACACACACACACACACACACACACACACACACACACCTCAACACTCTCTGTCTCTAGGTCATTGAGAACTAACTGTCTGTAGCTGTCCAGTAGATGGCCAGATGTGGTACAGGCTTTAGCCTGTGCATAGAAGTTTTCCTTCTAAGATCTTTAATGCTCTTCAAACCCATGATCTTGAACTCAGGTCTATTCTAAATATGTTTTCAACATTTTATAAAATTTTTACGTGTTATTTTAGCCATCTGATAAGTAAAGATAGTGAAACTCTCTTTACTGGAATATTGAGAATATGTGAGAAGTACCATGTAGTTGTTGTTTCAAATCTCCCAGAATGAAAATTAGGATCTAAATGCAAAATATGTGCTTTCCATTTAATTCTATTAAAGGACATGTTAGGCAAATTATGAAGAACAAAATACTTGGATGGTGTAGATACTTTGAAATATTTGAAGTGCAATTCTACAGTCAAAAATGTTCCAAGTTCCTACTTTCCCCCTTGAAATTTTTTTCATCTGCATTTATTCATGCTGGACAATTGCCGGCTTCCTGACTCACAATTCTTTACGGTAATAATGAGGCATCCACTCAGGAAAGCATCCTTGTATGAAGGTTGGCTAATGGAGTCAGCCTGAGGTCCTTTTTCACAAGGGTGAATCTACCAGAATCCACCATTCCATTCTTACAGTCTGCAACCGTCAGGCCATGTTTTTAAGTAAAGCAGTGTGAGGACAATGTTGACTATAGTGAGGTTCACTCATCCAGAGATAGTATCCACCTTTTGCCAGACATCTGGATTTGGTGGAGAAACAGCTGAGAGGCTTGGCTGAATCTTTCTTTTTTTCATTTAGATGTTTCGGTGTGATGTAGACCCAAACCCAGTCAAAACTTGGAGGGAAAAACTGGCAGAGAGAAACTAGAGTGGTATTTAAGGCGAGCCTGCTACTCTTAAGAAGGAAGAAGTTTTCATTTGTGCTTGCCCTGATGTGGGAAACACTGTAGGGAAATCACACCTCCAAAAGAGTCTGTGTGTGATGGCCAGGCAACAGTAAACAACAAAGGAAACTCTGGGATCACTGGCAGAAACCAGGCAATTCATCAGTAAATTAAACACCCATATAAAATGCTGTAAGGAAAGATAAACAGCAAATCATTTCAGATGGTGTTTGGAAAGGTGGATGCACAAATATTAATAGAGAAATAAGCCATATGGAAATGTGGATGGAAAAAAAAAAGCACTTATAATCCTTTTGAAGACTGGTGAGTGAGACAAAACAAACAACACACACAAAACAACAACAGCCAAACAAGAGGTTGGCCTAAAGATAAATGCTGTCAGACCAAGAAAGAAGGAAAGAAGAGAGAGAGAGAGAGAGAGAGAGAGAAAGGAAGAAGGAGGGAGGGAGGGAGAGAGAGAGGGAGAAAGGGAGGGAGGGAGGGAGAAAGGAAGGAAGGAAGAAAGGAAGGAAGGAAGGAAGGAAGGAGTTAGGTGAATGAGTTCCACACTCTTGCTTCTAGAGCAGTGGTTCTCATCTCAACCTTCCTAATGCTGTGACCTTTTAATAAAGTTCTTCATTTGACTCCCAACCATAAAAGTATTTTTGTTGACACTCCATACCTGTAATTTTGCTACTGCTTTGAATTGTAATGTAAATATCTGTGTTTCCCAATGGTCTTAGGTGACCCTTGTGAAGGGTCCTTTGATCCTCAAAGGGGAAAGACCCACAGGTTGAGAACCACTGATTTAATGGCATTACTGCACATGCCCTGTGAATATATCTATGGGGTAAAGGGATTCTGGGTATTGGAGAGTTTCTTGGTGCTATCACTGAGTCAGAGAAAGGCTGTAGTGTCAAATTAAATTGTTTTGGCTCCCAGTGGGGGTTTGCACACACATACATTGCACCCGCCCAAGAGCTTTGATTTCACAAATTAAATACACACACACACACACACACACACACACACACACACAGACATACACACCAACTAATCTTGATATGCCTTGACTAGCTCAATGACTGAACATTTCTAAAGCTCCCTGTGGCTAGCACACATTTCCCTCTGGTATTCCTGGCTTAACACCTTCTAAATCTACGCTTTATCTTTGCTGCCCTGTTTCCTCCTGGGCAGATCCCACACCTGCATAGGGCCACTTTCCTTTCCACCTACATTGTTGGATGATTTTCTTCTGCAGCTCTTAAATCTGATCCTTCTCCCTCTGAATCAGCAATTCTCTCTCTCTCTCTCTCTCTCTCTCTCTCTCTCTCTCTCTCTCTCTCTCTCCCCCTTCCACCCCCCACCTTGCCCACTTAATATAAAAGTCCCACCTCCATCTTTCTGCCCAGCCATTGGCTGTATGGCAATTCTTTATTATCAATTGAAGCCAGCTGGGGAGGGACCCTCAGGTATGGAAGCATGGCTTTGGGGCTTTGGGAGCTGAATTAAGACAAAGCATTAGCTTAATGGCACACCTGAAAGCCCTGGAACAAAAAGAAGCAGATACACCAAAGAGGAGTAGAAGACAGGAAATCATCAAACTCAGGGCTGAAATCAATCAAGTAGACACAAATAAAACCATACAAAGAATCAACAAAACTAAGAGTTGGTTCTTTGAGAAAATCAACAAGATAGATAAGCCCTTAGCCAGACTAGCCAGAGGGCACAGAGACAGTATCCAAATTAACAAAATCAGAAACAAAAAGGGAGAGATAACAACAGAAACTGAGGAAATTCAAAAATGATCAGATCCTATTACAAAAGCCTGTATTCAACACAACTAGAAAATCTCGAGGAAATGGACAATTTCCTTGACAGATACCAAATACCAAAATTAAATCAGGTTCAAATAAACCATCTAAAATGTCCTATAACCCCTGAAGAAATAGAAGCCATCATTGGAAGTCTTCCAACCAAAAAAAGCACAGGTCCAGATGGTTTTAGTGCAGAATTCTATCAGACCTTCAAAGAAGACCTAGAACCAATACTCTTCAAACTATTCCACAAAATAGAAGCAGAAGGAACACTACCCAACTCGTTCTATGAAGCCACAATTACACTAATACCAAAAGCACACAAAGATCCGACAAAGAAAGAGAATCTCAGGCCAATCTCTCTTATGAATATCGATGTAAAAATACTCAATAAAATTCTTGCCTACCGAATCCAAGAACACATCAAAACGATTATTCACCAAGATCAAGTAGGCTTCATCCCAGGGATGCAGGGATGGTTCAATATAAGGAAGTCCATCAATGTAATCCACTACATAAACAATCTCAAAGAAAAAAACCACATGGTCATTTCATTAGATGCTGATAAAGCATTTGACAAAATTCAGCATCCTTTCATGCTAAAGGTCTTGGAAAGATCAGGAATTCGAGGCCCATATCTAAACATAGTAAAAGCAATTTACAGCAAACCGGTAGCCAACATCAATCTAAATGGAGAGAAACTTGAAGCAATCCCACTAAAATCAGGGACTAGACAAGGCTGCCCTCTCTCTCCATATCTTTTCAATATAGTACTTGAAGTTCTAGCTAGAGCAATTAGACAACAAAAGGAGGTCAAAGGGATACAAATTGGAAAGGAAGAAGTCAAACTATCACTATTTGCAGACGATATGATAGTATACTTAAGCGACCCAAAGAACTCCACCAGAGAACTCCTACAGCTGATAAACAACTTCAGCAAAGTGGCCGGATATAAAATCAACTCAAGCAAGTCAGAAGCCTTCCTATACTCAAAGGATAAGCAGGCTGAGAAAGAAGTAAGAGAAATGATACCCTTCATGATAGCCACAAACAATATAAAGTATCTTGGTGTGACTCTAACCAAACAAGTGAAAGATCTGTATGACAAGAACTTCAAGTCTCTGAAGAAAGAAATTGAAGAAGACCTCAGAAGATGGAAAAATCTGCTATGCTCATGGATTGACAGGATTAATATAGTAAAATTGACCATCTTGCCAAAAGCAATCTACAGATTCAGTGCAATCCCCATCAAAATCCCAACTCAATTCTTCATAGAGTTAGAAAGAGCAATTCAAAAATTCATCTGGAATAACAGAAAACCCAGGATAACTAAAACTATTCTCAAGAGTAAAAGAACTTCTGGGGGAATCAATATCCCGGACCTCAAGCTGTACTACAGAGCAATAGTGTTAAAAACTGCATGGTATTGGTACAGTGACAGGCATGTAGATCAATGGAACAGAATTGAAGACCCAGAAATGAATCCACACTCCTATGGTCACTTGATCTTTGACAAAGGAGCTAAAACCATCCAGTGGAAAAAAGATGGCCTTTTCAACAAATGGTGCTGGCTCAACTGGAGGTCAACATGCAGAAGAGTGCAAATTGACCCATTCTTATCTCCTTGCACTAAGCTCAATTCCAAGTGGATCAAGGACCTCCACATAAAACAAGACACACTGAAACTAATAGAAAGGAAACTAGGGAAGAACCTTGAACATATGGACACAGGGGAGAATTTCCTGAATAGAACTCCAATAGCTTATGCTCTAAGATCAAGAATTGACAAATGGGACCTCATTAAATTACAAAGTTTTTGCAAGGCAAAAGACACTGTCAAAAAGACAAAGTGGCAACCAACTTACTGGGAAATGATCTTTACCAACCCTACATCCGACAGAGGGCTAATATCCAATATATACAAAGAACTCAAGAAGTTAAACTCCAGAGAGGCAAGTAACCCTATTAAAAAATGGGGTACAGAGCTAAACAAAGAGTTCTCACCTGAAGAATATCTAATGGCTGAGAAGCACCTAAAGAGATGTTCATCATCCTTAGTCATTAGGGAAATGCAAATCAAAACAACCCTGAGATTCCATCTCACACCAGTCAGAATGGCTAAGATCAAAAACACAAGAGACAGCAGTTGTTGGCGAGGATGTAGAGAAAGAGGAACACTCCTCCACTGCTGGTGGGATTGCAAGCTGGTACAACCACTCTGGAAAGCAGTCTGGCGGTTCCTCAGAAAACTGGGCATGACACTCCCGGAGGGTCCGGCTACACCACTCCTGGGCATATACCCAGAGGCTTTACCTACATGCAATAAGGACACATGCTCCACTATGTTCATAGCAGCCTTATTTATAATAGCCAGAAGCTGGAAAGAACCCAGATGTCCCTCAACGGAGGAATGGATTCAAAAGATGTGGTATATTTACACAATGGAATACTACTCTGCAATTAAAAACAATGAATTCACGAAATTCCTAGGCAAATGGTCAGAACTTGAAAATATCATCCTTAGTGAGGTAACCCAATCACAAAAGAACACACATGGTATGCAGTCACTGATAAGGGGATATTAACCCAGAATCTTGGAAAACCCTAGACACAATTTGCATATCAATAGATTTCCAAGAAGATGGAAGGAGAGACCCCTGGTCCTGGAAAGACTGGATGTAGGGGAATGCCAAGACAGAGAAGCGAGAGGGGCTTGAATGGGGAATAGAGGAAGGGAAGGGGGCTTATGGGACTTTCGGGGAGGGAGGAAACAGGAAAGGGGAAATCATTTGGAATGTAAATAAAAAAAACTTAGAAAATAAAATAAAATTAAAAAAAAAAGACAAAGCATTAGAACCAATTCTCTTAGGTGACCTTCGTGAAAGGGTTGTTTGACCCTCAAAGGGGAAAGACCCACAGGTTGAGATCCACTGCTCTGATGGCATTAACACGCATGCTGGTGAATGTATCTATGGGGTAAAGAGATTCTGAGAGTTTCGTTGGTGCTATCGTTGAGTCAGAGCAAGGCAATTTCTAATATCATTGCCGTTCACTTGCCCCCCTTTCCAATACTATCCCAAGCTTAGCACAGGTTATGATGTGACCCTCCACTCTAGAGATCAGGTGTCTGAGAGCTTGCTTGTTTCTTTCATACCTTGATATGGCCAACTGCATGCTTAGTTTGTGTATCTGAACCTCTTTCTTTACAGTCCCTCTTTACTATGTAGTTAATGCTAACTGGACCTTGTTATATAAACCAGGCTAACCAAAAACCAGTACTCTTTCTGCTTCAGCCTCAGCCTCCAGACTATTAGAATTACCAGTATATGTCAGCATAACCAGCTTATTCTTTCATTCTTAAAATGGGTATATTGGCTTCTATACTTTCCAATGATTGCACCCAACATTGTTTTAATGAAAAGTTGGTATCTTTAAAACTTGAGAAATTTAAGTGAAGCCATTAGAATTTTGAAGTCCATTTTCAATGGTGTTTTTCTAGTTTAAAGATAAAGGCAGCTCTAAACATGAGACAGAGAAAGTCAGCCTGTGATTCACATGCGTTTCATGAAACAGGAAAGCACTAGACATGGGTTCTTTTAAAAGATAGTCATGGACCATGCAGGAGATACCAGGCTAGACCAAGCAAACTCCAGTGTGGGCAGGCAGCGGACACATGAATAACATTAAGAGATTATAGAAAACTGGGTGGAAAAGAATGAAATGGGATTCAGCTTGGGAAATACAAAGCAATGCATTTGGGAGTAAATAACCAGAAATACATAGGCTTGCAGTGTTCAGTGAACTGGAGTCAGCTGGATTTAGCATCTTCCTGCCATTGGGTGTAAGATGCCTGATCCCAGCACCCCCTCAGAATGCCATACTTAGGATTCTGTGTTCAAATTCCCCTTTGAAAGTATCAAGCAAGAAAGCAAGAAGGCAGGGGGCACAGCCCTGAAAATAGGAGATTACAGGTGATCAAACTCGGGCTGAGGAGATGACTGAGTTAGTGCTCGATGTTCAAGCTTGAGCACGAATTTGCATCCCAGACCACATGTAAAAGCCAAGCATTGTGGTATACCTCCAATGGGGAAGGGGCATAAAGACAGGTGGATTCCTGGAGGTTACTGACCAGCCAGGCTAGCCAAACAAACCATGCAATACTCAATGAGAGACCATGTCTCAGAAAAATGAAGTAGAAAGTAAACGAGCAAGACATGTGGCATCAACTTCTGGCTTTGACACATGCACGTCCACAACTGCACAACACACACACACACACACACACACACACACACAAATACCAATAGTACTAATAAATAATTTGTAAGTGGTTAAACTCACAGAACAAACTTTTTGATGCTGTGACAGCTATACAGAGCGATGTGGATCCTAGTATAGAAATTGGGAGTGTGTGTGTGTGTGTGTGTGTGTGTGTGTGTGTGTGTGTGTGCGTCTACATTGTGAAAATAGAGAATATGTTTAAAAGAAGGGTCTTTAATGCCTTCTCTTTCCCACTCAGCATTTGTACACTTTTGAAAAGGGTGTAGTTTATGGGGTAAAATATTAATTTTTGAAACAGATGCTTTGCTAAGTAAGTGCACAATGGTCTTGATTTTATGATTCCTCTACCTCTACCTTCAGAGTGCTGGAATTATAGGGAGAGCCAAGCATGTTTAGCATGTTCAAAGGTTTATTTCTTTAACCAGAAGCATGTATGAAACCTCATAGCACCATGGCTATCCAGCACAGAGCACAGAACCCTCTAGAGGTAGTCTTACATTTGAACAAAAATTTCTTCTGACCCCTGACCCCAGGTCCCTCTATCTGTCCTTCCACTCCATAAGGATCATCTCCTATCTGCAAACCTGTGTGTGTGTGTGTGTGTACACGCACACGTGTGCCTGCGAGCATGCTTGCAGAGTACCCCCTTCAGCCAGAGCTTCTCTGCCCCTATCTGTTCTTCCTGACTCCTTTCAACTGCCCTTCAAGGCTGTGGTCATGCTGCACTGCAAGTCTGTTGCTCCTTTCACACATCTGCATCTGAGGGAAAAGATGAAGTCCTGGTCATTCCCCTGCCTCTGTTGCTCATAAGATGGTTTGGCATGAACAAATGTGTCTTCCATGAGCATGAAAGGAATAAAATGTTCTGTTTTTCCCCAGTTACTTGCCTTCAAAACCCTTGACTGTGTCCAGAGAGATTTAGGGAGGTGTTCTGTGTGGGGTCATTCACACTGTCAACTTCTGTGTGGAAATACAACATTGCTCCCTGTCCTCGGACACTTAGCACTTTATCAGAACAGGAATTCTCTCCATAAATCAAGTTTAATCAACCCATCAAAATGTAGTCACCCACCCACCCATTCACCAGCACCACTAACTGACCGGCCAATCACATCACTCAGCTTCGCCTCCAATATGTTTTATATAACACTGTATTGCCCAATATGTTTCTCTACTAAACAAGAATTGCGTGGTGAGATAAATGGGGAGCAGTTGGTGATATAGAAGCAGCTCGCTTTCTTTTGCTGTCCCATGTACCACCAATTTCACCCAGTCGGGTCTCAGAACATTTTCTCATCTGTCAATCTGCCATCTTGAGGGAATCCTGATTTATGGGAAGCATTTTGGAATATCTTGAGTTTTCTGACCAGGTGACAGTCCACATCTTGCTGTCATATAAACAAGCGATGCTTAGTGTGTATCAGCCCCTGGTGCAGCACTTCATGTGATTAACTCATTTCTCTCTCACAGCCCTTCAGCAGTTATTATCCCCGTGCTACCTGACAAGACTGAAGTAGAGAGATGTGAAGTCACTTCCCATCCCCACACAGCCAACACTGGCAGGTCAGCATTCATTCTAGAGCATCTGACCCCAGTGCCCAGAACGTCAAGCCACAATCTCACTGCTGTAATTGTCATATACGCTGACTTCTGGTTCTCCAGAGTAAGTCCAAGCCCATGGCAGCTAAACATTTGACACGTTTTTAAGGCTGCTAATGCTGCTTCAGAGACCCCTTCTCTCCTAACGCTCAGGCATTCTGTTAGCGATAAACTGAGAACTGCTTGTGGCTTGCTGGTGGCTGACTGCTCAGCTGCAGAATGCATCCTAAGTCCTCATCAAGTTTAGGTCTCAGAAGTGACCTAGACAATCCAAAGTGATTCAGTCAACACTAAGATGGCAAACTGTCCCTTCAGTCTAGGGACCCACTGTTCTTTGGGGTTTTGACTACGTATTTGTTTAGGGTATCCACAATGAGCTGTTAGTCCGTGTTTACTTAGATAGGAAGTAAAACTCAGGCTTAGAAAAGCCTAAGTTTAGAAAAGAGTTCATGTCATCCTTTAGAAGTGACAGAAACCCCAGCAAAGAGTCACCACCAAGGATGATCTATACCGTGCAGGTCTTACAGGTGATACTTCCTTGTCACTCCTTCAAAGTCATGGCCTTGGAAGATGAAGCTAGTCCTTTTGGGAGACAATTATAGGAATGCAACAGCATTTCCTAAAGAGTGCTCTGCACTAACAGCCCCTTATTTTACATCTTCCCTCACAGCCCTCATATTGCAAGCAGTGTGCAAGTGGAGACAGGAGAAAGGAAGAAATGGAATTTGTAAGTTAAAAATAAATTTTGGAAGAATAGAAGGCACTGGACACTTGGGAGCACGACTCTGCTGCCCACTAGAAGCACTTGGTTTAAAAGAACTGGTCTGCAGCAGCCATCACCTGGAAGGAGCAGTCAGCCTCCACTTGGATGGGAATTTCCTCTCATGACAGATGGCGATTGAGTGTCTGCTGGCTAACATTTCCCCTCTAATTACTAATTATACCAGAGAAAGGAGCTTTATAGCCAGAGCCCTGGAAATATGAAATTTGATCAGTAGAGATTTGCAAGAAAGATGGGAGACTGATGTGTGACGTCAGACAGCTGGCACGGAAACCATCGGGCCGGGGTGCCAGCAGCTGCTCACAGCAAATTTGAGAATGGGAGGAGGATCCGGGAAGGGGGATCAGAAAAGGTCTGGAAGGAGAGAGATAAGAAGAACCATGCTAACAATTTCACTTCCCGCTCTCCCTTTTCTGTCATCTCAGAAAAGAGCACATTAATCCTCTGAGTTTGAAGCTAGAGCCAACAGGTGGTGAGGCCTAGTCCGGCACAGAGGCAGCTGCTGGGACTGAAGAGGAAAATGGAGCTTCAGGTGGGAATGCAGAAACAGTCCTCCCCCCCCCAACCCCAAACCTGAAGTAAAACCCATGCAACAAGTCCTGCTGCTCACAGAGGAGACTGTGACAGTTTGTCAAGGTCATACACTCAGAATATTCCCTAGAATGGTGATGCCAAAGCAATCAACCAGGACCAGACACACTGGTGCTCCTGACCTTACAGTTAACGGTGCATTTTCCTGTCCCTCACCCCCAGGCCTCTGGAGTCTGAGCCTCTGAGGGTGGACCTCTGTATCTCATCAGTCACTGTCTCTCACATCCTCTCATTGAGTTCCTCCTTCACACCTCAATCTGAAATGGCATCATCCATTTATTTCTAGCAACCCCATACTAATAGTGGAAGCCCCAAAGAAATAGAAGCCACCTGCTCATCTCTAGCAATGTGTGGGGATTTGCGAATACCTCTTAAATGAATAATCAAGAGGTGAAGAGAAGACACAGAGTGGGTGAGGAAGTGAAGAATTAGGTTGAGCTGAGCCGGGTGGGTTCCATTTCCTGTGCCCTGGGGATCCATAGGCATTATGGCAACAACCAAGAGCAAAGGAGGCTGCTCAGCTTTAGAAGTTCCAAACATCAAAGAATAAGAGCTTTGTATAAGTAATAAGCCCTCATGCAACAAACACACACACACAATAGACTCCCAAAGAGAAACAGTTCACTACAGTCATATGCAAAGGCACCCTCCCTTGGACTGCCAGGCAGCATCCATGATACCACCTTTAATGTATGCCTGCTTTTTTTATGTTGTCTCTAAGATATATATGTGTGTGGGTGTGTGTGATATATATGCATGTGTGTCATATATACATATATATTACGTATATATGGAATTGCCATGCTTAATATCTGAGCCATGAGTATGATTGCCCTAAAATCAATGGCAACTAGCTGTACGTTAAAGCCCTAAAAGCTGGCCATCTTGCTTTGCTAGCCAAATCTCTCCCAACTACTTCTTACCTTATCTTTGATGACTGTCTTTGACTATATGCTCTTTGTGGCTTAATTTTGTGACAAACAAAACCAAAAAGTTACTCTTCCCATGACTGTTCTATAACATGATAAGGTTATTAATAAGGTGACTAATGTACTCGCAGACACAGCATATTAAAATTTACTCTCCTTCTTACATATAATGCTGCTTTAGACGTCTGTTTCACCAAATGAGGCTGAAAAAGCTCCATTCCCATGTAGTAAATAGTCTTCTCCTGATTTGGGGGTGTTCTGTAACTTGTGGAGTTTAAGGGCCATTTCTACGGGACCTTACAGTGTTCTGAAGAACTGCTGCACCCACCTCCTCCCATTCTTACTATGTTGTAAATGAGGTAACAGACACATGGGGGCTTCATGTGGCTTGAGGACTGGTAGTTCCTGATTTTGTTTGCAGGACTTTTCATGGGGATCTCACGATAGCTTTGAGCACCAAGGCAGGGCCTAGGTGACAATCCTTGAGATTCTGGGCGGCTTCCAAAATGTCTTGTACTTTCTGTCACTATACTATACTCTCTTTCTGTCCTCAGGACAATAGTATACATGCAGAGCCAATCACTCTATGCTCATGGGGCAAAGCAGAAGACCTTCCTGGGACACATACAGAGAGTTAACTGATCAGCTGAGTGAAAGGTAGCTTGTCTGAGAAGGATGTAAGAAAATCCTTATCTTGCTTATGAGTGGCAGAAGTCCCAAGAAGTCCTTGTAAGAGTAAAGTTCACACTCTCAGGGATGCACAGTCCTCTTCCACAACAGCCCTGAGGGGCAACTTGCTACAAGCTTGTGTCAGCCTCACCATCAGCATGAAACAGCAAAAGCAGACACCGTGTGTGTCCTCATCTCTTTTTGGTCAACAGACAGAGATTAACAAGCTTTCCCTGGACTCAAAGGAAGATCTAATTCTAAACTAGTGTGGCCCTCTTTTCTGCTCACTTGAGTATTTTGGTGTTCGTGGACATACTGGGATGCCATTGCTTGTATTTTCTGTATTTGTTTTCAAAACATTTCTGAGAGCTAAGCAGAATCCAAGAATATTGTCCCTTTACAAGGATAGAATAAATAACAGCACCATTTTCCTTCTCACTGAGGATTCCAATTCATCCCTCAAAATTCAATTCATTGGGGCTAACAAGATAGCTCAGTAGGTAAAAGTGCTTGCTGTATATGGTGATATCCTCCATATTATCCAAATGACTGATGCCCTCCATATTCTTGGGCATTGAATACTTCATCCCCAATTAATGGCATTGTTTAGAAGGCTTCAAGGTGTGGTCTTTTGTAGGAAGTATGTTACTGGAGGCAGGCTTCGAACAGTTAAAGACTTACGACATTTCCGGTTTGATTTGTTTTCTCTGCTTTGTGCTTGAGTTCAAGGTGTGAGCTCTCAGTTTGCTTTCCCAGCTGCTAACAAGCTGCCCCCTCCTCACCAAGATAGATTCCTATCCCTCTGGTACCGTAAGTCCAAATAACCCTTTTATCAGAGCAGTAGAGAAGTAACTAATATAATTTACAAGCCTGATGAGCTAAGTTTGATCCCCAAATCTCACTGTGGAGAGGGAAATTGACTTCTGAAAGTTATCCTCTGACCAAAACTGTGCTCTGGAGACAGTGTGCATACAACCACACACATACACACACACACACACACACACACACACACTCACTCACACACACACACACACACTCACACACACACACAGAGAGAGAGAGAGAGAGAGAGAGAGAGATGCATGCACACACACACAAACAATAATAAAGTAAGTATATTTTTAAAGATCAGTCTTATTGCTAAGCACCTGATAGAGGTACTGTTGGATCCAGAAGGAGTGAGGCTCCATCCTGTGTACTCCCTCCTTCAGCATTCTTGGGCTCCTGAGTATCTGCCTCCTAGTGGTCTCTAAGCAGCTGCCTTACAAATCCATTTCCTCAAACTGTGCTTCTCTCCAGAGCAGGACCAGGAGTCCTTTACTTTTGACACCCTCCTTACTTGCACATTTTACAACCCTCTCCTACTCATGTAGTCTTAAAACCAGAGCATATCAAAGACAGGATGGAGACAGGAAGAATGCTAAGTAGCTAACCCAAAAGTCACGCAGAAATTAGATTTCAGCATTCTGACATCATTACAGTGCACAGGTCTAAACTAGGCTGCCGCCATGCTTCTATAATGGTGCACAAAGAGTGATGGGCAATTTTTAGGGCTCATTTGACTACCAAAGAAGCGAAGAACATGGGGCCCGGGCCAGTTCACTCTTAAGTCTGATTAGATGAAGGCTTATGGGCCCCATCTAAGCTTTAAATCAGGATCATTTTCAGGTCTAATGGAAATTACACGGTGGCTTTGGCTTCACAGGGAAGGAACTTGGGGCTAATCAGCCCTGGGAATGCCACCATCTGAGATACCAAGGCAAAGCAAAGGAATGCCATCGATTAAGTCTCCAATCCAGAATGTTCCAAGCCTGTGATGAGCTGAGCTGGGACTGGAATCCTAGCCACAGGCTTAATTGCTTTGCAAGGGGCCACAGCTGCTGCTTCGAGGAAGCTCCGGACAAAATCCTGCTTTCTTACTTTCAGCTTTTTGCTGAGCTGGCTTTTTTGAGCCACCTGATGCCCACGGCTGGGGCGAATCATTATTTTTCCAATGTCCCATGTCTTGTCTCTGCTTTTCATTATAAGTTCAGCACTCAGGGTAATGCCTGGAATGTGGTTCGTGCTCAATAAGTGTCTGATTAATTAAATAAGCCATCAAATTTGAGGTTTTGGAGGGAAAGAGAGCTCCCTGGCACAATGTTTTCAACAAAGTTTCCCTTTAGCTCTTCATGTAGACTATAGAAGTGTAAAGATACAGACACAGTATGCATATTTTAATTTTGCCTAGCTTCTGCTTCCATCTATATGAAACTTTTCATGCACATTCCATGAACAAGGCAACATTTTTTTTAAAAAAGAAAAATTCTTTTCCCTCTTGTGATGACAACTAATCCCAGAATAATGAATAACCTAACCCACATGCACAAAGCCCTCTGCCTTTGAAACAGTAAAAAATACCTAATGGCCCGCAGAACCATGGCATATATGGACTTTGCCTGAAGTCGGGACCATGGGATAGAATCTGGAGAGTTCCTGGCTTAAGTGGTGTTAAGCAGTGTCTGTGATTAGAAAATGAAATGAAATAGAATCCCCTCATGGAATCGAGAATAGCCCAGTGCTGTCCTAAAATAAACAGGCCAAAGGAACATGGGTGACAGTCCCTTAATCCTCAAACCTGTTCTCCACACTTTATTTCACTTCGGCTTCCAAACACTTGTCCCTGCCTTCTCTCTGTAGCCTTAGACCCAAGCATGCCCCAAGCCTCTTCCCTAAGTATTAGCTATCCAATATGTTCAACTTCTTTGAGAGCCAGAAAGGGGATTATAAAAGCTCTGGTTCATGATGAAATATTTTATAGCTTTGACTATGCATTTGGAGATGGGGATTGTCCTTTCATTGTGAAAACATATTTTTATTATAATGCATACATGCCTTTACTTTGATTCCTAGTAACAACCCAAGAGTATTTATTTTTACCACTCTTTCTAAATACCCTACTCAGAACAAAGAAAATGACTGGTTTCTCCAAGTGCTGTGGTAACTCCAGAGCTTTCCCAGCTTTAATGCAGTGGCTAGTTGAAGAAAAGGGTGGTCTCTAAACAATACCTCACAGTCACAAAGCCCCTACTCACTAACAGAGCATAACATTGACTTACCTTTAATTGAACTTCACAGTAGTTATAGCATGTAGAGCTTAGGTATAATTTCCTTGCATTCGATAGTGTAATATAAAGATAGAGAATGTCTTTTACCTAAGCATGCATTTAATCATAAGTGTATTTCAAGGGAGCCATGTCATCGTGAGACAGTAGCCTGGATCTCCAGGTCCAAGCAGCACCTTACATGAACTCAAAGAGAACACAGTAGCATGGAGAAAGATATTTCAGAGAAAATGCTAGAGTTGTATTGGCCATAAGACAATGGAAAGCCATTATTTAATGCCTAGTTTTTATCCTCAAGCCTGAGACCAACACTCCAGGCCTCTGACCTGTATTTAGTATTGGGTAAAATATTTGTTTAAAACTGACTCCTGCCTTTCACAGAGCCTCATCCATGAAGTGAAAAACTAAAGACTCCAACCATTGTGATTAAAGGCTCCTTACTACCTTTTACAAGGATTGGGTGATTAACGTTCATAGCCTTGGCCCATTTCCAGCAGGGAGGAACACACCTCCTCCGTGCCTGCTTCCTGGTGGTTCCTACTGGGGCTGCTCCACAGAAACACTGTGTGGGGACTTGGGCCTAGGCGAGTCAGGCAGGGTAGAGTTGCTGTGCCAGCTTCATTCTCGCTGTGACTTAATTTAGGACAGCTGAGGACCACCTGGATGCAGGAAGCCAATTGATTCCTGTCTTCAAAGGGGAGGAGAAGTGAGGTTCAGGCATAATTAACTTCAGTCTGTTTCCACTGCACTTGTCTGGGCTGTTGTGTAGAACTGGCAGCTTCCTCTCCTGCGAAAGACAGGAGTCCTGGGCAGGTAACAGATGGATTTTTCAGGACACCTGGCAAAGGAACCATCCATGGAAATTGCTTCATTTTTCCTGCTGAAAGCTGTTTAAAACCAAATATCACACTTATATCTTAGCTCTCATAAAGTATATATTCTTCTCTTGTCGAGAAGAAAAAGTGTTCCATGGAGGTAAATTGGATAAGAGAGGATAAGGTAGTAGGGGTGAAAATAACCAAAATATTATATATGTGTGTGTTTGAGATTGTCAAAGAATAAACACAGTTATATATAAATATTATATTTATATATAATTAATTATATTTTATATATAATTATATAAATATAATTATATGTGTCACATATATAATTATATGTATTCATTGACATATATGTGTGTATATATATATTATACATACAGACACACATATTTACATATATATCCTGGAAGTCTTCTAAATTATTAATAGTAATACTAATACAAACAATTAATAGCTTACATAATACAGTTGCATGACTCTTAAGTTATTAGTGCATTTGTGGATAAAGAAAAGAGAGAAGGGATAACAGAAGAGAGCATTTACCAAATACAGAAACAACACACATATCACATGTTTTGAATTTCGTATCTCCTGATTTTGTAGATTGCATATCCTTGGCCAAAAATGTGACATCTCTTTAGTATGATATATAAATTGCCTTACTGGATACCAGGCTACACTTCTTGGATAGCCCGAGCTGAGTATAAATGTTTCTGAAACAGTATGTTTCAAATTACTGAAGACCCACAAGTAGAAGATGTCGTGTAGAACACAGGGAAAAAAAATGACCATAAACATCTTCCTGAGAATAAAGTAGCCTTTTGGTGATAATAGGTAGCAGATGAACCCCAATATTTTCATTTTGCAAGAGAAACAATCACTGGGAGGGTTTTCTATTTGTTCTTTCAATAGAAAGTCACACTATAAATTGATGACAAAGTCTGATGGTTAAGGCTCATGTTTACCTAAACCAAGGCCTCCTCCCATCAGTTACTGTGTTATTTTGTTACAGTTTGATCTCTTGTGCATCATAATTTCATCCTAAACCTGTATGTAGGGTAAAGAAACCAAGGGGCCAAGACAAAGCCCTGAAAATATTCCTTGCTATTTTTCCTTTTTACTATTGACCAAATAAAAGTGAAAACACCATTTGGTCTTTCCATGAGCAACCTCAGGATTACCTGAGTTTCTGTAATCCAAGCTTTAAATTTAGGTTTCTTGTCATTCATTTGAGCATTCAGCATGTGAGGGCTCATCCCACACAGAAAGGACTATTTCTCATTTATGTTTTGAAATAATTTCTTTGACCAAGTAGGGCACTATGTTGGGCCCCTTACATTCACACACAAACATTTCTCCATAGTTATTTTCTTAAAGAAAATAAAATTGCAGAAACAAAATTATTAGAAGCTATGGGAATAACTCAATGGGCAAAGTGCTTGCTCTGCAAGTTTGAGAGCCTGGGTTTGGACTTCTTTCAGCCACATAAGCCAGGCGTAGCAGCAGTGACATGCAATCTTTGTACCAGTGCCAAGACACAAACCTAGGAAGATCTCTGGAACTTCTTGCCATCTAACCAATTGGCTAACTGCAAACTCAGTGAGGGACCCTGTCTCAAAAACTATTATAGAGACCAAAGAAGATGCCAAACATTAATCTTTGATCCCCACATGTACAGACATGGGTGCATACCCACAAACACATACACACACATGGATACACACACACACACATACACACACACACACACACACAGAGAGAGAGAGACAGACAGACAGAGAGACAGACAGAGAGACAGACAGAGAGAGAGAGACAGAGAGAGAGGGAGATACAGAAAGAGAGAGAGAACACACACACAGAGGATACACAAACATACCCTCTTGTGCATACAAATATACATTCAAAGAAAAATTTTACATAAAATCATCTAACATAAATGTTATTTTCCATCTGAAGTTTATCTTGTTATTCATTCAACTCACAGATATAAAAATGTATGAAAGTGTCTACAAAGACAGAATAATGAGAGAGGGGGCAAGAACCTTTTCAGATAGAATTCAAAGATCTTTCTTTCAAGGAAATAGATGGTATGAAAAGATCTGAAGCAAAGGGGAGAAAAAAAACTGTGACAACAATCAGAGTTGGTGGAAAGAGAACTGATGGAAAGAGAACTGATGGAAAGAGAACTGATGGAAAGAGAACTGATGGAAAGAGAACTGATGGAAAGAGAACTGATGGAAAGAGAACTGATGGAAAGAGAACTGGTGGAAAGAGAACTGATGGAAAGAGAACTAGTGGAAAGAGAACTGATGGAAAGAGAACTGATGGAAAGAGAACTGATGGAAAGAGAACTGATGGAAAGAGAACTGGTGGAAAGAGAACTGATGGAAAGAGAACTGATGGAAAGAGAACTGGTGGAAAGAGAACTGATGGAAAGAGAACTGATGGAAAGAGAACTGATGGAAAGAGAACTGATGGAAAGAGAACTGATGGAAAGAGAACTGATGGAAAGAGAACTGATGGAAAGAGAACTGGTGGAAAGAGAACTGATGGAAAGAGAACTGATGGAAAGAGAACTGGTGGAAAGAGAACTGGTGGAAAGAGAACTGGTGGAAAGAGAACTGATGGAAAGAGAACTGGTGGAAAGAGAACTGGTGGAAAGAGAACTGGTGGAAAGAGAACTGATGGAAAGAGAACTGGTGGAAAGAGAACTGATGGAAAGAGAACTGATGGAAAGAGAACTGATGGAAAGAGAACTGATGGAAAGAGAACTGGTGGAAAGAGAACTGATGGAAAGAGAACTGGTGGAAAGAGAACTGGTGGAAAGAGAACTGATGGAAAGAGAACTGGTGGAAAGAGAACTGATGGAAAGAGAACTGATGGAAAGAGAACTGGTGGAAAGAGAACTGATGGAAAGAGAACTGGTGGAAAGAGAACTGATGGAAAGAGAACTGATGGAAAGAGAACTGGTGGAAAGAGAACTGATGGAAAGAGAACTGATGGAAAGAGAACTGATGGAAAGAGAACTGATGGAAAGAGAACTGGTGCCCATGAAGGCCCTCGTGAGTGAGCATGGTGTGGCAAAGGAGAGGCTTATGGGATAAATAGTGAAGGGGGTAGTCAGAAAGGGTTCTACAAGCAGAAAATTGCAATTTAAATTATGATGAAGTTTGACTGGTTTAAGTAAGAAGGGATTCTCACTAGGGGTTTGAGAACAGAAAAAAGTAGGAACTAACAAAGTTTGTGGGTTTTATTTTTTAATTATGTGTGTGTGGAGGCTTGAGCAAGCAGGAATGTGCTTGTGTGACTACAGTGCCCAGTGAGTCCAGAAGAGGGCACTGGAATCCTTGGAGCTGGAGTTCCAGGCACTTGTGCGCTATCTAACTTGAGTGCAGGGAGACTAATCCTCTACAAGAGCAGTGTGTACTCTTAACTGTTGAACTATCATTCTAGGACTAAATTAAGTTTGGGGTTTTTTATTTGCTTTTGTTTTTGTTTTTGTTTTTTTTTAAATATCACTTTGATTACAGGGTTGAATACTGTGGAGCAAGAATGGGGACAAGACAAGCTGCTAGAAGGTTACCAGCAGTCCAAGAGAGAAGTGATAATGACCTGCACCATGGAGGTGCAGAGTTTGCTCTAGTCCCGGCACATTAAAAGAAGAAGCAGGGTATTGTTCTGAGATGGGCAGAAGATGTGGTTTAAAAGAAGAGAAGTGGGACTTTGGGGTTTTGCCTTGAGAAACTAGTAGAACATTGATGATGTAATGTAGAAAGACCAAGCTCACATATCGTTATATTTTGTATATAAGTCAAGCTGAAATGCTTGTTGACACACAGTAAAGTCTACAAGTGGGGCGGGAGCAGTGTAGGACAGAGCTTAACTGTGAAGAGTAAACTAAGGCTTGAAACCCTGGAGACTTTGAAGGGACAGTGGGCATTTCACCTGTTCCCAGGCACAAGGCCCCTGTCACTAGCCACAGCCTTCCATAGATTTGTGGCCATCAGTCACATAAGGGCAAGGCCTCTAACCCCTCCACAGGTAGAGGATGTGGGTTATGTAGGCTCAAGACAGATTTCCATTTTAATAAGGTACCTAAAGATCTGGAGGCTTAGCCAATAAGCTTTTTTTTCCCCAGACATTCCTCCCTACTAAAGGTATTTAATCTCAGGACTGCCCTGAGAAGTGGTGTACAGTTTTACTCATCCACTTTCTGCCATGACAATAAATGCCTTAAAACCATGGACTGATTCTTTTCATCAGGATCTGCCATGGAAAGTCACAAGAGAAGACCTTCGCCTACAGAGCCACCATCTGATCTCCTGTGGAAGGCCTCTCTGTGCTCCCAGCCATGGCTGCCACCAAGCCAAGCCTGCTGCCTTCAAGACAAGGACTCTCGCCCACCTCCCCCCACCAGCCAGAGCTCCCTTCTTTTCCTCCTCAGCCTGGGCTGGATCCAGCTCTCCTGTGTGCCCCCACTCCATTCTCAGCTCTTCCAGGGTTCCCAGTGGTGTCTGGGTTTCCAAGAGCCTGAAAACCAGATGGCCTGGTCTCCTTGTAGGCCAGGCCGGAACCGCTCCTGCTGACCCATGCCTCAGACTGCACTTCCCCACCCCTGTAGCTGTGTCCTGCAGCTTCCAGGCAGCAGCCCAACATGACTCAGGTGACTGAATTGGGTAAGCATGGTCAACTTCCTATGTCTTGTCTCCCCAGGGGCGGAGCCCTTTGGCAAAGAAAACGCGGGACCCAATAACCCTACAGTTTTCAAAAGAACACAAATTCATTTCCTTGACATTTCAGAGACCAGAAGCCCAAGCTCAAGCTCTTGTCATTGTTGTCTTCTTCTGAGTGAGTTGGAGCTGTGTTTTCTTCCTCAGTCTTCACATACTATTTCCCCTGCATGTGCCCATGTCCTTATCTCCTCAGAAAGATACCAGTCACATGGTGCTGGATCATTCCCAATGACTTCATTAGCCCATAATTACCTCCATCTCCCAACACAGTCCCACTGTGAAGTGCTGAGTATTAGGACTTCACACATGCCTTTTAGAGAAGTGTTATGCAGCCCTTAATAGATGCCCTGAGGTAGGAGAGAAAAGAGAAAGGTTGGGGTCCAGTCATAGGTCAGAGGTTTTAGCACATCCATAACCAGAAAACTGAAAGAAAAAAATGGGAATAGAGAGTTCTATGTTTCATATGATTAGTGGTGGGAGCATGTGTGTGAAGACAACCATGTCGGGAACTTAGGGAAGTTGGGTGAGGTGCTAGAAGAGAAAGAAAAAGACAAGAGATACAGAAGAGTGAGGGAGTGGCTGGTAAAAAGAAATAGAGTAGTGATCTCAGGCAGCCCCAACACCCACCTGAAGTCAATGATCATGGTTTTAATGTGAGACCAGCCCCATGTGTTGATAGCTGGGTATATTAGACTATTGTAACTATATCTTATGAATGTCACCAATGCATGGCGCATGGGTAACCGAGAGTCTGAGAACCAGACAGCCGGTCATGTTGCAGGTCTGGGAACCCCTGAGCCAGCTCCAGCTGTCCCGCAGCTCAGACTGTTTCCCCACCCCTGGAGCAGTGTCCCACAGCTTCCCGGCAGCCCAACACCCATCTGGTGACTGAGTTGGGTAAATGTAGCCAATTTTCCATGTCCTGCCTCCCCGAGGGACCGAGCCTTGTGGTAAAACAGACATGGGACCCAATAACCTTACAGTTTTCAACTGCATGGTTGAATTTCACCAGTGTATAACACACACACAGAGAGAGAGAGAGAGAGAGAGAGAGAGAGAGAGAGAGAGAGAGAGAGAGAGAGAGAGAGAGAGAGAGAGAGAATCCAGTTATATATGTTTATTTATGCTCCTAAAACATAACATTACTAGAAGCCAAAGATTCCCATTCTACTTGGAAACATTAACAAGTGTGACTACTGTTACTTCTATCCTCGTAACCCACTTCAAAATGTCAGTCTGATGGTCTACCAGTAGAGGATGCTTCCTCCTTCTTATCTTTTAGAAGAAAAGAGTACAGATGTACAGAGACCCGCAAAAACTAAAACGGGGAACGTTTACAAACTCATGGATCCTATAGCTTCTAAGATCTGCTGTAGCTATGGCCTCAGGAGGATAGGTGAGCTGCAGATAGCTAAGAGAACTGCATGTATGAACTTAAAAATGCAGATGTTTGAGTCAAATTATTCATTGCTTTACAGCATATTTTTATTAAGACACTCATATACAAATATATAATCATATGTAAGTTTATTACTTTAAACCCTGAGACTCATCACTTCTCAGCCTTTTGGCTAAGATCAAGTGTAAACCCCAAGGCTCAGATTATAGTTACATAATCTATAATCTGTGGCCAGTTCATGGGATTAACGTCTGCATGTCTCGGGGCACTACTGAAATGGAGACTATCATAAGTGAGACATCCAGCTAAAATCCTTGACTATTTAGGCATCAATATGGATAGCTTACTTCTGCCCCATACTCACCCCAACTCAGATCCCTACAGGGCAGCAGATATACTTGGTCGCTCTATACATTGGCCTGAGCAAAGGCCTGAGTCCTAGTCTTTCTTCCCCACTGACTGATTGTATCCTTCAAAACAGCTGGTATGGGGCTGCCCTCTGGAGGCTTAGGAAAGCTTTTTCTTTTAAAGGCAGGCCACATATTTGCCCAGAAGCACTGAAGATGCTAAAGTTGAAAATCATCATCAGACTATCTAATTCAGTCTTCACGAATGAGGGATTGAACCTGCAGAAATTCAGCCGTCTTCAGAGCATCCACCAAGCAAGACCATGATCAGGAAAGTTACTGAACCTTTTGAAACAGATGTGGTGGGGAGGACTGGCTTGAAGTCATCTGCTAATACTCACATCATTCAAGAAAAGTGTTTATGTTTTAGTAGCATTTACTGAATCCCTAGTGTGGATAAAATGATGAGATTTGAAAATGTACAACTACATCTGGGTTGGGTATCAATATTTTTCTCTTTCTGGAAGGACAGACAATGGTTGAGTTTTATCTTTCAGAAGGACTTTAGGAAGAAGAAGGAAAGAAAGTATATCTGTAGTGGGATCAGAGGGGCCAAATTCTAGTTCTTCTCAGTGGGTAAGTTTGAAATCAAACAAAACATTACAGCAAAAACAAGATCAGGCGTTGGCTAGTAACTGGTTCTGGGAAGACTCTTATTTCCCTACAGAGGAAAAATATGATTAAGGCTTTGCTGTCATTCCTTAGCAACAATCATATCAATAAAACAGTTTTGAAATGCTAAAACAGATTTTCTCAGATGTAAGTTGCAAGATGCTGTTTTGTATTGACTAAGTTGAAAGCTGTCGAAACTTCTTTGGATAGAGGATTGAAGGCTGAGGGCTGCGTTGCTTTCAGGGGAAGACATTTTCCTCATTGCTGGAGCTACGCACTATTTCTGAAATATCTGGCTGGATCTTAAAAGCCATTTGTGACAGGTGATAATTGATTATACATTGCCTTTTGCCAGAAACACTAATGTCATTGCCATATACACAGCAGTAACACAGTATGTGTGTGTGTGTGTGTGTGTGTGCAGAGGACTGGAACACAAGTAGAGGGATTCATAAATTAAATTTAATGTTTCGTAGCTCTTCTTTAAACAAAGTAGGTGTGGAAATTATTTCAAGTTAAATATATTTCTGCACAGAGTAAGCGCCAGTGACTGGGTGTGTATGTGGAAAAAAGAAAGCAAAATAAGGAAGGTCATGCGTGGGGCTAATGCAATATTAAAAGAATGAAAGGACATGTTGATATCAAAAGGAGAAATATAAAACACTGAAATCTCAATTTCAAGCATGAGCCATACAAGAATGTACTGATAAAAATTCAACAATAACAATTTTACATATACATACAAACAAACAAACACACAGTTATACAAAAAAACAACAATAAACTGGAAAATTGTCCTTGGGGAAGTTTTCACTGGACAAACTGATCTGTACTTCTCCAACTTAATGTAGTCATTTTTATTTCATCAAAAAGTCAATTTTCTTCAATTGATGAGAAAAAATTCTGTGTATTTATGTGCTTAAGTGGGAAAGACATTGAAAATAGATGAGAAAACGTCACGACATAGAGTGAGAGTTAAGCTTACATGGGACCATTTACGATATGCCGTTTGCCTAAAACGTTCTGAAATGTATTTTGGCCCCTACAGCAAAAGTGGTAAACCAGCTGATCACGGGTCGGAGTGGGCTCGGATTAGCTGTGACTTGTGCATGCGCACTGTGTCTTGTTGCTTTTGTTCTGTCTCTTGCTCCTTCCAAAGATTTTGCACACTCTGGCTCCTCCCTTCATTTTACCCACAGGCAAATTATTGTCCTAACCAGGCAAACTCAGGTGTCTAGAGTAACAGAAAGTCACTAGTATGTGTTTGCTGGTTTTCCTTTGGTTGATGCATATGCCAAAGTAGTTTCTTGTACAGACAGCCATTGTGCATTAGAACCTACAAACTTATTTGTGAGGTCTGTGGTGGGTGTTATTTTCTATATGCTAAAATTAGTAAACATTACTATCATACTATCATATAAAATTAGTATCATTTTATAAAAATTGTATTTCCTGTACGTGAATATTCGCTGCAGGTATACATACAGATTATGAATGAAACTGAATTTCTCATTTAAGATTATTAATAGTTTAGAAGTCTCATTCATAAAGAAAAGAGTTCTTAACATTATATTAACAGACATATATTTCCCCATTTGTATTATTTCAAAAATGCACATAGACATTTATGCCACAGACATTTATTTTCTACTACTGTACATGGACACATTTTGCAAATTTTTCTTCTTCCACGTAGCAGATACTTGGAAGCTTCAGATAGAGTCTTAAAATACTCATCACCTACAAACCCCTTTTCTCCTCCTCAGCCCATGCTCTGTCCACTCCCTTGTGTCTTCTTCCCCAACTTTCTTTGTTGCTATGGCTGAAAGTACAACACTTGTCTTTCCTAGTGCCTGGCCAGCACTCTCCCCCGCTCCCCATTCTGCGGTTATCATATGAAATACTGTGATCCTTTAATTTTTCAAATGTGTGAGGGAATCATGTTTACATTTATGGGCAAGCACAAAGGGTCTTATGCATTTACAGTGTTTCCTTCTCTTGCTTTCTAAGGAGAATCCTGTTACATAGCTGAAGTGCTGAACCCTTACTGTGCTGAGCACAGTGGCATGTTCTCATTCTGTCAATGGTCAACCTAACAGAATTGAGAATTACCAGAGAGATGAGCCTCTGGGCATCCCTACGGGGGATTATCTTGATTATACTAGTTGGTACGGGACTCCTATTTTAATTGTGCATGGGACCATCCCACGGGCAGAGCATCCTAGACAATATAAAATGAAGAATGTGAGCTGAGCACTAAGATGCATATGTTCATTCATTGTTCTCTCCTTCTTTAAATTTTATTTTTACTTTGTATGTATCAGTGTTTTGCCCAAGTGTATGAACATACACCGTGTATCTGCTTGGTATTCAGATGGTCCAAGGGGATGGTGAATCTCTAGGAAGTAGAAATATAGTTGGTTGTAAGGCAAGTTGGTGCTGGGAACTGAATTTGGTTCCCCTAGATCAGGAAGTGCTCTTAATAGCTGAGCTAGCTTCCTAGGCACCTGTTCTCTGCTTCTTACAGATGCTGTGACCAGATGCTTCAAACTCCTGCTGCCTCAACTGCCTGCAATAATGGACAGTGAGCTAAAATAAGGTGTTTCTTTCTTACATTGTTTTTGTTTCATTCCAGCAACAAGAAGGCAGAATACACACCAATACATGCAAAAGTTGAAAAACAGGGAAAAGGGAAAAGTGTATGCTGCATGAGGAAAGGAAACTTACTGTAACCTGAGAGCAAGAGGACAAGTTCAGAAAGTGAGGAAAGTTGGGTGGCACGTGGGCAGTGGGAATGGACTATTAAGAGGGACAGTCAGTCTGGAGTCTGCTAGAAAGATATAAGAAAGAGAGACTCTGGGCTGTTTCCTAACTATTTAAGCGTTTCCCCTTTGCTATGAGTTCAAAGCCTTTAGAAAAACATATTAATGTTTTTTGGTGCTGTATGGGGTCACAGTGTAGTTCCTGGAGGTACTTCACTGTGTCTTTAGACTCAGCAAACTGACTTGGCTGCGACTATGTGCTCTGATTTCCTAAGGCCTATGCTTACCTTCTCAGACAGTGTGGCATTTAAAGGAGTAGGTTTAGACTTTTGCTTAGCCAGGACACCAAGCATGCAGGGTTCACACTGGGGGCTGGTGATTCTCTCTCTTCTTGACAAGGGAGGTTACTGTGTTTGTAGGTATTTCTCAGTTTACTCGGAATTCAGAATTTTGACTTTTTTGTTGCCATTAAAATCACAAAGTGAAAAAGAAGGAATAATCACCATAATCATATATTTGTTGTTTAATATAACTATAACTATTTAAGAAAGGAAGAATCTATAAAAAGTCCCCAGAAAGATGGTCAAAATATGGCATGCACAGCAGTTACACTGTCCTCTCCTGCTTTGCAATATATCAAAAACAATGGTGACACTGAGATTTTTGAGTAATAAATTGTTGTGATTCTAACCAATTTGCAGAGCCCCAGGCTTAAAAAACAATCTCCCTCATCACATTGGACATAGTTATTCTGAACTAAGACCATGTCAGTGCCCTGCTTTAACAACTGTTATGTCACATGATCATCCCAATGCTGCAGGTCCCGGAAAGATAGTCGTGTACACATGATGGCAGGATCAGTGCCATTCAATTATGTCAGGGAATCTGTGTTTGGGGAAGAATGAGCTATCCCATATGTGCAATTCTGTGTGAGAAGCTTAAGAGGAACTTTTGTTGCACATTTCAGCAAACCATTCTCCAATAAACAGTCCAAACACTTGGCATTTCTATGTGTAAGCATGCATTTTATGGATAGTTTTTGTCAGTCTAAGCATTGGCAATAAATACTATTGTAACTGTAAATGATAAAAGCTTCAAGGATATCTTCTGGAATGAGCTGACATGTCTATAAGATGTTTATATTACACAGCACCAGCCAGTCACTGAGACAATAAGGACCTTTTGTTTGATGTACCTCAATCTGTACATCTGCTTCAATTCCTCCACCAGATGTTCTTATTTATTTATATTCTTTACTTTAAGTTTAACATAGTTCCATGAATTTGTATTAATACAATAAACTATATTACACAGCATGTCAAGTAACCTAGTGTGTTCGCCAAAATTAAATGAAACTGCCTCAATCAACCCAAAAGCGGTGTGATTCTAGAATTTTCCTATCTATACATAATGAGCTCTTATTTTCCTTTTCTAATTTATACAGGCCTTTTGAAATTTTTTTCAGCTGCTACAAATTTGCTAATGTAATCAGCCCAATTATCTCTATCAGTAATCATTTATATTTGAATCACTTGCAAGATTATTTCCATAACAAACAATTGTAACTCTTAATGTGTGTTGGAAATATACTGAATAAAGTAGCTCAGAGAATCCTCAAAACTATCCCACCAGCTCCTCCCTCTTCACACCAAGCACCAACCATATCTTTCCCATCTTACCTGAGTTGCTCCTTCAACCTGCCTCAGGAGCTGAGCATCTCCAGGAGTGACCCTGACTAGACAGTCTCTCACCATGGGCAGTTTTCCACAGCCATTTGAGCGCTGCCAACTCTGGAGAAACATTTTAGATGCCTGCCTGATGATGCTCTCTGTAGTCTGATGGGGGTGTGTATTTGGAGAGAAGGGGACCCACAGAGAGAAGGAACGCTTCCTTCTTTTCCTTCCAGCTGATGCTGTTGTTTCAGGATGTGAGGGACTTCCATTGGTGAGAGAGATTTATTACTTACTTCCTGGAGAAAGCAATTTTCCTTCAAGTGTGAACATTTAGGCAGGGGCAGCCAAAAAGTCATGGATTTTTCCCCCTTGTAACTTAGAAAGAGAAACCCGAGTCTACCCAACTTCCCACTGTCCTTGGGGATGAGCAGACACACGCTTTCTGAAGCCACGGGCAGAGGTATCACAGAGAGGATCCCTAGCTGAAGGCGTTATAGCCACAAATGGACTTAAATTCTTTTGTGACTTTTGGAAATTCACCATGCGGAGGGTAGGTCACAATAGAGGAACCAGAAAGAGAATGACACCCAAATACAAACCCAGAGCAGCAAGTGTTCCCAGAATAGGAAAAGTAGTCCCTTCCACCTACAAGGTAAGAAAGTGGGCTAATTAAAATTGATCACAACCCAACACCACAGAGCTGCACTCGCTTGTCTGACATAAAACTATACTCACAGTGGCTCATCCTAACTGAACTGAAGAACTCTTAGCCCATCACCACTTGGTGGTACACTAAGAAAACTTGCTTTACTCTACTTTGGTTTAAAAGGGTGAATTACTTCATCAATGTGCAAAATCGTCTTCTACACATTGAGCTAAATTCACATGAACACAAGTGTTTATGGGTAAGAAGCCTCATTCTGCTTTGCACTGCCCTCTCTCTACCCTGCCACCAAAACCATCAAATAAAGGCTACAATGTGGCTTTGCTGAAAACTGGCAAGGGGCTCTCGAATGCCCCTTAGACCTTTCCCTGACTACTTTGCTGGGCGATTTTAACCACCATCTATGCTTTCTTTATCACTGATAGATGACTGACATATCTTTTCCTACAGGCCAATCTCTCTGATGATTCCCACAGACAGCAAGTGTTTCTTCAGGTATTCCCTTGGACTGTGGCTCATCCTCCACTGAGCAAAGCCTGAATTCCATGCTTTAACTTTTACAGCATACTCGTGTGGGTTTTGTTGTTTTGTTTTCCTAAGAGGCATCATTCCTACACATCTAAAGATGTTTCTAGTCTTTTTTTTCTAAACACTTAAAAACTACCAGATGAATATACCAATCTCCAAAAATTACAGAAAACAATATAGACAAAGATATTCCAAGAGATAAAGCTACCCATGGGTCTGGGTTTTCTCAACTGTCCTTTTTTTACTAAGAGTCAGCCAGGCTCTCAGTCCTTCTCTGTCCAGCTGTAGATACAAACACTAAGTCAACCCAGTCCCTCAGTTTTCCCATCTGTCAGGGTACAAGGGGGTTCAGTATGAATTTTCAACAGGATAAGTGGGAGCCAGTACTTCATTCAAGTAAGGTGAAGGATGGCAGCCTGCTTGGGGAAAGACACTGATTAGGAGCATGTCCACAGGGCACTGAGTGGTGCCGGAACGTGCCCTCATCTTTATTATGGAAGCAATTACAACATGGTTTTCCTCTAATGAATTCTTTACATTGACACACCTTTTTCTTTTCCCTCTTCCTCCCCTGCATCCTCACTTCCAGTTCTCAATCCTTCCTCAGGGGCACCCTTTGCTTTTTTAGACTTTATGGGGGAGCAAGTGGCAGTACTTTTCCTTGATTTAGGCCTTGAATTTGAACTACACCTGCATAGGCATTCAAGCAATAACTCAGCAGGCATTGTGTTGAGGTTGTGCCCAGAAGTGCGATGCACACACTTGCCAGGCTCCCTGGCAGGCATGCCAGTGCCTGTCTTCTCCAGCAACCTCCAGATGTTTGACCTGATGTGATGATTTGCCATTCTCTGCTCATATCTTCTTCAGGGGTAACAGCCCTTCCCTGATTCATGAAGTAGAGTGCTGCCATACAAAGGCCTGAAGCTCAAAGAAGAAACCAAGGTAGAGAGAAGGAAAGGATGAAAGGTGGAGGGAAGAAGAAAAGAGATTATCTATGACAAGCACTAACCGTACCATGGTAGTACCTGCCTATAATCCCAGCACTAGGGAGACTGAGGCAGGAAGATTGTCAGTTTGAAACCAGTCTGGGCAACAAAAAGAAGATGCTGTCTTAAAATGTGAGTGAATGATAAATATAAATAAGTGAATAAATATAAAGAAATACCAAGACTCCCCTGGTTTAGTTTTGTGAGGGTGACACGTTCAACCACATGAGTGAACAACCCAAAAGTCAAGAGGTGACATGCAGAGCGCCACAGACCTACAATTCCATGGCATCCTTCCTTCCACAGTCAACATGCTTTCTGGCTTAGAAGGAAATGTTTCTTTGTTTGGGGAGTCATATATCCTGGAACTATAAACTTCAGACCTACTATAAACATGCTGTAAAGTTTTCTAGATGTTACAGTGCCCAGCAAGACATCTTCTAGTACAGACTTTAGAAATGGGGCTAATGAAGGTCCCTTGCTTGGGATCACACAGTCAACGGAAATGGTTATGAGGATGTTCGTTGGGTGAAATCAATTCCTGTCCATGCCCCTCAAGGGTAAGATCTGCATAGTTTCATAGCTTTCTGGAACATAAGTGACTCTTCACTGCTTTTGCTTGTATCTGGACTGCCCCCTACCCCTAGTGTTAAGGAGTCATTTTCACTCTTTAGCCTTGTATGGAACTTTAAGGGCAAGGACCAAGGAGAGCTTTCCATCACTGAAGGTGTGTTCACAAGGGGACTCTGCATCCCTTGATCTCTTTCACAATCTTTCTTTGCCTCCTAACAAGGAGATGGGTAGCTGTGCCCACCAGTGTATCCCCTGCCTTTTCACAGTCCTGAAAATAAGGCAACTAGCCATGGATGGAAACCTAGAATATGTGAACTAGAGTGACCTCTCTTTCTCCACAGGGCACCTTGGCCATTTTGTCAAAAATTTGACATGCTCTTCTTAGCACACCAGCCCCATGTTTCCTGGCTTTGGCCCTTTCTTTCTGCTCCTCTGTGTGTGCCCAGATCTCCTGCACAGGAAGCTTCTCATATTCCTCAAACTCACATCTCAGCCTTCTTTGTCAGTCCCCCTTCACATCTCCAGCTACCTCTAATGAATACACTTCTAGACCTGAGACTCTTTTTCTTTAAAGGCACCCACTGTGTCTCTCATCACTGACTACAAAAAGTCAGTAAGTTTTGGTCCTCTTGTTGGACTCAAGAACTGACCACGTCATAATGTGATTGTCAATTGAGTTAGAATCCATCACTACCAGACCTGACCATTGTTGAAGGTAGATTTTATATAACTTTGTATCCCTAGAGTTTATAATATTGAAAACAAAGCACAGATCAAAGGGTTTGTTGAATGAATAAGAGAAAGAAAATGAAGGAAAATTAAAAGCAGTAAGTGAAAATGTCAAGGATTTTAAAAGTCTGCTTGTTTGTAGAGCAGACAAGACTTCTGTCATCCTGTACCCAACCGAGGCTGCTCCTGCTCTAATGGAGTTGTGACTTTTATCTTCCTGATTCTTTAGGAGTCACTCGGATTCTCCATTTCTACTACACCTCTCAAAATAGCACCCCCACCCCCTTCCCAGCTTTACAGAGCCACCATGTTGGAGCTCCAACATGCAGCTCCCATGTTGGAGTTTCCTGGGATTTCCATTATACTTCTATCTATATTCATCCATTGGACTTCTTATAATGAATAGAGTTAGCATAACAAAAAATATAGAAATTTGTATCTGAAAAAACAATAGCTTAAAGATGTCCTCTCTACAAATATATATAGGGTTGTCAGAATTTTTGAATTCAGGACAATAATCTAATGGAACTTTCTGTGTCTCAGATGAACTTAGAAATGGGACACACTTATAGTCTACGAAATCTTCCAAGAGCACCAATCATCTGTATGTTAGTATTTGAATAACAAGTTGACCTTTAAATTTCATTCATCATGTTTTCATGTTATAGACACATTGTGTATTGACTATAGTAAATTCATAAGTATAAAGAGACAAAGTAAAGCTAAACAATCATTGCCAATGCAATTTATAAGCACAAATTCTCCCATTAGTAGATGTAAGCCTAGCAGTAACTACAGAGCCAGTGCTGTTTCAATGACCATCAAAGGAATTACACAAGGGTGATGCTGTAATTGTCCTTACTTAACATAGGAGGAAAGTGAAGCATAGAGAGAGACTCACCCAGGACTCCACTCCAATCGAATGGCAAAATTGTAATTGGAACCAAAGCACAGAGCCATTACAGATTCCTTTCACAATACTATACGTTATCACACTACCAGCATAGACATTGTTCCAATAACCTCTTTGCCATGAAGGGATAGGGGCTCTGTTTCATTTCTGCTCCATTCTGCCAGTGGCTCTATCTACCTACAAACAGGCTTTTGACTTTTTCACCACCTGCCTAAGACTCTAACAATTCTGTTGCTGCTATTTGGAGTCCACCTTCCCAACTTCTGTAGGGATGATTCTGTGCTTTGTCTGCCTATCCTTAGGAGCTAACACACAGAAAGGGCAGGGTGAGGTTCTGTTTGCTTCCTTCTATTCTCTCCTTTCAATCTCTTCTCATCCCTTCTTCTTCTAACACAAACATTATATTCCAATTAAGCTGATCTAAAAAAAATGAGGCTCTTCCCATCCTCATCGCCTCCACAACCTCATGGCTTATCATTCTCTCTGCAGTTGTGCGCACACTGATGGTTCTCCATTGAATTGATCCCATCTTCCCCTTGGTATTCCTTAGAGCAAGTTTTGTCCCCTTTAGAAAAGCTTTGGTGACTATCATAGCCAACATAAACAGATTCTCTCTCTCTCCCTCTCTCTCTCTCTCTCTCTCTCTCTCTCTCTCTCTCTCTCTCTCTCTCTCTATCTCTGTGTGTGTGTGTGTGTGTGTGTGTGTGTGTGTGTGCTCTCTCTCTCTGTGTGTGTGTGTTTGTGTGTGTGTGTGTGTGTGTGCTCTCTCTCTGTGTGTGTGTGTGTTTGTGTGTGTGTGTGTGTGTGTGTGTGTGTGTTAAGGAAAGCATCCTCCTTGTCTCAAATTATTTCTCCTTTCTCTGAAGCACTTCATCAGTATTAGGCACATGGTAGAATTCTGGGCTCACTGTAGCTGGTGGCTGTAGGACATGCAAGTAAGACTCTTCCCACCTCATCCTCCATGTGGACTTTCTAAAGGTATGGATGCCTTTCTTGCTTGGTGTGGTCTTGTACATCATTTAGAGAGGGTGTCTCACAATTTAGATGCCAGGGGCTTGTGTTCAGATCTTACTTTGGATAATCCCTTTGCTTTGGTTAACCTATAAATAATAATGATGATTTCAATTTAAGGTTGGGAGGTTATGATGTGATTATGTGTATACACAGAGTGCTGGGTAAATATTACTTAGCGCTGGCATCTCAGCCATAAAACATAAAAGGGTCAGAGAACAACTGATTCTAGATGTGACCTCCAGATGAGGAAACTCAAGGATTGATGCTATATTGTTTGAGAGAAAGCTCCCAGGACACCAACCAGAGCCTTTGTATTTACTCTATCCTCTTCACATTGCCTTTTTTCCATTTTTCTTTGTTTTAATTAGCTTACCAAGGGCTTGCTGTCTATCCTTACTTTATAACTAAACACTAAAAAAAAGAAATGCTCTTTTTTTCCTTCTCCTGTGGGTCAACTCCAACTTTTCTAAAGAAACCTTTCGAATGTCTAAGGAATGTCCATTAAGATTCTGCTTTGCCCACCCCTCTTCTCTGCCCACCACAAATCTCCTATGCAGATTAACGGGGCAGGCTCCTTGCAGGGATGCCTCACACACCTGTCTTCTTCCCAGCTGTCACTGCTCTGATAGGAATTCCAAAGGGAAAGGCCCAGTGTTGATGACGCCAACGGCTGAGCTGCCAATGATATCTCACTCTGGTACAGTGTTGACAGGAGAGAGAGCCTGAAGGAACTGTGCTCCCTGGTGGCAGGTGTGAAGGGGGCCTTCTTTGTGGCAGAAATGGCTACCAGTCAAGAAGTGCATGCCTTGCTTAGAATACTTTTCATTTGTTATGTCCAGCTCCAAGAATAGGAAAGAACTGGAAGACAGTTCTTGCAGACAATTTGTTCTACTAAGCACACCGAACTACTGAGATAGTTTAGTCATGCATTTATTTCCCTTAGTTTTGAGGTACATAGTAGCTTGCTTTGCCTGGATATTGATGTAGAAGGAAAAAGCAATCATGAAGAGATCTTTGCATCAAGGTGAAGTTAGTTTCACTTATCAAAATAAAGAAAAACCAAATATGTTTCCCAGGCGTCTTAACATTGACTTGGCACATTCTTTCTATCTCAAACCAGACAAGGCCCGGCACCTCTCTCCTCTTGCTTTCTACAGTGTTCTGTCTTCCCCCTTCAAGATGCTCAAGAGATGCAACCGAAGCCCAGAACTCTGCTAGCAGTCCTCCCCACCCCTGCCTGTTCACTGGATTCTCAATAATGTTTCTTAGCACATGGTTCATCAAGGCCAATGTAGGACCCCGTACTCCAGCAGAAGGAACCAATCTAGGTGCAGTTTTATTCCACGACACTTGCTACATCTCGGCTGTGTCCCTGGGCAGTGACTGTGCAGTGACTGTTACATATGAGCGAGCATTGGCTGGAAGGCCACCTGAGAGCTCTGTACCTCTCTCTGGCTGTATTATCATTGAATGACATTTACTCCATGCTTGGAAGAGTTATTCAGTCTTGATTTGGGAAGTCTTTCTTTTGCATTCTGATTTATACCGTTTTATAGAGTCTTTTGGGATCATTTGGCTCTCTAGGGGACTATTACTAGGGTAGTATTCTTTTTATTGAAATAGATTCTTCTCTCATACAATACATCTCAGCCACTGTTTTCACTCCCTCCACTCCTCCTAGCCCCACACCCACACCCCCTTTCCCTCAGAATCACTCCCCCTTTGTTTCTTCTCTAGAAAAGAGCAAGTCTCAAAGACAAAACAAGATATAATAAGACAAGGTGAAGACTCCCATATGGAGACAAGGTGATAGGGTGGTATGTCGTTGTTATTCTTTAATTTTCTTTTTAGTATAGACAAGCAGGAATGAGTATCAATTTAAGAAAAACCTAAATTGTATAAACTGATTTCCGTGAAAATACACATACGGGTTGGCATGATAACTCATGCTCAATCTCATCACTCAGAAGGCTAAAGTAGATGGATAAAGATTTTAAGGATACCTTCATATAAATCTTAAATCTTGGGTTAATATAAGAAGTAGTTACATGCTGTACCATGGTTTTACAGTTGCACTTTTAAAGCACATTTACCTAGGACAAACATAATTATGAAAATAGTCACCATTGCCCTTTTAGTGCTGATGTAACAACATACCAGATGATGTTAAGCAATGAATGAAGAAAGGAGATTTATTCTTCTCACAGTTCTTGAAAGTACAAACAACACATCTCCTGTCCTAGTAAGGATGCTATGTCCCAGGGATGTCCCTGACTGCATCACTGCATCACAACAGGGCAGAGAAGCAATGGTATGTATATAAATAAGGGGGAGAGGGAGAGAGAGAGAGAGAGAGAGAGAGAGAGAGAGAGAGAGAGAGAGAGAACCAGGCCCCTTCACATGACAACCAGCTCCTGCAGGAAACAACCCGAAGCTCTGATACCTAACCCCATCCATGGGACCAGAGGCAATCTATTACGATTAGCAAAGCCTATACATATGAGCTTATAAGAGTAGACCCAGTTGCCTTCTGGCAGGCCTGGCTCCAATAAGCACTGTCACTTTGAAGTCACCACATGGGTGACACACAAAGTGTTTCCAGCACACAAAGTGCTGGAGAACCAACCATATACAAACTATAGTGATTCACTATAAACTTACATTTCAAGCAGGTCATAATACTCACTACAATAAATGACCTTTTATTTATGAAATCTTTCAAGGATATGACTAACATTCTTTTTTTATATTATTGAGCTGACAAAAAGGATTCATCAAGAGTACATGACTATGGTAAACAAAATACACCAAATCTGGGGGTCCACAATTTAACAAAACAAACATTAAAGCATGAGAGACCACATAGGCCCAGACACAATCAGAGAAGCTAACTCTAAGACTTCACTTATATCTAAATAGGTCCTTCTTATTAAAAATCAGCAAAGAAACTCATTTCTCCTTCCTACAGCACTTCCCTGCAGCCTGGCATCATGTGAGTTTGGCACAGTCCATTAGGCTGTAGCAGTTTTCCTGAAAGACTTTCCTGTTAACCAGAGCTCTTGAACCTTGTACAACAGAAAACATGAAGCTATTCCACATTGTAAAATTTATAAGTAACAGACATTGATAAAGCATTAAGAAATCAAACAGAGCATTCTAAGCGCTTGGAACAGTGACTTAGCATGGATCATGAAGTCTGAGAGTGTCCCCAAAGGATTAAGGACAAATTCTGTCACTGAAGATACTGAAATTGAGTTTCAAAGGAAATAGAGAGTGAGAGTACACTAGGGGAAGATCGCACACTAGCTCTATTTTTAATTTGTGTGATTGTTATTTTCTGATTCATCGAAAAATAGATTCGGTATCGTGAACTCTCTCCCGACAGATAACATAAAAATTATCAGTGCTTAATTATGATCCCACAGACTTACAGATATGTAACAAAGCATCCCAGGTCCAACCTACAAATTCCAAAATATTTCTTTTATCCTTAACACAAACTGAGGGTTCTTAGCGAAGTCCTTTAGAAAGTGATCCTGCTCCCAGGCTGCCCACAACCCGCCTGGGACTGTGAATGGCATACCGTGCGCTGCAGCTGATTTTAATCTCCACGATGATGCATAGGGAGAGGTGCAGTATGGAAAGGAGCTGGCAGCCGAGCAACAAGGAGCTTTAAAGATTAAAGTCAACACTTTTGACTCCACTGAAGACCGAATAGGAAGTTAATGCTGACCCCTGGGTCCAGGTGTAATATCCTCCATATGTTTTGGACTATAGCTATGGAAGAAGTGTAGCTCTCAGCTTTATAGACAATAAAGTTTGAAGACACTGTATTTGGTTTTCTATTAGATTAGAAGCACAAATAGCATGGTATAAGCAGGACACCTGCAATGAAAATTGTCCTTGAGTACAGAATGCCAATTAGAGAAATCAGTAGATATCTTAAGGTCTTAACCAAAGGTAAGCTGAATAGATGTCCAATAGCTGGAATCTTGGCTCAGATGTGACTCACTGCCTAGCTCCTAAAGTTACCTCTTCACGGTGGAAAAACTGGTCATATCAACAGCTGGTTTGACCTTGTCGAATATAAGGAGTATATTGAGTCCATGCGAGTGAGTAAAAGTTAATTGAACACTCAAGGATCAAAGACAAAAAAAAATCATTTTCTCAGCAAACCCAGTAACCTGAAGAAACAGCCCAGCCTGAAAGAAGGCTATCTTTGAATTAAACATATTAAATGCAAAACCTTACTGGATACATTAAATCAAACAAGCCAAGAGCACCCCTGCCAATGAGAGAAAATTCTCCAAATAGTGTAGTTTTGATTTAGCCACTGCCATGTGGGAAACCTTATGTAGTAAAGTATATGCTTGAAATTTTTCAACTTATATTTAGTGGGGGAAACAATTTATTATACCAATTCATAAATGTACGACAGATGGAATGCTTCTTTTTCAGCTCTTGGCAAAGCCTCCTATTGGCTGTATAGTCTTTGGTTCTTAAAACTATGGCCGTCATCATTCACACCTCTTTTCTTAAATTAAACAGACCAATTCCATGATGAAATCGACTATAAATTTGGTTACTATAGAATGTCTTCCCATTCTGCACCATAAATTCTCTAGAATGTCACTTGCCCTAAAATAATGAAAGGAGCCAAGGCTGACCAAAAGACATGCTACAATAAAAAACCTTTGGGATCCCTTAAGTCACTTTTAGAAAACCTTCCATATTGCTGTTTATTCTGGTAGCACTTTACCATAAAAGATTCCACTGGAAGTGTGTTCTTTCACCCTGAAATATTCACTTGGATCTTTTAAAATGCCCACTTCCTCTAAGATGTTAGCAAAATTTTAATTTCAATAGATAGATAGATAAGCAATGAATATCAGTTTGCATTCTTTTAAAAAGCATGTCAAAAACTGTCCTGGATGTATGTGATGTAAGGTCAATGACTTTGTTGCCCACCAGTTATTTAAAGTAAGAAATGTATCAATGGATAAAGAAGACAAAGGATTTCCTCTCCAAGCTGGTGAAAGATACAATGGGGATGGGACCAAGCCTGGAGAAGTAACACTGGACTTTCTATCTATCATGGTAGCTGGCATTGCCCACTGTCTACTTGAAAGAAGCAAAATTGCTCCCTCAGGCTGCTTCAGAAAAGCTACTACTGTTAGACTCTCAATGAAAACATCCATCATGGTTAGTTTTAGATGTCAGTTTATCAGAACCTTAAAATCACATAGGAAGAGAATCTCAAAGAAGATTTCAGTTATCTAGATCACTTTTGGTCTATAGGTGTATCTGTGGCAGATTGTCTTGATTGTTAGTAAAAGTGGGAAAATCAGCTCTGAATATAGGCAGTTTCATTTCATGGGCTGGGCCTTGAACTTTAGGAGAGCAGAGAAGGTGAGCCAAACTTGAAACAACAAGCCGACAAAGACCAACATGTCTTCTATCTGCTCTTGACTGGACATGATGCCTTACATTCTGGCTCTGACTTCTCCTCAGTAACAGCCTGTGACATGGGGCTATAAGTTGAGATTCACCCTATTATTCCCCTAAATTGCCTTATGTCAGGGTGTTTTCCCACAGCAACAGAAATGGAAGTAGAGCGAATGAGATGGTTAGCAAAAGCCCAGTTGCTGTAGATCCAGTGTTTTCCAAGTTTAAAGAGAAGTCATTGTTTATCCACTTACCAGTCTAAGGTTGTTAGGTGTGGAAAAGGTTGGGAGAGACCTCTGTACCTTAGCAATCACTCAGACAGTCAAGGACATCAGTGCCACCAGATCTAGACAGGTTGGGGAAGAGTCTGAGCTATGTATGGGAAATGGTTTTAAGGGACAAGCCCACATTCTAAAATAGGTAATTCTACTACTGCCTCCTGTTGGCAAGGACTCAGCCATCCTTTCATAGGTAAGAATAAAGAAGGCTGGAAAATCCACCTCTTACAGTGGGAAGAAAGAGAGCTTTATGCTGATAAATATTACAAACACTTAATTGCTGCCAAAATTAGAGGTGTAGCTAGAGAGGTAGCTCAGCAGTCAGGAGCACATGTTGACCTTGCAAAGAGACAGGAGTTCAAATCTCAGCATGCACATGGTGCATCACAATCACCCACAATTACAGTTCCAGGGGATCCAATGACCTCCTCTCACCGCTTTGGGCACCAGGAATAAATGCAGTGTACTCAATGTTGTTCTGGCAAACCACTCACACACACACACACACACAAATATTCTTTGTTCAAACTGGTTTGTATAGCTATTGGTTGTTAGAGAAAGCTTCTGATTGTTTCTTTACAATTTAAAATAACACATTTAGTTGTCAAGTCTCTGTTTCCATTTTTCTCTTCTTGCTTCTCTCTCTTATGTGGAACCTATGTTGTTAATCATCTGCTAATGACCTGACTGGATGGCTGGTAAGGGAGGAGCTTTACCTTGTGGTGTGAACTCACACTCAAGAAGAAATGCCATTAGCAATAAAACATGACACATAAACAGTAGTTAATTTCTAAATGGAACATGAACTTAAATGCCAATAAATGTTTTTATTACTTTACTCATAAAAGCACAGTTCTCCAAGCAGCTTCAACTGGAAGAAATATGATCAAAATTTAGAGTGATGTTGTCAGTGTGTAAGAGATCCTCCCTTACTTTTAAGCAATTATACAAAAACTGTTTTGGTCCTATAACATTAAGAAACAGTTGGTGAAGAAGGAAGCTCTGGAGAAAGGGCTGTGAGAATGAATGAGCAACAGACTCATTAGTTACCATGGAGATCCTCATGAAAACTCTCCTCTAGCAAATTCCTCTGACATCGCCATTCCTCAGTCATTTTATTCCTATACAAAAGAAAAGACTTCCAGTTATGGAGTGAGCAAATGTCGCAGAGATTGATGTAAGCCGCCTCCCCTGAAATAAAGTATTCATATTATAAATAACTGCACTATAAATACATTTTACTATATTTTAATATAATACTATATTATAAGTAATATGTACATATTATAAATACATATTTTTTAATTGTGAAAGAATATTTTGAGAATTGCTTTTTCTTCGGTATCTGCATCAAAAGGGAGAGGATTACTTTCTTCAACAAATTATGAACAAAAGTTACAAAGAAACGCCATCGGCAAACGTGAAGTGGAACAATAGGAATCAACTGTTACCACTGACCAGAACAGCTTCCGATCTCTCTGACAAAACACTTGAAATAAGCAACCTCTAGGAAGGAGGGATTTATTTTGCCACATGGTGTCAGAAACTTTCTGGTCAATTGGGCCCGTTGCTTTCAGCCTGTGACAAGGCAGAAGATGTCGCAGATGGATGTAGGTAATAGAACACTCTTCTTCTAGTTTGGTGGCCAGGAAGCAATGAGAAGCAGGAAGAGGACCACGTCCCAATAACCCAGGCCCCAAAGACCTCACTAGGCTCAACTGCCTAACTTCTTACCCCCTCTCAATAGCACCACTATGTGGAGACCAAAGCCTTAACAGATAGGCTTTGGAAGCCATTGAAAGTCTGAACTCATACCAAGTATTCACTCCATGGACCCAGCTCTCATGATTTCTTTCTCAAAGACAGGGTCAAAAGATTTCTTCAGTGTGGAAAGCAGCGGTCGTGTAGGTTGTTCTGGACAGAGTACAGCTACAGGCCACAAGCAGGGCCTGTCATTCTTGGCTGACTGAGGTAATAAAATCACTCTAGAGACACCAGGAGTGCCTTGGTGTTAGGCAAGCACGTCTCAGTGTGGTGCTTTATATAGACCGAGGAAACAGAAAAGTACCTTGGTTGAGATCTGCTTGTAGATGTCCTCATTTGTCCCAAGGAAACTTAAGAAAAGTTCAATAAGTAGAACCGAGGAAACAGCACAGTTGGTAAAGTGATCGTCATGCAAGCATGAGCTCTTGAGTTCAATCCAATCCCCCAGAGTCCACATCAAACAGACCCTAACCCTGGGGAGATGGAAATGGGTACATCGCATCCCTCAGGTTCGCTGCCAGACTAACTTATTCAGCAACCCTGGACTCCTAAAAGAACTGTCTCAATAAACACAGCAGATGCTGCCTGAAGAAACACACCCAGAGGTGGAACATCCATGTGTACCCTGTTTCATGTATACCTATCTGCACACACATGAACAAGTACACACATAAAAATAAAGTGAGATTAGACAGCTCAGTACTACAGTGTACTCGCTGCTCTTTCAGGGGTCCTGGGTTCAATTCACAGCACAAATTCACAGTTGTTACTATGATCATCATTTTGCAGACTCAGTCTAACTGGGATATCTCAGATGAGTTTGGGGTGGAAAAGGAGAGGTGGCGGGGGGGGGGGCGGGGAGCTCTGCTTGGATACCCTTTAAAGCATGGCTTCTAAACCTGTGGGTCACAACCCTCTTAGTAAAGCTCTAGCTCTAAAAATATTTATATTACGGTTTGTAACCGTAGCAAAATTACAGTTATGAAGTTGTACCACAACATGAGGGACTGTATTGAGTCACAGTGTTAGGAAGGCTGAGCGCCCCTGCTTTAAAGGAACTGAAGCTATTTAAGCAGAGCAGGTAGAGAAATGCAGCGATAAGAGGTGAGGTGAAGAAGAGTAATTCCGCTTCCTGTGAGGAAGAGTCCTGGAGATTAGAGGTTGAAAACCACCTGGGCTGACTGGGTTGTCATTCTCAGTGCTAGGTTGGCTGCACCAGAGGAAACTTAGGGCAGGAGGCCTGAATAAGTAATTTTGAGTTTCTACACATTGTTTATTCGGACTAGACTTTGCTCCCAAGAGAAACAGAAAGTGGAAATGATAAAAGAAATTAGTAAACCAGCGCCTCCCGTTGGAAAATCATCAGTTTTACCCTGGGATTTCGGGAGTTTGGCACTTAGCCACTCCGCTACTATGGAAACGGGGAAGCGGTTGACTTGAGGGTCGAACCGGTTTGGGGGAAGGGAGCGAGATCCGTTCAGGAACTGGGCGTGGTCTCGGTTACCAAGGCCTCAGGGACGCTCAGGTCTGGCCTCAGCCCAGTTTTGAGGCCAATGAACCTCCCATCCTTCACATGGCACCCAAGAAGGAGAAACCTACCGGGAGCGCAAACTCTAAGATATGGGAACCCTCGCTCATAGCTGCACACTTGAACCAGGTGAGCCCCGCCTCTCAAGTCCCTTCAGTCCAGGGAGCCTGGAGCACTCTCTGCTCATTACTGCTTTCCCCAGTGTTTGAGCTAGAGGGATGGGGCCACAACTCAATGCTGGGGCCGAGGGAGACCCTGGGTTCTATCTGCAGCACCAGAAGCAAAATCAAGACAGGAAGGGAATCTCAGCCCTGCCATTTCAAAACGGAGTGGCAGATCTGTGTGTGCGGAGGACTGGGTTGCCATTATAACTCCTCAGGCCCCCTTTCAGCGCAGGCTTCCAGTGCTCCGTTGTACTAGGACTGTTATCCTTGTGAACGGTTTCCTTCCTGTTTGACCGCTGATCATTCGTGGCCCCGCCCACAGCAATATTTTAATAAATACTGGATGTAAACAGCCAGGACCCAGGGCCCAGAACAACAATCTGTAAAAATAGAAAGAGACCTAGAAGAAAATGTTCTTATGTGATGGCTTGCCCTGTTTTGTTTTCTGTTGCTTTGATAAATAACCGATTTCATTTTAATGTTCTGGTCCATCACTGAGAGAAGTCGGGGCAGGAACTAGAAGCAGCGGGAATTCTGCTCCCTGACTCTGGCTCATGCTCAGCTAGCTTTTTTAATACATCACCAGGCCACCTGCCTAGGATAGATTATGCCTCATACAATGGGCTGGGCACTCCTCCATCTATCAGTAATCAAGACTGTCTCGCACAAACTTGACCACAGGCCCCTCTGATGTGCACAATCCCTCCTTTGAGACCCTCTCAGATGGCTACAGGCTGTGTCAAGTTGACAGCTAAACAAATTAGAACATACTCCACACCTCTGCATCAGACATTTTCATCTGGGCCTGGAAAGAAGGCTCAGTGGTTAAGAGCACTTGCTGCTCTTGCAGAGGACCAAAGTTTCATTCCCAGAATCCACATGGTAGCTCCCAACTGTCTGTTACTCCAGTTCCAGTGGATGCTACACTCTGTTCTGGCCCCTGTGAACACTGGGCATGTATATAGTACGCATACATTTGTGCAGGAAAAACACTCACACACATAAAGTACATATATATAAAATACTCATAAAGTACATATACAGAAAACAAAACAGGGCAATTGCCTTAAGAACATTTTATTCTAGGTCCCTTTCTATTTTTACAGATTGTCATCCTGGGTCCTGCATGTTTACATCCATCATTTATTAAAATATTTCTGTGGGCAGGGCTACAGGTGACTTGGCGATATAGCAATCAAAACAGGAACAGGAACTGGAGAGATGGCTCAGAGATTAAGATCACTGACTACTCCCCAAAGGACCAAAGGTTTCAGTTCCCAGCACCCACATGGTGGGTCGCAGCCATCCATAATTCTAGTTCCAAGGAATCCGATGTCCCCTTCCTATTCTCCTGAGGCACCTGGCAGGTGCACGGTATACAGATATACATGCAGGCAAAACACCCATAAAAATAATAAGTAGTAAATTATCATAGAGGCCTGGGGTGGGGGTCAACATTGGTGCTGCTGGTCTCTTTAGCAGCCTGTGGTCAGGCCAGTTGCCACACTGGACCTGTACAGAGAAATAAGAGATATGTTGAAATATGTGGCCAGCTCCTCCTCAAGAGCTACGTGTCTGCCTTGTAACTTCTTTGGGCAACCTGAAGACCTTATGGATTGCTTTAGTGCTATCTTCTATTCAACTATTTAAAAGGTGTAGATCAGAGGAGATATCCACTCATTGCATATTGCCACAAATGCACACAGCAATTTGTGACTCAAATCAGAGGGTCCAGCGGCATAGTGGCCCAGGTCCCACTCCCCTCCACCCACCTTCAATGAGAAACCAGGGGGCTTCTGACACCAGAAAGTAGAAATCCATGTCTGAACTCTAATGACTCTAAGTCCAAGTAGAGATTTGGGGAGAGAAAGGCCATTTACATACATTCCAGCCTGCCATTGGGACCCTCTTGTAAAAATGGAAAATGGACTTGGTTTTGTTTTTTATTTTATATATGGGAAGCTGGTTCACTAGAGCGTTTGTAGTTAAGGAAAATAAAATGGACCTTGTGCTGCCCTCTGGGGAAATGTTGCCTATTTATCCTTATTTTCCAATGTAATTGTTTCTTTCTCTATGGAAAGTAATTCTATCTGATATGAAAATTAGTCCCGGTGAGTCACATGAAAATAGCCTGACCCTCCTGTTGCTGCTGTGGCTTTGTGCATCATTACTGGACCTCTTCTGCAGGGTTTCAATAACTCGAGGAATGAAGGCTGTCAACTCCAAAATCCCCAGTTACATTCTCAAATTCTCAGAGATGTTTGTCAAGTCACCCTGCAAAAGTACCCTCTCGTTTGCAAGTCAGATCTAGCCAAAATAAATTTCTTTTTTTTAAAAAAAAATTTTTGGAGATGATGTTGGTCACATTGGGCTTGGAGTGAGCATTTCTGCTGGAATTATACACTGCTGAGCCACAGGGTTGGTGGGGACACTGATGCTGTGTTTGTTAGTCTAGTGCTGTGAGCACAAAGCTATAATTTTCCTAGTTGGACTGGAAACCCCCCAGGCACTATTTTTTCTTACAGTTTAAAAACATGAAATAATACTCAACCTTCTCAAGCCTGTTCAAATAATATAGGTTCCATAAATCTTCTATACTAGTAGATATAATTGAAAGTCAAAGTAATATGTCACTTTAGCTATGAAGGGAATGAACTGTTTATAGTTTGTTGAAATGCATGCTTTCTTGTTGTTGGAAGAAAATAAATATCTTCTATGTATTTCCATATTTTGTTAACTTGGTTTTGTGTTTGTAAAAGAGAAAATTCCATCATTTGATGCCTAAATGCATGCTCTAAACATGAGAATAACCAACTCTGAATTTGACTAAAGATGACTATGTCTGTATAAAGTCTTTGTTGATTGGGTTTGGTAAGGAGCTTTACATGTGGTATGTCTGAAAATATGGTATTGTTTTAATTCATGAAGAGTTTGTTATTCTTTTATAGGTGTATGTGTTTTAATGCACCTGTGCTAATGTGTGTAATCAGGTGGGGCATGGAAGACAATGTAGTAATTCTCTGGTATTACAAAAGATAGTTTTCAAATTACCTCATTGAAGAATCCAAATTGGTAGTAGTCCTGATCTTACTTTGAGAGCAGCCTGCAATGGAATTTAGCAGAAGCATCAAGTTCCCAGTTTGATTCTGGTGAATTAACCTCATTTCCATATTATATCTATACAAATCAATTAATAGATAAATTGATTGATTGATTGATTGATTGATTGATTGGCTGGGGGCTGGCCTTTTGAGCTGGAATTCTTGCCAACTTCCCACTACAATTCAGTTGTTCCTAAAGCATAAAACGGTGACAATTAATAGAAGGCACTATTTTTATAGTCTTATAGAAGACAGGGAATTACTAAGTACTCAGTGACTAGGAAAGATCAGAGGGGGGGAAGACCACTGGAAAACTGGGTAGTGTTAGAGAGGTAGGGTAAAGGGGAAATTAGTTTGAGTGAGAAGACCAACATCAACTGGAATGCTTGAACTAAGGGAGAGAGAGAGAGAGAGAGAGAGAGAGAGAGAGAGAGAGAGAGAGAGAGCAGTCAAGACTACTTACTTTCAGGTGTACATTGCTCCTGAACTAATCCTGCAAATCCAACCATCATCTACTATCTTTGCTGTTATCTGCCAAGACACTTATTGACACATATGAAACATGACACATTAAATCTGAAAAGAAAAAGGGTTTAGATGCATTGGCAGTAAGTCTTTACAAGTAACAGCAGAGGCCTATGTATGACTTTGACACATGTATGATCTACCATGGCTTTGGCAGCTCAAAGATGCTCTGCTGCAGACATTCCTTCTTTACCCAAGGCTGCACCTCCTAAGATTTCAGCTATCTTCAGCCATCTGTGCTCTGAAAGCATTATATTGAACAGACACTTGTAACTGTTAAACTGCACAGCTTTCTGAATGGCACCATCAAATCTCACACTGTATCCCCCTCCACCCCACCGACAAGAGTCATCCTTATGTCCAGGGTGTCCGAAGTGCATATGCAGTTTGCACACTGGTTTCTTCAGAGCCATCCAGTATATCAAATAGATGGTTGCATAACACACTTCTTGTGCAGTGCACAAGGGTTCAAATTTCACCATCATTTGCACTCGGCCCTGGTCTCAGGGTGCACAGATAGTTATGATGGTGATTAGGGTGTGCCAAACAGAGTTGAGAAGTGCTTCCTTTGAGTGAAAAGGAAAATATTATTGATTTAATAAGGAAAGAAAAGAAGTAGGTTCTGATACTGACTGCTATGAGAATGGGTACTCTCTCAGTCAATTTGTGGGAAAAGGGAAAAGAAAGACATGATTACAGCCAAGACTGAAAAACTTTCATCTCCATAGTAAGTGCTTAGCTGAGCCGGGAAAGACAGTGAGTTGTGGGTTTGACACTATCCATAGTATCAGGCAGCTATTGGGCTCTTGGAATATATATCCACATGATAGAGACTATCCTATAATTTAAAATATTTCCATATAGCTGTCAAGGCAAAGGCCATTGGCCACTATGATGGGAAAAAGATGTCAATAATGTCTGTTTTCTATTACTGTAATATTTTTGACTGGATGATCATTTACAAAGAACAGAGTTTTCTCATATATATATATATATATATATATATATATATATATATATATATATATATATAAAAACCAGCCAGCAAGTGCTGAAACATGGTGGCAGCTTCCTACAAGAGCCCTGGCCGTGCCATAATATGGTGGAAGGTGGCACATATGGCAGTATATGAAAGAAATGAATAGAGCTGAGCTGCTTTTACCAAAGGCTACCCCATAGCAATTAATCTACTCTTGGGGAGGGCATTGAATGAAGGTGGTGTCAACATGTCCTAATTGCCTCTTTAATTTTATATTTTTCATGTGTTTGCATTATATTACATTTCATTATGAGCTTTTGGCATGTGGAGGGGATTCACACCGTAATACCAACCTCTGGAAGCTGCCAGTCCTCCTTCTGTCTGAATTTGACTTCTAAATGTGTTTTATACAGGAATATAGGAATAATACAGCATGTGCCTTGTGTAGCTGGCTTGTTTTGCTTAGCATAGCATCTTTGATGGTTTTGTACTGTGGGTTAGAATTCCTTTACTTTAGGATCCACACCACACTTCATTGAACCACCTATCCATTGGTGAACCCTGGGTGGTATTCCTCCTGGATTGGTGTGAATGCTGCTGTTGGTTATGTAAGTGTGCAAAAAAAATGCACTAGGGTGCCTGCTTTGAGTTCTGAGATCTGTGAAGAAGTGGGTTAGCTGGATCATCTGCCAGATACATTTGTGTTTTGTTGTTTTTTGGTTTTGGTTTTTTTTGTTGTTGTTGTTTTTGCTTTTATTTTGTTGTTACTGTAGTTATTGTTTGAAGAGCCCCCACAATGGCTGAAGTTTGCAATCCCACCAGATACGGACAAAGGATTCAAGTTCTCCACATCATCGCCAATGTTTTTACTGCTCTGGGATCTGTTGCTATTGTTGTTTGAAGTAGGTGACTCTTTCTTTGATGTTGTTTATGATAATCATTCTGACTAGTGTGAGGTGATGTGTTCCTTGTGTTCTGGTTTCAATTCTCTAATGATTAACAATGCATCTTTTAAAGTCCTTCTCAGTCATCCATACATCTTCTGTCAATTTGTAAACTGAGCTGTTTGGTGATTTATTATCACATTACAAAAGATTTTTAACCCTTCTAGATAGAAGCCCCCTGGCTGATATTATATTTTGAATGAATGTGTTTTCCTACCCCCAAGGTCATATTTCAAGACAACAGACTAGAAAGCCCCAATGTCTCTGTTCCACACAGAAACATTAAACAACCATAATGGGGATGGGGGAGGTAAACGTTTAAAATTAAAATAACCCTTAAGAAAGTCTGGACAGTGAAATCAGTCGATGATGGAAGGTGATAAACAAAGCAGTGAGAAGCTAGGTGCTTCACCATGTTTTTAGTCTCATGGGCTGCATCTGGTGGTGTGGCTGCTGTATGGTCAGGACCTTCCATCCTGGCAAGTGCTCTGCGCTTCTCAGACCCCACGTTTTCTAATAGTTAGTATTCAGGCTTGCAGATAGTTTACCCTGCCTTCCCAGGGCTGCAGGCAACCTGCTCTAGCAGAGTTTTCTAGTGCAGTCACTGTGTTTTTCAGCATTGAGGCTTCTGTTTTTCCTTTCCAGACCACCTTTGGTTCTCTCAGCATCTTCAGACAGTTGTTTCAAAACATCTAATAAATCCAATGCATACATGTCTTCATGGAGATTTGTTATTTTAATAAACCACTTTTTCCTGTTTCTCTGTACGTCTTATGTTTATGCAGAAACTGGACACTTGGAAACATGCAGCCATTCTAGGATTTGTAGATGGGATGAAAGAGTTTCCGGTACTAGAACACACCCCAACCTCTGGGGACAATGCGCGATTAAATATCGGGGTCTTCTCGGGCTTATTCTGGCCTCCTTGCTGGCTGGGTTTACATTTGCAAGTTTTCTGTTTCCCCCCCAAATATCCCACTGGGGCAAGCGATGTCCTGTTGCCTTCTTTCTTCTACCCATAATCCCTTTCCCCAGTCATCTAGGGCTTTTAACACCCTTGAAGCTTTCATGTGTTCAAATCACATCCGCCTCCTTCAGCTTTACCAGCCTGGATACACACTTCGCTGTTCTCTCTGGATAAGCTCTGGATCATAGCAGATATAATCAGCTCCCATACAGCCTACAGAGAGATTCAAATAGAGTTAAGTTCTCCTCTGCTCTGCTGGCCCACAGAAAGGAACTGGATAGACCATCCTGACTGTTCCACTGCTGGCCACACCACCAATGCAGCAAAAGCACTGTGAACCATCTTGCTCACCACAGCTCTATTTGTTGCTGAGGGTCTTTGATTTTGGTGACTAGCCTTTCCTGAGAGTTATTTTAATTTGTCATTTGTGTGTGGAAAAGAGGTACCGGGGCTTCCTACACTGCTATCTTGATAATTTCACTTTGATTCAAGATATTTTTAACAAGGCTCCAATTTTTTCCCATTTCCTCCTTGCCTAGCCTACAGCAGGTGATGCTGTAGAAGAGAAATGAATGGTAGCTTTATCCACAACAATTTATGAGACATGTCCAGAGTTTTATCAAATGGCACAAGCATTCCTAATTAGAGCTCGCGGGCTATATTCTGAACAGTGCCCATGGCTTCAGGCTGCCTAGAATGTATGTTTCTATTAGTATTTTGAACTGGAGTCAAAACTTTTATATCAATACCAAGAAAAGGATCTTTGTTTCAGAGAAAGGGCTCTTAGTAAACTGGGAAGAGAACTCCTTTTGTTGACATATTATATACTTTTATCCCAAAGATGTTCATCAGAATACCAGGGCTCTCTGGATATTTGAGCTGTTTGGGGTATCTCACAGGTAGAATTTGGTTCAGAATTTTGTGAATTACAATTGTTGTGTGGGATATCTTTTCATTTGTCCCTAGTTTAAAGCATCATTTTTATCTATAGTCAAAGGCAGACATAACCTACACAACTGCCTGTTGACAGGAGAGCCACACTACTCTTTTACTGTTACCAAACTAGCAAACACAGGGAAAGGTTGTAGAGCAATACAACCCTTTACCTACACAAAGGGCCTGTTCCTATAGCCATTGATTTCCCTGTGGAATGATTTCAGGCCCAAAGTATCCCAATTAAAAGACCAGGCCTTCTTACCACCATTCACCTAATGATGGCCCCCATTATTTTGTTTATCAAGCCTTTAATTTTTCTTTAATATAAATATTTAAAAATACTTAGAAGCACCTGACCTATTGATGTCCTTCCTGAGACATAAAAGCCTCACTTCTAGTTTCTATATTTTCATTCTGTATGTGCTCATCCTTTTTAATTTCACACAAGTAAGATTCTTTGTTCAATATTGTTCTAGAGATTTCCTGCTTCCCCACCCCTCTGCAGATAAACAGGGTACATGAGATGTCCTTGGGTCTATACTCCTCCTGAATAGAAGTAAATCAAAGCTGTGATGAGAGAGAAGTTGGGAAGTTGTAGATAGACCTTGAAATTGAAAAGCAAACTTGTACATTTGGTCTCTTAAGTCGACCTCTACATCATTGCTGTGAGGTGGGTGTTGTCAGAGTAGAATCCTTGTTTACAGAATGACTGCTGGAGTTCATGTCCTTAGTATTCAAACTTGAGATCAAAGTGTTTCTTAAAGCAAAGAAACAAATCTAAAAAGCACACTCGATTTGTCTGAAACATCAGCCTTCCTCCCTGGCGACCCTTGTCCTGTGATTCCCAGTACTTTCTATTTAGATGAAGCTCTTGGCTTTTCCTGGGGCTGGTAAGTGGAAATGCTTGAGTATATACCTTAGGATTTTTGTCTGTGAGATACATATTTTTTATTAGGAGACTGTTTCTTCTTTCCAAAAGAGTATAGGAAGATAGTCCTTTGCCTATTGGGAAGTATATAACAAACACTCTCTGGTTGTATAGCTCAAACTGGGCTCCAAAAGACTAGGGCCTCTGTTATTCACCTCCCCCTTCTGTCCCTGACACTGTCCTTCTAACAATAATCCAACATTGTCTGGAGATAAATATTCATTATCTTGTTAAATTTTTAGAGACCCGTGTTCAGTCCCCCAGTGCTCTTTACCCTTGCTGACATTCTCTTCCTTCCGGTGCTTCTCCTCCATTCTCTTGCCTTCATCATAGCCCAGCCCTATGCCTTCAGATCCCTGAATTGTTAAAAGGGCCCCAATCCCTGCTCAACATAGGACCACCTAGTCCCATTCATTAAGATCCACCCATTTTAGGTTTGCAACCCCATAGGAAGAACAACAATATTAACCAACCAGAGAGCTTCCAGGGTCTAAACCACCAACCAAGGAGTACACAAGGAGGAACCCATGGCTTTAGCCATATTTGCAGCAGAGGATGGCCTTGTTGGACATCAATGGGAGAAGAGGCCCTTGGTCCTGTGTAGACTTGAGCCCCATTGTAGGGGAATGTGAGGGCAGGGAGATGGGAGTGGGTATAGTACACCCTCATAGAAGCAGAAGGATGGGGGATGGGATAGGGGATTTCTGGTGGGTAGGGGGGAATTAGAAAAGGGGAAAACATTTGAAATGGAAATAAATAAAATAGCCAAAAAGAAGATCCACCCATTTTTAACCTCATTGTTCCTAAATACTACTTACATCATGGAAATTCCCACCTTTCTTGAATTTTATCAGAAATATTTTCCTTGTAGATTTTCAGTTTTATCAGAAAATGTTTATAATTCCACTTTCAATCAACGTAGGAATATTTTTATGCCTACCATTTTGTCTGTATAATTTTTCCATGAAATACTCAATCTTAACGTGTTTTTCTATATATTTCTTCAATTTTATCAGAGATATTTTCCATGTATATTTACACAATGGAATACTACTCAGCAATTAAAAACAATGAATTCATGAAATTCTTAGGCAAATAGGGAACAGGGGGAGGGAAGGGGGCTTATGGGACTTTTGGGGGAGGGGGGAACCGGGAAAGGGGAAATCATTTGGAATGTAAATAAAGAATTTAGAAAATAAAAATAACAATAAAAAAATAAAAATAAAATAAAAAAAGGAAAAAAATAGTACTGGTGATCATTAATAATGACTTTCAGCAAAATCTAATGCACCTGCTTTCTTCAGCCCTCTCTAAATCTGTTACAACTGTCATTGAAATTGAATTTCTATGGATAAGATAGTGTCCTCATAGCACAGATCCATACAAAAAGGTGACAAGATGCTGGAGTAAGCCCAACTCTAGGACCAGACACACCTGTGTTGAATCCCATTTCTCAAGCAGTGGATTAAAGGCCTAGAACAACTTTCTATTATCTCTGAATCTTATTCTTTTTCATATGGACATAACAATTTTGAAGGCTTGTTATGAATATAAAATAATGCTTATTTTATAAACATATCTATAACATGTAGCATTTAGTCTTCAGTAAATCACTGACCCTACCCACCTCTCCTGCTTTCATGTATATCAGTCTCTTCAGTCAAAAATGAATTCCCATGTCCCACAATGGGCCTTATCCATTATATGTGGCCTTTATAGAACATGCCTCACAATAAGCTTTCTTCTTAAAAATATTTATTTGTATTAATTTAAAATTATATATATATATGTATAGTGAGTGCAGGTGCCCATGGAGGCTAGAAGAGGGAGCTGTTGTCCCAGAGCTGGAGTTCCAAAAGGTTTTGTGCTGCCCTGTGTGGGTACTTTGACTGAAGTTGGGTCCTCCAGAAGAGCAGTGTGCTCTCTTAACCACTGAGCCATCTCTCCATCTCCATCTCTCCATCTCCCTTATGCCTTTTTTTTAAGGCACAGTAAACCATTTTTATAAACTTTGGCTGACATTTATCTTCCCTTGCCTTGGCTCTAGGTGCTACATTAAACTCCATACTTCGTTATAGAACACATTTTACAGTGTGGTATCATTTTATGCTTTATGTTTTATAGGACATGAGCTATTAGATTATACCACATCTTACACCCTAATATATACCCCACCATAACTAGCATAACTTTAGGTACCCATAAATGATAAATTCCACCGATTTGCTTATTGACCTTGGAGTGCAGTGAAACCTGTACAGTGGGCACCAGTCTAAGTAGCAGACAGAGGGGTGTAGAGCAGACAACAGACGGTGCTCCATAGAGCAACGGTGACAGAGGAAGTAGCAAGCATGTGAGGGGTCATCCTTTAGAACACTCAGCTCGTGGTTGCTTCTTATGACACCTATGTGGAAGGAATGATATTCTTCTCTTATTTAAGGCAGGGATACAGCTGCAAGTCTGAAGCCCTCTAGAGCTACATAAAGAGAACTAAATCAGCCAGGCTACATAGAAAGAGCCTGTCTTGGGCAGGAGATGTAATTTAGTCAGGGGATGGCTTGTCCCACAAGCATGAGAACCTAAGATCAGATTTCCAACACCCACCTAAAAACCTGGGCATAATGGCTCAAGTCCTTAATCTCAGTGCTGGAGAAGTAGAAACAGACAGATTCCTGGAACTTACTGGCCATTAACCTAGGCAAATCAGTGAACTCCAGCTTCAGCATGAGACCCTTTCTGAAAGAATAAGGTAAAAAGTGGCAGAGGAAAACAGCCAGTGTTGTCTTCTGACCTACATATGCACACACATACATACACACCAACATGTTCACATACACACCGTGTATACAAACACATATACAGTACAACAAGCAGTGTATACACACACACACACACACACACACACACACACACACACACACACACAGATCCTTTCTCAAAATAAGACACATGCAATGCAGCAAGCCCACTGGACTGTGTTACTGTACCCAAAAGAACGTCTCTACTCTCCATTCCACGCTGCAGATATATTTTGCCTGCCAGCCAGGAGGCATGCTGGGAAAGTTCTCTAGAACATTTGGTTCACAGCTTGTCCTTATTACACCTCAGTGGAGAAATAATATTTTTCTCTTATTAAATGCAGCCCAGTGACAATATCTGAGTTGTGAACATTTGGGAAATAGTCAAAAATGCTCCAGGAGTCTTGAACAAAGCCTGTAGTTCTTGTAAAGGATTGGAAAGTGGCACTGAACTGAAGATAGGTGTTGCTGAAATATTAATGCCCCACATCTCTTAAGTAAACCTCATCATAGAATATGTAATACCAGGATGATAATAAAAACAGTCTAAGTAAATTTTGAGGGGTAAATGCGCAATTGAATCGAAGTGCTTGAAGCCATTATAAGTGTAGTCTATCAAAGAGGAAAATGTGTTTTATTGGTTAGAACCCTTAAGCAATTTCTGAGAGGTAGTGAAGGTTTTTTCTTTTTTTCTCCTTTTTTGATCCTAAACAGTAAGCTATTTTTCATGTTAATGTGTACTTAAGACTTACTGGAAATACTCATAATATGAGCTGAAGACTGATGTCTGGCAGCAGGCGTATTTCTGAAATTGAGTTGGTTTTTACTACTATATTTTCTGAAATATGCCTTCACTGGTATTTACAAAACAAATTGCCAGTTCACACAAAGGTTGTTTTTTAATAAAAGCCAATGAAAACAAGCGAGTTGCTAGGAAGAACGTTAAAAGGGAAATGGACTTTTCATAACCTCACATTATAATTCCTCCTTCTGGACAAAAGTGTATTATTTGAATGAGTTTGGAGCTAAAGGGAATTAGTATGTCAAATTATCCCGCTGAGCTGTTATGTGTGATCACTTTTATTGCAAGTGAAAAAGAGCAGTAAATGCAAGTAAAAGGTGAGCGCTGCCAGGGAGCTTGGCAGCAACTTAGAAAACAGCCAGTGGAAGCCATGGTGCCTGTTGATCAGGGTTCTCCCTGCCCACAGAAAACTGTCACTGACTCCCAGTTCCCAAAGTGTCCTGCCTGTCCCAGTGACACTAGTCCTGTTTCTTGTGGCTTTTCTCTGCCTGTCCATCTCCTCTTCCTCCACTGGAAGAGAATGGCTTCCACAAAAGCGCCAGGCAATTGCAGCCTATTTTCCTTGCCTCCTCTCTGGCCAACTGCCTCTCATCCACATCCTCTCCAGCAGGATGCAGAAGGCAGCTCCTGCCACACCCTGCTGGCACTCAGTGACTCTCCTCCTTTCAGTAGACGCTTTTAAGAGTTACCTGTTTGGAATTGTTGCACTGCGATTTCAGTGGCACCTCTGGGATGTCTGCCCGCTGACGCTACAGATTCCCAGACATCCCGGACTCCTAATGCTCCAGGCTTGAGCTCCCTGGCTGCAGCGTCTAGTAGGGATGGCACATAGCAGTGTTTCCTCCCACCCAGATGACCAACTGGACTAAATATACTAATGGTGAATTGCTCTCTGCAGGGCAATGATCATACCTCCCCCACTGACATTAAAACCATTGCTGAGATGACTCAGGCCATTCAACACATGAGAAATGCTATCTTGCTTGATATTTAAGGGTTTACACGTACCCAAATTTCAACTCTGTTGTTCCCAGCAATCCTGACCTTGTCTAAGGCAGTTATTCACCAAGACTGGAACAAGAGAGGAAAACCCCTAAGTGCCTTCCCAAGTCCTCTTCTCTAGTCCATGAGCAACTCTTCAGTCTCTTGTTGGCTCCACCTTTGAAATCATCTAAGCTCTCAGCACTGACTCCCTGCTGTGCCTAACCTCAGTGACAACCATTTTGTGCTCATGTTACAAAGTAGCCAAGACTGTCACAGCTTTGTCTGTTCCTCCACTCTCCATAAAACAGCCACATGATCCTAACAAATGCCTGTTGGGTGTTTCTGGCCTCTCCTGACTTGGTTCCACCCTGTCACCTGGCCCACTGTAACCACACTGGCCTTTTGGGTGATCCTGAAGTCATCATACAGCACAGGGCTGCCTTGCACTTTGTTTTGTTGTGCCTGGGAGTTGTGTAAGCCATGCTTGTCCACGCCTCCTTCAGACTCTGCTCCCCAGATGCCCTGTTAGAAGGACAGGACATCTACTGTGGGTTAATCGTCATCTCCCACACAGTTTTTCTGCCACACGAGACCAGGCTCTGAGTGGATAGCCACTGACTCTCTAGGGGCTGCCAGCTCCCCCTGTCTTGTGGAGGAGCTCAGATGTGTCTGCTGAATGAAGAAATGGTAATGCGGCATGAGAAGGAGCACTTGGAGACAGTGTTGTTACTGTCTGAAAGAGCAACTCAGTAAAATGCATGGCAGTGGAAGACGCACATAACCTGTATATTTATGCATAGTCATTGTTTCTAATGTCACTTTATACATAGACTTCAAGCTCAACATACTCATGACTGAACAAGCCTCCACACCTCTTTATGCTCTGTCTTGGCTATGACTGTGTACACAGTATCATTAAAAAACACCCCTGTGACCCCATCACGAAAATGGCCTGCAACCCTTGCCTGTTCTTTGCTTCTAACCCTTTAGTCCCACCTCACAATTTCTAATCAGCACTATTCTAGAATCCTCACCTTGCCCCTAACCTGTCTTCACCCAGAAGTGAATATACAAAATATTTGAACAGTCATCCTATGTCAATTAAGACATGTATGAAAACATAAATCAGTTTTATTCTCTAAGCTATATCTTGGTAAATTGCTTGTCAGATGATAGGATTTTTAGTTTATTATTCATCAAATTGTTGTGATAATTTCAGAATCGTGTGTTGATTTTTAGGAATGTGGTGTAGTCTTTTGGTTAGCTTGACTTTCACTCCTTCAGTGATGCTTTGGCTAAGTACGATGAGCCCAAGAGCGCTGGGCTCAACTACAGCTTTCCTACCGAACCTATAACCAATAAATCAGAGAGAGAGAGAGAGAGAGAGAGAGAGAGAGAGAGAGTGTTGCTGTGTATGCAGAGCTCTTATTAGTGGTCTCAGAATACTCAAAACTCTTTCAGTTTTTGCTAAACCTTTAGTATTACAGTTAAAGCTTTTCTTAGCCCTCATACCCTCAGAGATTTGGGCACATGCAAGTTACTTTGTTATCTTTATTATTAAGTAAATGATAAAATTCTTGCAATGTCACATTTAACTGACTTAATTTTCATAAATTAATGTCATAATTTGTATTAAAACATAAATGGTATCATATTTATATACAAATATATTTATATTTACTACATATACTATTTATACAATAAAATATAAAATAAATTTATAATACATATAAATAAATATATATTTATATACATGATACAGCATACCATACATACATATATATCATATATAATATATATCATAGATCATGTATCATGGTATCATATATCATGTACATATATATCATATATTATATATCATGTATCTTGTATTTCATATCATGTATCATATATCATGTTTCAAATACCATGTATCATAGCATGTATCATATATCATGTACCATTCATCATACATCATATATCATTCAATATTATGTCATATATCATGTCACATATCATATATCACATATCAATCATAATAATATGTGCTTATATATGTTTATATATGATAAGGTATAAAAGTTATAATGCATAAATCATAACTAATTATATACATTTTTGGTCACTTTGCATTGCTTGTGTTATGAACCACAATGAGACTAGTATTTGGAACTGAACACATAGAGTCAGATTAGTCTACTGTAGTGGACTAACATAAAACCCACTTCCATACAATTATTGCATAATCAGATAGCATTTCTCTTAGAATTTATATCTTACTTTATCTTGTTTCAAAAAGCACTTTTTACTTCTTAGTTTTTATATATTTTTCTCATGTTGTTTTATTCTTCAAGGTGGCATAATGTGTTCATTGCCACCCGGTCATCCATCTGCATCACTGGACTTTGATCTCACTCACACCCCTTCCCCAGACCTCTCCTCCTGTTTCCCTTTCTTCCCCCAGTTATGTTACTGCAGTATCCCTTTTCTTAGCATGATTTGTTAAAGAAGCTCTCTTGCAACATACGTTTTTGACAGCTTTATTGAAAAAGTACATGGCCGTAGCTGTGTGGGTTTGTTCTGGGTCCCCTATTCTAACCACTAGTCTTCCTGTATGTTTTTGTGCTGCTACAGTGATTTGTTTGACTTGGGAATATAATTTGAGATCAAACTGTGATGCCGCCAGCATCATTCTCTCTGCCAAGACTGGTTTTGGCTAATTGAGATCTTGTATGCTTTCAGATGAATCTGGGGATTGTTTTCCTGTTCTGTGAGCAATGTCACTGGGACTATGATGGGGATGGCACTGGATGTAAAAATTGCTTTAGCAATGCAGTCATTCTTACATGCTTCTTCTGTCTATCCATGAGCAGGGAGGTCTTTCCACCTACCAGTTTCTTCTTTAGCGTATTAAGTATCATAAAGTTCTCACTGTAGAGGCCTCTTACTGGCTTGATTGGAATTATTTCTAGGTATTTTTTTTTCTGAAGCTATCAGCAATGCCTTCCAGTGAGGTTTTGTTTCATTTAATTCATTGAATTTCACATTTCCAGTGTTTCTGCTTTTTAAATCTTAATTTCCTTGCTGAAAATTTTCTCTATGTTGCTTGGGTTTTTTGTTTGTTTGTTTGTTTTTGTTTTTGCTTTCTGATTTTTCTCCTACGTTGACTTTTCTCTCTGGGCTCTGTATTGACTTCATCCACCTGTTCATTGATTCCTTTTTCATGTCATTGATTACTTTTACCAGCAACCCTTTGACATCTTCATCCATCCTAAGACTTGGTTCAACATCTGTGAGTTCAGTAGCTGCGGAGTTGTGATCTTGAAAAGGAGTCTTGTTACAGGGTTGCTTTATGTTGATTGTGCCTCTGTATTGCAGTTTGCACATTTATTGGTTTGGATATCTCTTCTGGATTTGAGTAGAAATTTTATTAATGACAAGCTTACTCATGAAAGTTCAATTACCAGTGCCATTCTGTGAGAAGGAAACAGACTGTAGCAACAGCAACACAAAGCCATATGAAATACAGAGGCAAACTTAAAATCAGTTGCAGCCTACAGTCACCTCACCAGTGGTCCCAAAGCTGCAAGAGAAAACTACTGGGACCATGCTTTGACCCATGGAAATTATTTAGGGTTACTGTAGAAATAATAAATAAATGTGAAAAAGAAGAGAGATATATGTCTTAGTCAGATTTACTATTGCTTTTAGGAAACACCATGACCAAAAACAACTTGTGGAGGATAGGATTTATTTTGCTCACAGTTCCATAATAGTTCATCGTCAAAAGCAGAGAGGGGAGGAACTCTCACAGGGAAGGAACCTGGAGGCAGGAGCTGTTGCAGAGGCGTTGGACAGTGCTGCTTATGGATTGCTCTCCCAAGGCTTGCTCAGGCTGCTTTCTTATAGAACTCTGGACCACCAGCCCAAGGACCACCTACAATGTTCTGGGTCCTCACCCACTGATCACTAAGAAAACATACTGTAGGCTTATCTAAAGCCTGATCTTATGGAACCATTTTCTAGATTGATGTTCCTTCTCTCTGATGACTCTGGTTTGTATCATGATCACATAAAACTAGCCAGTACAATATAGAAGGGGGAGAAAAAGAGAAATGGGTTAAAACAAAGGAAAACAAAAAGTAAATAAGAATGCAATGGTGAGGAAGGAAAAAAGAACAAGAAATTATCAAAAAAAAATTTAAAAAAAAAACATGCTTCCCAATACTGAGAAAGTTCAAAAACAAAATTAGAGGAATATAAAAATAAAAAGTAAAAACATTAAAATTTTAAGTTAAAAACATTGAAAAAAAACTAAGATATCTAAAGTAATAATAGAACAACGAAGAGCTTGTAGAGGTTTCACTATCCTTGATCACAAGCTGTACTACAGAGCAATAGTGGCACGGAGCATACACTCGCATAAAAACAGACAGGTCAATCAATGGAATCCCATTGAAGACCCAGAAGTAAATCCACACACCTATGGACACTCGATTTTTGACAAAGAAGCCAAAACAATGCAATGGAAAAAAGAAAATGTCTTCAACAAATGCTGCTTGTCTCACTGGATGCATGTAGAAGAATGCAAATAGACCGATATCTATCTCCCTGCACAGAAGTCAAGTCCAAATGGATCAAAGACCTCAACATAAAACATAAAACTGGATACACTAAATCTAATGGAGAGTAGGGAATAGTCTTGAGTACATTGGCATGGGAGGCAACTTCCTGAACAGAACACCAACAGCTCAGACACAAGATCAACAACTAATAAATAGGACCTCATGAAACTGAAATGCTTTTGTAAGGCAAAGGACACTGTCAAAAGAACAAAACAGCAGCCTACAGAATGGGAAGACAATTTCACAAACTCCACATCTGACAGAGGGCTAATACCCAAAGTATATAAAGAACTCCAGCAACTAGACATCAACGAACCAAATAACCATTTAAAAAAAATGGTCTAACATAGATCTAAACACAAACTTCTAGACAAAGAAATCTGTAGTGGCCAAGAACATTTAAAGAAATGTTCAACCATTAGTCTGAACATTTAGTCATCATTCCCTTAGTCATCAGGGAAATGTAAATAAAAACAACTGAGATTCCATCTTAGACGAATCAGAATGGCTAATATCAAAAACTCAAGTGATGGCACATGCTGGCGAGGATGTGAAGCAAGGGGAACACTTCTCCTTTGCTGGTGGAAGTGCAAACTTGTACAACCATTGTGGAAATCAATTTGGCAGTTCCTTGGAAAATTGAGAATAGATCTACCTCAAGACCATACCACTACTGGACATATACCCAAAAGATGCTTCATCATATCACAATGACACTTGATCAACTATGTTCATAGTCAGACAACCTAGATGCCCTTCAACTGAAGAATGGATAAAAATTATGTGGCAGGTTTACACAACGGAGTATTACTCAACCATCAAAAATAATGACATCATAAAATTTTCAGGCAAATGGGTAGAACTAGATAAGATCATTCTGAGTGAGGTAACTGAGACCCAGAAAGACAACTATGGTATATACTCACTTATAAGTGGATAGTGGATATTAGTCATAAATAACCATGATACAATGTACAGACCCAAAGAAGCTAGGTAACAAGAAAAGCTTAAGGGGGCGGAGATGCCTGATTTTCATAGAGAAGGTGAAATAGATTAGATGTTGGGCATCTATGGAGTGAGAGAACTGTGTGAGGGAGGAGTGGGATTGGAACAGGAAGGATGAGGTGGGTGGAAGACGGAGGAAGAGAGTGCTGGGAAAGACAACTGGATTTGAGGAGAGGGCATCTCTGGGATGAACTAGAAACCTAGGACAATGGAAATTTATGAGGATGATTCCAGCTAAGACTCCTCACAGTGAGATATATGGGACCTGAACCAGCCATCTCCTTTAATCAGGCAACACTTCCAATAGAGAGATTGGAACACCAACATAACCATAAAACCTTAGATTTACAATTTGTCCTGCCTACAAAAGATCCAAGGGTAAAAGATGGAGCAGAATTTGAAGGAAGAGCCAAACAATGACCCAGCCCAGCCCAGCCCAGGCCAGTTATAAGTTCCAACTTGAGACCCATGCCACGAAAGGTAGCCCGCCCCTGACTATGATGATATTCTTCTATACTCGCAGAGAGAGCCTAGCATAACTGTCAGAGAGTCTTCACCCAACAACTGATGTAAGCAAATGCTGAAACCCAAATCCAAACAAATGGAGCTTGGGAAATCCTGTGGAAGAAGGGGAGGAAAGATTGAAGGAGCCAGAGAGGTCAATGACACTACAAGAAAAACCCAACCTTGGCCATAGGGGCTCAGAGAGACTGAACCATAGAGCATGCATGGCACAGACCTAGGTCCTCTGCACATATGTAACAGTTGTGCAGCTGAGTCTTCATGTAGAACTCCTAATGCAGGAGCAGTGACTGTCTGACTACACTGCCTGCTTTTTTACCCCTTTCCCCTATTGGGCTGCCTTGTCTAGCCTCAATAGAATATGCACCTAATCTTGCTGCAACTTGATATGCCAAGGCTGATTGATGTCCATGGGAGGTATCTTAGTTGGGGTTTTATTGCTATAAACAGACACCATGACCAAGACAACTCTTATAATGACAATATTTAATTGTGACTGGCTTACAAGTTCAGAGGTTCAGTCCATTATCATCAAGGCATGAGCGTGACAGCATCCAGACAGGCATGGTATAGGAGGAGCTGAGAGTTCTACATCTTATTCCGAAGGCAAACAGGTGAAGACTGACTTCTAGGCAACTAGGATGAGGGTATTAGAGCCCACGCTCACAGTGACACACCTATTCCAGCAAGGCTGCACCTCCTAATATTGCCACTCCACTCTCTGAGAAAAGCATATACAAACCACCACTAGATGCCTTCTCTTTTCTGAGGAGAAAGGGAGGAGGGATGGATGGGGGGAGGAGAAATGAGAAGGAGGTTCTTAGGGGAGAGGAGGAAGAGGAGGCTGAGATCAGATGTTAAGTAAATAAATAACTTAATTAAAACATAACAAAATATTTTAAAGCCAGTAAGTTTAATCAAATACAATTTGTAGGAAGAAGGAAACAAAGTAAAACAGATAAGAAGAAACTAAGATTAAAAATATTGCTCAAAAATAAAAAATTATAAACAAAATTAGGTAAATGTGTGAAGAATACAACATAACATTTAAGGGTTTTTTACGTACAATAAAGTAAAAAGTCTGGTAAATATCTGCAATAAATAGCTTTAATTTTCAACTAGACACACCTAAAATCTCCTAGGAAGAGAGTCTCGGTGAGGTTGTTAATGTTGAGTTGGCCTGAGGACAACCCTGTTGGGATGGTTGTAATTAAGTTAATTGTTGTAGGAAGACCAATTCCACTGTGAGTGGCACCATTCCCTAGGCAAAGGATCCCAAACTATATGAATGGACAAATATAATTGACTACAAGCAAGCAAGCAAGCACATATGTACTGGTTGCTCTCTGCTCTAACTATAGATGTGATATGACTAGTTATTTGAAGTTCCTACCTTGACTCCTCCACAGTGATAAACTGAGACCTGGAAGTAGATGAAATAAACTGTTTCCTCTCAGTTACCTTTTGATGGGGTATTTTCTGACAGCAAGAAAAAAGAAGTCAAAAGAATACATTTTTAAAAATAAAAAAGTAGATAAACATCTTTCTGTGCCCTTGAAAACTAGTATTGCCAGGCATGCGGATAGGGACAGGCAGTGTGAGTTATACTGTGGGCTCCTCTTTCCTATGGTTTCTACTGTTGTTGATTCTGTATGAGACAAGCACCTGAATGCTATCTTGACCATAACTTTTCTTTTTTGTGTTCCTGGAGCCTCTGCTAGACACATTTAGCTTTGCAATCTGGGGTTGAGCAGATTCTCTCAATTGTTGAGATTCCAGATCATACCCTCTGGGATGGCTGTCTTAGCTAGAGATTTGTTCCCCAACTACATTGGAGTGTGGACAGCAGCCATAGCACTGAGATGTGTGCCAGTAGAAGACCTGATTTCATGCTAAAGAGATTCAGCTGCAGGTATCATGCACACCCCTGGTAATTCAGGATTGCTGGATTTATAGTAGTGAATGACATTAGGTGGCTCCAGAATTCAATCCACCTACCAGTCTATCAACTGGAGGGTAGGCACTAGTAAGATCATCAGTTCATCAAATGCTTTCCACAAAAACAGAAAGACCTGAGTTCAGTGCTGAGCACCCACATAAAGAGCCAGAGGGTTCGTTGAGATCCCTGACTAGACAATTAGCCAACCAAGGTGGCAATCCCCAGGTCCCAATGAAAGACTCTCTCTTTAAAAAGCAAGGTTAATAACTCCTGAGAACTGCACCCAAGGTTTATCTCTGGCCTTCACATATACATACATGCACACACATAGACACATACAGACACACACAGGCACACTCCAAACACACACATGCACACCACACAGACACATGCACTTAGACACGCACACATGCACACATACATGCACACACACTCTCACATACACACACGTGTGCACACACACATATTCTCTCTCTGTCTCTGTCTTTCTCTGCCTCTCTCTCTGACTTTCTCTATCTCTCTCTTTGTATTTTTCTCTCATGCGCACGTACACACACACACACACACACACACACACACACACACACACACACACACCCTACAGGGTAATTACAACTTGATTTGGTCTGTTCTTAGCCATGACCCCAGCCTAAGTCAGTCTTCTGCCACCAGCTCCCTTCAGCTTGTCAATGCTCGTCCTTTTCTCTCTCCACAGCTGTCTCTTGGGCCTTCTCCCATTCAGGAGCTGAGGCAAGCCAAACTGTCTCATTGACCTATGGATTTTCCCTGATCTCAGGCCCCCAAGGCAGCTCAGTTTTTAACAATAGATTCTCTCTCAAGCTGGTGCCTGGCCACCACCCTCCAGATCACATAGTTTAAGAGAAAGAGTCTCATTTTTCAGTGAGACAATTTCCCCAGTAAAGTCCCCACCTATGTCTGAAAAGATTTCTCACCCGCATTCTCACAACTGCTAGAGGAATCACTGTCTTACCAAAACCTGCAGCAGGATTTGAGGCTCACAGAGGCTATGGGATTGTCCTGGGGCAGAACTAGCACCTTCTGTCTGACCTTCATTTAGAAGTCACTTCAGCTTTACCTCTCTAGGTCAAGGAGCTGCAAAGCTGAAACCGCATTGGGCTCACTGTTTTTCCTCCTGTGTCCTTTTCCTCCCATCTTACTTCACAGCATTCTTTCACATCTTAGTAGGTCTTTGAAACTCTTCTTTAGTTTCTCTCCTTGGGTAAAGCCTATTTGTTCTTATTCAGCCATTTTCCATCTCAAGCTCACTCAGAGGCAGCCCCAGCATTCCTCTAGGTGTGTGCTTTTGTTCAACCCAAGGTCTTTGAGATTTGTGCATGTTTCTGCATCAGTAACTAGTGTGTTCGTTTTCATTCATTATATAAATGCCCTCTAGCTTTTCCTATACATTCTCTTCATACTGCCCTTGGCTTATCTCTAAGGGATGGGGTGGTATATATACATGTACAAGCTTCTCTTTGACCATATGAACTCATTCCCCTGGGACAGATGTTCAAGTCTAGAAGTAGGACAAGCCTATGTTTGACTTTAGTAACTACTACCTTGCAGACGCCTGAAGGAATTGTACCAACTATTCTTATTGGTAATTTATGAGGTTGTGAGTCATCTGGTAAGTTTAATTCTACCATTATTTATTTACTTACTATATGGGATTTGGGGGCATGCACAGAGGTCAGAGGACAACACAGGTCCTCTCCTTATACCGTGTAGGTCCTTAGGACTGAACTCAGGTCACCAGGCATGGCAGTAAATACCCTTAAGTGCTGAGCCATCTTCCCAACCCTCCCTCACTCTTATCAGAATGTTTTCCCCATCTCTATCCTAACATTGTTTTAGTAGCTCCCCCACTTTGCCCCCTTCCTTCACTCTATGGCTCTTGCCAAATGTTCTTCCCCTTTGTTTGTGTCTAAAACTGAACCCAGCTTTCCAAGTATAGACTCTTTGGCTTTATATGTGGGGAATGTCTGTCTTCTACTTCCTGCTCACGTCTCTCTGCACATGGTAAATACATATTTTGCCCAGGGCTGTAGTCCAGGCCTCTTATGGCAGCAGGAAGTCATCACATATAAATGTATTTGATGAGATAGTAGAACCTCCACACTGGAAGCTACAATTTGGGATGTATTTTCCTTGGTGAATTCACTTACCAGTCTCATGAATCTCATGGGCATATCTGATTTCTCAAAGATTTAGGATACCTCCTTGTCTTCCTCACCCATTCCCTTAGCACCATCTTCTCATCACAGCTGATAGCAAAAACAAGGCAGAGAAGGAGGAGCCTTCATCTGTTAGTTGGATCATGTCTGCTGTGTGTCTCCTCGGTCAAGTCTCCACTTTGGACTTTCCATCTGTAAAATGAAATCAGTGAGACACAGAGGCAAAGAAAATAATCTCACATAACTTTAGACCTCACCATGTAGTCCATTTTCATATCCTTTGTGGCAGCTAATAAGTTCCATTATCCAAGGCCCGTTCCCAGAATTCCCTACTGTTAACTTGTCTCAACACAGAGAATGCCCCATTTAACCTCACCTTTGTCTCCAAGCCAGATATTCACCATGACAAATCTTTCTTCTATTTCCATGGTAACTCAATATTTTGGTAGGGAAACTTATAAAATGCTTTCTAAATGTCTATATAAATTTTGTTTCCTGGTTTTCCTCGTCTTCAACACTCACCATCTCCTTTGAGTGTTTTCCTTATTCATTTTCTGTTAAATATAATTATAATGTATGACCTAGGGTGACCCAGGCAATATAGACATTTCTCACTCAGTATATATTGAACAGAAAAGCACTTCCCAAACTCCTGACTATACTCATTCAGTTTAGTAATATTGAATTGACCTATTCCTCTGTTCCTGTCACCTATTTCAGATGCTGGTTCATCTGCCACATTTCTTGTGCCTGTAACAAATTACCCAATGAAGGCAGTTTAATGACAGAGTGTTTATTTTGCCTCAAGTGTTTGAGGGTTTGATCCAGTAAGGTGGGGAAGGCATGGCAATGGGAGCACCTCTGGCTGTGCTGTCTGACAGAACCCTGAGGCCACTAGTCTCATCACATCAAAGTCAGGAAGCAGAGAAGAAGCCCAGTGCCCAGCTGGAGTTCCCCTTTTCATTCAATCTGGGACCCCAGCCCATGGAATGGTGCTACCAACATTCAGAGGGAGTCTTCCCACCTCAGTTACACCTCTGGAAACAGTCTCACAGGCATGGCTAGAGTTTGTCTTTTAGGTGATTCTAAATCCTGTCAGGTTGACAATCATACTGAACAAGAACATATTTCTTTATACTTGTTATTGTCACTATAAAAACAAAATATCAAAACTACTTACTATCTTACTTGTCATGCACAGCTTATGAATTTGGCATTACCCTAGGAATAGGTTAGTGGAAAAGAAGTTGACAATGGTCGTCATATCAGAGCCTAGATATTTTAACCCTGTTTTTGAATTTTTGGTGATGTGAAAGCCAAGTGTGAGGTGGAGCCTAAATGTTGACTAGTTAATGTCATCTTCAGTCAGCTGAACACATACGTTCATGTTCCATGGCTTACCCTGTAGAGTTCCCTTCACCTATTCAAGGATAGTGTCACTCAAAGTTTTACTTTTACTTTTCTTGACTTTATCTATCTATCAGCATCATTTCCAATTCCAGTCATTCTTATAATCTTATAATTATTCTCATAATTCTTCCAACGAAACCAGGGATGATAGAAGTTTCCTCTCTGTTTTCAGTTCAGTCACCAGGAAAAGGTCTTTAAACTCATCTGAGTTTACATGGTCAGTGAAAGATTTCATCAGAGTGAACAAGCAACTAGAAGTCAATTTTGTTTGACATAGTGGGTAACAGTACTTGACATACTGTTTTAAATTAATCCAATAGGAAAGACTTCTTGGCCTGCACTCTAAAATGTAGAAGTTTGACACGGCTTCATCAAGTAATTAAGTTCAATTGGAAACATTATTTCTCTCCTTTTAAATTAATGTCCTATTAACTACTTGGATATGTGGAAAGGGGAGGTCAATGGGGAAAAGAGCAATGGAGAATTACTGGCACCCAGACAGTACATATGAGAAAAAAAAAAGGCACAAGTGGTTCTAAGAGTCTGATCCCTGGTCCAGAAGCACCGTGTGTGCTCAGGAACATATTGGACAAATACAAGGTCTCAGTCTGAATCCTAGACTCACTGAGTTAAGACAGGGCATACAATTCAGATGATCCGTGCTCTGGCCAGCATGATCCTCATGCAATCTAAGCTTTCAGACACACACTCACTAAGGTGCTGAGCACAATGTAAGTGATACATTGCTGGGCAGGAACTGGCAACTGCTTCAGAGGCAGGGGTGGCCACAGTGGACTAGAGTGCTCAGGTGAAGAATCACAATTGTAGCACGTAATTCACCTAAAAGGGGGGCATGTTGAAGAAGGAGGCTGGGCTGAGCAAGGCAGAGATCTGAGGAAACATTCAGGAGGGCCTGGAGGGAAGAAAAGAAAGGGCAAGAGTGATATAAATTTATTTTAATTAAAATGCACACAAATAATAAAGTAAAAAGGATAGTGCAGTTTCAATGAGGAGAGAAGTCATTGACTACACACCCAATAAAACTGGGGGGAGGGATCAGAAGCTGTGATGACTAGAAGATATAGAAATTTGAGAAACTAAGTTAGTAGAATCAAATGCATGGTTTTTACTCTTTGTGATGGGGGACATTGGTATAGTGCTGTTTGTAGGCAATAAGTAAAGGAGTCCATTGTAGGCAGGTTGATTTGGAGTAGATGAGAGAGTATGAGAGTAGAAGTCTTCATACTAAGTCAGAAGTACAGTCTAGCAACTGTTCCAAATGCAGAAAAAAAGTGACTGTGCTGTGCTTGACAGCCAACAGGACATACCTACTACCCCTCTTGGCAGTCAAGGCTCAGTGAGGCAGAGAGATAGCAAGAGCCTGAGGTTGGGTGGACCTCTGTAACCAGTGCATCTGAACACAACGGGACTGCTGCACTCATGAGCTCACTGAAGCTACAGCTATTTGCACAAGACTGAGACTGGCAACATTTTTTCATGGAAGAGGGAAAGGTTTTTGAACCTCTCCTTCTCCATGAGAGACTGATGACAGTTAATGGTGCTGGAAGAAGGGGTACCACCTTCTTCAGCAGTGTAACCACTGTTACCCATGCTCCAGTAAATAACCACCTACTCATGTTCTTGCAGGCAACTGTAACAAAAGACAGCAGAGTCCAGTGCGTATTGTCTCAGCCTCCGTCTACTTGTGTAGACCCCAAATAAAAGCCTGCATCGCTGAGGATATGATTCCACTAATGAGTAATAGTTACTCTGAGACCCCTAAGCTGGAGGTGCTGTCCTAGACACAGAGGGTGAAAAGGTGAACTGGGGCACAGGTACTCTCACATGATACAAACCAATTCTGTCGTTGGATTTTATTTGGCATTGTGTTTTGAGTTCTATCTGAATAGTTGTGTGTGTGTGTGTGTGTGTGTGTGTGTGTATAGGTATAGGTATAGGTATAGGTTTAGGTATAGGTTTAGGTATAGGTATAGGTATAGGTATAAGTAGGTATAGGTATAGGTATAGGTATTAGGTATTAGGTATTAGGTATTTATTAGGTATTAGGTATTAGGTATTAGGTATTATTAGGTATTATTAGGTATTAGGTATTAGGTATTAGGTATTAGGTATTAGGTATTATTAGGTATTAGGTATTGGTATTGGTATTGGTATAGGTATAGGTATAGGTATTCACTCCATCAGTTTATGTGTAGCTTTGTTTTGTGTGATTATCTTTATATTTTTCATTTCTAAGATCATGCCGCATAAGTGCCCTCCTAGCAAATACTATGAATGAATAAATTATCGTGAGTGATGTAATAACCAATATGGAAGCTTCATACACTGATTTCTACATATGAAATGTTTGAACGTAGAGCAACTTTTCACCCTCCAGAGGCTGTGTCTGAATGAGGTTTGGTGCTTTAGGCTACCCACTCTATTTCAAAGCCCATTTCAGTGTTGATCATTCCTCAATGGGTCTTAGTTGAATGAATGAATGAATGAATGAATGAATGACTCTGATGAAAACATTATTATTTCTCATAGGTCAGGTTGTGAGTATTCAAATATTTTTTCCAAAATCCTGTGGCTGGAATAAGGAACTACCAGTCAGGCATTTCCAGTACTCTGTCCAGTGTTCTTTCTATTACACCCTTGAAAGAGCTATTGTAAGAGCTCTGTTAGGGAACCAAAAGGAAAGGAATAATTATTATGAGTTACTACCCTGATATGGCCAATAAATGGAGCCCATGTACCTGTGTAATTGGAGAAAATTAACAGCCATAAGCAGATCTCAGGCTTGAGATTTATCATGATCATTGACTGGGTCTGCTTTGTTACATGGGCTAGAAATGAGGCTCGTGTTGTAAAGGAGATGTGTGAGTTATGCGGGTGTGAGGGTGGAGGAATGAGCCAGAAGCAGTTCCAGTGGTTGGAACTGCTCCTGCTAAGGTCCCGGGTGAACTGATTGCCCTGCCTGTGTGTGTCCCCCGCTCTCCTCCACCTTCAACCCCGGCCTTGCCTCATGTTCTTCTCTGCTTCTTTTAATCTGTCTCCTAGAAGAGTACTTAAAACGGAAAGTAGAGCTGAACCCAGAAAAACTCTCAAGCACTCTTGGAAAAGAGGGCTTAAGGATTTCATTAGGCACCCACACATCCTGCCACCCACCACTGAGATTGATTGCCCTTGCCTTTGACCTTGACTGTCAATTTAGAGTCTTGCCTCAGTTTCCCCACTTAAAAAAAATCTTCCTGTTGATTACCTCTTCAAATTCTGGATCTCCATGCAGCTGGAGAAGTTAGGATGGCCACCTAGAACAGCTTCAAAGAGGAACAGAGAATCCTATCACCCCTAATAAGCCGGCCAAACAAGGGATTAGACTAACCACCACTATGCTGAGATACAGTCATTGCTTACTTTAGTTCTGTTTATGTATTCTCTGTGGTTTGTCACATCAGCCACATTTAGTAAGGGCTTGTTGAACTAAACAGTTAACTCAATTTTTGTTGAATTGAGACAAGAAACCAACTCAGTGGCCTCAGTGGCCTCTTGTTGTTGCCCAACATAGGTCCCCATACATTTTCTTATATACCCTTAGGAAAGTTAGAGACACCCCATCTGTCCCCATTTCTGTGATAAAAATTCTACATTCCAGACGTTCTGGAACTGCCCTTGGCCCTTCTGTCTCACAGTGTAATCTGGAGACCCGTATTTTTAGATCTACAAACAGAATGCATAAGTAGGCAAAGCATTTCTGTCCTGCTCACAAAACAGTGGGGACTGCAGTTTTGTCTTCAAAATATTGTCATCCATTGGAGATTTCATTGAATTGTATATAATAGGATAGACTTTGTAACCAGAGTAGTCTTGGACCCTTGGGTTTGTCAGAAGTACCCTTGGGGTATTGTGTCCTCATTCAGACAGATGGAGGAATTAACCATGATCAGTGTTCTTGTAGCAAAATTACATGCTAGGGGGGTGGGGGAGTCCCTTACACTAACTTTAAGAACATGGATTTTCCGTGACCATTAACTAAGTAGCAGCTACGAGGATGGCCAGCATGGCTCAGCAAGGAAAACAGTATTTGTTTTGCTTCCTCTGGGTAAGCCTCGTGTAAAGGCAAGGATACGATACAAAGCTTAGTGGACAGGCAACATTTCAGATGAGGTGGGAGGCTGGACATGTGGAGAAAAGAGCTACATGGAGTACAATTGCATCCTGGGAATCTGTCAGAAGTTTTAACGTGGAAGGTAGTGACTCAACCTTGAGGGGATCTGAGGAAAGGAGAAGGAGGCCCGGTGCCTGAGGAAGGAGTTGATGAAAGAGCATCACTTTCAATGTGTGCTGATGAAAAGAGAGCCCTTTCTTTGGGGTGAGTCCCTGATTCCAATTTTACATTTGTGGAGCAATTAGTAGGACTCTGTTTGGCCCTCCCCGGGTCTCCTCTGGTAGAAGAATGTCTCTGATATGTAATATTTGTTGTTTGAAAAGCCAAAGAAACTTGTTTCTTTTTCTGAGCCTGTCTTACTTTTTATGTTCTGAAGTTCACTTTGGACCTCGGATTTTGCTCCAAGCAATAAAACTGGTTGGAGAGCTCCAGCATAATGGAGCTGTAATTGTAGCCAACTGGTGGGGGCGGGGAGAGAGTTAAGGTGTGTCGTGGTTTCTGTGGTTTCTCTGCAGAGTAGAATTCCCTGCAAAGCTTTTCCATGTGGTGTTTTAATAGCTGCCTTAAAACTCTCTGATGCATGGAACAAAACTGAATTAAGCTCATGTGCTAGATTGCTGGGATGCGCCAAGGACTCTGAAAACTGAAACAAAACAAAAACAAAATAAGCCTAACAAAACAACAAAAACAACAACAACCAAACAGCCTAAACCAAAGGCTAAATCATCTAAAGAAGATTCTAAGGATTTTCCGAAGTTAGAATCACAGAAGCAAGCATCTCCTCTAGTCCAGGTTTGCAGAACTTTCTTTGGGAAGCCAGCTACTTCCCTTGTAGATACTGATCAGATTCTTCTGTATAGTACTTGACAATATACAAAATGGTGCTATGTTATTTGTCCATCAGAGCCCAGCACATTCCTTTGAAGACTGTATTATTGTGTCTACTTTTTTTTTTATAATGAGGAAACAAAGCCTTAAAGATTAGCACAAAACCATTTGGGTAAAAGACTGCAAGGCAGAATCGGATACCACTTGAGCAATGTGCCCTTCCCTTCCAGCAGCACTTCACTAATTTTAAAGATCATGTTTAACATTTATGAAGACAAGAGAAACCAGCCAGCCACTGAGCACATGCAAAGTACAGCTATTTGTAGGCTGCTGAGTTCTCATTGCTGAGAATCAGACACTCACAACTTTGTCAAGACATCAAAGGGGCTCACTCTCTCTCTCTCTAACTCATATCTCAGTGTCTCAGAAGCCTAGTTCATTCCACAGTGCCAAGAGCAGCTGATAGAACAGCACACACTCAGTCAGCCTTTCCGTACCAAGCATGTGTAAAAGTTCTCTTTAGTGTGTGGTTTTGGCCACTGAGTTCAAGAAACATTTATGGAAAGCTGTTATATGGTAAGTGTGTGGGATGAGTATGAAGCAGTCTAGATGATGTGTCCTAGAACCTTTTCCATTGCAGAAAAGACCACTGCTAGCAAGGCACCCTCTGAACAAACCCAGGAATTCTGGGAATCCTTTTTAATATGTGGGTACCCTGAAGAAAAATAACATGGTCCTGGCAATAGAGGCATGAGGTTTATTTACTTATATAATTAGCAAATCAACCCTTAAGACCCCGAGTCTAATAGGTAGTAAACTTCATTACACCTTGAAGGCGTGGTGGAGCCAGAATTCAGCCCCAGGCCAGAAATTTCACTCTCTTTCCTTTTGTTCTTAAGAACTAGTCCTGAATGGACATCTGTGTTTTATATCTAGAGCCACAGAAATTAACCAGCTTACCGTGTGCTGTTCCCCTGCAAACAACAGACCCATTTGTGCTTTTGAAGCATGGAAGCAGATCTCACTTCTAGAGGACACTTCTTCAGTGTGGTTGTTTGAGCACTTGCTGCCTCCTGATGAAACCAAGTGCACACTGCCTCACTTATCTGTAGTGCATTGTGTTATGTTGTGTTGTGGTTGTGGTTGATGTTGTCTAGTATTTCTGAGAGTTTATATAATATTCAAATTGACAGAAAGGCACCTCCTGCCACAGTCTAATGTTCTCTCCCACAACTCTTCAAATGAGCATATCTTTAGTATTCTAGATTATGTGTGTGTGTGTGTGTGAGTGCGCGCGCGCATGAGAGAGAGAGAGAGAGAGAGAGAGAGAGAGAGAGAGAGAAGAGAGAGAGAGAAACCTAGGCCCAATCTTCCTGGGAAACAAATTATTTTAGAGTCATGTCACTTTTATTATTTTCAAAGAGAAAATTATCTTACAAACTATCATTCAAATCAACATTTGACCTTGACAATGCTAATATTGATATTCTGATATTGTTTTTCCTTGAATCAACTGAAGCATCCATGTTAGGACAATGACATCTAAGAGCAGACGCTCCACCCTATTAATGTTCATGATATCGGCTATGCTTATTTATTGATAGAGAATGGTCTTAGTGGACTCTTTTTTTTTTTACTCAGTCTTTTTAGCAATCCAGAGAGGTAGGTCTTGTCATTGCTGTCTTCATTTCTACATGGAAAACAGCAATGTGGGGTCATTTACCCAGGACCTCAACAGCTTAGTCTGCCACAGTTCCAATCAAACCATGCTGTCTTCCAAACTGTGACTCTTAATCACCGTGCACCAGGGCTCATCCCAAGAATGACTGCAGTGTGCAGGAGCCTCTTCATCTGTCGAAGGGGCTGCCTGGCAGTGGCCTCAATTTGTAGATACTAGAGTGGGGAGAGAGAGAGAGAGAGAGGGAGAGAGAGAGAGAGAGAGAGAGGTGGACAGGAGGGAAGGGGAGCCACAGAGTGGGTTACCCCAGTTTCTCTCACAGGGGTTCTTCTGTATATAGCTTAACCTCTACTTAAGAATACATAAGATTGGGTTATACCTGGGCTAACATCAGCAAATATATCCTCAGCCATCCATCCTGCCATGCTGCAGGACGCTTTGGGAGGAAGCTGTAGGTGAGTCATGGCAATAAACTCCTTTGTACGCTCAGTACTTTCTCAGAGATAGCCATGGTATCTTCAATACAAATTTCCTCTAAGTCAGCCAGCCTTACACATTCAGCTCATCCCAGGATGCTGCTGGGAAATGACTAACAGCCTGCCTCCAGGTAGAACACCCTGCTATGTAGCATTCGCCAATTACAACACGACCTCTGTGGCAGGCACAAACTCCCTGAAGCTGGACATTGCTGAAGAGAGTGGTGGCCATTGGCTCCCATGTAGCCCTGGATAGAGATCGTAGATCCACATGAGTGGGAGGTGGTACTGCTGCCAGCACAGGCTTAGGCCATGCGGCTTTCTACTGAATCCTGGACCTGGGCAGCTAGTGCGGTGGGCTGTTTCCATGGGACATGGCCTCTGTCCCCCTGCTGCACCTTCACATTCTTCCACAATGACTAATGCTTATAGAATTGCAACTTGCAGAACCTATGGCCTCTCTGTAGCAGATGAGGGAAGAGGAGCCAGGACATCATTTTGATGAGTGATAGGAAGGAGCAAGGAAGGAAGAGAGAAGGACCGGCTTTGTCGGTAGTGCCGTTTGTACGTCCTGAGCAGCCTACTTCCTCCTGCATCAGGTGCTTACCTGAGTCACTCTCAGGAAACAAGTGTCACCAGATCCCAAATCCTTGTCACTGACCCCTGGGAGGACTCACGCCAGGTTAGATCAGATGTGTTCTGCTCTCGGCGACTGAATGACTGCAGAATGTGTACCCCACAGATACCTGGGGTGATACTTTCTCACACTTTATGATGCCAAGAGTCAAAGTCCTTAGAGTATCCAAATGCATCCCCCAAGCCTTTACATAGAGTCTGACTCTATTTCCTGTTTGTGGCAGGCACTGCAAGGGCCTAGTATATAAGGCATAATTTCTGTCTATTTTCTATTGTGAAAATATGACAGTCAAATGGTCTGATTCCTAAATAAGGATCCCTCATTGCAGTATACGCTAATATATCAAACTAAGATTTATGAGAAAGTATGAAGACTATGTAATTAGAAGTGGATCTGTGATAAATACCTGATTAATAAGGAGAGTCAGGTAAAATCATGTCATAGTCATTAATGTTGTACTTGTTTATTATACGCCATGTCTATTATTGAACCTCAACTTTCAACTTAGTTTACAGTTAAAAAATTCCTTCTTAACAGATACAACCGTAGCAGCCAGTTTGAGGTAATGAAAATATTTCTTCTCCTGGCCAAAAGCCCACACTAACACTCCTCTGCTGATGGAGAGCCAACTCTTCTTTTAAAAAAAAAAAAACCTCGCATGAGAAAGACGTTCACGAACCCTGTCCATTCGGTGGTAGGTAAATCTACAAGACAGAAAGGTTTCCTTCCAGCTAAACATTGATCCTTTGTATTAAATGGCTCTCAGCAAACCCTAGCTTCTTTTATGCTGCATGGATTTTACTTATGACTTTTATATGTCTTTTTCTAATGAAGGTTCTCAGATTAGTTCTGGGTAGAGGCCCACAGAGACCTCCTCCTAGAAAGTGCTCTAGAAGGCCACCACTAAGGCAGCCTTTCCTTGTCTTTCTCATATTCTGCTAAGGGAGAGAAGAAATCACAGTCCCATTGTCCAGAGTCTGTGTCTTGCTTGCTAGCGAAAGAGTTGTTATAATCACATTAAAATATGGAATGCCTAGTGAAATTTGGAGAATTTTTAATATACGAAAGAAAAATAGTTCTAAATCTACCCCATGTCTGTGAGACCTGAGACTTTGTGAACTGGCCAGGCTCCCTGCATGTGCTGAATGCTTTCTTGCCTTAGGAGACTACATGTAAGTGTTTGGGTTGAGACGCCCTCCTGCCGGGCTTCAAATTAGGTAAGACTGGTTAAGCAAATAGAAGGTAATGGATTGTGTCCATACATGGTTTCATTCCACCTTTGACCAACTTTATCAATCACACGACATTGTCTGTGTCATATACATGTCTAGGTAGCAGAGAGCCACCTTCATTGTCAAGGTGTTGGGGTATGCCAGAAAAAAAAAAGCACCCCCTCCCTCACCACTAAATATATACAGCCACCATGTTTCCTAAAGTGGACAGTTTTCATTTCTCAGCTCCTGTTAAGTACACTCAAGCTTCCTGAACTGTCTCGAACTCACCTACAGGCAGGAATACTACTGTACTCACAAGTGTGTCCTCTTGGCTGTAACATGAAGCTGCCATCCCCCTCTCTTGAGGTCAGCATTCATTCTTACTATATCATATTTCTCTGACTTCCTTGTGAAGTTAAATCTAAGGACTCTGTTTAACTGTATGTTGAAGTGGGATTTAAGCGGAGAAGGTTTTTCTTTTCTTTTTTTTTTAACAATATTTTACCAAATCATGTTGGTGTCCCCTTTTTTCTAAAATAATGTCCTATTTTTAAAGCAGTTGTTGTTGGTAGAGATTTGGAGCCTGCAGTTTTCCTGAAGTGCTAACAGAAAGATTCAGAAGTAGATTTTAGAGCCTCCTTTATTTAGGTATCCTTCACTCTCCTTCCTCCAGCAGTGTGCGTTTCCCAGCATCCCGCTGCCCCCTGCTGCAGGTAGGAGGTTGCACAGTCTTCCCTACCGGCACCCTCTACACCTGGACCAGCCACTCCATCTCATGCTTCCTGGGGTCCAGGCCATCTGATTAGACATGAAACTGTAGCTTTAAGAACATCCTCCATGGGTCCTGTTTCACAGTTCAGAACCAATGTGGAGGCAACGTTTTAAGGCCCAGTGTGTGGGTGGAAACAGGGCCATGGGTAGACTTCTCAGACTCTCTCAAATGGGGAGAGTGTCTCTGCTCTAGCTTCGATGAACTCTCTCAATGAGACATCAGGAACACCTTGAGTTTCAACATATAGTAAGTACCGTGTATTGAAACAAACAAACAAAAAAAGAACTGGTTTGTTTTTAAAGTCCAGTGCACAGAGCTTCTGAAGAGGGAAATGTGGACGGTTCCCTTCTCCTCTCATTCTCTGTAAAATACCATTTTTTAAAATGTGAATTTACAGTGTTTTCAAGGTTGAATATAAGTCATTTCTGAAGGCACCATATACTTTTACAAGTACCGTAAATCTTCGACAATTAGTAACATATTGGTACCGTCACTCTGACTCTAGTGACTTGCTCTCAGAACTGTCCTGAAACAATCAGATTTGTCAGCTTTCAGTATAATCCTGAGATGGTTTTCTGCCAGAATTATCTTAATCAAGGAGTTGAACTCCTGGACCTGGCTTTCCATCTAAAGTATACCAGTGTGCCTACTTCACCAAGTTGCTTAGGGGTTCTGTGGGGTAACATGTGCCCAGCACATGGCAGATTCAGAGTAATTGTTAGTTCCTTCCTCTGCTTCTCCTCTTTCTTGTCTGGAATGGTCAACATCTGCCTTTGACACTGGATCCTAATGAGTAGGTAGGTGATGGGCTATAGCACCCTCTTCTGGAATTGTCTTTTAAAAAGCTGAGAGACAAACCTTTGTCGCCATTAGATTTCAAATATTGGCAAAGGACCCTGCAGGGAGAAGAGAAGAGGGGAGTGGGGAGCAGTTTTCATTGCTGAAACTTTAACACACTACCCAGGAGCAATGAATATTTTTCTGTGAGAACAGAAGAGACTCTCCTCCTTCAGCTCTCTCTATAGATTCAGCTTTGATGGGAAGGGTAAGGAAGGTACAAGGAAGGCCAGTTTGTGGCAATAAAATTCTTTTCTAAACAATTTGTTAAAATAGCATACTTACATTTTAGAACCAGAAAATTTAAGAATATTACTCTCTCCATATATATATATTTTTTCATCCAAAAAGATTGTTTAAAACTTAAAACCAGAGTTTAAAACAAAGGCATGCCTACCTACACACATGCAAACTTAGCACATTGTAAGTTAAGCACACATTTTTCTATTTCCATATGTGGTTATGTTCCTCCCAATAACACGGGACACTGGGTAGATCTTGCTATATAGTAAGTTTCCATGGAGAAACACTGCAGACAGCAACACTGCAGACAGCTCCTATTTGATGGCAAGAAAGAATGGACCCTGTGCTCCTCCTGGATTCTGCTCTGACATCCACCTGAATATGAGCAGAGCAGAGTATGAAAAAGCCGCACAAAATTACACATTACACAACAACAACAACAACCACCACAAAAGTGCACAAAGATTTCCATTCTTTTGGCAGCTTCCAAGTGTAGGATTTACTCCATTGATGTCAGGCCTCTAGATGCAGCTACAGCAAGTGGTTCTTAACCTTCCTAATGCTATGACCCTTTAATATAGTTCCTCATGCTGTGGTGACCTCCCCACCCCAGCCATAAAATTACTTTCATTGCTACTTTATAACTGTAATTTTGCTACTCTTATGACTTGTAATGTAAATACCTGTGTTTTCTGATGGCCTTGGGTAAGCCCTGGGAAAGAGTGACTTGACTCCAAAAGGGGTTGTGCCCCACAGGTTGAGAACTGTCAATGCCCAACTCTTTTATTTTGTACAGGAAGACCCTGAGGCCTAGAAGGGTCATGCGGGTGAGGGTGCCTTCCCTTATTTTCATCTTTTTTCCATAGTGTCTTTGTCACGGGTGCTGGTCCTACCTCCCCCTTGAGATCTTTTCTGTTCAGAAACACAAACCAGCCTCCTTGCAAACACCAGGAGGCTGTGAGGGTTAAGGTAAAGGCACATAGTCCTCCTCGGAACTATGTTTCCCAGGGATTTATCTTTTCCAATAGAAATTATAACAAACAGAAATAAAGGAATCGCCAGATCCTTGTCTTTAATAATTTGTTTCTTTAAATTGTTTGAGACAAATTCCACGTCCAAGAATAATATTTTAGCCTTCTTCTTAGAGGAGGAATGAATCCTTCTGTGAATTAGCAATCACATTCTTGTTACAGTAAGAGGAGAAGGTGTTTGCTGGTTCTCACTAGCAACTCTCTCAGTCTCACCCAACATTGCCAGTTACTGTTTGAATTTCTTATAAAAACTAACACTATTTAGAGTTCCTGTCTAAAGAAATGACCAGGAAATGAAACAATGGCTAGTTACTGTTTTGGAACTATTTTTAATATACATTTATGGCATATGAATCATATATTGATTGCAAATGAAAACTTTGGTGGGGGGGAGGGAGGGCAGCATTTTACTGGGCTGTAAGCCTTCAGAACCGGTCTTCCTGGTTTCTTAAGAAGATGTGGTATATTTACACAATGGAATACTACTCTGCAATTAAAAACAATGAATTCACGAAATTCCTAGGCAAATGGTCAGAACTTGAAAATATCATCCTTAGTGAGGTAACCCAATCACAAAAGATCACACATGGTATGAAGTCACTGATAAGGGGATATTGACCCAGAATCTCAGAATACCCTAGACACAATCAGCATATCAATAGATTTCTAAAAAGATGGAAGGAGAGACCCCTGGTCCTGGAAAGACTGGATGTAGGGGAACGCCAGGACAGAGTAATGAGAGGGGGTTGAACGGAGAAAAGAGGGAGGGAAGGGGGCTTATGGGACTTTCGGGGAGGGAGGAAACGGGAAAGGGGAAGTGATTTGGAATGTAAATTAAAAAAATAAAATAAAATTAAATTAAAAAAAAAAAAAAAAAAAAAAAAAAAAAAAAAAAAGAAAACTGGTTGCAGTCTAGTTGCATGAAATTTGGCACAATACTGCCGCATTGTGGCTGCTTTGATAAATCGCTCATGTATTCCAAGGTCAACCCTGTCCTTAGGTTAAAAAAAAAAACAGAAATGTGTCCTGGTTTTCAGTGAGAGCTTTTTTCACAAAACTACCTAGTGAAGAACACTTAGCAGCTAACTCTGTCTGCTCTTAACAGAATGATTGGAAGGCCTCCATCGCCTTCGTGGTTGGGAACAGAGTTGAGGACGAGCTTCTCATTCACGCCCTCAACCTGGCCGTCCAGCTCCCTCAGCGGAAACTCTTCAGTATTGTGTCATGGAAAGACATTCTGCAGCAGGTATCTGTCCCTTTCTGCCTCAGAACAGCAAAGTCATCTTTCCTTAAATGTGTGGATTGAAATGTTAGAATGTACAACAGTGATCATGTCCGGATTACTTTGTTATTTGTGATGGATAACTTTAAGAACACAAGCCCTGAGAATCCATGTAAAATGTTTCATTTGGAAGGACTAACCTTTTCATCAATGCAGTCCATTCAAAGATCATACCATTGACAAAGATTTCTGTAGATGTTCCAGGTACCATGCAAAGGTCTCTGAGGAATTACTTAGTATGGGGTTAGATAATAATGAAGGAGTAAGCTAATTAAGGCACATGACTAATTGAAAAATGAAGTCTATAGAGAATCCAAGCTGGCTCGAGTCAGAGGGCGATGAGGGTATTGGAGAAAAGCTGTCAGGTGGCACACACACATACAAGTCCTAGCACCCTGATAAGAGGTTATAAATACCACATCTACCTTCTTGCTAAGTTCCCTAGTGGCTTCACTCAATTCACTGATGTATTAGAAAGTTTCACAGATCTTTGTGTCCCTTTAATCTTTCATACATTACAAGTTAATTGAACTTCATTGCAGATTGATGAAATACAGGCCCTTGTTGAAGGTGCTACGGCTAAAAAGGGGAAAAAGCCCACAACTGGCAGCTTACCGTTACATTATGAGGTGAGTGACTGTGTCTGTCAAAGAGACTTTTGTAATATTCAGCCATGAAAACTGGAGTCCAGTATGATACTTTAAAAAATTTAATTCAATTTTCAAAGTAAATTGCCACTGTCCATTATGTTTGTTTCTCATAGTACACAGACACATACATACTCCACAAATATACCTTTAAGAATAGACTTATCTAGATTATTTACACTATCATCTTCCCAATTAAAAGACATGAATCATGAGCACTTACTTACACACCAAAACACTAGGCTGTACTTTCCTGGGATAATGACTGAATATGCGATGGTATTAAAGGGAGCCATTCTCAATGTTAGCTCCTTGAGAGAAACAAGAAGGAAAGAGCCTTCAGCTGGAGTGATTTTTCCAACAGCTAGCAAATTTTGTACACATTTTACATCTCACTTTAATCAATGTAAAACGTGTAATTTCCCTCAGATTAGTGGCACACTCCATTGCTAGCAGCTGCTTGATATAAAAGTCCAGCCCGTGTGCCCATGTGCCCGTGTGCCCACGTGCCCATGAACAAGGCTTATAACTCAGGCTCAATGTGAGAGGATTTCTTCTCACCCTTCCTCATTAATATCTAACTTAGGACTTTCAAAAGATATAAAAATCCAGTGATTAATCACAATATCACTTACACTTGATTAGTCACTATTTTATGGCTATGCAGACCTAAAACATGACGATGTAAGGGCTTTTCAAAGACAAACTTGTTTGCACTTCATTTTGTTAGTGACTAATAAATTGTTTTCATGCTCTTGGTCTTGAATGACCCCATAGTGACCTCTGTAGGAAGCCCAGGACCGTCTGAGCAAGTTTCAGTATAGTTGTTGGTACTTGACAGTACTGAAAATGTCTTGGCATTAATTCTTGCCACACCGCTCTCACTGTCTTAGCAAACTAACTTTGGTAGCACGGTCAAATTACACACCTCCCATCATTCTTTACAGTGTTCTGAATGTGTGCTTACCAGTTGAAACATTATGTGATACCTGGATTTAAAATAGTGCTTTTTTTTTTCTTCTGAAGTGGTCATGGAAATCCATGTCCAAGTATCAGGCCTGGGATCAATTAGGCCCCCAAAGGATTCTTTCTTCTTCAAAGATACCCAGTAAAACACAGAGATGATAACAGGGCAGTTTTGACGTTTAATCTGGACAGGCATTTTGACTTGGATGTGGGATAGCACAATGCTACAAATCCAGGGTTTGCTTAGAAAGCCATCCCTCCCCAACATGTGCTAGGGCTCTTGGTTGCATATTCTTCACTCAGGGGAGGTCCCTCTCACATCTGGCTCCCCCACATTCTTCCACTGGAGCATTTGGGCAAGAAGCCTCCCACACTTGGTTTTCTGAATGGTTCCAGAAGGGAAAAAAAAAAAGAGGCAGGGTGGAGCACTATGGAGATCGGGCCTTAGAGGCCCCAGAAATCCATCACCATCCATCACTGGAACAAGAATGACAAAGAGCATAGAGCAAACATGGGCTCCTGGTCAGCACTGGCCTAGTGCAGGTCACATCTGGAGAGGGCTTCATTTGCCTTTCTCATCTCACAACTGAAAAGGCACGATCGACCCATGCCTGTGGAGAGCAGGAAGCGTAGGTGGCCATAGAAGAGGCTCAGAAGCAAGAGTCTTCTGGAGCCTCTGGACATGTGAGCCAAGCAGACAGCCTGCTTGTGAGTCTATGTCTGCATGCGAGGTCTTAGCAAATAGGAAACCTCTGCAGGTAGGCGCTTAGAACGTAATTAGGAAGTCTTGCATTTTCTAGTCCAAAGAAGCTTGGCCAATGGGAGAAGGGATAGTATAATAAAGTAACTTGGCCTTGGGGGAGTTCATGAGCCTTGTTTCCTTCTAGATCTCCATTTTGGATTAAGAGCTTAAAACTACCATGAAGACAATAAATATAATTGCATATTCATTTCTACTTGTAGGATATTCTCCTTGACTTTAAACCAGAGTCTTGTCTTTCTTGCTTTAAACGGAGTTAACCTGTTTGACTCCATAGTTGTTAGCTTGTGTTTGGTTAGTAGCTACCAGTTAAAGCAAGACCCCACTACAGTGCCATTTACCCATGAGCAGCAGAACAGGTCAGAACCATATTACATATTTCCAATGGAAATTTGCAGTGTCTCAACTAGCAAAGCTCACATTCCTGAGTGATTTGCTCAAGGTTTCATTTGAGTGGTTTGGCATTGTACACACACAGACTCATTTGAAATTGTGTAATTTCCCCTGAAATGTTAGAGTTTCATCTAGTCATGGTACTGTATACACGAGCATCTTGTATTTATAAAGTATAGTCTTTTGAAAGCCTGCTGAATGTTCTGCTAATGTAATTCCCCTAGAGCTGTGCAATTCCTCTGGTCATTCACCTTACTGCTTTGAAAACCATGTCCTGCTCTCTCAGGAACCACTCCAGGTATTCATATAGGGATGTGAAGAGAATGGTCTCCATTACGTATAATCTCAGGATTGCTAGCTATTATTTATTTTTCTTACCACCCACTACTGAGGATGGAGATGATCCTGTCCTGAGCACAGCAGCATCTCCACACCCGGTGCTATTTAAGGATATGGATGCACATGAAAGTGGGTCTACAGATACTATATGTAGATAGTATAGTATCTATAGATATATACACTGATAAGTTTTACCAAATACTGGCATTGTACAACCATTATCTGGGCGGTGTACAAGGGGGCAGAAATGTGGATATTGTGAAGACTTGGAGCTTGAGAAGCATTGGGATTATAGACAAAACAAAGAGTAAAAATGTGAAACTAGGCTGGTGTGCAGTAGGTATTCACCAGACCCTCATTAGGAGAAGAGATAACACATGCAGAAAATAGTCAGTGGGGTCCCAAAGGAACAAGGATGTGTCCAGAGAGCTAAAGGAAAAAGAGATTAGCATTAGCTAGAGGAGCCAGAGAAGTTCTGAGGAGACAAGGACACCTGAGGAGAAAAAATAAAGAGCTTGGGCATTTTGATCTGTGTAAGAACAAAACAAAACAACAGAAGAAAAGTTGACTCAAATCCCAGTCTAAAAGGAAGTATAAAAACTCCCCATTTCATACATGGGGAACCTATGTTAAGAAGTCCAAAAACTAGAAGATCTAAAGGTAGAAGCTGAAGTAATTTAGATTGTGCCATAGGTAAATACACAGCTTCAAGTTTTCCTATTTTACCATGAACCCAAAACTCTTTCATTTGTCTCAGTGCTGACTAACGTGGGAGGGTAGATCCTGAGGTTCAAATATAGAAAAGGGAATTTTAGGGAAAGAGCAGATAAAAGAAAGCCACATGAATTAGAATGGTCTCTGCGAATGTGAGAAAAGTCTCAGTGAGTGTGGGAGAAGTCCTAATGAATATGCACTAACTGTGTAGTTCCACAGTACAATAAACCCTGGCTAGGAAAGGATAAATCCTGGATGTGACACTCTAAAACTGTGGAGATGGAGATCTTAAGAAAGCATTTTTAAGGGCTGGGGAGACGGCTCAGCAGTTAAGGGCACCAACTGGTCTTTAGAGGAGTCAAGTCCAATTCTCAGCACCCACAACTGCTCACAACTGGGTATAACTGTACTTCCAGGGGCATCTGATGTCCTCATCTGGTCTCCAAGGGAGCCAGGGATGTCCATGGTACGTGTGTGTGTGTGTGTGTGTGCATGTGTGTGTGTGTCTGTGTGTGTGTGCATGTGTGTGTGTGTGTGTACATACATGTAGGCAAAACACCCACATAGGGAAGGAAAGTAGGGAGGAGGAGGGAGGCAAAGAGAAAGAGGGAGAGGCAGAGAGAAAGAGGGAGGGAGAGGGAGGAGAAAAAGGGAGAGGGGAAGGGGAGAGAGAGAGAGAGAATTTTAATACTAAAGACGGACGTATACTCTCTAGATTCCACCTGAGCATGTATTTACTGAGCACGCACATCCAGGTCTTCTTATGTCCATCTATGCTTTATGACCTAAGTGCAGAATATGCCTTTTTCCCTTGCAAGTATACCAAGTCCTGACTATAAATTAAAAGGAAATTATTGCCAGTCATTCCAAATCAACTAAAATGTCTTAAGGTGTGCCTTAAGTCTAAAGGTTCTTACCCATGCAAATCTGATGCACAATAGGTGAACATCTTAATACAGATGCACAAATTTCAAACTTGATGTAGTGACTGAAAAATCTAGGAAGACAAAGCCAGGGTGAGACAGTGATTATTCCTACAATACAATTGATTCGGAGTTTCCTATCTTAAACATCTTTTTTTTTAATTTTTTATTGGTTATTTTATTCGTTTACATTTCAAATGTTATCCCCCTTCCCAGTTTCTTCTTGGAAACCCCCCATCCTAAACATCCTAAGTTACACACCACTCCGGTTTTTACTTTGTTACAGCAGCTGCCTCTCCTGCCCAGCTGGACATGTGGGCTGAGGTTGGAATGGCTATCCAAGGTTTCCTTAGAAAAGACCTATTTGGTCCTTAAAAAACAAAAAGAAAAAAAATCACTAAAACAAAATTGTCTATAAAGGGGGGGGGGATTTATACCCTATTTGTTAAATCAATTTTCAATTTCTATACAATAAAACCAGCCTAAAGACTATATGATGCTCTGCAATTTTGTGCCTGTAAGGGAATATTAATTTCTCTCATCAGTAAAAAAAAAAAAATCATTTACTTTTTTAACAATTTCAGATTTTTTGTTCTTGTTTGTTTTTTTAAGAAAGGGTTTCTCTGTGTAACCCTGTCTGTCCTGAAACTTGCTTTATAAACCAGGCTGGCCTTGAACTCAGAGATTCACCTGCCCCTGCCTCCTGAATGCTGAGAATAAAGGCATGCACCACCTTACCTGGCACAATTCTTTTTTTGTTTGTTTGTTTGTTTTGTTTGCTTTGTTTTTCTAAGACATAACTTGAAAAAATGCTGGCATTAGTTTCAAAAAACAATATACCAAGTGCTATCTAAGAAAATGAGGGAGAGGTGGAGGGACAGGTCAGTGCTTAGAGCTGCTTGTCATTCTCCAGATGACCTGAGTTGCCAGCACATGTCTCCCACCTGCAAAGCAGCTCACAACAACGCTAGTTCTAGCTGATCTGACACCTTCTTCTGGACTCTGTAGCCACTGACACACATGTGGGATAAACACACACACACACACACACACACATACACAACCAACATATACACATAAATAAGAGTAAATATAAAAAGAAGGTAAGGGATCCAAATGTTCTGTCTCCAGGTCTTATTTGGTCCATTTTTAAGACACTGCTGGTTACAATGTCCTGATGGATTAAATGCTCCAGGGTTTTGATTCTCAGCTCCTAGATGTGTGGATACATTTCTTAGGTTTTCCCCAGCAAGGACTCAGAGTCATTTCCAAGATTGTAGATTGTTATAGTGTAGTAGGCTGCTAGGTTCTAGATTCCTAGCTTGAAAGTCATTTCCTAAACTGTGCTTCAGATCAACAGTCCATGCAGTAACGTTGTAAGCCTTTATATCGGGGGTGGACCTTGTCAAAATAAAAACTAGACAACTGCTTCAGAGATTGGAACAAATAATACGTGAAATTTTTTAAGAGGTTTGATATTATTAAAATGGCAGCTGTTCTGAGACCAGAAGGAACAGTACATCATGAAAGAAACAAGGGGAGGGGCAGGGTGGGGGCAGGAAGAGTGCTCTAGCCTTTTCAGTCCCGAGTTTGAAAGCAAAACAAAAACATTCTGAAGAACTGGAAAGTAGCCAAGCTAATGCCGTTATTTCATGGAGCTTAGGGACACACCAGGAAATTACAGGCCAGTTAGTTTAGCTTCACTTGTAGGGAAAGTATTAAAGACTGCAGCAGGAGAGGGAGTGGCAGGCGGCTCCCTGAGCCACTGCTTGATTACGGTGAGCCTGGATGGCCATGTCCTAGGAACCTGTTGAAATGCTTTGAAGCTATGGCAATCAGTACAGCCTTCAAAGGATACAGTGGAGCCCAGAATCTGTGCATCCTTTTTGTCCCACAGCAGCTCTTCGGGGATGCCTAGAGAATATGGCCCACATACAGTCTCCAGGCCCAGGCCTCAAAAGCCACTGTGAAAACAGAGAAAATAACCTCTGGGTAGAAACATTTTTGAAAGCTGGAACCAATTAATACAGCTTGATATTTATAAATGTAAAATAATGGGACTTGGAATAAAATGTAGGAATTTTGAGCTGTAACAAAGAAGTACCACCTTGGGACTATAAAAAACACCCCGGGAATTACTGCATCAAAGTTTGGGCTTTGGATCTGACATTCAACCAAAGAATAAAAGATGTGGAGAAAAAGTATGCTAGGAAATCATCACCGAGTAGAAGGTTATGAAGAATTGAAACCAAGTGAACTTTGTCAAGTTGATAAAAAGAGCAATCCAATGAACTTGGGGCCCCAAATGCTGAAGGATGCCAGAGCAGCTCAGGAGAGAAAGTCCTACCAGGCAAGACCAAGCTGGGCAGGAAACTGTGGAAGGTCAGGGCACCACTGCATCAGGAATGCCCTTCTGCGGTGCAAATATGTTTGCCTTTCAGATTTGAGCCCTATAGCTCTATTTTCAAGAAAAAGCACCACTCAGACAAAGGCATCCACAAACCCCCTGCTGCTGGCCAGCTCTCGTCCACCCCAGCTCACAGGCAACTGACCACACCTACATGGCAGTCTTCAGTCCAGAGGAACGAGGTGGAGATGGTAGCAGCAACAAATTTGAGGTTCCACTGCAGGGTGGCTGGCCATGTTGTTTGGAGAGCAGTCAAGACAGGAATCCAGTCAATATTTCTAAGATATGAATGTCAATGGAGGATCAGCTACAAGAAAAAGCAAGATTCTGCTAGACATATGCGGCCTCTCTAACAGTTTATACACCACTGATGGCTTGGATTTTTTAAAACCTACTTTAATAAGGGTTCATAAGTGCTTCAACCTCTCTCCTAGCCCATCACCCACCAAAGGTAATGGAAAATAAAGGTTAATAGGAAACGGAGGTTTGTAGACCTGTTTAGAAGTAGTTCGTTGGGGCTATTCAGCAGTCCAGTTCATGAGGCAATCGCCACTCACAAATCAGCAACGGAAATTCCATCCAGAAGAAACCACGAGGGGGCTGGAGAGATGGCTCAGCGGTTAAGAGCATTGACTGCTCTTTCAAAGGTCATGAGTTCAAATCCCAGCACCCACATGGTGGCTCACAACCATCAATAAAGAGATCTGACGCCCTCTTCTGGGGTGTCTGAAGACAGCTACCGTGTACTTACATATAATAAATAAATAAATAGATCTTAAAAAAAAAAAGAAAGAAAGAAAGAAACCACGAGGCTCCATCAATTGGCTGGAGTCCACAGAAGCAGCAGGAAGCTGTCAGTATATTATGAGAAGTTTTTTGGCAAGTTACCCTCTAAGGTGTCACAACCAACAAAGATTAGCCACAAAGATGCAAGGCAAAGACTAACGAGGCAGAGCAAGGTGAACTAATGCCAGAACCTCATCTCACTGTCTATGGGGTCATATTTATATTCTTCGTGAACATCCCATGTCCTCTCATGTGTCTGCTTCAGCAAAACATCTTCTCTCCTGTATCTGCCTCAGCAAAACATTCTTTTATGTGTCTGTATCAACATTCTTTCACATGTCTGTTTGAGCAAAGCATACTTTCAACTGTCTACCCCAGCAAAACATTATATGACATAAATAAGTTCCCAAATAAACCATAAATTTTCACTTCACTCCACAGCCCTAGAGTCCATCAGATGGATGCTGCAGAAGGCATCAGAAAAACTGTTTTACGTCTGTAGTTAATGACTGAAAAATCCACATTTGTCAATAGTGGTGACATCTAGCATTTCCTCCACCCCAGGCTTTGTATGGATTGGCTTAGACCCTAATCCTATCATCTACCTACCACGTGATGCTTACAGGGGAGAACATAGGTCAATTAATGGCCACATAGGTTGAGTAATCTGCTGACTTCAAGGACACTCCTCCTTTTACTTATATCACATGTGACAGAAAAACAGTTAAAAATCTGAACGTACTTGTGAATTAACAGTGTCATGAATACAGGTAAGGCTATTCAGTGAGAATTAAAGTCTAAATCTTTTGGGAGCTCTCTGGTTTTTTCATTCTTCCTTTGACTCAAGGCAAACTCAAAGAAAGTGTGAACACAGTAAAGCCACATGACAGGCTTAGCTGCACATCGGGGCTAGTTTGATGAGTTCCCTTTGCCCAAAATGTTTGGGGCAACAGGGATCTCTCATTCCTGTAATTAAGATTTGCATGGTTATGGTAACTGCAGTACATATCCAACTCAGTTGAAAATTGAAAGGCCAGTGCTCTGTCTGAAATGCTGACCCATTGGAGAGAGCTACAGCCTCCATTTTTGACTTGGTGAGCCATAGACACACTGGGTAGACGCACTAGTCAATCAGACTGCCTGGGGTCAGCCTTGTCTGCATGGTTTACCAGACCTGTAATCTTACCCTGCGCCTGGAGTTTCCCTGTATAAAGCCTGTAACTAAGAACATTGACCTTATACGGCTGTAGCTGTGACTAAATAAGACAGTGACTAGAAAACACTTGGCACCTGGCACGGAGCAAATGTCCATGAACGCTAGTGATTACATCTATTTTCAATCAAACCAAATGCTGCTATCTTGTAGATTAGGGAGCATAAAAATACTAGAACAACAACCACAAGTCTTTTTATGGAGGTTTTGGAGGTTAAGATATTTTTGCTTCATTTAACATTTATTATTTCAACATGCATCAAAAATAAAATTAAACTCCAGGATGATGGTTCTATGGGCAAGAATACTTGTTGCACAAGCATGAAGACCAGAGTTCAAATCCTCAACCTCAATGTAAAAACCCAGGTGTGGACACATGTGCACCTATAACTCCAGAACTCCAGGAGAGGAAGAGACAACAGGTTTGTTGGGACCAGACTGCAGCCAGCCTAGCTCCTGGATCAGTTAGAGACCCTGTCTAAGGGAATAAGATGGGGAGTGAGACAACAGGACACCTGACGTTCTCTTCTGCTTTCTACATATGTGCTCACACATGTGTGATATACCACACACTCACATACACATAAAAATGTTAAATAAATGAAATAAGACTACCAACCTGCAATTTTCTCAGTTTTATAGGCTAGGCCGACATTGTTTCTTAAGACATGATTTATACTTGACTTAAACAAAGGTAATAGGTTAGTCCTGCAGGAGGTACACGGCTTTGGTCAAAGCATACAATCAGTTCATCATTAAAATGCAGAAAATGTTTAATTTTCCATGCATTCCATATATATGTGATGGTCTATTAAGAACCAAATCTATGGTTTCGTTTTTATTTTTATTTTAGTGAATAACACAGATAGAATGCCCTGCCTGCAAGAGGCCCTTGTTATTTTTGAGCAAGAGCTGCAGGCATTAAGCGAAAAAACAAACAAGCAAATAAAACCGATGTGTGCACAATTATGTATTGAGGTAACTAAGTATTTTAAATTGGAGGTAATTAAAGGAGAAAATACTGTAGATGAAAAAGAGTTTGTCAATAGACTAGTTAGTACTGCTGTGAAGAAATATCTGAATCTGTGAACTTTATGATAAGGGACATTTATCTGGCTTATTATTCTGGCAACCAGAAGGTCTAATCAGCATAATACTGACATTTTCCTGATGAAAGCTCTCACTCACTGCATCATACACATGGCCACGAAGCAGAAAGGAAACCAGCCATGTGTAGAATGAGCATGTATGTACAAGTGATCTTAGTGAGGGAGCAGGAGGCATTCCTTCAGAGGGCCAGAAGGTGGGATAAATTCTTCTGTAACAACCTATGTTTGGGAGACTTCCCTGAAAGCAAGAAATGACTCCATGGAGGAAGCAGCATCATTCCAACCCAATAGACACTATTTCCTATGAGTACCAATATCTGTCTTAGAGTCTCTGTGATGTTCAGTATTTCCACAATAGGACAGAACTTACAGCACATGAACCTTTGGGGAGCCAGCCACAGCCAGACCACAATAGATACAAGCAAAAAGAGAAAATGAACTGGTAGAAAACACCAGAAGAAATGCTCCGGCCCAGGGAACACTATGTTAAACAATGTGGTAGGGATAGAAAACTGTTAGAGAAATGAAGAGGACAGTGTGCCCATTACATGGAGGAGGGAAAGGTTAGAAATGCAGAAAGGGAGATCTTAGGGACAAATTCATATCTTTACCCAGTAGGAAAGGAAACAGTGTAAAGACTTAGGAAAGCAGATGTTCCGAGAACATTTTCTGGTTGCTGAGTAAAGAGACCTTGGGAGGAGGAAGGATGGAAGCAAATAACTGGGTAAACCTGTAGAGTCCAGAGAAGATGGAAGACACACAGATTCAGGAGGTACACAGGAAGCCAACTTGGAAGATGGCTGCCAATTTGCTATAACTAGTGAGGAAAAGAGTCAGGCACGACCTTGCAGTTCTGCCTCAAGAAGCTGAAAAGCCTACTTCATGCTACAGAGCACTTCAACAGGAGGCTAAACCTGGGGAAGGGCTGGAAACATGGTTTAGAACAGGTTAAGTCTGATATGTCTTGGAGATAAGGGACAAGAGAGGTCAAAAGGAAAGTCAGTTGTTTCTCCAGTGTCTTTGTCATCTTTTTCTTCCCCCGAGCCTCACTCAGTCAGTTGTCAGTAATAATTAACGTTCTAATTAAAACTAATGTCACCTACTGTTAGTGACCACGAATCCACCATGGGCCATGTCCACAAGCATGACTGACAAGTCCCTCCCTCTCTTTCTGGTTTGCTTTGTTGGCTACATGTTTGATCATTTTGCAAGTGAGTGAATCTATAGGCAATAAAATAATTTTTTGCTATAATATATAGGTGAACAAAGTCTGAAGGGGCACTGGCCTAGAGCCTGTGACCTCTTCTGTATCATTGTCCTTTTGCATGCCCCTCCCCGAGTCTCACCTAAGCACAGACTGGAGACTACAGCAGGTACCCATTCATCCAGCCTATTCCTCAAGCAGCACACATACAGAGTTCCTATCATGTTCAGGGTAACAGAAACAGAACTGAGGTAGACATGGTCTCCTCCCTCCTGAGCTCATACTTAATAGCTGTGTAAACAGTGTGTTTGTTTTCTGTCATTTTGAAACATTTTAATAGCTTGTAGGAAGTCTGCTATAAACGTTTTGTGTTTAAACCCTGCTTCTAATTGAGTCTGTTCTTCATCAAGCCTTGTGGCTGACCTCATTATTGTTACTAATTTCCAGCCAAAAGGGTAATGGTCCCCAGACAGTGGATAATGGACCAAGGAGAGAAGCAGAGGTAGGGCCCACACCAAAACTGTCAAAGATGCAGCACGGATACCAAAGGACCTGTTTCCTAGGAGACAATGCACAGCTGCAACCGAACTGTGGTAACAATTTTCCTGCTTCTGTGTATCTGGAGTGTGACCTCTAGCCACCCAATCCTCACTCTTCACTCCATCCTCAGTTACAAGGGAAGGTGTTTGCCAAACCAAACACCGATACAGGCTAGAAGAATTGGCTATTGGATAAAAAGTCACTTATATTTATTGGAAAAGTGCTATTAAGCTGGCAAGACGGCTCAGCAAGTAAAATGTTCTTGTCACAAACCTGACAACTCGAATTCAGGACCCAGGACCCATATGGTAGAAAGACAGAAACAACTCCTGAGAGTTGTCTTCTGATTGCCACATGTATGTCGCAGCACACATGTGTGGGAATGCATGTAGGTTCAGGCCCATACATGCATGCATGTACTACAAAAATAAATATTTTTAAATGTACTGCAAATATTAGAGGCACTGAATGCATCTTACACAAAGATATGCTTGAATTCATTCATCCATTTCTCTCTCTCTCTCTCTCTCTCTCTCTCTCTCTCTCTCTCTCTCACACACACACACACACACACACACACACACACACGCACACACACACACACACACACACACACACAATGACCACCAAAAAATACTCTCAGTAGGGCTGGAGAAATGGCTCAGTGGTTCAGAGAACTGCCTGTTATTCCAGAGGACCAGTATTCAATTCCATCACCTACATCTTGGCACACGACCATCTATAACCCCAGTTCCAGAGGAACAAGTGCTCTCTTGGCACACAGGAATGCATGCAGGTGAAGCAATCATGTACAGAAAATAAATTTTAAAAAGACCACTCAATACCAGATCAGGTTCCCCCCTCCTCCCCCCCACCCATCCTCTTTCCCTCCCAGGTCTCTCCCTCCCACCTTGTGGTTGCTTTCTTCTCCCTCCCAAGTGGGACCGAGGGGTCCTTACCTGGGCACTTCAGCTTGTTGACCTTTTTGAGTTCTGTGGACTGTATCTTGAGTATTCCATACTTTTTTTGCCTAATATCCACTTATTAGTGAGTACATACCATGAATGTACTTTTGGGTCTGAGTTACCTCACTCAGGATGATATTTTCTAGTTCCATCCATTTGCCTGCAAAACTCAGGATGTCCTCATTCTTTTATTTTTCTTTTTTTTTTTTAGTATTCCAAACAATTTATTTCATTTGAAGCACCTACACTCCCATCAACACAGTCCCCCAAACCCCGGATGTCCTCATTCTTAATAGCTGAGTAGCATTCCATTGTGTAAATGAACCACATTTTCTGTATCCATTCTTCTGTCGTGGGACATCTGGGTTGTTTCCAGCTTCTGACTATCACAAACAAGGCAGCTATGAACACAGTGGGACATGTGCCCCTGTGGCATGGTGGGGCATCTTCCCAAGAGTATATTCCCAAGAGTGGTATAGTTGGTTCTTCAGGGAGATCTATTTACAATTTTCTGAGGAACCTCCAGATTGATTTCCAGAGTGGTTGTACCAGTTTGCATTCCCACCAGCAATGGAGGAGTGTTCCTCTTTCTCCACATCCTTGCCAACATGTGTTGTCACCAGAGGAAAAAAAATATCTGTCAAACCATATTTGTAGCATTGTAATATAAAGGAACTATAACATTGTCTCTCTGTTATATCAAATATACAAATATAAAATATAATAATGACTTTAGCATCTTGCAACAAAAGAAATCAATTCTATAAAAATCTTATGCATAAAAACTGAAATTGTTTCATAATCCCTTTTGTTAAAATTCACGTTTTGACCTCACTCTTATTTGGAGGCCGTTTGGAAGTTATCAGACTCTTACAGTGAGCTAGGCTACCATGAAGCCTGCAGAGCCCACATGGCCCGATGCTTCCCAGCCCATATAAGCACACCACATACTCCATACAATAAGTCAGGAATAACCTGAAATTGCCTGCACCCTCCTGGGATTATACACAGCTGTCAAGAAACCATCCCTCAGAATACACTTTTATTGGGAACATCTAATTATTTCAGCCATTCCAAGGTTCTGCTTTTATCCTTTCACTCCTCTCTAGAGCCACAGAGAAGTAGGTCGGGGGATAATAAGGTGTGACTCAGTCTCAGGTCACACCAAGTCCTACATCCTTCATGAGAAGCTGATCTTGTATTGCATGCTCTCAGGTTCATTTTAGAATATCAAGGAGCAGGGAGAAAGGGAGGCCCTATTTGGATTTGATGCAAGGGACTAATATATTACCTTTTGTAACTAATAAAATTTCAGAGGCCGACAGCAAATTTCTGATTTGCTTTTCCTCCAGTAAAATGTCTGCTTTGAATTATGCAGAAAGAATTCTTCTTGCCAACTTGTTTCAATTTCCCACACAAAACCATCACAGAACACTTTCAGGGCTTCCTATAGAGGTTTATTTCAGTATTCTTCAGCCATTGGAGAAACACAGGAGCATACACACACACACACACACACACACACACACACAAACAGACACACACTTTCCCCTTTCCTTGCAGAAAACAGAGGAAAATGTTTTAGGCTTTTGTATGGTGCTTTCCTTCTCCAAAGGCTGTGATGAGTATTACTCATCAGACTCAGAAAAGAAACTCAGTCTTGCCAGAACCCCATTTTATGAATGCAGGCCCGCCCTGCACGGAGGTGGAGAGGCCATCGCTGTGTGATGTGATTTAAGAGGTGCTGGATAGTCTGCCTGTCCAAAAATAGCCCCCACACCCGCCTGTTGAGTTCAGGCAAACTGTCCATAAAACCCGACTTTAAATGAAATGAACCTGCAGTTCTGGAATGTTAGCCATTACATCCGCTATGCTTTCAGCATGTATTTATGTCTCAGGAGGAAAGCTAGCTCTCTCAGGGGGATACGCATGTGCCCCAGTGGTGTGAGAAGAGTTAGCAAGACAGAGGGGTTAAGGAAACGCTGCAGGCCAACGGGAGCAGTGTCAGCATATTGCCGTGCTGGGAGTGGGTTAAAGCTCAACTCGGTGTCTCCCACGTTCATTCACTCAGTATTTTTTAAAACCGTGTTTTCTGAACCAAACCGTCAATGATCTTGGATGGGATCATCAAGAATACAATAATAAGGACTGGAGAGATGGCTCAGTGGTTAAGCACACTGATTGCTCTTCCAGAGGATCCAGGTTCAATTCCCAAAACCCACATTGCAGCTCACAACGGTCTGTGACTCATGTTCCAGGGGATCTGACATCTTCATACAGACCATAATGTAGTCAAAACACCACTATACATAAAAAAAAATAAAGTTTTAAAACAGAATGCAATAATGATAACTCACATTTGAAAGTTTTGTTTCCCTAGACTGCAAATTATTTTGCCACATAGAATCACATTTTGATCCCAGCAGTTGCTGGCAAGGCAACCTTAGGTGCCACTGTCTTAAAGCAGATGAGCAGAACTGGAAGGAGCTAGGTACCTGCCCTACAACTGACAGTGTCAGTGCTTCAGACTAGATCTTGATCCAAACCCAATGCTCACTCTGATACCTCAAGTTCTCCAACACACAGCCTGTGCAAACAAGAAGTTGATAGTTAACTTTAATCTGTTTAAATGTGCTCATCCAGGCATGCCCACCTGCTATCTATGGGCCGCATGAATCCCAGGACTGCTGTGTATACGGTACAATACATTTGTACACACAACAGTGTCAGGTCACTGTGTCAAAAAGTTGGACATCCCTGAAAGGAGTATGCTGTACAAGTCTTCTCCAGTAGATCTAGAAAAGTGTTTCCCCTCATCTTAAAATCACATCTGGTGCTGGAGAGATTGCTCAGCAGTGAAAAGCCGAGCTGCTCTTCTGGGGTACCCAGGTTCAATTCCCAGTGCATCCACAGAACCTGAAAAGCATCTGTAATTCCAGTCCCAGGGGATCTGGTGCTCAGTGGATCCTGGATTCCACTGGTACTGCATACATGTGTTATACAGACATTCATGCAGGCAAGCATTCATTACATGTAAAATAAAAATAAATACATAAGAAGTTCTGGAACTAGGTATTGGGAATTGTTGTACAATTGTATGAATGCAAATGGAAATTTTATTTTTAGCCATAGCATAAAGGAAAAGGTTAGAGGTTTTTTTTTTTTTTTTCTTATTTTCTTTTTAACCATTAAAGGAAAAATGTCAAACACAGCTGGCCCCAGAAACATGGGTCAGGTTTTTCTATCCATCATTCATGTGATTCCTCAAAAAGGTGTGTGTGGGGGGAAATCTTTCGCATAGAATACTGATCACTTTGCATAAATTTATAAAACATAACAGAAAACCAAAATAAGCAGGGGAAAGAAAACTGTAAATTGGAAGACATTAACTTTAGATATCTCTAGAATCACTTGAAACTTGTTTCAGGGGAAGAGTCTCACTATATAGTCCTGGCTGCTCTGAAACTTACTATGTAGACCAGGCTAGTCTTGAACTAATAGAAATCTCAGTCTCCTGGGTATTGGAATTAAAAGCATGTGCTACCACACCCAATCCATTTGTTTCTCTTTTTTTTTCAAAAAAAATATTATTTAATACCAAAACAGTTATAATCAGAGGCTGCAGAGAATTTGATAGGTAACTTTTATCCATAAGTACTGTTTGTTTCCCAGCACTCCCACAATAATTACCTGGGTAAATATGGCATCAGTGAATACGTACTGACAAAATGGAAGTTGTTGCAAAAGGCCACTGTGCCCTAAACATCATGGTCTGCACACAGTAGTGTCACATCCACAACCTGAAGACATGGTGAGCCACAGTTTTCACCCCATCAGACAAAGACACCTTCACAAGCACAGTGCTTCCAGCTCAAAGACATGCCAGGACCTGTGTGTGGTTTAAGTTGTGAGGGTTTAAACTGTTACCACTGAAGCCAAGAACCTCAGTCCATTTAACATTGCCAACGCCAAGCCTTCAACAACTTGATCAGAAAACAGGACAAGCATTGAATGATCAGAGGAGCTTCAGAAAGGGGGTATGGGGGTGGGGGACACAGAGATCAAGAGTAATGATGACAGAAAAGCAACTTGTAGCAGCTCCAGCTCAGACCCTCAGAACTCAGGGAGGGAGAGAGGAAGAGAAAACGAGAGAGAGAGAGAGAGAGAGAGAGAGAGAGAGAGAGAGAGAGAGAGAGAGAGAGAGAGAGAGAGAGAGAGAAACAGAGATAGAGACACAGAGAAAGAGGGAAATACAGAGAAAGAGGGAGATACAGAGAAAGAGGGAGATACAGAGACAGAGAGCACGAGCGCACTCCAGGCATACTCACTTGCTGAACTAGTGACATAGCACAACTTACTACCCTAGTCTTCCTGCAAGGCTGACCAGGGAAAGGGAGCAGGAGTGGCTTCATGTCAGTAGGCATTTGGCATAAGGTGCCCTCTATAGGGCAAAAGGTTGCTGAGTATCTCTATGAGATGTTTATGCTGCTACTTTAACCCAGCAGGCATTTTATTGGTTGCTTATGCTATTGGTTGCTTACCATGTGTCGATCACAAAGCTAGCACCAGCCTTTAAGTTCTTTAAAATCTAATGAAAAATGGATAGAAATGAGCGATCTTTTTACCACTTGATAACCAAGAAGTTGTTAGAGACACAGAGAGTGCACAGAATGATGCCTGTGCCTTTCTGAAGTTTTGACGGAAAGGGCTTAAGAAAATTTGTTGAAAATGGAGTGGACAACTTAAGAGGTAATGCTAGAAAGGAATTCTTAGCAATCAAGCAACCAGAACAAGGTATTCCAAACAGTGGACTTTGCTGGCATCGAAGGAGGGCAACTGGAAGGCACAGCCCCTGGAAGCCCAGCAGGTGGACCCAAGCTGGGTTATAAAGGAGCTCTATTGTACACTTCTTTTTTTTTTCTTTATTTTTTTTATTTTCTAAGTTTTTTTTTTATTTACATTCCAAATCATTTCCCCTTTCCCGTTTCCTCCCTCCCCGAAAGTCCCATAAGCCCCCTTCCCTCCCTCTTTTCTCCATTCAACCCCCTCTCGCTTCTCTGTCCTGGCGTTCCCCTACATCCAGTCTTTCCAGGACCAGGGGTCTCTCCTTCCATCTTCTTAGAAATCTATTGATATGCGAATTGTGTCTAGGGTATTCCGAGATTCTGGGTTAATATCCCCTTATCAGTGACTGCATACCATGTGTGTTCTTTTGTGATTGGGTTACCTCACTAAGGGATGATATTTTCAAGGTCTGACCATTTGTCTAGGAATTTCGTGAATTCATTGTTTTTAATTGCAGAGTAGTATTCCATTGTGTAGATATACCACATCTTCTGAATCCATTCCTCCGCTGAGGGACATCTGGGTTCTTTCCAGCTTCTGGCTATTATAAATAAGGCTGCTATGAACATACCGGAGCATGTGTCCTTATTGCATGCAGGTAAAGCCTCTGGGTATATGCCCAGGAGTGGTATAGCCAGATCCTCTGGGAGTGTCATGCCCAGTTTTCTGAGGAACCGCCAGACTGCTTTCCAGAGTGGTTGTACCAGCTTGCAATTCTACCAGCAGTGGAGGAGTGTTCCTCTTTCTCCACATCCTTGCCAACAACTGCTGTCTCCTGTGTTTTTGATCTTAGCCATTCTGACTGGTGTGAGATGGAATCTCAGGGTTGTTTTGATTTGCATTTCCCTAATGACTAAGGATGGTAAACATCTCTTTAGGTGCTTCTCAGCCATTAGATATTCTTCAAGTGAGAACTCTTTGTTTAGCTCTGTACCCCATTTTTTAATAGGGTTACTTGCCTCTCTGGAGTTTAACTTCTTGAGTTCTTTGTATATATTGGATATAAGCCCTCTGTTGGATGTAGGGTTGGTAAAGATCATTTCCCAGTTAGTTGGTTGCCGCTTTGTCTTTTTGACAGTGTCTTTTGCCTTGCAAAAACTTTGTAATTTAATGAGGTCCCACTTCTAAGTAGTGTGCTGCACACCATTTAGGCCTGAGAAACACAGAGGACCTAGGAGCATGGGAAGGCCTGTCTGAGCAGCAACACTGGATTGAGGTACAGGAATTCTGTGGGAGGTTGGGAGGATAGCACCATCAACAGTGATTAAATGCTATATAGTATTTTGGTTGCATGTATATGTTGTAAACTGTTTTAATATAATAGCAATATATTTTAGTTATAGAAATTATAGATAGTTTGGAAAACAGTAAAACTGTAGGCCATGTACTGAGAGATACTTAAATATATCTGTGAAGTATTATACTACTTGGAGTCCTATATCTCTTTTTAAAAATGGAAATTATATGTTTTCTATTTTTTCCATGCATTATGATGTTAGTGTTTTCTAAATTCATATTCAGGATGTGTGACGGAAAGTATGCTTCTATTCAGGAATATATTTAATTCCTCTCATCTCTGCTAAATTTATTTTGTTTACCAATACTTATAATTGTTTCCTTATGAGAGTTTTCATAAACTGGAAATTCCAGGTCAAAGTCTACAAATCTTTCCAATCTCTTGACACATATTGTTAAAATGCATCAGAGGCAATTTGAGCCAATTCACATTCTTTCTAGCAATTCCAATATAACCTCACCCTCTTCAACACTAAATTTCTAATCCTCAATTTGATAAGCAAACTATCATACAGTTGGATATCTGATCACATTTTCATTGGCCATGTCTTTTAAGTATGGAATTTATCAGAGTGTGATTCTGTTCTCAGACTCTCTGAGATAATGGGAGGCCCCACCAACTATTGGAATTCAGGATCTGGAATGCTGGCTTTAAGTAATTTCAAAGCAGATTTCAGGTGCTATGAGAGACACAAAAAGCATATCCAGCCCAATACAGCCTCACAGCATACTTCAAGAGGAGCAGACACAAAGAACTGCTAAAATTTCAGCTGCAGGAGTGAACACAAGAGAAATACAAGTGAGACCTACATCATAGGACTAGGAACAGCAATCTCAGGACCTTGGAAGTGTGGGAAGGGTGGCATGCTCTTTGGTGTGAGCTTTTCCATTTCTATCATCTTACCTCCTGCTGCCAGCAACTCTGATGTGACATTCTTCAACATCATCTGGAAGGCCTGTTAAAGATGCTGATTCCAGTCCAGACCCCAGTGATGGGTACTACCTGAGCTCCTGCTGTGCGCAGAGCTTCTCTTTTTGCAAATCCATGAAGTTGGGAATGCTTCTGAATACATGGGTGATCTGAAAAAGTCCAACTGGTGACAGATTGCTCTTTTGGACCAAGTTAATGCATTACCAAGAGCATCCCCACATTGGCAGCTGGATAGGTAAAAGGGAACATGGCCAGGACTGCACACAAGGATAGTTCAGCCACTGGACAAGGTTCTGTGTTTATGTGTACAGCACAACAGTATCCCCTCCAAAGAACCCCTGTTAACCTCCGGCTAACTGGGAAAGCTAAGTGGGGAGACACATCTCATTTGATGCATCAAACAATTACTGACTAGCCATCTCCACTTACAGCTTTGAATTTTTATCAATGAAAAAATAAGAAAGAAAGGTCAATGCTTTCCTGGGGTTTGCTACTGAATTGTGGACAAGTGCTAATGGAAAAGACAAAGGCTGTGGAAAAAAACGGAGCAAGAGTAAGACATGGAAGGAGTTGAACTTAGTAGAGTGGGCAGTGATGGCAAAGTTGGGATGGCTATGTTTTGAGTGTAAGGGAGAAGATAGACCTGTGTGGTGATCAAGGAAAGGAGTGGCCAAAAAGGAGGGGTGATGAGTGTGAGGGCCCTGTGGCCTGAACACAAAATGGAAGTGCAACTGGAAAAAGTCCCAAGAAAGAAAAGTAATGGGAACCCACCTGGAGCCATGAGCAGATCTTGGAAGGAAGCCTTGGCTTGACATAGGCATGCTGGTTTGAGCCTAGCTATCTAATAAGATTCTGCTCTTTAAAAAACATTCTGTTGTAATTCAGCCCAAGAATGGTGTGTGTGTGTGTGTGTGTGTGTGTGTGTGTGTGTGTGTGTGTGATGAAAAGATGGATCAGCAGTTAAAATTAGTTACTGCTTGTCGTGGTTGGTTGTTGTTGTTGTTGTTGTTATTGTTGTTGTTAAATTAACACAAGCTAAAGTGATCTTGGAAGAATTTCAGTTGAGAAATGCCTGCCTCAGATTGCCCGTAAACAAATCTGTGCATTTTCTTGATTACTGATCGACAGGTTTGAGACCAGCCTACTGTGGGTAGTGCCACACCTAGGCAGGTGGTCCTGAGTTATATAAGAAAGCAGGCAGGTCAGTCCGTGAAGAGCAAGCCAAGGCTTCTGTTCCAGTTCCTGCTCTGACTTCCCATGGTGATGGGCTGCAACCTCTTGAAGCAGAAACAGGTTCTTCCCTCCCCAAGTTGGTTTGGTTCATGGCATTTTGTCAAAGTCAAAGAAACTGTGCCTAAGACATTGCTCTTGCAGAAGATACAGGACTGGTCTCCAGCACCCACAAAAAGCAGCTCACAACTGCCTGTGACTCAAGTTCCAGGGGATCCAACACCCTCTTCTGGCCTCTGTGGGCACCTGAATGCATGGGACACACATATATAAATAACTCACACAGGCATACACAAATATAAATAACAAATAAATGATAAATATTAAATAAATATACATCATGCCAACAAGATGCCATGGTGAGAACACACACCTACACACGTAAAGAAAAGTGCTTGCTTGCTTTTCCATTCTATACATTGTTGTATTGGACCCTACTGTTATACATTTTATATGGATACAAAATACTCTTTAATAGACAGAAGGTTTTTCTCTTTACTTCTTTATATTAGAGTAACCCCCACAAATGTTTCTCCAGAAGGCATGCGCTTTTTGACATGGACTGTATCTGTTAGATGTTCAAAATACACATCTCTCTGGGGAGATTCATTACAGTTCAAATTATACATGTCTGTTAAAGCAAGGATCAGTTCTACCTTTCACATATTTGTTATTGCTGCTTTCTGAAACTTCCTTCCAGCTCCAAAGAGGTCTTAATCCCTGTCAAATGTTATTAAGTTACTAGCTTTTATATAGTCTTGAAAGGGATTGTTTATTTAGCTTCAGTGAGTCCTTGTTACTGCCAAATATTATTTCATTTCAGCGCAGATGTAAAGAGTCCAATGACTGGAATTACTTCACAGCCCTGACACTGTGGAGATGGATACCAGTTTAATTATGGACAGCTGAAAATAATCTGGGAGTCACCTGCTCTGGGTATTTATCATCATTATGAACTTCTCACCAGGCTGTGGCCTGAACACTTTCATAACGTCCCATTTGTGTTGGGTAGACATTATGATCTATACAAAACGCACCTTGTCTGCCACCTTTGAATTTATGGATAGACAATTTAATATTGCTTGATTATTTTCTTTTCCTCTTCTTGGAGTGAGAAAATGTGTTTCAGTCATTCCTGTTCTTTCTCCTTTCCTCTTTTTCCCCATCGTGATGGCTTGCTCCAACGGCTGCCTTTGTCCTTCCAGCTGCTTTTCCAATTATGCTTCATTGGAAATTATTCATTACTTAAAGAATGTGACCTGGGTAGGCTAGACGCATGAAGGAACCAGCAGCTCGAAGACTGAAATGCAGTCAGCACTCAATAAATGCAGTGGAAATGAAGGAAGAGAGCAGAGGGAACCAGAAGGAAGCTTTGAAGCTATAGAGTATTTGCCATAGACTGCTTCTATCTGACCTTGTAGACATTGTAAAGAAAAGCAGGATTTCTACGTCTACTTCTAAGGTCCTCTGCTCACTGCTCTGTAATTATACACACACACACACACACACACACACACACACACACACACACGTGCACGCACACACGTGCATATAAATATATATATACATATATATGTTTGTATATATATATATATGTTTGTACATATATATAATTTTCAAATTTTTCTTTTTTTCTGCCTTTCTCAAAATGGACCATGATCTTTCCCAGTGGGATAAGACACAGGGTTGAATAAACTGAGCAGTCAGGCTCCAACCAGCTAGTAATACACCTCATGCATCCAGCTGTTCCCCTGTTCTCCTCTCTCCTGAAATCCTTTCGGGAGCCTCCATCCCATATGGCGTATTTAGGTTCCACTGAGAGCTAACTGCAGCTGGTAGTTAGGATGAAAGTATCACTTGCCATGCTTAGTCTTTATTGGTGTTCATCGTTTAAATCTCAGTACTGTCATGAAGGCAGTGCTGTTTATTTTCTCTTTCTGAAGACCTTTCTCAATAAGGGGTAATCCCCAGACCCCACAAATACCATTTTGGAAATGTCTGGAGACATTGGCTGTCACAACTAGGTAGAAACCATGGATGTAAGAAGCATCCTATAATTCACAGGAAAAAATTTCCACAAGGGATTACAGTCTCAAAACATCAATAGTGTGAGAAGCTTGGAGATGGATTTTTTTTTTACCCTGAAGCTTCAAGGGGCTAAGTAACTTGTTCAAAGCTACTTTATGATAATGTCCAGCTTATACCTTTAAACCACATTTCAGGTAAGTTGTTAAATGGCTGCAGCAATAGCTTGATCATGCCTGGCACCAAAGAAGCCATAGTTCCCAGCAACAAGCTTTGCATAGGAGCACACCTCAGTGTAAGCGGCTCTTATCGATCGTTTACTGGTTACCTTCTCTTCATCAAGCATAGAGAATCAGGTCCATGGAGAGCAACATCTGACTCTATAAACATTGAAGGTTTTGTGCACATAGACACACACACTAGAGCCAATAATTTCTCTGATTTTTAAATGTTATTGGCAGATATATGACAAATATAATATACAGTTTATGTAAGTAAATAGTCACACTGCCTCTAATACTCTTTGAAATACAGAATAGAGTCACAGTATATAATGAACAAGTAATACGTAATTAATCTGATGAGTACTTAACTGATAGAAAAGGACTTTGATATCTCATCCAGAACTTTTCTCCTATGTGTGCTGTTCCTGGGCTACTATAACTTTAGGCAGGGAAAGAGGTGTTGCAAGAACCACAAATGTTGAGACTGGCTTCACTTTCACTGCTAGCCTTGGGTATGGGGGGTCCTTTAAGTTTGAGAGAAGAGCCACCTCCTGCCCTCAATCCAGCACAGCCATGCCAACACCCACTTTCCTACACTCTATACTGAAGCACTCAGTCTAATCACCCACATAATAAACTAAATGCAACATGAATTGCCAAATTAAATCTCTCCGATTTTCCTAGTGTTAGAATACAAAAGGTGTCAGGTATTGAGAAAGCTTGTGAGAGGGGAGAAAGGTAACAGAGAGAGCAGAAGTAAACTGACAGCCTCTGATTTCTGTTTTACATCAGTTTATCCTGTTTATCTTCATAAAGCAATAGATTTCCCAAGTGTCCAGAAACGAAGATCTCAGCCTAGCCATCACAGATTTGCATTGCTGGCCCCTTCTGCACACTGTGGCCCTGGGCACACACTGTTACTGGCGCAGGTGTGCAGGGCCTGCTTACACTGACGGCAAGTGCTGAAGAAGGGGCTGAACAGTTGCCACTTCTGAGTATAAATCAAAGTACCCAAGAGATTACAGAAGCACAATTTAAACTGAGATAAACTTTTTCCCACATTCTCATCATAAACCCACCCTGACCAAAGCATGTGACTACCTATGTGCTAATTTTAGCCAATGAAAATTAAAATCAGAAATTTCAATTCCTTTGACTTGCTTTATAACATTTAACCATCATAGGCAGAAGCCATATCTTACAATACAGTTAAAGGACATTTCAATTATTACATCCCTCTCCAAATAAAACTATCACTATCAATATAAACAAAGATATAAAGTTAAAGAATGCCCAGTGTTGGTAATGGTTGTTCACCCATCATAACCCATGAAATTTTAATAGGAGCAAAAATGCTATTAATAAGAATACACACACACTTAATGTGAAAAGCATATTCTGCATGTGCACCTAGTTAAATGACCAAACACACATACACATACAAGAGAAGACTACTATCTATCTATATGTGTGTGTGTGTGTGTGTGTGTGTGTGTGTGTGTGTGTGTGTGTGTGTATGAGAGAGAGAGACAGAGAGGGAAAGGGAAAGGGAGGAGATGGAGGGAGAGGGAGGAAGAGAGAGAGAGGGAAGGAGAGAAAGAGACGGAGGAGAGGAAGGGAGGGGGAGAGAGAGGGAGGGAGGGAGGGAGAGGGAGAGAGGGAGGAGAGGAAGGGAGAGGGAGGAGAGAGAGAGGGAGGGAGAGAGAGGAAGGGAGAGGGAGAAGAGAGAGGGGGGAGAGAGAGAGGGAGGGAGAGAGAGAGAGGGAAAGGGAGGGAGAGAGAGAGGGAGAGGGAGGAGAGGAAGGGAGAGGGAGGGGGAGAGAGAGAGGGAGGAAGAGAGAGAGAGGGAGGGAGAGAGAGAGGGAGGAGAGGAAGGAAGAGGGAGAAGAGAGAGGAAGGGAGAGGGAGAGAGAGAGGAGAGGAAGGGAGAGGGAGCGAGAGAGAAGGGAGAGAGAGAGAGGGAAAGGGAGGGAGAGAGAGAGGGAGAGGGAGGAGAGGGAGGGAGAGGGGGGAGAGAGAGGGAGAGGGAGAGAGGGAGAAAATGATTTACCCAAAAGGTGATAGTAAAAATTATACATAGACTAGATTCTCTGTATCCAAAAGCCTGCTCACTCAGCTCTGTGCTAGTCTGGGCCACATTTATCTCTAGCCAGAGATTCTGTTCTTTATGTCAGATTATCTAACATCTGCCCAAAGAAATGAGGCTAAATATAAAGTCATGTTTTGTAAATTGCCACAGTTACAGAAAAATCCTATAGGCTCCAGGGAAACTCTCAAACCAAAGGATCTTTCCCTGTAGGGGAACCTATAACTATTTACAGCTTCTGAAAGAAAATGGCTTCCCCTGGCTTTCTAACCCCCACCACAGCTACTCCTTGCCCTCTCCTCCACAACTTGCATTAAAATTCTGCTCCAGGCAAGAGAAATTCAGATCTAAAATCTATACACAACCTCAGAACTTACTTGAGATCAAATGTGCATGTTCTGCAGGGAACAAGTTGCCCCATATGTTAAGCACACTGGGGAAATTTAGGCAGAAACCGCATAGTTTTCTACCCATCCCTTCCATCCATCCATCCATTCATCCATCCATCCATCCATCAATCCATTCATCCATCCATCCATCCATCCATCCATCCATTTATCTATCCAGTTCCCATGGGAATGTATGAACTAATTCTAAGCACTAGGAAGGCAAATGCCTGTGCTGAATATGTGAGAAGGTGGCACAAAGAAGAGTGGTTTGGGGGGAGCACTATTATCTGTGAGTGAGCCTGGCTGATCCCCAGACAAGATAAAGGCTTGATTTCTTTGTTTTATGTTTGTTATCTCAAACATTAGATGGTAAATATGATGGAGTCGCCACGCACAGGGATGCAGAGGCAGATGTAGTTCTTTAGTGTGCTCAGAATCACAAACCATCCTAAGAGAAAGGGCATCCATGTACACGTTCAAAGCACTCGTCATGCGATAAACACGTCCCTTGTCCACCATAATGCTTGACATTCTTCTACTACCACCTTTCCCAGACAGGTCGTGTTCAGTCATCCCACTCAAAGCCTCCCTACGTGGGCAGCTTCTCCTACCTGCATCCCTGACCTGTGAAGCTTCCCGAGACTACAAGACCTCGCCCCACCACAGTTCCCTCTGACTTAATGAATCCCACTCTCCCCTCTGGTTCACACTGGGCTTCCGACTCAAGCCAGGCACATTTATTTGACACTTCAACTTGATGAGTGCCTAGGTTCACACCTATATATGACGATTTTTCTGACCAGTTTGGGAAGCTTAGATCTTTGTCTGGTTGCTGCCAGCTTCTTTCTGCTGTGTTCCATCAAGCCTTTCAATACTTACAGCCCTTGTTATCTTGCTGTCACATACACCCTCGTGAAAGGGGGGGTAGATGCCCAGACAAAAATGCACACACCAAAAGGATATACATTCCTAGATATATGTCGCATATTGACCTTAACTCCAGGGCAAATGATCTTTAGAGTCCTGAAAGCTAGAAGCTTGATTCTTTTTCCTTAATTACCACACACAAGGCAGGGAAATGAAGCCTTTCCAAAGTGTTTTGTAAAAGAAAGAGAGCTATCTCTTAATCCCAACCCCCTTTTCAATTTTTAATTCCCTAAAAGGAATCCTTCCCACAAAGGTCTTCTGAGGATTCTTCATCTGAAACCAAACCTGGTTTCTGACTTTACATCTGTGAGTAACGGTGTGGAAGGCAAGAACTGCTGGTGGAAACTCACTTGTGCAGACCTTTCTTTGCTGCTTCTCCTGGGGTTGGCCCGCATGCCACAAGCAAAGGTTCAGGCTCAAGTTTTAAGGTGGCACAGACTTGTTTTATTTAGTTTCATTAACTATCCTAAGGTCATTCCAAACAGCCATGTCTGGAGTCACACCACTTCAGAGAAGGCCTAGAAGGCAGGTGTGTCCAGGCTTTTCCATTGCTGATGCCGCCGCTGTGTAGCACTGAGTGGTTTCCCCGTGGACCACCAGTGCCAGCTTGGAGGAGGCATTCCACAGGGCTGCATCATCTTCTACTCTTCCTGCTTTGCATCCACAGTTCATGGAATCTCCCATCACCCATCTCTCCACATCAAGAGCAGAGCATCACTACCACTTTGATGCCATGCCAGGTATTTATTGAACCCCAGCACTCTGGAGTTTTCAGATATGCAAACTAACTTTTACACCTTGTAAAATGCTTCTCTCTGGTAACTTTCGGTTGTGTTTCTGGCACGTTTTAACCCAGTGAGATAACGTCCATGGAGTCCTGGAGTAAAAAGGCTACATCCCATCCAATACCGTGACACTGGGCAGCTCTCACTCAAACCTTTCTGGGCACAAGTGAGAATCCTGTCTTCACAGATCACCAGGGAAAAAGACTATGCTGCCACCCTAGGTAGCCCACTCCAGCATCAACTCCTTTCAACACTGACATGATCTTTGTACTTCATAGCAACGCTCCATACCAGGCTGCTATGAGCTTTAAAACCCCCAAATTCGAATATTTTGGACCAGATGTCACAAAGCAGCCTGATTATCAGCCCACTATTCAGCTACTATTGAAAAAAAGACATTTCAAAGCAAATATTGACACCCACCCCTGGGGTTGTGTCCAGTTTCAGTTTATAGTAAGTTCCAGGCAGCAATCTCCTTAGGATCGCAGAACATCCTGAATCTGGTCATCAATAAATGGAGGGTATCTGCAGGTGTCCTGTCCATTTTCTTGATCCTTAAAATCACAGCCATCATGCCCTTTTTATATTGTGTTCCAGCAGGACAGAGCCTGCCACAAGAGGCAAGCACTGTACTTCTGAGGAGTACTCCTCCCCCACCCACACACACACACACTCAGATGCACTCACACATTCATAAACGCATACACACATGCACACAGCTTTTGGGTTTCTGGTTTGTTCCTTTGGTGTTTGGAAAGGAAAGCTCTAAAGACACCCTCTTCCTGGGTTTTTCACTGTGCAATGCAGAGCAGGACCCTATATAGTCTCTACAAGGTCCAGTTACGTTTTTGGCACTTGAAGATTCCCCAGGGCCTTCTCCAGCTCAAAACAAAATGTGTACCTCCCTTTCTTTAAACTATTTCCCTTGGCGGAGTGGAAAGTCAAAGAGACTGGACTGGTCATGGAAGCCCTGACCCAAGAACTAATGTGAGCTTCAGACAAGACACAGCTCCAGAGAAGCAGTGTACATGGTCATTGTCTGAGATCGAGGGCCTGAAATTGACACCATATGTACCGGAGGGGTGATTGCTCCAAGGGGTGGGGAGAGAGAAGCCATATGTCAGAACATTGTGGCAACACCTAATTCATCCTGAGGTTATAAATAAATATGATGCTTCTTTAAAAAAAAATACAAAGGTTGAAAAATCTTTAACTAGAGTGCGTCTGTGACAATCCTTCAGGCAGAAGTGGACTTTATTAGGGAGATAACAGGAATAAAGAGAAACACGTAACAACGTTTATGGTATATTTTACATGATTTTTTTTTGCAGTAAATAAAGTGGTTATAGGGCTCCAAGGAAAAGAGCCCAGATGTTAGAGAGTTGTGTGAAATTTAGGGGAAACAAGCTGTAAAAAACACAGTCATAAAATAGGCTGTCAGTGCCACACATCTGGACAATACAGCTGTATGTTCCTAGTGCCTGTCATCACCCAAGGAAAACTCAATAACCTCATTTCACCCCAATTAGTCCACATACCAACGGGATCAACATTAAGCAGCAAGGGATGGTGGCAGGGCGGGGTGCAGTGCAACATTCGCATGGTACCCCTGTGTCAAGCAGTTTTATCTTTCATCTGAATTTGGTCACCAAGAAATAAGGGACTGCCAACTTAGTCATTTTCACTATTATAAAACTCAAGTCAATTATAACATCCTAAGAAGTCAAAGATTGACAGTTTGAACTGCCAGCTATTCCAAACAACACCAGACTTTCTGTAGCATGAAAGAGACCTGCCAGTCAGCCCAGATGGGACCTTGCCCGTGTCTACTAAGCACAGTCCTGGGAGTCTGACACCACCATACAAAGTGTTCACCACCTTGCTGAAGACGGAGCTGCTAATGAAATGACTCAGCCTTGATGGTCCTGGGCACATTTCCCATTTATGCATTTGCCTGGTAGCAACCTGTCTACATTAAGACAAATATCACAAAGCCTAATGCACCATGTTATCCTCTTATCACTCTTATCAGACTGTATCAAAGATTGTAAAGTGTCACCTTTCCTTTTTTAATAAATTTTTATTAGGTATTTTCTTTATTTACATTTCAAATGTTATCCCCTTCACTCATTTCCCATCCCCAACCCCCCTATCCCATTCTCCCTCCCCCTGCTCATCAACCTACACACTTCCACTTCCTTGTTCTGGCATTCCCCTACACTGGGGCATTGAGCCTTCCTTCACAGGACCAAGGGCCTCTCCTCCCATTGATCCCTGACAAGGCCGTCCTCTGCTCCATATGCAGCTGGAGCCATGGCTCCCTCCATGTGTACTCTTTAGTCGGTGGTTTCATGTCGCCTTTCCTAATAACTGTGTTCCTTTCTAGGTGTTGCTGGCAGCAAAAACAATCATGGAGAGCGGAGAGAAACTAACCTTACCATTGATGGGGAAACTCTTGAAATTTCAACTTCTTCACATTAAATCCAAGGACCAGCAGAGACGAGATAATGAAAAGAAGGTACCATATGGATCATGAGTCCCCCAGAGCTCAGAAGTTTGTGGGTGGGACAGTTAAAGACCACCCCCGCTCGACCTCCTAAGCCACTAGAGTGTGTGTTGGGGCAAACCTGAAAGCCTCCTCTGCTCCTTAAAGAAGGAGCTGCTCATAGGTATATTTGAAGAGTTGTGATAAATATATTAATTCCCCTTATTTATGAAAATTGCAATATCCAGGGCAATGTAATCAAGGTGGTTTTATGGTAGAATCTTTAATGTTATAGCAAGAATGGGGTCCAGGAAAGAGACAAGAGTCACAAGTAAATATCAAAACAAGGGGGAAAGAATTGCCAAATTAGAATCTATTTAAGTTGTCTGTGAGGTTCACTCTGTTTATTAGCATGACAAGCATCCTGCCCTTTCAGAGCAAAGTCACAGCCTTAGTAACAATTCATCATTCCTACTTCCAGATTCTCTGTCTGATCTTTTTTTTTTCCACATAGGGAAACTTTTCATTTACTCTGTCTATGGAAATCAGTGTGCTTTTTAAAATTCACATTTGATTCTGAAAAAAACTACTTTAAAAATGCTTTCAGCAGAGTCACACCCAATCCAGAGCCATTTGTTATGATCATTACGAGGAATGAGAAGTGCTTTCCTTAGTTTTCAAATTATGCTGAAATATTTTTGTGACACCAGATGCTTCTATACGCATGTGTGATATGCGTCCACATGCATAAGGGATGGCTTAGAAGGTGAGTTCTTTGTAACCTTGAGTAGGAAGGACAAAAACCAACTAATGGAAATAGAAAAGGTAAATATATTCCCATTATGCCTTCCTTACCTTTGCAAAATCCTTAGATCTGTGTATCTATTTGATTAGCTTTTGATGACAATGACAATGACGGTGATGACGATGATGATGACATCATTACTTTGTGCTTGCAGTAGGCTCTATGTACTTGCAAAAGCTCTATGCTTTCCTAAAAAGAACCCCATATAGCTTCTTATTAGGGTGGCACATTCTGTACCCAAGGAAATTCTATTCAGAGAAATGGTTGATGCTATGGTTTTCCATCTGGTGTTCTTTCCACCATGAATCATAGATTTGCACCCTAAGAAACACTCAGAGAAGTTAAGAGTTAACAGAAGAAAATTTAGACAATTTGAAAGTATAACCATCTCCTCTTGTGTGTTTAAATCCAATGTCATGGAAGAACTTGAATTGTGCAAGTGAACTGTGAAGTTAGTAAAACACCCATAGATGAACAGCACCCTGAAGTGTTGCCGGCCTGTTTGCTGCCCATTATAAGTCGGTGATTGTTTACTGCAATATTTTCAGATTTTAGTAAGCAATCTTCAAATAAAAAATGGAATATTCTAGACACTCAGGAATTTTTAAATATGTGAACTGACGTAAAATATCCTTACATCGTTCTTTTGCTCAGCATTTCTCTGAACTGTGAACTATATTAATATGGTTAGGAGATTCTGAAGCTGTAGAAAGAACCTTGATTTGCTTGCTGAAATTTTGAGTATCTAACAAGCCATGACTTGAAGTTAATTATTGAAGAAAAAAGCATGAGATGCAGTAAGAGAACTCTGAGCAATTAAGAACCAACAATTATACAATCAAATTTAATATCCTTATTACCAGTGCTTTCCAGAGCACCAGTCCCTTGGGTCTGAGCTGAAATCATCTGAGCAGGTGCTAAATAAATGGATGAAAACTGATTGGAAAGGATTACTACCCAGAAAGTCATCCTTGTACATGAGAGGTGAAAGGAGTGGTTTGCGGGGCGAGGGGGCAGGTAATCCGTGTACATCTCAGCAATGCCACCTGAGAGGTTAGTTGGAGCAACTGAGGTTAATGCTTGTCAGCCAAAAGTTGGCAGAGAGCAAAGTAAAGCATATGTTGTGTATCGTCTGCAAAAGCTGATGGAAGTGTATTACCAATGGGGGAAGAGGGTCTTCTTCCTCAGCCAAACCTAGGGGAAGTTTCTACTTTGGTTGCACAGGGAGCAAATCTTCAGCTGTTTCAACCTTGCATTAAATCTACAGAGATACTCACTTTCATGAGCTAATTCTAGTATATTTCTTGCATCTGTCCAACCCCAAGAACGTATCATGTCTCCTGTGTTTAATTTTTGAAAATGAACTTTCCAAAGAACAAATGCTTTAGGAAAAAATTCATAGCGGTAATTCTAGAAAATGTTAAGGTAGAGATGGGGGCACAGAGAAATAATAGGATTAGGCATTTCTTGTCTGTTTGCCCCCATGGAACAGATGTAATGTGTCACCATATATTTGGTCCTATTTTCACATCTTCTTTTTCTTTAAAAACAAATGGTAAATTATAGTTTAAAGTGCCAGAGAGAGTAAAGATATTTTAGTCGTGGCTAAGTTGAAGAACATGGTGCAGCTGAAAACTGGCTGCTGCTTTTGATTTCTGCTTTGAACGGAAACTTGCTAGATAATTAATATTGTGAAAACTATAAGAGAGAGGTGCTCTGAAGGAACAAATGTAAAATTTTTAGCATGTGAACTCGTAGGATACAAATGGCAGTTTCTAATTGTAAATATGCTTGACCTGTTTGAAAACACTCATCTGTTTGGAAACACTTCGATAATGATTTCCAGATATATAAATATAGATATAGAGACATATTAGAAATGTCCTCTATTGTATAAACATTTCTAACACCTCAGGACTTCTGAATATGATGATCCTGTGTAATAATAGCAAATGAGGCTGTTTATTACGTCATAAAATTTGAATGGGAATGTTTGTCGAGAAATAAAAACATCTCTAACATTTCAGAAGTTCTGAATATGATTATCCTGTATTATAACAGCAAATTAGGATGTTTGCTATGTCATAAAATTTGAGTGGGAATGTCTGTTCAGAAATGCATCTCCCTTCCACCATTATCTCAAGGATCAGTCTGCAGCATTGGTCCTACATTACCATCTGCGGTTAATTCATTAGCCTGGCAAACATTCACCGTAACAAACATCTGTGGGCACAGTATACTGGGTTTAAAATACACCTCTTGGTTTTTGTTCTGAAACATTTTGGTTTAGCTATTGTGTGACTTTGTATTTTCAGTCACTCTTGCTTCTTGTTAACTTTTGTATTATGATTTAATTATAAGCACTTACTTGCTTGTGAATTACATCTCAGTGAGATTAAGAAACTAAAAGAAAATGACGCTCAAAATAGTTGGGAAATGACTCTGGCTACATTACAAAAATAAAAAAAAAAAATCATTGACCTTTACTATTACTAACCAGTGTAAATAGTGTCTTCCCAGGATTCAGAACGGAAATCAGAATATTTGCAAAGGCTTTCCCGAAAAGATCCAATTATGTTTTGATTGTGCCTTTCATGGATGAATTCATTCTGCTCACATTTTCTTAGGCTTTCATAGCAAATGCTTTTATATGAAAGACTAGTTCTTTCTGTCTGTAGTTTATGTAACGAGTGTGTGCTGCCTTATTTACACATGCGCTACAATGGAGGAAAGGTAAGGAACTATAGGCAGACAGTATCCAGCAACTTTTTCATTAAAAGAAACTAAAACAGCTTAATTTTGCTAACATGGAGTAATGAAGCCCCATTCAAGCCGCGGCCTTCTCCCGACAAGAAACGAAGGGAGATTAGGAAGAACCCCTTCCACACACATCCTCGAGCTTCTTCCAGTCAAAATCCCAAGCTGGAAATCAGCCAGAGAAATGCCATTTTGCGTGTGTGTTTTATTTTAAAGGAAAGGCCACAGGGACAGACCAGGAAATTACAGGCTGGTTAGTTTTGATTCAGTTGTGGTTAAATTCTTCAGAAACTATTTTAAGAAGTCAAACAGAGGAAGGGCAGGGATCCCATGTGGAGGGTTCCTGGGTGGTTCTAGGAAAGGAATAACTTGCTTCACTAGCTGGCTGGAATTCTTTGAGGCAGGATTATCAAAATGAAGATCCAGCTGACACAAATGAAAGATCTAAGGCACTCCAAACCCCAGCGATTCTGCAGAAATAAATGATGCTCCAACTGGCCTCTCTGCAAAACAGGACTCTTGTTTTTCTGGCTTTTTTGATTGTTATTAATGAGAACGTTTCATGCACTACTAGAAAATAATTTTTAAAGGGGGAAAATACACTAGTATTTTTAAATAGCAATTAATAATAGCTACTATTATTGACTGTTTAGCTCTATATCTTTAGGCATGTTATATCATTTAATAGTTAAATGATTTAATATGATTAGTACAGTGAACCATTCCCAATTTGCAGATGGCGAGACTATGGGTAGTAGGAACTTACGCATTCCTGGAGGTCAACAGCTGTGCTCTCAACAGTCAGGAGTCCAATCCCAACCATCAGATCAAATGTGTGCTGTTAACCACTGTGAATACCTAACCTGTCTGTCTCAGTAATTCTGAGGTGACCTCTGGCTCCCATGCAGTAAAATGCTGTCTGGTCATGTTTCCCCAGAGTCTTGTTAGATAATCTGTCCACAGACATCTTTGGTCCCATTCCCCAGAACTCAGAGTCTTGCTATATAATCTGTCCACAGACATCTGCCCTGACTGATCATTTTCCATACAACTTTGTGAGGTTCAATGTGAGGACAGTTGTCAAGAAAAGGAAGAAAAGTCAGCAAAGATAAACAGCATTGGGTTAACCAATCACCGATACCGAGAACAACCATGACTTAATTTCTAGTCCTTTCTTCCCAAGAAATCACCCAGTCTCTTGAGGAATGAGACTTTCTGAGCTTATTTCACATACCCTAATGCCTTCTCCCTGCCCCTTCAGATGGATAGCTAGGATATTATTAACTTACATGATACCAAGTCTCTCTGAGCCATGTATGATCATGCAGGAAGCACATATCAGACCTGCCCCCCTCTCTGCCGCCACACACACACAGACATTCCCACATTTTGATTCACTGAACCCTACTGCACAAATTACCTCCCATGCCTAATAATATTGTGTGGGCTTCTAAAGATTATATCATTTGACCAGATGAAACAAATACTCTCCTAAGCATGAATGTAAATTTATGTGTATATGTGCTGCTGGTGGCTATAGAGGCCAAAAGAGGGAACCGATCCTCTGGAACTGGAATTATATACAAACACTTGGAATCTGCCCAATGTGAGTAACAGGAACCAAACTCAGGTCCTCTGGAAGAGCAACAAATGCTCTTTGCCACTGAGCCATCTCTCCAGCCACTCTAAACATAATTTCTCTTCACTCTAACACAGCAGTTTTCAACCTGTGGGTCTCAACCTCTTTGGGGTCAAATGACCCTTTCACAGGGGTCATCTAAGATCATCAGAAAACACAGATATTTACATTACAATTCATATCAGTAGCAACTTTACAGCTATGAAGTAGCAACGAAAATAATTTTATGGTTGGGAGACACCACAGCATGAGCAACTGTGTTAAAGGGTAGTAACCACAGGAAGGTTGAGAACCACTGCTCTTAAAGCTCTCTGGAGAAGCAAGTTTCTAATTCAGCTTCATGCATTTGCAGATCATTGGAGGTACTGGAAATGACCTGGTGCAGTAAGGAGAGGGAGGGAGAGTGAAGAGGAAAAAAGAGAAAATATAGAAAAATATATAAAGCATAACAGATAATAATATACTACCATCATCCTGTTATTATCAATAATAGTAATATTCAGAATGCTTCTTTTTCTACCTCTTGATATATACCATATATATTATAATATATGTTATATATATAATAATATATGAGCAAGTGATCAAAAAGCTCTAACATAGGACTCAGGGAAAAAAAAACAGTTACAACTTCCACAAGCCTGCTTTCTCCTCCATCTAGTTAATCTTACAGTAGGCCACATACACACCAGTGATGCATGGTATATAGAGCATTGGCTGTAAAATATGCAAAGTATAGCTATTCACTACCATGTACTTGACTTTTATACTGAATCTCCCCTGCCTTACTACTGAGAAAGGAAGAAGGAATATCAATTATGTTTGAATGTTAACATCAAGATGTCATTTAGAAATAAAATATTATCTGAAACATTTTGAAGTACCAAATAACTGGGTTGCTTTGTTACAGAACAGATTTTTCCTCTGTCTTTAGGAAGATGATGTAACTAAGGATTCTATGTAGAGTTACTGTACTGGCTGGTTTTGTGTGTCAACTTGACACAGGCTGGAGTTATCACAGAGAAAGGAGCTTCAGTTGGGGAAGTGCCTCCATGAGATCCAGCTGTGGGGCATTTTCTCAATTAGTGATCAAGTAGGGAGGGCCCCTTGTGAGTGGTATCATCCCTGGGCTGGTATTTTTGGGTTCTATAAGAGAGCAGACTGAGCAAGCCAAGGGAAGCAAGCCAGTAAGTAACATCCCTCCATGGCCTCTGCATCAGTTCCTGCTTCCTTACCTGCTTGAGTTCCAGTCCTGACTTCCTTTAGTGATGAACAGCAGTGTGGAATGTAAGCTCAATAAACCCTTTCCTCCCCAATTTGCTTCTTGGTCATGATGTTCATACAGGAATAGAAACTCTGACTAAGACAAATAGGTACCAGGAGTGGGGCATTCCTGTGACAACCTGACCATGTTTTGGAGAGGACTGTGGAAGGACTTTGGAACGTTGAACTAGAAGAGCTATTAGGATGTTAAGAGCTCTGTGGAAAGTTCTGTAGGAGCTTGGAAGATAATGTTAAGAACAGTGCAGATGATGGAGGCCTGGCTTGTGAAATTTCAGAGGGAAGATTAAAGACTCTTATCAGGGCCATGTTTTGATTGTGAAGATTCTGTGGTTTTGGTTAGCTGGGACTGAAGAATCAGCTGTGATTAACAAGATACCAAAACCACTAAAGAAAACCTTTGTTGTTACTGAGACTATTGATGCTGGTTAGCTGGAGCTAAGAAATTAGCGGAGATTAAGAAGAGACCAGCATCACTGAGGTGAAATCTTCTGGGAAGTGTTTTCTAAGAGCACACCAAGGTTGTGTTCCAGAGGTAGCCACGGTTGTACTTTGTGCTGTGGCTGGACTTGGTACTGTGTAAGAGTCACCCAGATGGTACTGGTTTTGAAGGCATGAAGGGATCATGAAGAACAGCTGAGGCTCTGCACTGTGAGGGGCCATAGAAGGCCTTTGGTGAAGGTGCAGCCTCAGTTGTAATTGATGGCCCAGGACTGAAGGGGTCATACATAGGAGTTAAGGCTTGGCACCATGAAAAGAGCCTATGAGAGGCTATTGGTGAAGCCTAGTTACAGTGGAAGACAGTAGTGTTTTGGAGATGTCAGTGCCATGAGATGACCACCAAGAACAGCAGCAGCAGTGGAGTACAGGCAGCTGGAGCCTAGAAGATAAAGTGTGTGCTAAAATGGGCAGAGCTGGAGAAGTGACCCAAGCCCTTGGAGGAGCCCGGAAGATTGTGAGTTGGATCCCAGACATTGAACCATTGCAGTTTGAGTTTTGCTTTTGTTTGTGACTGTGCCCTGATATTTTTCCCTCTTGAAGGAAGAAAGTATTTTAGAGGAGCCCACAGTTAAGAGACTTTGAATTTTTAAAAGACTTTGAAATTTAAAAGATATTGGGAGGAGAGAGAGACAGTCTAAACATGGGAGAGGAATAGATAAACCCATTCTGAAGTCAGCTGCGAGAAGGTAGAAGGGAGCAAGGGACCTGATCAGAAATCTACCAACAAACATCTCTGCCAGACCTGGATCCCATTAGGACCAAGGGCTTGTTGTGTCTGCCCCTGCTCACTGCTGTACAGTTTCTTGACACTGGAGAATCCTTGCTGCACCCAGAAGTTCTTTTATAAGCTATCTTTCTTGAAGTTCTACCAATTGTTATTGTTAAATGGAAATGAAAGTTGGTAAACTGTCTAGAAAGAAGGCCATAGAGAGTCATGTAAAAATGATGCAAAGAAGTAGAAACAAAGAAGTAGCTATCTTCACTCATCTTTCTAGGTGCTAAGATTACAGAAACTTGTGGAACTTCATCTTTCAATTTATCAGTGATGATAACTATTTGTCTAGTACAGTGGTGTAAAAAGGCTGACCAAGCGGGAACAAAAACACATTTGTGAATGTGAAGAAGGCCGATGGTGATCATTCACTTATACTAAAAGAAATGAGTCCAAAGATTTTTTTTTCCCAGCTTCCTAGTGTGGCCTTGTTGAGTGGAGAAAAAGACAGTGGTAATTAGGGAGCATAGCTAGAGCCTCCAGGAACCACTGCTGGGTCCCTGGGAAGACTGGGCAGAGGGAATGCAGACAGGGATAGAATGAGAAAGGACACTGGGAGAGAAGCAGAAACTGAGTCCAGAACAGTAATATAAGCTTGGAGCCACAAGTCACACCAGCATGTCCTCTTCTACAGCTCAAAGTCCTCAGACAAACTGTGTGCCTTAATAGAAATTACCCATCTTGCTTTGTGAGATCAGATTAAAAGTGTGGTGTCTGAAATCACATTTCATACTGGCACCAGAATTTCTCACTGATTTCGAACTTGGGGTTATGATCAACCCATTTCTCTCTAAGACCCCCAATAAAAATCGTAAAAAACAATGCTTGGGAGCTCCTGAACTGGTAAACTTCACAGAGGAAAATCACTTAGGAATCTTCCACTATGCTCTGCAAATGCATGTAGACTGTGGAACTATTTGAATGAGTACATAAGTCAATAAAAGTTATTATTTAAAATTACTTAACCTAAAATCACTTTCTCATCTCATTTCAAAGAAACTATCCCAAGACCTTGTTTTAAATTTCAGCCATAAAGGCTTCTGGAAGACATTTGATGGAAAAGTTGTGACTTTACTGTGGCAAGGCTAAGGCCTACTGAAGACATTCACAGGGGTTTCACATTGGTACATGGGTCATCACCCAAAGCTGAATTTTCAGAGACCTGGTACACCCCACAGGCTAGTTGGAGTCAGGGCCATGGCTATGCTCTAAGGACTCTTTGCAGAGAACATGGGTGACACAGCTCTCTGACTGGCATTCTCATTCAATAACTTGGTTATTAAATTGTTGCTCACTCCTGCCAAGCTTTATAAAGTGAAGCTAATGCTCTACCCATTGTACCTGCAAGGGCTAAACCAGGTGCAATATCTACTATAAAACATGACCTTAGTAAATAGAAATACCCTAAATATTGATGACAGCCATGATTAAAATAGTCCTTTGCTAATTTGTGGCTGAGAATATTACTTTCAGTATTGCAGAGCAGACTTATTGACCCAAAGTTTTCTCCATGTAGAAAAACAAAGTTCTAGAGAGAACTTCAAATATAAACCAGAGAGGTGTGTTTAATGCTTTGCAGCCCTGGTGCCTGATGCAGCAGTTACCTACCCAGTCTTCCAGACCCTCCCATCGGTCTGTCACTGCCCTGGACACTTGAACAGGCTCTAACATCCTTGGCTTCTCTGGGTCTTTTTTTTCTTTGACATTGTGATTCTTTTCTTATTTTTTCATTGTTAACAGGGGTCTCCATCATGGCTTCTTGATTATCTAATGGTCATTTCCTCCATTCAATGGCTTCTTGATTATCTAACAGTCATTTCCTCCATCCCACATCAGTCATTTGCTTCTGTGGTTCTACCCTGGCCTAATACCACTAAAGTCTTAAGGTCTCCTATTCTCTAACCTTCCCTCTTAAAAATGGCCTAATAGGAACTGCCCCCACCCCTAAGGTTTCTCAACTCCGTTGTAACTGCTGGTCCATGGCAGCCACCAGTCTCCATGAATTGCCATCTTTGCTATTCATCTTCTACTCCAGTGTCCAGACCTGTCGTCCTGTGCTATAGAAAGTCTAATTTCCTCTCTTTTTTTCTCTTCCCATCATAATCTTGAACTCAGTGACCTCACCCTACCCTCTTCTGTCTGTATCTGAGCAAACAAAGACAACTCAAGGTGTTCAGAGGACCCGACATGCTGGTTCTATTTTCATCTCATTATAGGCTGAATCCTGCCCCACTTCCTCAGTATACTTGCTCTTTGACTGCCTGAGATGACCCCGACATTATCTAACCTTATTGGAAATTCCTGACTTTTACCTGTTGATCTCCCCTGCTGACTTACACACACACACACACACACACACACACACACATACACACACACACACATACACACACACACACACACACACACACACACACACACACACACACACACTTCTCTTGAAAACTAGAAACATTCTCTCAAGACCACCCAGATCTCTTCCTCTCTTCCATCTTCACCCAACCTCTGAGCATCTCTCTCTCTCTCTCTCTCTCTCTCTCTCTCTCTCTCTCTCTCTCTCTCTCTGGCTCTTCCTGAACTAGGAATTTTCTCTTCCTGATTAATCTTGGCTGGAAATTTTCAGGTGTCTCCCTATACCTTCAGTGTCTCCCTCTGTACTGGATCATTCATTCCATCTGCCAGCAAACATAGAAACTCCTGGCTCTATACACAGAGGTATGATCTTATGTCATCTTCATTCCCACTGCCATCTGCTCACCTGACGAATGATGCAGAGCCCAAGTCCCCTTCACAACCAAACTTGTCAAGGTAGCTGTCCCACACAAATGCTCTCCCTGGTGTCACTGTCTCCATGTCTGCCACCTCTACAGCTCGCCATAGCTGTCTTTCCTTAGTGTTACCCATAACTACAGACCCACCTTTTTAAGCTTTTTAGTCCACTTGCTGTCTTTCCTTACTTCCTACATTTTTTGACCTTTTATTCACGTCTCCCTCTTGTTGACTGACTTCTTCTTCTAAACCAAATGGATAAGTGTTGGACTTCCCATGATCCAAAGCCCAATTCTCACATTTCTTAGAAACTTTTACCCAAGTCAATTTATGTCTTCCCATTAAATTATCTGAGCTCTATTGCTCTTGGAATTGATCACTGCTGTTAACATCTCTGAACACAGATGTGGCATTTAGAAGTACAAGGTGTGGGCCTGTGTACTGGAGGCTTTCTACAGAGATCTCTGACCAGGCCAGGTGGGAGCGTTCAAGTGAAGGAGAAAGGGTGTGAGCAGGGAGGGGGAATTGTCTCCACTGCCTCCACTGCTGCTGCTGTTGCTGTTGCTGTTGTTGCTCTGAGACACCACACTAGCCACACTGTGCTGAGCTGGTGGAAGGCTGACTAGCCAGTGAGGAGGTGTAGGGGATCTTCTGGTGGCCTTTTGGAAGAGTAGTTCTTTTTCCTGGTGACATTGTTACAGCTCTTATGATGGAAGCTCTCAGATAATGGAGTAATTCTCACACACCTTTATTCCTTCTGGATAGGACCTTATATACAGTTTGGGAGTGGGCTGGTGCCTGACAGTAGGTACTTCCTATTGGCTTGGTCTGAGAGGTTAGGGAGGCCTCATCTACATGTGAAAGGGCTTAGAGTGTTGCCCCTACATGTCTGATGGCCACAAATCTCCCTGGGGAGGGAGGCAGCTGTGGGGAACTGCAGCTATGTGACAGGGGCCTGGTGCTTGGAGCAGACAAAGTTCTACCATCCCTTCAGGGTCTCCAGGGCTTCTAGCCTTAGCTCAGCCTTACTAGGTTTCTTCTCATGTCCCACTGCCCTGCAAAAAGGCACCTCAAATATAATGTGACCACTTATAGTTGTCTTCCCACGTTAACTGAGAACTGCTTCTCACCAGTGTCCTCTACCTCAGTAAGAGCTAGCACCAAACCACCCAGGAGCTCAAGTTCCGATCCATGGTGCTCTCTTTGATATGCCTCCTTGTTCATGACTAGTGGTTAGACCCTCACAGTTTCAACATCCAGAAAGGATCTGAAATCTGTCTACTTTTCTCTATTCTGCCAACACCTTGATGTGAGTCACTGTTAGGTCTTCTCTGGACTATTTCCACATCTCCTTATTAGAATTTCAGTTTTCCGTAAACTCCCCAACCCTATACTCTCAAAAATCCTGCTGATTTTTCAATGAGGTAAGAATTTATTGGTCCCATCTTCAAAGCCCTGGGTGGCATACCCATGCCCGGTCTTCCATGTTTGCCTTGGGCCACTCTGCCCTGTTCTGGTGCCATACGTCTTTTAGCTCTCTGAACAGTTTCTTTATGCCCAAATGCCTTTACATGTAGCCCTTCCCCTGGTTCTCATGAGCATTATAACTAATTTGTCAGGTTTTTGCTCAGACACCACCCCCTTAGAGAAGGCATTTCATCCCAGACTTAGGAGCACAGTTTCCTCAGTTATGTTTCTGTCTCTGCCTTCATTAAAATTTGTAGTTCTATTTTTGTCTGTTTGTTCACTTATCTTTCTTTTCTTTAGACTGAACTCTAAGAGGTAATGCCTTGCCTTGTTTGAGGTACCAATTCATATCAAGTGCAGGGAGAAGTGCTGGGCCCTTTTACATCCCTGTGCCAGGCCTGTGTCACATCCAAAACTGTTCATGACATTCCCAGGCTCTGTTGCTCTGTCCCTCTACTCATAGAAATGTCCACTGAGCAAGGAAACGACTATATGGGTGCTCACTCACAGATGTTCACAGCTTCTGTGCTTGCCGACATTTTTTCATTAAGCTTAGTTCATCATCATCATCATCATCATCATCATCGATACAATAAGGAAGACACAGAAGGCTGGTGAGCTTGACTTTGACAGTGTGCTCTTTTCCTTTTAACTGCCCTTGTCTGTCTGGCATGGGACTGGTTTCTTGAATTTTCACCTCTATCCCAAGGGTATATGCTGTGACTGCTGCTGCTGCTGCTGCTGCTGCTGTGGCGGATGTGGTTGTTGTGGCTGCGGTGGAGGTGGCTACTGTGGAGGTGGCTGCTGTGGTGGTATTGCCAGCCTTGGGACTCTCATGCTAGGTAGGGAATTCTTTGGCACCACTGGTGCCATCCATGAAAGCCAAAGTTTGCCTGAGTCCTTCAGAGTCCCTTAGCAGCAAAAAAATCATGTAGAGTACTAACTTCTCTCCCCTCTATCCTGCAGCCTGTTAGCTGAGTACCAAAGCTTCCTATCTTCAACTTACCCTATCTATAAGATCTCAGAGGTTTTCAAATTAGTTCTCATGACCTAAAGAAGTGGATGTCAAAGCTTTAAATAATTATACAATATTTTAATTATTTTCGTCTTCAAGTATTATTGTATGAAAAAAATAAGATCCACACATTGTATCTATCTTCTGTAGAGTCGTCATTGTAGGACCAGTACTCCACTATCATTTCAGTGAGAATAAATACTTCCAATCTCTCAACACAGACACAGTTACACTAGGAAATTGTAGGCAAAGCTTGGGGGAAGTTGTCAAAGGGCAGGGTAAATATTGGATCTTCCCAAGACATGTGAAATAAGCATGCCCTCAAGCAATTTGTGAAGACTGTCACCCTCTACAGATTCCCTTTTTCTGTGTATCAGATATCAGCCACTAGTCAGGGCTATATGCTTTTACAGAATTGTAATAATGAGAATGTTTTTAGTGTTAAGATCTCAAAAGACCTCTTAATCTTTAAAAATGGCCAACATGAAAAACATAGTGAAGCAGATTTCAGAAAGCCTATTCGTTATCTTCCTGGTTTGTTTTGTTTTACTTGATTGTTTTCACACAAAGACATGTGCCCTCCAAAGTTGGCTAAGAGACCAACCCAAGCTCCCGACACAAGGTATTCTGATTCTCCCTCTAACTCTGCCCTACCCCACTTCAGCACAAACATACAGCTGAAAAGTTTGAGATACTCCTTCAGAGGAATCTTTTCCAGAAGGCTATTCTTTTAAACAACCTCCTGGTACCCTCCCTCCCTCCCTCACCGCCCCTGTCTTATTAGGGTTCTATTGCTGCAACAAAACACCGTGACCAAAAATGAAGTTGAAGGGGAAAGGATTGATTCAGTTCACACACTTCCACAGCACTGTTCATCATCAGAGGACATCAGGACAGGAACTCAAATAGGGCAGGACTCTGGAGGCAGGATGATGCAAAGCTTATTTCCCCTGCCTTGCTTGCTCAGCCTGCTTTCTTATAGAAGCCAGGACCACCATCCCAGAGATGGTGCCATACACCATGGGCTGGGCTCTCCACCTCCAATTGCTAATTAAGAATATGCCTTACAGCTTTATAGAGACATTTTATCAATTGAGGTTCCTTCCCTTCAGATAACTGTAGTTTGTGTAAAGCTGACATAAGACTAGCCAGCACAGCCCCAAACCCCACAGATGTACCCACCACAACTTCAGTTCAATCTGGAATTTCCACTGTCCCAACTCCAACAATGAATAAATGACAAATAATAATGGAAATGCAGTAAAATAAAGGATCGGTTTGATGAAGTGAATTAGAGAATTAAGTTGCCTGACTTTGGGGAAATATTTGTTCACAAGATGACTTGGAGGGTAAGAATGTGATTTCTCATTTCAGATGATAGAAGAAAGAACAAAATCAGAAAAAGAAAAAGAAAAAGGGAAGTCTCCAAAGGAGAAGAAGGTCGCCAATACCAAGGCTGGGAAGGGAAAGAGCAAGGACCAGCCTGAGGCCGCTGTGACCGTGAGGAAGACCACACAGCTAAAACGCAGGGGAGAAGAAGATGAAACCAAATCCTACATCGGTCAGTGTGTAGCTCCACACTGTTTCCCCCTTCTTGCTTTATAGACCACAACAGGGCTTTAAGAATCACCTCTATAAATACACTCTATCATTCCTAGCCTTTTTATTATAAAGCCACAAATGACTTATGCTCTGTGACACTCAGATTGAAAAATATTTCTGTTTGCAATCCATGTATGGTTTTAGCAATTTTTTTTTATTACTGTCTTGATGAGACTGAAGTGGAAAGACAGGTATAATTATAGGCAAACTGAAAGTGATCCAGCAGGGTGGCTCCGGGGTACAGCTGCTCACTCTCAGGCTCGACCACCCCAGGTTTCTCACGGTGGAAGGAGAGAGCCAACTGCCCCACGTTGTCTCCTGACCTCCTCAGGCGCATTATGGCACCCACAGGCATGACTGTGTATGCACAAGTACACGCACGTGTGCACGCACACAGGGGCACACACACACACACACACACACACACACACACAAGTAATTTAGTGGAATAAAAGTTGATACATGTAAAAAATCAAATTTAATGATTTGAGAGGCATATGCAGAACGCAGCTTCTTTTTAATCTATCTAGCATATTTGTTTATTTATTTATTTGTTTGTTTATTCATTCATTCATTTACATTCCCAATGCAGTTCCCCTTCCATGGCCCCCCACAAAGTTCCTCCCCCACCCCTCCCCTTCTCCTCTGATAGAGTAGGGCCTCCCCTAGGTATCCCCTATCCTGGCACATCGAGTCTCTGTAGGGTTAAGCTCATCCTCTCCCACTGCAGCCAGACAAGGCAGCCCTATGCATCTGGGCAGGAAAGAGGGACCTCAGTCCAGGTCATGTAAAAGCACAGCTTCCTGACTCAAACTTTTCCCACAATCATTCTGTCTTCAACAGACCAAATAGAATGCCATTCTGTCTTAAATGACTGACCCAAAAATGAGCTATCTTCAGGGGTTACTAGTGATTCATTGCTGGTTTTCTCGGAGTCCAGACAGAACTACCTGTTAGTGTCTTTGTTTTGTTTGTTATTTATAATCAATAGACTTAATTCTTGATTGCTTTCAACAGTTTTGATCTTCACTGTGTTTAAATTAAGTAAGAGTGACTGGCTTTTGTTTTTCTTTGCATCTTTTAGCAGTTGATCCCTCTCTTGTACCTCTACTCTAAAGATAATATACCCAGAAACGATGATTCTGTGCACTCCATAGTCAGTACTAATGCTGATCATTTTCATGATTGGGGGGAAATAATTACATGAAATTAAGATGTGAACATCTGTTGTATGGCCTTACTGAGCTGCACTGTACAATGTAAAGCTCTTATGTATCATGAATGGTCAGCTCTAAAGCAGGACAATTACTCCCACACCCAGAACATAGTAGCCTAAGAGATCCTCATGCTTTAATATTCATAAGGAGCATTACCAGGAAAAAGAGAGGAGAGAACTACTTTTGAAAGCATATACTATGTATGTCTTAAAATGGAATGCAGTATAGCTAACTGGCTTACCATTGATGCACGGTGTTCTCGCCACCCTGACATTAATCCGTTCAATGCTATGCTACAGAGCACATCCACAGTATTTCCTTATCCTGTAAACACCTCTACTTATAAAGTACCAGAAACCTGCAGCTACTTGTAACTCCGGAGTCAAGCCAGATGTTGCTCAAATGAGATTAGAATCAAAAGAAACTAGTTACAGGTTAAACTCTGACAAAAGCCGAGGCACCATTTTCCACGGCCACAGACCCCATGTGTGTTGGCCCTCCTAATATGTCTATGTCTCATTTGCAAACATGATTTAATATTTTGTAAAATGGTCACAGTCTTTTTACTGGAAGAGCAATAATGAAAAACAGTCAACAGGCCTGCGTTCCAGCCAACTGCCTGGGTCTTGGCAAGCCAGGCCAGATTATGAACCCATGCGTAATTGATTATCACCATTGATTTGTGTGGGGACAACCTATTCTACCTAACAATGATAGCTGACCTTCTTTATGGTATTTCCAACAGACGATGAGCCAGATGATGGTGCTCAACATTACGTTATTGTTGTGGGCTTCAACAATCCTCAGCTATTGGCCATTATGACTGAGCTTGGCATTCCTATCACCAGTGTGATAAAAATATCTTCAGAGAATTATGAACCTCTGCAGACACACCTGGCAGCAGTGAGACAGCAGCAGGAAGCTGTCCTTCAGCCAGAAGGTACGCGGTTGGCCATAGAGCTTACAGAGTCCATCAACATTGCCCCTGCCCCTCAAGTACAAATGCAATCTGCTGCCCGAAACATGGTTATACAACATGCACTTTACTAAATCCTTTCAAGACTGATTTGCTATTTATTCTCCTTATATCAGCCAAGAGCCATAAATTTGGCAAATTAAAATCATACTCTGTGCTTGTATCCTTGTGCAGTCAAGAAAACATAGACTACAGGTCAGAAAACTTGGTTACTCAACTATTATTCCTCAGTCTTTCAGATGAGAGCAAGCGTGGTTACACAACTTTATTTTTCAGGAACTTTTGACCTGCAATTTTTAGCCAAAGCCTGGGCTAGATGAATATTTGTTAAGACTCTTTTCTTTCAAATCACATAGTCACCAAACAGCCCAGACAAGATAACACAGTTGGATTTGTGTGTGCGTGTGCATGTATGTGTGTGTTCATGGTGAACAGAAGATGGTGTTGGGCCATTTGGAGCTGGAGTTACAAGCGGCTGTACATCACCTGACAGGGGTGCCAGGAATTGAACTCAGGTCTTCTGGAAGAGTGGCAAGTGCTCTCAACTGCCGAGTTACCTGTCCAGTTGGGTTTTTACATGTTTGTAATTCTACACATATTACTAACTCATTGTGATAAAAGTCAGAAAACATTGTATCTTCCAGACTTAAATTTGGAAATTATTGAGATGAAGCCCCAGCCATACTATTGTCCAGTCATTTTGAGCATTGGAGTCTTTATCCCCAGGAACTGTGCTAATTTACATCTAGGGGGGAAAAAAACAGAAAGCTACTACTGTGCCCTTCAGGTAACAGCATTGAGAATCAATGCCAATCTGTGATTCCAGGGGCCAAGTTATTCTTACTATATGTGTTAATTTTGATGTTATCATCAATATTTTCACCATGCCTTTTAACTTATAGTCAAATATCAATTTCCTTCTATTTTTCTCCAAAGTTAGAAATCACTACCTTTGATAATAATATTAATAATTACCATCTATTGGGTGCGTAATTTGGGATATAAGCTCAGTGCTAAGAGCTCTAAATACATCTAAAGTTTCCCCAACATTCCAAGGAAGTATATTTTTAATTGAAAAAATGCTTTCATGCAATATATTTTGTGGATTTCCCCTCCCCTAGTTCCTTAATGATCTTCCCTACCTCTCCATGTCCAAATTATTCATTTTACTCTGTTAAAAGGAAAACCAAAACCCACAAAATACACAGAGAAACTCCATAAAAACAGAAATCAGAATCTTGCTTGTATAGTAAGAGACAAATAAGACAAAAATGCCCAAAGTCTACAAAGATACCATTGAAATAGTTTTGTGTTGGCCAACTGCTCCTGAGTATGGGGCCTGTTATGAAATGTTGTTAATATACCCAATAAGATGCAATTGAAGAAAAGTGATTTTTCTTCAACCAGTTAGTATCAACTACAGTTAACTTCTTGGTTAGAGGGTTAGGGTCTTGTGTCTTCTTTCCCATTTCAATGTAGGGGCCTTACCTGGCTTAAACCTATGCAGGCACTGTGCATGCTGCCACAGTCTCTGAGAGTTCATACAGAATCAGTCTCCTGTCAGGAAGACACTGCCTTCTTGGAGTTACCTATTACCTTTGTGTAGATCCCTGAACCTTGAGGAAAGATCATTGATGGAAACATCTCATTCAATGCCAAGTGATCTAAAGCTTCTCACTCTCTTCATATTGTGGAGTTGTGAGTCTCTGCATTAGTTCCCAACTACTATATGGCACTAATCTATATGTATAGCAGAATGTCAGTAGGAGTAATTATTGCTGTGTTCCCTTAGTGTTAGGTTTTCCCCATGGGACATATCTAGTCTTCTTGTGTTCTTGACCAGCTTAGCAGTGTCGATATAGGTTCCTTTTCATGAAGTGCACCTTAGGTCCAATCAGAAAGTGGTTGGTTATTGTTGTAACACTCATGTCACTATTGCACAAGCATATCTTACAGTCAGGTCACTGTTGTGGGTCACAGGATTTGTCTGGGATGAAACTTCCATTTAGGCACCAGCTCAGCTACTCATATTGGATGATATATCTAAGTGTCTGCCACAGCAGAACATTGTAGAAAGTAATCAATAGCACAAACAATAGCTTATGATGTTCAGTAGTTACCCTTTGACCAACAACTAAGCAGGACACATTCCATCCCTGGCACTGGAGAAATCACTTAAGGGCGTAAGATATCCAGTTTGGGGCATTGTCTCCATGTCATTTGGTGAATCTATCCAGATTCCTTTCATATACATATATGTCTTAGGGAGTTTCTTCTAAAGTAGGTTAACAGATGGAGTTTTCAAATGGCCTTTAGTGTTAGTTGTCCCTCTCTGTACTCCTCCCTTTACACTTGTCTCCCATCCCCTCTTTATTTTAAACTCCTATCTAATTTATCCATTGTATCTACATTATATTCTATTTCCCATTTCTTGAGAGACCCTGCCTTGCCCCAGCCCCTTACTAAATACCTAACCTTTGTGGTTAATTCAGATTGTATCACATTTATCAAAGGCTTTAAAAAGCTAAGATTCACATATAAGAGAAAATATACACTCTGTCTTTTAGAATTTGAGTTACCTCACTAAGAATAACTTTTTTTCTTAGTTCTATCCATTTAGCTAAAAATTCCATAATTTCATTTTCTTATCAGCTGACTGATATTCCATTTTGTAAATATGCCACATTTTCAGTATCCATTCATCTGTTGGTGGACATCTAGGCTGTTTCCAAATTCTGGCTATTATGAGGAAAACAGCAATAACATGGGTGAGCAGAGTGTCTCTGTAGTGGGAGTTAAAGCCCTTTGAATCTATTCCCAAGAGTGACATAGCTGGATCTTCAGATCTACCTATTCCTGGCTTCCTGAAGAACTGCCACACTGATTTCCATAGAGACTATTCAAGTTTCACTCCCACCAGAAATAAAAAAGTATTCCTCTTTCCCTGCATCCTTGTCAGTGCTTTTTTTATTTTAGTTAATCTTGGCCATTTCTGGTGCAAAATGAAATCTCAAAGCCGTTTATTTTGTATTCCGCTAGTGCATAAGAATGTTGAGCATTTCTTTCCGTGTTTCTCAGCCATTTGTGTTTTTTCTTTTAAGAACTTTCTGCTTAGTTCTGTAGGACATTTTTAAGTTGGGTTATTTGTTTTCTTAATGTTCAGAGTTTCTTATTTGTTTGTGTTTTTATTCTTTGTGTATTTTAGATATTAATCCTTTATCAAATGTATAATTAGTCAAGATCTCGTTTCATTCTGTAGGTTGTCATTTTTTTGAATGATAGCACCCTTTCCACACAGTACTTGTGCTACTGATGTCTTTTTCATAAAGACCTTTCCTGTGCTAATGAGTTCAAGACTATGCCCACTTTCTCTTCTAGAAGATTTGATATATCTGCCCTCATATTGATGTCCTTGATCCATTTGGAGCTGGGGTTTTTGTTTTCTGTTTTTGTTTTGTTTTGTTTTTGTAGTATTTTTATGAGTATGGACCAATTTGCAATCTTCTACATATAGCCATACAGTTTGACTAGCATCACATATTGAAGATGTTGTCTCTTTCTCCACTGTGTATTTCTAGCTTCTTTGTCAAAAATCAAATTTCCATAGGCATGGGAACTTATGTCTATGGCTTTGATTAGATTCCATTAATCAGCATGTCTATTTTTATGGCAATACTTTGTGTTTTTGTTATTGAAACTCTGTAACACAACTAAAAATCTGAATAGTAATGCTTCTGGTATTGTTGTTGTTGTTGTGTTGTTATTCAGGATAATTTTAGCTACCCTGGAATTTTTGTTTTTCCATATGAAGTTGAGAATTGCTTTTTCAACATCTGTAAATAATTGTGTTAGAATTTTGATGGGGATTGAGATGAATCTGCAGATTGTTTTGATAGGATGACCATTTTAGCTACATTAATCCTACCAGTCCCTAAACATGCAAGATCTTTTTAATCTTCTGATATCCTCTTCCATTTCTTTCTTCTTCAAGTTTTTATTATACAAGTCATTCACTGGTTTGGTTAGTGTAACAGCCGGCAGTTACATCGAACAGGTTACCTGGAAAGGGAGCTGGGGATGGATGGGAAGGCGACAAGAAAAGACTGAGACCAAGACAACAGATTGCTGAACAAGACCCCAAATTTTAATAGCTGACTCAGAATTTAAAGTTGGGGGCGAAACCCTTCCCCCAAAGTTCCAGGGTCTATTCAGGAGAACCAGCTTGGCTACTGCTCAGCAGGTCACCTGCTTAATTCAGGAAGTTGCAGATCTGAAAGAACAATGGACTTCACCTTGGTCCAAGAGCTCCACCCTGAGTGAGGGAGGCTGAGGCTAGCACTGAGGTCTGGAATTCCTGATCAAAGGCTGAGAGGATGGGAGAGGGCACAGGTTAGAGTTCCCCAAAGATGATATTTAAGCTACTTAAAAGTTATTTCCAGATTTCTTTTTCAGATCACTTGTTATTTGAACATAGGTAGGCTACTGATTTTTTATATTAATTTTGTATCTTACTACTTTGCTGAAGATTTTTATCACCTTTAGAAGTTTCGTGGTGGATTATAGGATTGCTTATGTATAAAATTATGTCATCTGCATATAAAGATACTTGAACTTCTTTCTTTCCTGTTTCTATACCCTTGATATCCTTCAGTTGTCTCATTGCTCTATCCAGGATTTCAAGTACTGTATAGGATAGGTATGGAAAGAGTGGGCATCCTTGTTTATTCCTGATTTAGTGAAAAATTTTTGAGTTTCTCTCCACTTACACTGGCATTGTCTATGAGCTTATTGTAAATTGCTTTTATTATGTTGAGATATATCCTTTAAGGTGGGCCGTGGTGGCACATGCCTTTAATCCCAGCACTTGGGAGGCAGAATCAGGTAGATTTCTGAGTTCAAGGCCAGCCTGGTCTACAGAGAGAGTTCCAGGACAGCCAGGGCTATACAGAGAAACCCTGTCTTGGAAAGAGAGAGAGAGAGAGAGAGAGAGAGAGAGAGAGAGAGAGAGAGAGAGAGAGAGAGAGAGAGAGAGAGAGAGAGATCCTTTGTATTTCTCTAGGTTGTTTATCATGAAGTGGTGTTAGACTTTGTCAAAGGCCATTTCTGTATCTAGTTAGATGATCATGTGGGTTCTATTCTTTTATTCTGTTTATGTGATGGACTACATTTATTAATCCGTGCATGTTAAACCATACCTATATCTCTAGTATGAAGTCAAGGTTCATAATCTTTTTTTTTTCTTTTATTCGATATTTTCTTTATTTACATTTCAAATGTTATCTCCTTCCCAGGTCTCCCCTCCAGAACCCCCTATCCCATTCCCCCTTCCACCTGCCTCTATCAGGGTGCTCCTCCACCTACCCACTCCTGCCTTCCCTCCCTGGCATTCCCCTATACTGGGGCATCAAACCCCTTCAGGCCCAAGGGCCTCTCCTCCCACTTATGTCCAACAAGGCTCTCCTCTGCCACATATGTTGCCAGAGCCGTGGGTCCCTCCATGCATACTCTTTGGTAGGTGGTCCAGTCCCCGGGAGCTCTGGGGTTCTGGTTGGTTGACACTGTTGCTCCCCACATGGTGCTTCAAACCCCTCAGCTCCTTCAGTCCCTTCTCCAACTCCTCCATGGGGACCCCTGTACTCAGCCCAATGGTTGGCTGCAAGCATCCATCTCTGTATTTGTCGGGCCCTGGCAGAGTTTCACAGAAGATGGCCAAATCAGGCTCATGTCAATAAATACTTCCTGGCATCTGCACTAGCATTCAGGTTTGGTAACTTGAGCTTCATATGGTCTGTGAATTGTATCTTGGGTATTCCAAACACTTGGGGTTTATCAACTTATCAGTGAGTACATACCATGTGTATTCTTTTGTGACTGTGTTACTTCACTCAGGATGATATTTTCAAGTTCTAACCATTTGCCTGCAAATTTCACAAAGTCATTGTTTTTTAGCTGTGTAATATAAATGTTCCATTGTGTAAATGTGCCACATTTTCTGTATCCATTCCTCTGCTGAGGGACATCTGGGTTGTTTCCAGCTTCTGGCTATTATATATAAGGCTGCTATGGACATAGTAGAGCATGTGTCCTTATTTCATGTTGGAGCATCTTTTGGGTATATTCCCAGGAAAGTATAGCTGGGTCATGAGGTAGTACTTTGTCCAATTTTCTGAGGAACTGGGCAGACTGATTTGCAGAGTGGTTGGACCAGTTTGCAATCCCACCAGCAATGAAGGAGTGTTCCTCTTTCTCAATATTCTCACCAGCATCTGCTGATACCTGAATTTTGGATCTTAGCCATTCTGACTGGTGTCAGGTGGACTCTAAGGGTCATTTTGATTCACATTTCCCTGATGACTGAGCATGTTGAACATTTCTTTAGATGCTTCTTGACCACTCAAATTTCCTCAGTTGAGAATTCTCTGTTTAGCTCTGTTCTCCAGTTTTTAATAGGGTTATTTGGTTCTCTGGAGACTTAACTTCTTTAGTCCTTTGTATATATTAGCCTTCTGTCAGATGTAGGATTGCTAAAGATCTTTTCCCAATCTGTTGGTTGCTGTCTTCTTCTATTGACTTCTCCTTTGCCTTACACAAGCTTTGCAATTTTATGACATCCCATCTGTTGATTCTTGATCTTTGTGCATAAGCCATTGGCGTTCAGGAAATTTTCCCCTGTGCCGATGTGTCTGAGGCTCTTCCAGTTTCTTTTCTATTAGATTCAGTGTATCTGGTTTTATGTGAGGGTCCTTGATCCACATGGACTTGAGCTTTGTACAGGGAGATAAAAATAGACCAATTTGCATTCTTCTTGTTGACCTCCAGTTGTACCCGCACCATTTGTTGAAAGTGCTGTCTTTTTTCCACTGGATGGTTTTAGCTCCTTTGTCAAAGATCTAGTGACCATAGGTGTGTGGGTTCATTTCCGGGTCTTCAATTCTATTCCATTGATCTACCTCCCTGTCACTATACCAATACCATGCAGTTTTTATCATTATTCCTCAGTAGTACAGCTTGAAGACAGGGATGGTGATTCCCCCAGAAGTTCTTTTATTGTTGAGAATAGTCTTCGATATCCTGGATTTTTTGTTACTCCAAATGAATTTGAGAATTGCTCTTTCTAACTCAATGAAGAATTGAGTTGGAATTTTGATGAGGATTGCATTGTATCTGTAAGTTGCTTTTGGCAAGATGGCCATTTTTACTAATCCTGCCAATCCATGAGCATGGGAGATCTTTCTGTCTTCTGAGATCTTCTTCGATTTCTTTCTTCAGACACTTGAAGTTTGTGTCATAGAGATCTTCCACTTGTTTAGTTAGAGTCACACCAAGATATTTTATATAGTTTGTGACTGTTGTGAATGGTGTCATTTCCTTAATTTCATTCTCAGCCCACTTATTCTTTGAGTGTAGGAAGGCTACTGATTTGTTTGAGTTAATTTTATATCCAGTCATTTTGCTGAAGTTGTTTATCAGGTTTAGGAGTTCTTTGACTATCCCATCATCTGCAAATAGTGATATTTTGACTTTTTCCTTTCCAATTTGTATCCCTTTGACCCCCTTTTGTTGTCTAATTGCTCTAGCGAGAACTTCAAGTACTATGTTGAGTAGATTGGGAGAGAGTAGACAGCATTGTCTAGTCCCTGATTTTAGTGGGATTGCTTCAAGGTTCTCTCCATTTAGTTTGATGTTGGCTACTGGTTTTCTGTATGCTACTTTTACTATGTTTCTGTTTGGACCTTGAATTCCTGATCTTTCCAATACTTTTAACATGATGGGATGTTGAATTTTGTCAAATGCTTTTTCAACATCTAATAAAATGATCTTGTTTTTTTTTTTCCTTTGAGTTTGTTTATGTAGTGGATTACATTAATGGATTTCTGTATATTGAGCCATCCTTGCATCCCTGGGATGAAGCCTAATTTAATTGATCATGATGGATGATCATTTTGTTGTGTTGATTTTATTCAATATTAAAATGGTTACTACAGCTTGTTTCTTGGGACCATTTGCTTGGAAAATTGTTTTCCAGCTCTTTACTCTGAGGTAGTATCTGTCTTTGACCCTGAGGTATGTTTCCTGTATGCAGCAAAATGTTGGGCCCTGTTTACTTATCCAGTCTTTTTTCTATGTCTTTTTACTGGGGAATTGAGTCCATTGATGTTAAGAGATATTAAGGAATAGTGAGTGTTGCTTCCTGTTTTTTTTTAGGTTACTTTTATATTTGTGTGGCTATCTTCTTTTGGGTTTGTTGAAAGAAGAAGACTTTCATGCTTTTTCTAGGGTGTAGTTTTCCTCCTTGTGTTGGCATTTTCCATCTATTATCCTTTGTAGGGCTGGATCTGTGGAAAGATATTGTATAAATTTGTTTTTGTCATGGAACATCTTTGTTTCTCCATCTATGGTAATTGAGTTTTGGTGGGTATAGTAGCCTGGTCTGGCATTTGTGTTCTCTTAGGTTCTGTATAACATCTGCCCAGAATCTTCTAGCTTTCATAGCCTCTGGTGAGAAGTCTGGTGCAATTCTGATAGGTATGCCTTTATATGTTACTTGACCTTTTTCCCTTACTGCTTTTAATATTCTTTGTTTTGTGCATTTCATGTTTTGACTATTATGTGACGGGAGGAATTTCTTTTCTGGTCCACCACTATTTGGAATTCTGTAGGCCTCTGGTATGTTTATGGGCGTCTCTTTCTTTAGGTTAGGGAAGTTTTCTTCTATAATTTTTTGAAGATATTTACTGACTCTTTAAGTAGGGTATCTTCACTCTCTTCTATACCTATTATCCTTAGGTTTGGTCATCTCACTGTGTCCTGGATGTCCTGGATGTTTTGGATTAGGAGCTTTTTGCATTTTGCATTTTCTTTCACTGTTGTGCCAATGTTTTCTATGGTATCTTCTGCACTTGAGATTCTCTCTTCTATCTCTTGTATTCTGTTGGTGATGTTTGCATCTGTGACTCCTGATCTCTTTCCTAGGTTTTCTATCTCAAGGATACTCTCACTTTGTGATTTCTTTATTGTTTCTATTTCCATTTTTAGATCCTAGATGGTTTTGTTCAATTCCTTCATCTGTTTGGTTGTGTTGTCCTATAACTCTTTAAGGGATTTTTGTGTTGCCTCTTTAAGAGCTTCTATCTGTTTGCCTGTCTTCTGTATTTCTTTAAGGGAGTTATTTATGTCTTTCTTAAAGTCCTCTATCATCATCATGAGATGTAATTTTAAATCAGTCTTGCTTTTCTGGTGTGGTGGGGTATCCAGGGCTCACTATGGTGGGAGAACTGGGCTCTGATGATTCCACATAGCCTTGGTTTCTGTTGCTTGTGTTCTTCAGCTTTCTTTTCACCACCTGGATATCTCTGGTGTTAACTGGTCTTGCTATCTCTGATTGTGGCTTGTTCCTCCTGCAAGCCTGTGTGTCAGTACTCCCGGGAGGTCAGTTCTCTCCAGAAGGCATTTGGGTAGGGAGAACTGTGGCACAGGGTCAGCTCCAGGTGCAGACAGAAACTGGAAGGATCCTGTCCCAGACTGCTCCTCGGTGTCCTGAGGGTTCCAGGTGGGTTCCTTAGAGCAGAAGTGGTGGTCTTACCTGTGCTCACAGGTGTGCCAGCACTCCTGGGAGACCAGCTCTCTGCCAGTGGTATTTGGTTATGGAGCTCTATGGCACATGATCAGCTCTGGGCACAGACTGGTTCATAATCTTTTTAAAGTATTTGTTCTTAGGTTCAGTTTGGAAATGTTTTATTGGGAATTTTTACACCTATGTTAATTAAGGATATTGGCCTATAATTTTTCTTTTGATGCGTATTTGTGTGGTTTTGGTATCAGGGATATAGTGACTTTATTTTTTTTTTAAATGAGAAATGTTCCTTGTGTTTCTATTTTGTGAAATAATTTGAAAAGTAGTGGCATTAATTCTTTTTTGAGGATATGGGAGAATTCTGTGGTGGCTCTGGGACTTTTTGTTTGGAAGACTGTAAACTACTGTTTCTGCTTCATTGGGGGGTTATGGGTATATTTAAATTTCTTATTTGATTTTGATTTATCTTTGGTAGGTTGTATATATCAAGAAATTCACTCATTTCTTTTCATTTTTCTAGTTTGGTAGAGTGCAGACTTTTTAAGCCAATAGAAAGTCTTTATAAACTGACTAGTGACTATACTGAGTTTTATAGGGCCCAGTGCAGCCCCAAGCTTTTCTTGGGTGATCTTTTAAGCAACCCCTCCCCCCTAAAAAAACAAAAACATATTTTGGGATGACATACTTCTGTTAACAAGAACAGTTATCAGAGCAGAACTACAGAAGTCAGAAAACAAGGTTTGTTAATTTAGAGGCTTTCTCAGAACTATAGACTTTGATGGGTTAAGTCTTTACTTTAGTTTTGGCAGGTAGTCCTGTTTAGTTTTATGGCCAGAATGGTATTTCTATCATGGAGTCAGCTGTACTAAAGAAAATTTACCCACTATTACTGTGTGAGAGTCAATATGTGATTTTAGCTATATTCTCCTTTCTCTTATGAACTTGGATGCCCTTTTGTTTGATGCATAAATGTTTAGAATTGGTATATTTTTACTTTGATGAGAGTGTAGTATCTTTCTCTGCCTCTTGTGATTAGTTGTGGTTTGAAGTACATTTTGTTAAATATTAAAATGGAAACACCTCCTTGTTTCTTGCGTCTACTTGCTTAGAATACATTTTCCTATCCTTTTATCCCAAGGTGATATCTATCCTTGCTGGCAAAGTATGTTTCTTGAAAGCAACATTTTACAATTTAGTCTGTTAGTTTGTGTCTTTTTATTGGGAAATTAAAACCATTAATAATGAGTGCTACCAATGAGCAGCATTATTATTTTGTCGTTATTGCGCTCCCTCCCCTTTCATTCACTGTTGTGAGAGTATTCCTTGTATCTTCTTATGTGTGGTTAACTTCTTGAGACTGAAGTGGTTTTTCTAGTGTCTTCTGTAGCACTGAGTTGGTAGACAGAAGTTGCTTAAATTTGGTTTTATTATAAAATGTTTGATAGCTTTGCTGAGTATAGAAGTCTGGGTCTATCAGTGTTGATCATATGCCCTTCCAGACTCTTCTGGTCTTCAGAGTCTCTACTGAGGAATCGGGTGTTATTCTAATGGATCTATACTTACACATTACCTGGTATTTTTCCCTTGTAGTTTTCTTTAATCTATATAGCTAGTGTTTTAATTAGCATGGGTCATTCAGAATTTCTTTTCTGGTCCTGTCTTTCGGTGTCCCCTATGCTTCTTGTACCTTGATAGCCATCTTCATCTTTAGGCTGGGGAAGTTTCCTTTTATAATTCTGTTAACAACATTTTCTGTACTTTTAATTAGGTTTTTGTCCTTATTCTATTCAATTATTCATGGATTTGTTCTTTTCATAGTGTCCCAGGTCTCTTGGATGTTTTCTGCCTGATTCCTTTAGATATAACATTTTCTTGGACTGAGGTATCCATTTCTTCTACCTTTTCATCTGAGATATTCTCTCCCATGTCTTGTATTCTGCTAGTGAGGCTTACTTCTGTTGTTTTTATTCAATGTCCTAAATTTTTCATTTCCAGTCTTATTTCAGTTTGTTTGTTTTTTTCAGTGACTCTTTTTTTTTGTTAAATCCACTTTTATGCCTGTAATTGTTTTCATTATTTCATTCAACTGTTTGTGTTTTCACAGACTTTATTAAAGGACTTATTCATATCCTCTTTAAGATCTTTGAATGTAATCCTAATAATTATTTTCAAGTTCTTGTCTTGTTGCATTTCTTAGAAATCAGGTTGGAAACTGATGGAAGCATGTTCTGGATGTTTATGTTTGTGTTTTTGCACTTGGTAGGCATCTGGAATAATGATATTCTTGGTGTTGATATCTCATCTTTGTTGATTGAGTGCTCCATTCTTTGGTTGCTGCTATCCCCTCTGGATTCTAGACAAGTGTGGTAGCTATGGGAGGTCCACAGTAGACAGTGCTTCTGCAGTCCATGAGTAATAAAAATGAATGGAGATATCCTAAATTCAGGCTTGAAAGGGAATACAGGAAAAGATCTGGGGGACCTGGATCTACACCAAGAGACAGAGTCCCCATAGAAAAGAAATGTGGCAGGAGGATAGGCTCCTACAAACAGACTACATTAGGATAAAGAACAAGCCTGGAGAGACATAGATGAAATGGCAGGAGGACCCTGGGTCTACACCAAGAGGTAGAGGGCCCAGGGAATGGAGGATGTGCTGCTGAAAACAGACTGCTATTGAGAGTGAATCTGAAGGAAGGAGAATAAATATCATCTACTGAGTCCTAGCCCTATGTGGCTACTTGGGAAGTATATCTTATTCTTTTTTTTTTAACCAATAAAAGGACTTTTGGACTAAAGGCAACTATTATATCAGAAATTTGAAATTCAAACCTAGACCAGTGACTATTTCAAAAGATATACATTAAACAATGTATTGCTGAAGTTGGTGAGAAAATGCTGCATAAGTACCAGATATAGTCTTTATATAAGACAGTTCATGTAGTAATACATCAATATACAATTATGCTAAAGACATACTGGATCATATGTTGTCTTAGTCAGGGTTTCTATTCCTGCACAAACATCATGACCAAGAAACAAGCTGGAGAGGAAAGGGTTTATTCAGCTTACACTTCCACACTGCTCTTCATCACTAAAGGAAGTCAGGACTGGAACTCAAGCAGGTCAGGAAGCAGGAACTGATGAAGGGGCCATGGAGGGATGTTCCTTACTGGCTTGCTTCCCCCTGGCTTGCTCAGCCTGCTCTCTTATAGAACCCAAGACTACCAGCACAGGGATGGCACCACCTACAAGGATCCCTCCCCCCTTGATGACTAATTGAGAAAATGCCCCACAGCTGGATCTCATGGAGGCGCTTCCCCAACTGAAGCTCCTTTCTCTGTGATAACTCCAGCCTGTGTCAAGTTGACACACAAAACCAGCCAGTGCTTGATCAAGTTCTAATCCCAGAACTTGAGAGGCTGAGTCAGGATTGGCCATTGGTTTGAGGTCACTCTCACGCTCCATAATGTTTCAGGCAAACCTAGGTTACAATGAAACTCTGTTTCAAAAAACATATATTTTAGAGTTGATGGGGCCCATGTCTGCTCTGCCACAGTGCTCAGACGTTCCGGGAGGCAGGACGCGAGAAATTTGACTGCACTTACCCTACTCTGTTGCCAGTCTAGTATCGTGCTGTGGGTACACTGCTCCAGGGGTGGGGGAGCACAGTCTGAGGTCCTGGGGACAGCCTGAGCTGGCCTGGGCTTGGGGTTCCCGGGGCCTGCGATGAGGCCTGGCCTATCTGGTTCTCAGACTCTTGGGCATCCAGGCTCTGTTGGATGCTACAGAAGAGCTGAGTGGGGTCCACTGGCTGAATCTAGCCCAGAGCTGAGGGGGAAAGTGGGGAGCTCCAACTGGTCCAGAGAGTCTTTGGCTTGTCTGTGGGTGGCTTGGGCTTGGCTTGGCTTGATCCTGCCTGTGGCTGGGAGCATAGAGAGGGCTTCTATGGGAGATTAGATGGTGGCTCTATAGACAAAAGGCTCCACTGCTCCCCGTGGTGGATCCCAGTGAAAAGAGGCGGTCCATGGTTTTAAGACATTTATTGTTAAAAGGTTAAATACCTTTTGCAGGGCAGAGTGTCTGGGAAGGAGAGTTTATTGACTAAATCCTCCAGGCCTTTAGGTACCTCATTAAAATGGAGATCTGTCTTGAGACTATGTGACCACAGTCATGTCCTCTACCTGGGGTTTGGAGCATTGCCCTTATGTGACTGATGGCAACAAATCTATGGAGGACTGTGGCCTTGTGCCAGGAGCCTGGTGTCCAGGAGCGGAATGAAACTCCTTCTGTCCCTGTAGGGTCACCAGGGTCACTGAGGTTTCTAGCCTTACCTCAAACAGGAACCACACTGCCTTTCATGGTCCTACAATATATAACAAACTAATATTAGGCCTTTTACAATAGAATGACAGGTCATAATATTAGGCCCAAATATTTAAATATGATATAAAAAACATAAATATTTTAGGTAAATTTTCAGTCTAACTTTATGGAACTCTATCAGTTGACAGTCAGGGGGACAACTATCCAGAAAAATGTACCTGCTGTAATCTGACTGAAAGCTAACTAGAGTATAAATCACCCAGATTCACTCTGGCTGTAGGCCTGTAAGAAGTGGATCTACTGGCGCAGGGAGGGAGCCTGCCAGCTTCCCTTCCGCGACCTCTGTTCCCGCGGACTGCGCTGGAGAGACCGGTACCCAGGCTCTCCCCCCGATATAACATCACTTGGGACACGGCCTGTTGGGGCTTCCGTCTGTGCCCGAGGGCGGGTTGGCGCTGTGGTCGTCTGGGTGCCAGATCGGCGGGCCATCGTGACCACAGGGTGAGCGGCGCCACGGAGACTGCCCTCCACCATCTTTGCTCCAGTGACCAGGTAGTTGGGACCGCCAGGCTCAGAGACAGACAGGCATAATATCGCTTCGGTTTCAGGCAGCTTGTGTGTAACCTGCTCCCAGGTGCTGGGCTGATCTGCAGTAACCAGCGCGCCAGTTCCGCGGTGGGACCTTCTGCCTGGTGGAGGGACCCCGCGCAGGGAGGGAGCCTGCCAGCTTCCCTTCCGCGACCTCTGTTCCCGGGGACTGCGCTGGAGAGACCGGTACCCAGTCTCTCCCCCCGATATAACATCACTTGGGACACGGCCTGTTGGGGCTTCCGTCTGTGCCCGAGGGCGGGTTGGCGCTGTGGTCGTCTGGGTGCCAGATCGGCGGGCCATCGTGACCACAGGGAGAGCGGTGTGAGCGGCGCCACGGAGAGTGCCCTCCGCCATCTTTGCTCCAGTGACCAGGTAGTTGGGACCACCAGGCTCAGAGACAAACAGGCATAATATCGCTTCGGTCTCAGGCAGCTTGTGTGAAACCTGCTCCCAGGTGCTGGGCTGATCTGCAGTGACCAGCGCGCCAGATCTGCTGTGGGACTTCTGCCTGGCAGAGGGACGCCCCCTCCCCCCCCAGGAGAGATCACACACCCCTGCACAGGGCAGGAGCCTGCCAGCCTCCCTTTGGCGACCTCTGCTCCAGGAATCCACTAGGCTGAGCCTTTAGATGTGCAAGGCCTCCCCAATATAAGATCACTTGGGGCAAAGCACATTAGGGCTCCAAAGTCACTCAGGAGCAGGCAGGCCCCAGAAATCGGTGCCAGGGGAATCCTGGTAATCCAGGGGGGGCAGAAATAGCTTTGCAGGCTCACAGGAGGTCCAACCAACAGCCAGTGGCAGCAGGACCAACTAACACCAGAGGTATCCAGATGGCAAAAGGCAAACGTAGGAATGTTACTAACAGTAATCAAAGTAATGTGGGACCATCCGAACCCAACTCTCCAACAGCAGCAAGTCCTGGATACCCCACCACACCCGAAAGACAAGATCTGGATTTAAAATCACTTCTCATGATGCTATTAGAGGATCACAAGAAGGACACAAATAAATCTCATAAAGAGTTACAGGAGACCATGAATCAACGGTTAGAAGCCCTTACAAAGGAAACACAAAAATCGCTTAGAGAAATGCGGGAGAACATGGATCAAAAGATGGAGGCGCACAAGGAGACAACACAAAAATCGCTTAACGAGATGAATCAACGGGTAGATGCACTCACAAAGGAATCACAAAATTTGCATAAAGAAATGCAGAAGCATATGGGTCAACAGACGGATGCCCATAAGGAGGCAACACAAAAATTGCTTAAAGAAATGAATCAACGGTTAGATGCCCTTACAAAGGAAACACGAGAACTGCTTAAAGAAATGCAGAAGACGATGGATCAACAGATGGAATCCCATGAGGAGGAAACACAAAAATCGCTCAGAGAAATGCAGGAGAACGTGGGTCATCAGGAAGAAATCCTGAAAGAGGTAATGCAAAAATACCTTAAAGAAATACAGGAAAATACAAACAAACAAGTGAAGGATCTCAGCAAATCCATCCAGGAACTAAAAAAGGAAGTAGAAACAACTAAGAAATCACAAAGGGAGACAACTTTGGAGATAGAAAACCTTGGGAAGAAATCAGGAGTCATAGATGCAAACATCAACAATAGAATACAAGAGATGGAAGAAAGAATCTCAGGTGCTGAAGATTCCATAGAAAGCATCGACTCAACAGTCAAAGAAAATGCAAAATGCAAAAAACGCGTAACCCAAAACATCCAGGAAATCCAGGACACAATGAGAAGACCAAACCTAAGGATTATAGGTATAGATGAGAGTGAAGATTTGCAACTTAAAGGGCCAGTAAACATCTTCAACAAAATTATGGAGGAAAACTTCCCTAACTTAAAGAGAGAGATGCCGATGAACATACAAGAAGCCTACAGAACTCCAAACAGACTGGACCAGAACAGAAATACCTCCCGTCACATAATAATCAAAACACCGAATGTTCTAAACAAAGAAAGAATACTAAATGCAGTAAGAGAAAAGGGCCAAGTAACATACAAAGGAAGACCTATCCGAATCACATCAGACTTCTCACCAGAGACTATGAAAGCCAGAAGATCCTGGGCAGATCTCATGCAGACACTAAGACAGCACAAATGCCAGCCTAGACTACTATACCCAGCAAAACTCTCAATCACCATAGATGGAGAGACCAAGATATTCCATGATAAAACCAAATTTTCACAATATCTTTCCACAAATCCAGCCCTGCAACGGATAATAGGTGGAAACCTCCAATACAGGGAGAGAAACAACACCCTGGAAAAAATGAGATAATAACCTTCTTGAATCAAACCCAAAAGTAGATAACCACTCAAACATAAAGATAGAGTCAAGAATGGCAGATGGCAATAATCACTATGCCTTAATCTCTCTTAATATCAATGGTCTCAATTCCCAATTAAAAGACATAGACTAGCAGACTGGATACGTAAACAGGACCCAGCATTTTGCTGCATGCAGGAAACGCACCTCAGTGTCAAAGACAAACACTACCTCAGAGTAAAAGGCTGGAAAACAATTTTACAAGCAAATGGCCCCAAGAAACGAGGTGGAGTAGCCATCCTAATATCGGATAAAATTGATTTTCAACCCAAAGTCATCAAAAAAGACACAGAAGGACACTACATACTGATCAAGGGAAAAATCCACCATCAAGAACTCTCAATCCTGAATATCTATGCTCCAAATGCAAGGGCACCCTCATTCGTAAAAGAAACTTTACTAAAACTCAAAGCACACATCGCACCGCACACAATAATAGTGGGTGACTTCAACACCCCGCTCTCTGAAATGGATCGTTCAGGAAAGCAGAAACTAAACAGGGACACAGTGAATCTAATTGAAGCCTTGGACCAAATGGAACTAACTGATATATATAGAACATTTCATCCTAGAGCTAAAGAATACACCTTCTTCTCAGCTCCTCATGGTACCTTCTCCAAAATTGACCATATAATTGGTCACAAATCAGACCTCAACAGATACAAGAAGATAGAAATAATCCCATGCCTCCTATCAGATCACTATGGAATAAGGGTGGTCTTCAATGGCAACAAAAACAAAAGAAAACCCACGTACACATGGAGGCTGAACAATGCTCTACTCAATGATAACTTGGTCAAGGTGGAAATAAAGAAAGAAATCAAAGACTTTTTGAAAGTTAATGAAAATGAAGGCACAACATACCCTAACTTATGGGACACAATGAAAGCAGTGCTAAGAGGAAAATTCATAGCCCTGAGTGCCGCCAAAAAGAAACGGGAGACAGCATACACTAACAGCTTAATGGCACACCTGAAAGCCCTGGAACAAAAAGAAGCAAATACACCAAAGAGGAGTAGAAGGCAGGAAATCATCAAACTCAGGGCTGAAATCAATCAAGTAGAAACAAATAAAACCATACAAAGAATCAACAAAACGAGGAGTTGGTTCTTTGAGAAAATCAACAAGATAGATAAGCCCTTAGCCAGACTAACCAGAGGGCACAGAGATAGTATCCAAATTAATAAAATCAGAAACGAAAAGGGAGAGATAACAACAGAAACTGAGGAAATTCAAAAAATCATCAGATCCTACTACAAAAACCTGTATTCAACACAACTAGAAAATCTTGAGGAAATGGACAATTTCCTTGACAGATACCAAGTACCAAAATTAAATCAGGATCAAAGAGACCATCTAAACCGTCCTATAACCCCTGAAGAAATAGAAGTTGTCATTGGAAGTCTTCCAACCAAAAAAAGCACAGGTCCAGATGGTTTTAGTGCAGAATTCTATCAGACCTTCAAAGAAGACCTAACACCAATACTCTTCAAACTGTTCCACAAAATAGAAACAGAAGGAACACTACCCAACTCGTTCTATGAAGCCACAATTACACTAATACCAAAAGCACACAAAGATCCGACAAAGAAAGAGAATCTCAGGCCAATCTCTCTTATGAATATCGATGCAAAAATACTCAATAAAATTCTTGCCAACCGAATCCAAGAACACATCAAAACGATCATTCACCACGATCAAGTAGGCTTCATCCCAGGGATGCAGGGATGGTTCAATATAAGGAAATCCATCAATGTAATCCACTACATAAACAATCTCAAAGAAAAAAACCACATGGTCATCTCATTAGATGCTGAGAAAGCATTTGACAAAATTCAGCATCCTTTCATGCTAAAGGTCTTGGAAAGATCAGGAATTCAAGGCCCATATCTAAACATAGTAAAAGCAATTTACAGCAAACCAGTAGCCAGCATCAATCTAAACGGAGAGAAACTTGAAGCAATCCCACTAAAATCAGGGACTAGACAAGGCTGCCCTCTCTCTCCATATCTTTTCAATATAGTACTTGAAGTTCTAGCTAGAGCAATTAGACAACAAAAAGAGGTCAAAGGGATACAAATTGGAAAGGAAGAAGTCAAACTATCACTATTTGCAGACGATATGATAGTATACATAAGCGACCCAAAGAACTCCACCAGAGAACTCCTACAGCTGATAAACGACTTCAGCAAAGTGGCCGGATATAAAATCAACTCAAGCAAGTCAGAAGCCTTCCTATACTCAAAGGATAAGCAGGCTGAGAAAGAAGTAAGAGAAATAATACCCTTTACGATAGCCACAAACCATATTAAGTATCTTGGCGTGACGCTAACCAAACAAGTGAAAGATCTGTATGACAAGAACTTCAAGTCTCTGAAGAAAGAAATTGAAGAAGACCTCGGAAGATGGAAAAATCTGCCATGCTCATGGATTGGCAGGATTAATATAGTAAAAATGAGCATCTTACCAAAAGTAATACACAGATTCAATGCAATCCCCATCAAAATCCCAACTCAATTCTTCATAGAGTTAGAAAGAGCAATTCAAAAATTCATCTGGAATAACAGAAAACCCAGAATAGCTAAAACTATTCTCAAGAGTAAAAGAACCTCTGGGGGAATCAGTATCCCGGACCTCAAGCTGTACTACAGAGCAATAGTGTTAAAAACTGCATGGTATTGGTACAGTAACAGACATGTAGATCAATGGAACAGAATTGAAGACCCAGAAATGAATCCACACTCCTATGGTCACTTGATCTTTGACAAAGGAGCTAAAACCATCCAGTGGAAAAAAGATAGCCTTTTCAACAAATGGTGCTGGCTCAGCTGGAGGTCAACATGCAGAAGAATGCAAATTGACCCATCCTTATCTCCTTGCACTAAGCTCAATTCTAAGTGGATCAAAGATCTCCACATAAAACCAGACACACTGAAACTAGTAGAAGGGAAACTAGGGAAGAACCTTGAACATATGGGCACAGGGGAGAATTTCCTGAACAGAACTCCAATAGCTTATACTCTAAGATCAAGAATAGACAAATGGGACCTCATTAAATTACAAAGTTTTTGCAAGGCAAAAGACACCGTCAAAAAGACAAAGCGGCAACCAACTAACTGGGAAATGATCTTTACCAACCTTACATCCGACAGAGGGCTAATATCCAAGATATACAAAGAACTCAAGAAGTTAAACTCCAGAGAGGCAAGTAACCCTATTAAAAAATGGGGTACAGAGCTCCACAAAGAGTTCTCACCTGAAGAATATCTAATGGCTGAGAAGCACCTAAAGAGATGTTCATCATCCTTAGTCATTAGGGAAATGCAAATCAAAACAACCCTGAGATTCCATCTCACACCAGTCAGGATGGCTAAGATCAAAAACACAGGAGACAGCAGTTGTTGGCGAGGATGTGGAGAAAGAGGAACACTCCTCCACTGCTGGTGGAATTGCAGGCTGGTACAACCACTCTGGAAAGCAGTCTGGCGGCTCCTCAGAAAACTGGGCATGACACTTCCGGAGGATCCGGCTATACCACTCCTGGGCATATACCCAGAGACTTTACCTGCATGCAATAAGGACACATGCTCCACTATATTCATAGCAGCCTTATTTATAATAGCCAGAAGCTGGAAAGAACCCAGATGTCCCTCAACGGAGGAATGGATTCAGAAGATGTGGTATATTTACACAATGGAATACTACTCTGCAATTAAAAACAATGAATTCACGAAATTCCTAGGCAAATGGTCAGAACTTGAAAATATCATCCTTAGTGAGGTAACCCAATCACAAAAGATCACACATGGTATGAAGTCACTGATAAGGGGATATTGACCCAGAATCTCAGAATACCCTAGACACAATCAGCATATCAATAGATTTCTAAAAAGATGGAAGGAGAGACCCCTGGTCCTGGAAAGACTGGATGTAGGGGAACGCCAGGACAGAGTAATGAGAGGGGGTTGAACGGAGAAAAGAGGGAGGGAAGGGGGCTTATGGGACTTTCGGGGAGGGAGGAAACGGGAAAGGGGAAGTGATTTGGAATGTAAATTAAAAAAATAAAATAAAATTAAATTAAAAAAAAAAAAAGAAGTGGATCTACTTCAGTTTTTTAATGTTTATGCAGCAAGTACAAACATGGCGAAGGCATGATCTGTGGAAAGTCTGGTTCTCTGCAATATCAGGGCAATAGTACTCTAGCATCCTCAGCTCCGAAAAATATGTGACCTTATCACAATCTCTCTGGGCCTATACTGTGAGATGGACTCTGATGAGCTCATATAGCAACCCATTTTGATTTTATAGTTGTGTCTTCTCACTTCAAAAAGTTTTCAAAATTACGTTTCTGTATTTGCACTTTGCTAATACTTTACAGACATCTCATTATACATATGACTCACTACATCAAGACAAAGTGGGGAGAAATTCAATACCTTGATTTTATATTAAAACATTTTGCTATTATTAGATATAGAAGCTGAAAAATTGAAGAGAGAAAATGCCGTTAAGGAACTTGAGGTTTTCTGGAAGTACTTGGAACCAATCCTGAATAATGAGAAACCTGAAACAAATCTCTTTGATGTTGCTCGACTCGAGTACACGGTCAAGGCGACATATTTTCCTTCTGACTGGTCGGACAATGAGCTGATGGTGAGTCCACTGGTCAGCATGAGTGAGTGGTTCATTCACAGCCACTCATTCCACAGCTCTTCAGTAACCACTGGTAACAATGGCTTTTGTTGGGCTCTCTTGTCTTTGGGGCAATGATAATGACAAGGGCCACTTTTGTATCATAGCCTGATTCTGTAGTTTTTAATCTGTGGACTAATGATAATAAGATGTAGCAGATGCTGATTATTTTATTAAATTACAATTGACTCTAGATCATGCTTTGGTAATGATCTATGTAATAATTAAAATGTGAATATGTTATCACTATGATGGTGGCAAGTTTTACATTTTATTGTATTACATATTAATCCCTTGCAAGGTACACAGTTCAGCATCAAGAGAGGTGAGCTGACAGCAGAGCCTGTGGGGAGACTCCAGCCACTGAGGGTTCTTCTGAAAAGATCTGAACAAAGCTGGATGGAGAGGGTGTACTTATAAAGAGACTACTTAGAGCTTAAGAGAGGAGGGTAGGAGAGGGGACAAGAGAGGAGGAGGAAGGGAGAATAGGGAGGAGAGAGAACTGAGGACAAAAGAACAGATAAGATGAAAGGAGAAAGAGGAACAAGGGATGAGAAAGGAATAAAGTACATGGAAAGGAAAAGAAAGGAGAGGAGAGGGGAGGGGAAGGGAGGGGAGGGAAGGAGAGGAGAGGAGAGGAGAAGAGAGGGGAGAGGAGGGGAGGAGAAGAGAGGAGAAGAGAGGGGAGGAGAGGGGAGGGGAGGAGAGGGGAGGGGAGGAGAGGGGAGGGGAGGAGAGGGGAGGAGAAGAGAGGGGAGGGGAGGAGAGGAGAGGAGAATGGAGAGGAGAAGAGAGGGGAGGGGAGGAGAGAAGAATGGAGAGGAGAAGAGAGGGGAGGGGAGGAGAGGGGAAGGGAGAGGAAGAAGAGGGGAGGGGAGGGGAGGAAGAGAAGAGAGGGAAGGAAGGGGAGGGGAGGAAAGGGGACAAAGAAAAAGCTGACTAAGAGGACAGAAGGCACTGATTCTGAGCCAAAGGGCAATCCTGCAGTGAAGCCCTGATCTATTGCCTTGAGATGGATGGACTTGCCAAAGGAAGTGAAAGCATTAAGAGGAGACTGAGACTATCACAGAAAACCACAACCAAAATGCAGAGTTGTTGAGCCCAGTCGCAATGGAGACATGTACAAAGCACTTCTACACCTGAGGATCAGAGAACATCATGGAAGAGGGGAAGAAAAGATTGTAGGGGAGTCAAAGGTTCAGGGTGTTTACCGTGAAATTGGGTCTCTTAGTAAGATCCGAAGCTGCACCCATGAAGTCTCACTAATATGACTGCCCAAATGTGAGATGAACAAGGACAACACCAGTGAACATACCAAACCAGGCAAGGAAAAGCCAAGAAGGCATCAGTCCTACACAACAAGCTACAGACAACAGAGGAATGCTGGAATTGGGTCAAGTGGTCTTCCTCCAGGAAGAGCACAGTGGTTGTCCAATGCCAAATGATCAGTCCTGAAAATGTCCTCATACTTCCTACTTTGCCTTTCTCCTTTCTACACCTGATGCAGAAAGGAATCTGCTTCCATCTGCCTTTTATTGGTGCTTTTTAAATTGAGTCAGCATAGTTCCCTAATCTAGAGTTACTGTTCTTTCCAATGATGCAGGACTAAGAATGTTCCTTCTTATTATGTCGAGGTGATATTTGTGGAAAACCTTTTTCCTTGGAATTCTAAATCCCCTCATCAAAGCCAACTTTCTACTATTTTTGGTAGGTAGTTTTTTTTTTGCCTCCTTGTGTACATATCTATACATTTACAACTTACAGGAACATTTTTTCCTATCATTTAAATCAAGATATGGCTACATACCCTTCCAAGAATTGAGGTTTGGTGAAATTCCTCAGTCGCTAAAGTCCTTCTTGCACAAGCATGTGTACCCAAATTTGAATCCCTAGCAGCTACATAAAAATTGGAAGTGTCAGTACTCACCTGTAATCCTGGCACCAGAGCGTAAGTGGTAAGCAGAACCCTAAAGGTTACTGGGCAGCCAGACAAGCCAATCAATGAGCTCCAGTGAAAGACCCTATCTCAAAAAAAAAAGAAAAAAGAAAGAAAGAAAGAAAAGAAAAGAAAGAAAGAAAGAAAGAAAAAAGAAAAGAAGAAAAGAAAAGAAAGAACCAAGCTGAAAAGCAGTTGACACCCAGTGTCAACCTGGGGCCTCTCCACATGCTCGTACATTTGTGTGCACACTCACACACACACACACACACACACACACATTCACACACACTCACACACACACACACACACGAGAGAGAGAGAGAGAGAGAGAGAGAGAGAGGGAGGGAGGGAGGGAGGGAGGGAAAGAGGGAAGGGGAGGGAGAGAGGGAGAGAATTTGCTTGTACTTTTCCTATGTTTCCTAATGAACAGGAAGCTGCGGATGCAGGTTTAGGAAGCAGGATGCTCTGGGTGATGCTGGGTCTTCTGAAGTTGTGGTCATAGCATGGTACTCACCTTTACAGCCTGATGAAGCAATTTTTCATCACATTTTTGTTCAGGATGGCTTAGGGAATCCCATCATAAGATTCCTGAAGTATAATAACCAGGAAGACGCTAACACATCCTCAAAACAAGTACCTTTTTTCCTTCACAAATGAGTGTGCTTTCCTATGGGTCTTCTTTAACCTCCAGGACATGCTGGTAGAAGGTAAGTGGTCCTATGTCCCAAATAGAGGACACACCATTGCTTCATCAGGCTGCAAAGGAGGGCACCACGCTATGATCACAGCTTCAGAAGACAGCATTACCCACAGCATCCTGCTTCCTAAACCTATGTCCTCAGCTCCCTGTTCATTAGGAAATATAGACCATTCCATTTACTTATTTATTTTGTTAATAAAATTGTAATGAGGCTAATACAGTGATTTTTCTGTTTGCTAAGAGTTTAGAAGAGTTGGTTTTTTTTTTTTGTAAAGTCACTGAATTGACATTATTTGCTTGGGTCTACAGGATTTACCATGTTAAATACAGAAGCATGCCAACTTGATTGCTGTGTGTCTGTGAGCAGCAGAGAGACAGGAAAGGGTTTTATAGAGATGTCTTTAAACCAGGATCAACTTGAGATGAAGGTCTGGGTGGTTTCTGGGTGGCCCATGGTGAGAACATGGCAGATCTTTTCTTTTTCCCACTTTCTTTAACAAGGCTGTTGGAGAGTGTGGCTCTGGCACACAGGTGCTATTCAGGAGCTCTGTGTGCTGCATAAGGGGATCTTTGCATCTGTTCAAATCATGGCACGAAACCATACTAGCTTGATGCCAAGTTCATTCCACTTTAAAGAAAGAGGCAGTGGCCATATTTAATATTTTACCAAATGTAGAGTAGAAACTTTACATGACAATTTAACTTCAGAAAAACTATTTTATGTTGAAAAAGTGTTTCTTAGAAATGCTAGTTACAGTAGAACATTCCTAAATTCAGAACTAGATTGATGTTCAGTGTGTCTAACTGGACCTTGAAAACGTTCAGCTTTTCCAGAGAACCATAGGCTGTGTTGCCCAGCTGGTCCCTCTAATTTTCTATCAGTCCATTTGTAGGTAATTGTTGAGCATCTTCTTCATGCCAGGGCTTTGGTTGGTACCCAACTGCAGTAAGCATAGCTTGGACCTGTCTCTTTGAGTGAAAGATCCATTATTGAAGACAATGGGGAAGGTCCACCCCCAAGATAACTTAGCAATAAAATTGGTTTTCAGAAGAAAGGACCATTTAGGTTTAATACTGAATGTCAAGGTCTATTTTAAACTCAAGATCACTTGTTGAGCTTAAAAGTAATAAGGTTGCTTCATGAAGAAGCAGGCCAGTGTCATGGTGGTGCAGTCTTACCTATGAATTGTTAATGACTTCATATCTGCTTTAGAAGCCACCAGTGCCTGAGTCTTTCTTCCTCCCTGCACGGAGGAAAGCATTTCCATCTTCTGGTTCAAACAAGCAGCCTGTACTTCTGCTGAACTAAGGTAATGAAAGCTTTATGTCAAGTAACTACCAATCAAAATAAGCTAAGAACTCATGTAAGACATCTGAACATCTCAAGATATACTCTGACTGCTGAAATAATTTGCCAGCCTTTGGCATACCATTTGCTGAGGAATTTTAAAATGAATTGCATAGGTTGTGCTAATAGATCATTGGGCAGAAACTTTACTGTATTTCCTTTAGGAATAAAAATGGAAACTGTCTTTCCATTTTCCATATGGATAGGCACAGGATACCTGTTGAAGTTTAACTGAAAACTCCCTGGTCCTGATATGAGTGTGTGAAGCCCACGGTCAGGTGTGCTATGATGGACAGAGCCAAGCATTTCTCTGGATGTCTGCCAGCCTATGAGTCACTGGCCCCATGGAGGCTCTCCATTCCACCTTACCTCCTCAACTCAGATGTACGATGGGCCTAGTTAGTGCTTCTCTCCTCCCAAACAGACAGACGAAGCCATCCCAGAATTTTCCTGCACCAGGAAATGGAAGCTTAAGTAATAACCAGAGCAGATCTATTACTGGCTTGCCAACTCATAAAAACTGTGGATACAGTAGAAGCAGTAATTTGGATTTCCTCAAGCTTTCCTGCTAATAGTATCATAGACAAAAACCAGCTCAGTAAAAGGAATGAAGGGAGAAAAAGAGAAATCTTGATCACAGATATACACAAATCCAAGCGAGGGAATCGACTGCACTCATCTCGGTTCTTAAAGGAATCATCAACTACTCTCCTGCTTGTCTTCAGCCAAAGGTATCAAAATCATATAACAGGTTTTAGGATTTGAAACACCAGCACGTGAAGCACAGTGTAAGTGCTAATGGAAAAGGTTGCCTTTCACTGCACTAAAACATTAAACATTACAGTATTGGACAGCATCAGAACCTCTGTGGCAAACATGAAGGGCATAAAGAATTTATGTATGGAAACTCCCTCACCAACACCAGAATTTGGTGTTTTGGGATCTGGAGATGTGATTTCCTGTAAAAGAGAAATAGGCTTTTCTGGAAAGTTACATTTATTCTATCTATTCTGATAGCATGACAGCAATGATGAATTAATTCTCACTGGTTCTCTCGTAGCTTGCGTTGGGCACTGAGATCTTTGAAAACGTTGCCTGTTTGATGTACGATATCCTAGACTGGAAGAGGCAACATCATCACTATTTGCAAAGCATGCAGCTCATCAATGTCCCACAGGTGGTGAGCGAGAAGACCATGTTAGAAGCAATCACAATTCCAGAGGTAAGGTATGGGCTCTAGCACCTATAGTATCTTGGGGATAGAGTGAGTGACTTATTTTCATATTTATAAAGCATATGAAGAAAAGGTTACAATAAAGACCTGTGTTGGCGTACTGCTGCCTGTTGTGTCAAGGTGTAAGGATAGAAACAAGGGAACATCTCTTAGCAAGAGCAGTAAGAGCTGTGTGCTGAGGCCTTTATGAACCTTCTTATACTGGCCAGTTTTATGTCAACTTGACACAACCTAGAGTTATCTGAAAGGAGAAAACCTCAACTGAGAACATGCCTCCATAAAATCCAGCTGTGAGGCATTTTCTTATTTAGTGATTTATGAGGGGAGCCCAGTTCACTGTGAGTGGTGCCAACCCTGGACTGGTTGGTGGTCCTGGGTTCTATAAGAAAGCAGGCTGAGGGTGCCCTTGCATTTGGAGCATAGATATTCAGAATTGAGAGTTCTTGATGGTGGATTTTTCCCTTGATCAGTATGTAGTGTCCTTCTGTGTCTTTTTTGATGACTTTAGGTTGAAAATCAATTTTATCTGATATTAGGATGGCTACTCCACCTCGTTTCTTGGGGCCATTTGCTTGTAAAATTGTTTTCCAGCCTTTTACTCTGAGGTAGTGTTTGTCTTTGACACTGAGGTGCGTTTCCTGCATGCAGCAAAATGCTGGGTCCTGTTTATGTATCCAGTCTGCTAGTCTATGTCAAAATAAATAAATAAATAAATAAGTACCGGGCAGAACTCCTTGCTCTGTTGCTCCTCTCCTTTCTTTTCCTTTCCATGTCCTTTATTCCTTTCTCATCCCTTGTTCCTCTTTCTCCTTTCATCTTATCTGTTCTTTTGTCCTCAGTTCTCTCTCCTCCCTATTCTCCCTTCCTCCTCCCTCTTGTCCCCTCTCCTACCCTCCTCTCTTAAGCTCTAAGTAGTCTCTTTATAAGTACACTCTCTCCATCCAGCTTTGTTCAGCTCTTTTCAGAAGAACCCTCAGTGGCTGGAGTCTCCCCTCAGGCTCTGCTCTCAGCTCACCTCTCTTGATGCTGAACTGTGTACCTTGCAAGGGATTAATATGTAATACAATAAAATGTAAAACTTGCCACCATCATAGTGATAACATATTCACATTTTAGTTATTACATAGATCACTACCAAAGCATGATCTAGAGTCAATTGTAATTTAATAAAATAATCAGCATCTGCTACATCTTATTATCATTAGTCCACAGATTAAAAACTACAGAATCAGGCTATGATACAACAGTGGGCATATACCCAGAGGCTTTACCTGCATGCAATAAGGACACATGCTCCACTATGTTCATAGCAGCCTTATTTATAATAGCCAGAAGCTGGAAAGAACCCAGATGTCCCTCAACAGAGGAATGGATTCAGAAGATGTGGTATATCTCCACAATGGAATACTACTCTGCAATTAAAAACAATGAATTCATGAAATTCCTAGGCAAATGGTCAGAACTTGAAAATATCATCCTTAGTGAGGTAACCCAATCACAAAAGAACACACATGGTATGCAGTTACTGATAAGGGGATATTAACCCAGAATCTAGGAATACCCTAGACACAATTCGCATATCAATAGATTTCTAAGAAGATGGAAGGAGAGACCCCTGGTCCTGGAAAGAATGGATGTAGGGGAATGCCAGGACAGAGAAACGAGAGGGGATTGAATGGAGAAAAGAGGGAGGGAAGGGGGCTTATGGGACTTTTGGGGAGGGAGGAAACGGGAAAGGGGAAATGATTTGGAATGTAAATAAAAAAAAAACTTAGAAAATAAAAAAAAAAAAGCTACCAGTTTAAAAAAAAAAGAAAGCAGGCTGAGCAAGTCATAATGAGCAAGCTAGTAAGCAACACTCCTCCATGGCCCCCATATCAGCTCCTGCCTCCAAGTTCCTTCCCTGTTTGAATTCCTGTTCTGGTCCTTCAGTGATGAATTAAAACATGGAACCATAAGTCAAATAAACCCTTTCCTCCACAACTGGCTATTGGTCATGGTGTTTTATCACAACAATAGAAATCCTAACTAAGACACTTGTCACCTGGGGAAGTACAAAAAGAATCACCTGTCAGCTTTGGGTACAATGGCCAGCATGTACAACAAGGGGCATACTGACAAAATACTCTAGCATTTGCAGTTACTGCTCAGCAAGATGCTGACCACATAACAGGATGTGTCTCCTGCCCCATTTCCTGAAGGGGAGTGTGATGTCAGAGTTTCAACGTGGCGTGAGAGGAATGAAAGCAGCAGATATAAACAAAATGGTACCCTCCCTAGTTAGGCTTTCGATGTTGTTACAAAACATTGTGACAGAAAGCAGCTTGTGGAAGAAAGGTTCATTTCATTTTAGAATTCTCAGGTCGCGCTCTATTGTTGGGGGAAGGCAAGGCAGAAATTCAAGGCAGGAACTGAAGCAAAAGTCATGGAGGAATGCTGTTTACTGGCCCTTTGGAGCCCAGAACATCAGGAGTGATCCCAGACAGCAAGCATTGATCTTCTTACATTGATAAGATCTGGTTTTGCTTTGACTCAGTTGTGACTATGCCTTGGTTTTTCCCTTTGGTGACAAAGTATTTAACTGACTTTGGTTTTTACAGAAACCCACAGTGGAGAGACATTGGGCTTCTGAAGACAAAACCTTCAAGTTCTTAAAGTATTTAAAAATTGTGGAACTTTTAAGTTTGAATGTTTGGAGTTGTGATATTGATGTTAATGTGAGATCTTGAAGTAAACAAAAAGGGAAGGTTATTTCATAGTGTTGTATTCGTGTGTCAATCTTAATAAAATAATGGAGGTCAAATGCCCTAGTTAGATTTTTTTTTTCCCCTTTGGGCCAATCCAGCACTAGCCATGGCTATCTCAGAAGAGAGAATTTCAATTGAGAAAACGTCTTCTTTAATTGGCCTATAGGCAAGTCTCCATGCATTTTCTTGATTAATTATTGATGCTGAAGGGTCCAGCCAACTTTGGGCAATGCCTTTCGTGGGCAGGTAGTCCTGAGGCATACAAAAAGCAAACTGAGCAAGCTAGTAAGCAGTGCTTCTCCATGGCTTCTGCTGCAGTTCCTCAGCAGTAATGATTCTAGAGTTCAGTGATGTAGTGTGGCCTGCAAGTGTAAGAAGAAATTAATCCTTCCTCCCCAAATTGTTTTTGATCATGGTGCTTTGTCACAGCAACAGAGACCATGAATGACTTAGACAGCACCTGAACTGGAGACCAGAAGAACTGAGAAAGGGGAACCATGGTTAGAGAGATGGGGAACACTGAGTGTGAATTGCCAGGTGGAAAACCTGTTGGGAAAATAATAATATTCTGAAGAAGAAAGGACAAGATACTCAAGATGTGGATGCTATCATGACTGAAACCAAGACCAGGGGATGTTCTGTGTCTTGTTTGCTCTTTTCACACCCTCACTTCTTAGGATCCTGCTGGTGGATCTGTGATGTTTGATGAAAGCACTTCTTTTTAATTATTTTTCTTTCAGCCTCCACCATCAACTGCTCCTGCCCCTGGAAAGAAGAAATCACAGTATGAGGAGTCACATGCTCCACCATCAGGCATGTGTGAAATCAAAGCTTAAGTACTACCTTCCCTCACTCCCTCCCTCACTCCCTTCCATACTGTGGTCAGCAGCCCCTCCCCCTATAGTGTCTACATTGATTCGTACCTCACAGTTCTAACTTATGCATAGAATTTCAGGAAGAACTAGAGAAATCATCTTAACTGGGCAATGTCACTTTCTGCATTTGACAGTGGATTTTATCATCACAACTGAAGTAGACATGCGGTATTACAATGACCTGCTGAATCCAATTCCAGAGGAATTCATGTCTGTGTCTCTAATACTGCACTGCATGGTGGAACAGGTGGGTAGAGGTTGAAGTTCCTCCCCTGGAAGCAACCTTGACTAATTTATCTTCCTTCACTTCTAAACTTTAGGATGATTTTGTAATTGTACTCAGAATACCTGGGATGCAGCCCATTTATTAAGTAAGAATATTTCAGATAGAACTAAGATTTGTTTTAATCACCATCTTCAGTCTCTCTCTCTCTCTCTCTCTCTCTCTCTCTCTCTCTCTCTCTCTCTCTCTCTCTCTCTCTCTCTCTCATACACACACATGCACACGCACACACACATACACACATTGGGCTCTAGAATCATTCATTTGACATTCTCCAAAGCTTGGGTAGAATGTATACTTAAAACTGTCCTTATATGGAGGTGGTGATTAATTTTTGTCAGCTTGACACAAACTAGAGTCTCCTGGGAAAAGAGACCCAGAATTAAGAAGTTACTTTCATCAAATTGGCCTTGGGCATGTATGTAGAGCATTTTCTTGATTAATGATTGATGTGGGAGGGCCCAACCCACTATGGGAAGTGCCATCCCTGGGCAGATAGTCCTGGCGTGAAGAAGAAAGCAAGCTGAATAAGCCATGGAAGTCATAAGCTTCAGGTATCCACATTAGTTCCTGCCTCCAGGTTTCTGTCATGAGTTCCTGCCATATGTTCCTACCTTGACTTCCCTCCATGATGGACTGTAACCTGAAAGCCTGTCACTCCCCAAGTAGCTTTTGGTCAGTGTTTTATTACAGCAACAAAAAGGAAACCAAGACAGTAAGGTTATTTTAATGAAAGAAGAAAAGCACTTGGATAGGGGATCAGCTTATTAATGGCTTTTAATCTTTAAATATTTATTTATAAATGTATGTTTGTGTGAATGCCTTCATGCATGGATGCATATCATTTATGTGAAGGGACCAATGGAGGCCAGAAGAGGCAATTGTATCCCTTGGGAATGAAGTTACAAGTGTTTGAGAGCTGCCTGTTGTAAAGAACTTTCCTTCCAGAGCAGTGATTCTCAAGGGAATCATCTTACTTCCCTGTAGGCGCTTTGCAATGAGTAGAAGAAATTGGTTCAGACAATGGGCCACTTGTATCATACAGAGGCTGAAGATGCCACTAAATACGACAGTGTGAAGGGCAGCACCCCCTGGAAATTCCAAATACTCAGTCCAAAGATCAACCTTGTAGAAGAGTACAAAATTACAACCACCGTATGAATATTTAAAGGCAAAGGGGCCTGTGGAGCAGGTGGACTGTGCCACCAGACAGAAGAACTGGTAACGTTAAAGCAGGTTCAAAACCCCAGTAAATATCATAATTAAAAACAGTAGGTGTTAGAATCAGCTCCTGGTCAGATTCTACTTGTCCTGGAGCACATGACCACGATACCCCACTAAGAGGACCATGACAACCAGTCACATAGCATGAAAACCTAGAGTTCTCCATGCTAATGAGGTATCTAGATAGGCTCCAAGTGTTTAGTCAATGAGCATCCCTTGCTAGGCATCCCTTTCTATATAAGGTATTTAATTTCTGGTTCACCCTGACTGAGACGTATGCATTCACATCCGCCATGAATAAAACAGTTTGGACAAACAAGGACTGTCTTCTTTATCAAGGATCACCTCAGGGAGTGGAGAGGCCTTCATCATAAAAAGCTGTGCCTAGATCTCCTATGAAAGGCCTCTTTTCCAGCCCTTTCATAATTTTGGCAGTTCCTCGGAACCAAGCCAGATTCTACCCTGTCCCAACTCCTCATGGGTCCCAGCGGCATCTGGGTACACAGGAGATTGAGAACCACAGCATCCTTCCCAGATCTCACTGTTTCTTGCCAGGAAGAACACAGACTGGGACCCCATCTTAGACTGTGTTCCATCCCCGAGTGACATTCCTGCGGTGCTCCAGTTCTGAGCAGCAAGGCAGAGACACAGACTGTCAGAAGAGAGCTTATTAGATATTCTTGTTAGGTCTTTGGTTAGATTCCAGCCTCTTTTACTCCCCCCCTCCCCGCAAAGCAAACTTGAACAAGTCAATCTTTCTAGACCTCGATTTACCCTCATTAAGGTAACGATTATCTAACAATGATCTCACCATTTAACATTTTTCTATATTTGAAAAGAGAAATGAGAGCTTGGCCTAAAGTCCCCGTTCCTCAGTTCAAACTGTGTGGAGTTGGATTGACCATGTAAGTCACTCACCTCGGTTTTATCCTCTACCAAGTGGAAAATGCTGTTTGTGCCAGGTAGTGGCCCTGAGGCTCAGGGGAGTGGATGTGCATGCAGATGACCCTCAGTACCTGCAAGATGGCAACCACGCTGTTTAAATATACATTGAATCCAAAGTTTTATGAGCACAACCTTCAGAGCCTAATGCGAAGGAAGGAAGAAAGGAAGGAAGGAAGGAAGGAAGGAAGGAAGGAAGTAGAAAGAAAAAGGAAGGAAAGAAAGAATACTTCAAACAATCAGTATTGTAACTTTTACTAGTATTCCTTGCTTGCATTATCTATTTTAAGGCAGTTGTTAAAATTACATCTAATGTGATTATGGATCACAAACATTTTCTCTTTAATTTTGGTATCAGTGACATTTTGCTAACATTAGCACCAATGTTTCTATGGTCCTGCCTCCTCCTCACTACGAGCAATGGGAACGCATGTACATTAGCAAAGAACTGAGTACTAACCCACTTCCTCCCCACTGCTTTCCTCAATAGGTTGTAGCAACTGAAGAAGATCTCATCCCGCCGAGTTTGGTGGAGCCAGCCCCCAGAGCAGACGGGTTAGACTACAGAATTGCAGCTCACATTGTGTCGATCCTGCCTTCGCTCTGCCTCTCCGAAAAGGAAAAGAAGGTCGGAACATGAGCAAGTCAAAGAGCATTTGTACTTTGAAATAAAGTGTGCATTATCTCGTTAAATTGATATTGTTTTAATTTAAACAGAATCTCTATAAGATATTCTTAACTGAAGGAGAGAGTGAAAGCAAGGCCCCGCCCAAAGGCCCCCTCCTCCTTAACTACCACGATGCGCATGCCCACAAGAAGTACTCACTGAAGGTAATAACCAGGCCACCTCCCTCCGGTAGCTGATGGAAGGAGGTATGTTTGTGATTCATTAGTTGGGGGAACCTCATTGGATGATGATCTTACCAACCAATGCTATTGAAATGTAGTGTATAGGATAGTTGAGAGATGGAGGCTCAGAAACAGGAGTGGACAGGAGCAAAGTTATGTCCGCCAAGAGCACTTGGCCTAATCACAGGGGTCCAGTTCACCACGGGCTTGATTGTCACCACCATTACATGTGCATTAAGGCTTTATAGTCAGGTACTGAAAAATTAACTGAGCGGTTAAAAGTACTTGCGTCTGGTCCAGAGGACCCAAGGTAAATCTGTTAAGCCCATGTTAGGGAGCTCAGAACTGAGTGTGACTCCAGCTCCTGGGAGTCTCTTCTGGCCTCCAAGGGCATCCACACACAGACATACACATGTACATATAAATATAAACGAATCTTGAAAAAAAAATTATGGACATTTTCTTTAAATACCTGCTGCTATAAAATACCAGTGGAGGCCAATAAAAGATCTCAGAAAAGGCAGATAAATCCACTCCAAGACTGCTTGTCACCAGGAACGGAGACTCACTTGTGTCTGTGCTCCAGGAACTTCTAAAAAAAAATGGGAACTAGCTGTTTTGACCTTATTACAAATATGAATTTGTCATCCTCAATTGCTCCAGATTTCCCGTTTCCAGATGAGAGTAAAGATATCATGTTTGGCCTTCTCCATATGCATAAGGCATGTGACAGCTCTCGTTAGTGTCTTCTGTCATGTTGCTTTCTCTCTTTTTCTTTTCTTTTCTTCTTTTTTCTTTTTCTTTCTTTTTATTTTTATTTTTATTTATTATTTTTTTTGGTAAGGACCAAAAGAGTTTTGACCCGGTTCAAGCTGAGCAGGAGATGCAGTCCAAGCTGCCCCTGTGGGAGCTTCTTCAGTTCCCTCTTCCCCCTCCATGGAACAGCACTAAGCGGCTCGCCACTATTCATGAGCTTATGCATTTCTGTACGAACGGTGAGTACCTTGCTTTGGCTTATACCCAATTTAATTAAAAGCCCTTGAATTGTACCCTCATTCCCAAAAAGCATTTTGATCAGCAAAAGGCCTTCCAGGGGCTTCGGCAATGTCACTAGTCCTGTGGAAGCTCTGGCGTATAAACATTATGCACTTTGATGTGGTGGATTTTCTTTCCAGTGTTTTCTTAATCCCCTGAGTCACACAGCTCCCCTGCTATCGTTAGAGAGGATACAATCCACCCTACTTACCAGGAGGAATGGCTCGTGTCTCTGTAAAAACTTAAAAATGAACAAGAACCTCTTGTCTCAAGTTACCATAGATCCTTTCCCAGAAAACAGACAGACAGACAGACAGTCAGATATGTAGACAGTTAGATAGAAACTGATACAAATGGATAGGCTTCACCAAGGAATGGACCCCTTTATCATTGTAGAAATCCACACAAACCACACAGTACAGTGACATTAGATGTGAAAAGAGAAGAGAAAGCTTGAGCAGGTGACTTTGCCCCAACTAAGCAATTATCAGTCTGGAGTTTCATACTCCAGTTTCAAGCAACACAGGTCACTTTTGACTTCTAGAACTGTACTCAAAGGAAACTTGAACTATCTATCCTTCTTGTATCTAGCCAGACTTAATAGATTGGACACAACATTTATATGTGTCAATCTAGCTGTACTGATAAAATGCACTACATTCCAGTGTAGAATGCAATCACTGAATGATTCTGTGTAGCAGATTGGGAAGTCTCCAGGAAACTCATATCTGCACCCCCCCCCATCCCGAGGAGCACAAAGGAAAAACTGTCTGAAGCAGATTTCCACCGCTTAAGTAGAAAGCGGAGTTTTGATTTGACATTTGAGAGATGTTGAAGCCTGGAGCATCTCTCTGTTAAGCCAATCACATGGTCACCCTGAAACTTTCCCACTAGTTGCAAGGTGGCTGGGGTAAGAGAACAGATGAGATGACAGGAGGTGATTTTAAATACAAACCTCTCTTGTCAGTGTTCTTTATAGAAGTGAAGTGTTCAATTCTCTCTGCATGTCTTTGCCTCCCAAATCCTTTTGAGAGCTTTCCTAACTGAGAATCAAGAATGTTCCTCATCTGTCTTTACAAAGCAAGTTTTTCAGAACAACCACACATCTTAGCCATGCCCCTTTCTGCACTGAGAAATGACATGTGGCCAATTGCTTTCTTCTCGATAGCTTGAGTCACTCCACGGTTCTTCTTTTTTTCCGGGTTAGAGAAAAGAAATAGAAGGTCAGGGTCATCAGAATTTGACCGGAGTGTCCATTTTGTGGATTATGAGCACTTTGTTAGATCAGCCCTGCACAGGAGGGTAGGAAGGAAGGAAGAAATGGTGTTGTCTGGTGGGGAGGAGAGTAATCGAAAATCCCTGTCCAATGCTATCCTGAGATAGAATTCAGAAAACAGTATTTATATCCAGAAATTTAATTTCCTTTTTTTTAAATAACTGTGTATATGCAAAACAGTTTCCCTACCAGTGAGCTACACTGTCAGCTATAGCATTTGATATATGAAGATATAGTATAGAACCATAAAAATCTCCTGGTTCAAGTGAACATTGAGACTTACCTAGTCCAAATGTATTTCCATCTCATAAAAATTCTGAAATCCTGGCAAGCTAAACTGTTTATTGTAGGGTTGTAATAACAGTGTAGACCCACAAGTGAGTTCTAGCCCTTGGGAAGAAGCATCATCTCACAAGCATCCTTTCCTTATGTTATTGAGCTGAAGCAAGGGCAGCATCATATGATGTCCATTTGCCTTCCTGGTGCCATAACTGACTGTAATCCTGGGGACAAAGGGATGAGCACACAGCCCCTTGTCAGCATGCCACTAAAGAATGGGTAGATGCAAGCTAACCTCTTCTCATGAGAGGAAGGAGAGTAGGAGGGAAGTGCCACTACATGATTGCGGAGGATGCTGGGGGATGACAGGAAGTTAAAAAGAGGAATGGGAGGGTGAGCATGATCAAAATTTATTTGCATGCATGCATGAAAGTCTCAAAGACTGTTTTAAAGAAAAGGAAATTGTAAATCAATATTTCTAATGAATGTAGATATTAAACTCGTCAGAAGAAATCTTAGCACACCAAAATCATCAACAACACATTAAAACATACACTCTCTCTCTCTCTCTCTCTCTCTCTCTCTCTCTCTCTCTCTCTCTCACTCACACACACACAAATCTAGAATCCCATCTCATCTCAGTGTAATCTTAGGATTCTGTGCTGCAGACTGAACCCTGCAGCTGCCCTGCTTCATTTTTATTTACTTTATACCCCACACCCACCTCCAGGCTGGGTCATCACACCTCCCTGGACTATCTCAATGGCTTCTGACCACATTCTGTGCTTTCACCTTCTCATTTGTGAGTCTTTTTCAATGGAAGGACCAGAACACCCTTTCTGGGATGTTCATCAGGTCATGCATCTTCTTTGATCCAAAGCTTCTAATACCAATTTCACAAAAACAAAGCTATCTACCAGGCACTGAGAAGACCCTCCCCTGCCAGTCTTTCATTGGCCTGTTCCACTGTGTCTACAATGGCTTTTACTGCTTCCTTGAAGTGTCAGTTATACACAAGCCTCTGGAACTTTGTCCTTGCCAAGTCCCAAGCCTCTTGTCACATGCTCCTTCTCCTTTCTCATTTTTGTCTTATTATCTAAGCTCCCCGCCCTGCCCCGCCCCAGTCTCCTGTGTACAATAAGAGAACAGCCTTTCTACTCTCATGTCTGATGTCCTGATTGCCTTCCTTTTATATCATCATCTGCTGTCTTGTACATTTGTCTCTCTTTGGCCACTATAATGATGTTGTACGACAGCTAGGAGCTCCATCGCTTTACTTGCCAGCTTTCATTGCAGTTGCTAACACCCAGTGGGTACTCAGGAATGTATTTATTATTATTACTTCTGTTTGACTATTTTCGGGTTTTGAGATTAATTTGAGGCTGGCCTGGAATGAATGATAATCCTCTTGCCTCAGGATGCTAACTACTAGAATTTTAGGTGTGCACCACCATACCCAGATTTTAAAAAAAAAAAAATGTTTATTCAGTAATTCCTTTGCCTCTCTCTTGTTTCTCTTCTGGATCCCTATGTTGTTTTTCTATGTTGTTCAATTTATCTTGGGGAGGGGGGAACAGGATGAAGATGATCTAGGAGTCATTAATCCAGAACGATCTATTTGACTGCTATTTTACTGTAATCTCATTGAATTGTTTTTGTTAGTCTCTACCTCTCAAATCTTCATCTTGAACTTTGAAAGTTTAAGAACTAAATTATGTTCCTCTTTGAATCTTAGGCACCTGTGGCAAAGCCAGAATGTCACTGATAGCTTAGTGACTATATACTGAACACAGTTGAATAGAGACAACTGATAAATGTCAAAGTGCAAACACGGAAAGTAGCAGTTCTTAGATTTGGCTTGTTCTGAACCTGAATGAATAGGAAAACCTTCTAAGTATCATAACCTGTAGTAGATACAAATGACAAATTCCAAAAGGCAATCTATGCCCACAAAACTCTTAAATATATGGTATTTAAGCCAATATGGTACCCTAGAAAGTTCAGGCGTGTGAATATGGGTACCAGACACTGATTAAAGCTATGAAGCTGTTTGGGGGACTGTCCCTCAGATCTCTTATACCTTAACTGTGATTTTCTTAGTTCCCACACCTTTGATATTTGTTGAAGACTTCTGAAACCTGTATTTAAAGTTAGACCAGCACCCACGATGACACAAACCCCTGGTGCCCCTCAGTCACCCCTGTGTCAGCACTGTATCATGCACTAACAAGAGGCGTTCCTTGAGGCAGGGGTCCTTCTCTTTTACAGAAGTTCTGAGCTGGAATGAAGTAGAACGAGCCTTCAAGATATTTACTTTTGAGAGCCTGAAGCTCTCAGAGGTGGATGAGGCAGGAAAGCTCAAGTCTACGAAGGAGATCAGTGAGACAGATACTGAAAACTTCAACATTCCTTGGGACAACCCTGCCAAGTTTGCTAGGCTGATAAGGCAGCGGTACAGCCACAGGATGAGCATGCAGAAGGCCAAGCCAGTAGTAGTAGGTACGTTGCATGGAAGGGATGGGGTGGGGCAGCCATCCTGGTACTGTGTCTAATGGATGCTCTTCATCATGACTAGATACTGAAAACAAAGACAGAATACTATTTGTGGACCAGAATTTTGGCAAAGCTGAGCAAGATGCACAAGGAGATGAAAACACCCTAAAATCTGATCAGACTGCTGCTAACAGTATGACGTGTTCTACTTCCAACTCCATGAAACCCTGGTATTCTAGTAATAGACAGTTCTCAGAGAAAGAGACCAATGGGTCCATGTGTCCTCAACCAGAGTCCGTGGGTAAGTGAAAGTATGCATAGATTCTGCTATGCTTAGAGAGAAATAAAGAAACAAGTTCAAAAGGTATCATTTAAATGTAAGTGCTTCCTCAGCTGATAAAAAAGAAATCAATATTTAACTGGTTAAGAAAGCATGCTAAGTCCTCCCTTTCCAATTCTGTTTTTCAAGGGATCCTCAGTTCACTCTTCCCATAGAAAACTAAATAATAATAATAATAATAATAATAATAATAATAATAATAATAATAAATGAGCTAATTTGAATTTTAAATTAAACTTAATTTAACTAATTAATAGAGTGGACATAATTACAATATTCACCATCAGTACTTCATGATTCTCAGCAGCCCCCTACTACCTTCAGACGGGAGTGTGGCCTGCTTCACACACCTCTGGTACCACACTCCTTATCCTGAAACCTCGCGTATTTGTTCCTTTCCCCCATATTCTGTGCTGTATCCAAAAGATGTCATAACTGAACTACACTTCCCTTGCGTCGTTGTGCCTTGCTACTTTCTGCAATCATTTATATGCCCAGTAAGTCTTCCACAGCCATAGCCTGTTAAAGGTCATAACTATGTTGATTTATGAAATACCAACTTTCTATTAGACTGGGCAACAAATTGCAGCAAATTTGCAGGACTGAAATTACACAGAACATATATTCTCATAATACAGTGACATAGTGGATGCTAGTTACAAAAATGATAAGGAAGTACCATGTGACTGAAATTAAGAAATACACATACATATCACACCTGGGTAAAGGCAAGGGTTGCAACAGGAATTTGAACCCATTTCAAACTGAGTATTAATGAAAACTCTGGGTGTAAAAATTATGTAGAACGCAGCTAATGATCATGCCTGGACATGACAGCTTTGAATTAATGAATTCCAAAGAGTATAAAGTTAAAAAGTTAACTAGTCAAACATCAACCTCAAGTTATTAAGCTATGTGCAAAGGGCACAGTAAAGAAACCACCAAGATGGCTGGTCCACTGTTATAGGGGAGTTTTTCTTAACTGCGTATGAGAGAGAGAGAGAGAGAGAGAGAGAGAGAGAGAGAGAGAGAGAGAGAGAGAGAGAGAGAGAGAGAGAGAGAGAGAGAGAATCTGGAAAAGTCTAGAGCAGAGAGAAAAAGGAACAGACTGGATCTGACCAGTGCTAGAGAAACAGCGTGAAAAAAAAAATCATCATGTAGGTTATAAGGAAGATGAACAACTGGGAAGAAGGGAGCTTGTAAGCTGGAGAAGGCCTGGGAGTTTAGGGTAAAATGGGAGGTGAGAAGATGAAGTGACTTTGAACGTGTAACTGGTCCTTTTGGATGGAGACTGAAAGAGCCCGGAGACCAGAATGGGTTTTAATATGAACCACAGGTACATGTCAATGGAAAGCCCTATGTCCCTTCTGCAAGAGGTAAGGGGAATGACTTCTTTTGACAGACAGGCAGGCAACTGTTTCACAAGTTCCTGAGGAATGCTGGCTTTTATCTAACCATCATAAATCCTCTACAAGTGTAGGTTCTTAAGGATACCTGATATTTAAAATGAAAAGAGTACAGGGGATAGAGTCAATGCTGGAGCCCTTGCCGGGTATCCCCAAGGCTCCAGGTTCAATCCCCATTGCCACAAGAACAGAAAAAAGGCAAATAATTTTATTCTACTAAATTTAAAAATGAAATGGACAAATTACTAGAATTTTGAAATTTACCAAAAATGATCAAATAAGAGGAAACCTAAACAGTCTTGTAAGCAAATTATTTAGTTGTTCAAAAACAGACATAACCAGCCTGAAGGTGGTACACCATTGACAAACGATGCCAAACCCTCAAACACAGACTGCTGCAAGCTCAACAAAAATTATTCCAGAAAATAGAAGTTACAATATCCTCCCTTAGCAATTTTGTAAGATTATCATAAACATTATAATGAATTTTACCAAGATTATAAAAAAAATTTAGTAATGAGCATAGATATAAAATTCTGGGGTAAAATATGATAAAGTCTATCAAGAAGACACCAAACATTAATGGCATCTGCCAACAAAATTACATTTTAAGATCAGGAGGAAAACACATACACTGTAAAAAATATGATTTATTAATTAACATATTAGTGAAGAAAACAGATCAGTTTCTAGATTATAATTATAGAAAACATTTAAATTCCTATGGTAACCAATGAGAAAAGTCTTAGCAAACATCAATTTTATGAACGTTGTTCTTAGGACAACAAACATTATATGCCACAGTGAAAATAGCCCTTTTCCTTTAAGATCAAGGGTACATCCCAGGAACCTAGCCAACTCATCAGCAGAAAGTAAGATAAAAGTATGGCTTCAAGAAGAAAGAAACAGCATATCACCATTTGTAGCTATATGCGGAAACCTAAACAGTCCCCCTACACATTCAGATTACAACGGGAGAGCTTACCAAAGGAGCCTGTGATTATTAAAGGGTGCACACAAGAAGGAGCCATGGGACTTTTCTGTTTGTTTTATGAGACAGTCATACTGTGGGCACTGAAACACACTCCTGTGTGCGTGTGTTTCAGTGTATAATAGTAAAAGGCATGTTGAAAGTACCTGCGAGTACCCCAAAACTATAGCAGTTAAGTTGGTGTTGACTATGGTGGTCTTGACATATCTGAATGAGAGGAGAAGAAAAGGTCAGAAGGGAGTAGAATTTTCAAAGGTGGCCTGCTAGCTGTCAGCAGAGTATGTATTTGAGGGAGAGAAGACAGAAATGTTGGTGCTGATTTAGTATCACTCTGCTGTATCCCAAGCCCTGTACCTCAGCATGGATTCTACTGCTTTATAGAAACCCTGAACTTATGAGCAAGACGCTATCACCTCAGTTCAACAGAGGAGAAAGCCAAAGCAAATAGGTTTAAATTGCTTGTTCCATCACATACAGATAGGAAACAGGACAGCAGTGCCCTCTACCTCACCTCAGAACAAGGCTCCCTAGGTCCCAGAAACTCCACATGATGCTGCCTAATAATTTTGCCATGTCCCGAATTTCTTTTTCTTGCTGATTCTTATCCCTTATCCTGGTTTCATTTCCTGTTTCTTCCTTCCCAACAGTAGATTCCTTCTATGTCCTAAGTATGATTACCTGGTAGCCTCACTCACAACACACACACACACACACACACACACACACACACACACACACACACACAGGCACATACAGGTGTGTAGAGGTGTCAGGAGAGATAGAGAGAGAGAACCAGAATAAGTTAACCCTGTTTGTTAGGACATCATACATCCTGAATGTAAACAAATACATGATAGAGGTCACTTTGTGTGAACATGGAACCAGAATCAAGTGGGAGAGCAGGAAGGCAGAGGTGTTTGTTTAGCTCTGTTTTGTTTTTCTGTGGGCAGCTCTCCAGTAGAGCTTTCTTTCCTCAGGCAACTTTTGCCACCTGGTGGTCAAACCACTCACATGGTGTGCTGGAGCCCATGGAGAGTAAATGACTCTACCACTATCAATCCTCAGGCTGAACTATGAGGTACATAGTAGATCCTGAGAACCCAACAATTTTGAGGGCAGATCCCTAGCTCTACAAGCTTCATGGATAATGCAGACCTGCACTCAGGAGCACTTGGATCTGTGTAGAGGAGGTGGCTGCCCTTGTATGTCTGTGACTGTTCCCCTATGAGGAGGAGGATGTTGTCTGAGCTTCCATTTCCTCCTAACTCTAGTTCATACTTCAAAAGCAACCACTCTAATTCCATTTAGATGAAGCAGAAATCATGTCTGTGATTCCCTACACAACCACTTTGGCATCACATGCATTGATATGCCTGTTTCTGGACATGAAGGGCTGAATATTTGTGTTTCTCCTAACCAAACCCTGAGTTTCCATCTGAGACTATTTTTGAACTTGACAGGGCCCACTGGATATTTATGAAAACCTGAGAGTTGATAACCATGAGGCTGTAGGTTTAGATGTGCCCTTTATGCTTGTTGGGTGTTTTTTTAATAAAGTAAGCGCTTTGCAGAGGGATCTTGTTATCTCTAAAGTAAAACAGATTAGGAAAACTGTTTTTCAAAGGGAAGGGAAAGCGTCCATTTCCAGATGTGTCAAAGACTACTGAATCACACTGTCAAAGGATTATGTGGTTGAAATCAGGAATCAGACAAGAGAGAAATAAATGGCTTCTATTCTACTGTGAAATCAAGAGTTCAGCTTAATATTAAAATGTTCTTTCCTTTGACAAAATCACTGGTGTAGAAGTTTTGAACATACTTTCTAAAGAGTTGGTTTTATTCCTGGATATTTAGACCCAGAAGGGAATATCAAATCTCCCGGAAATCTGGCAGGTCATAGGATAGAAGAATTTTTATTCTACAGATTTCATATCAATTGCTCCAAAGACACAAGGGACATCGTTGACCTGAGCTCTGTCTTCAGTGGATATGTTTATACAAATGTTGAACTAAATTGGCTTTAACATTTTCTAATAAGTCTAGATGGAATATTCATTCTGTCACCTGCAGCAACTGAGGGACAACAGGAAACCAGGACCAAAGATGTACATGCATGTGCTCCTGAGAGAGAAAAGCATTAGCCTATCCTTGGTAGACGTTGGTACCTTACCACTCTAGAATCCCGTGTATGGGTGGATCTCAAAGTGAAAATGCAAATCTAATTCTCAGTCAGAATAGTCTTTCACATAGATTTGCTTCCACATTTCTATTTTCTATATGACTCTGTCATTCCTTCTAGTTTCATATGCCACATAGATTCACCCCATTCAATCAGAAGAAAAAAAAAAAGCACTGAATGCCCACCAGGTGCTGGATACACAGCGGGCCTAAGGGTACAGTCTTGTTCTCAAGCAATAGTGATTTGAGGCAGAGGGGCAGACCGTGAGTAAATAGGATCCCTCTCCATCAACACTATGATTTATAATGAAGCATAGCAAGGGACAGAGGTTCTCAGGAAGGTGACCAGAGCATGAAATAAGTGAATAGCTTAGAGGAAACATGGCAGATGGGAGAAAGAAGAATTTAGAACTGCCCACACACAACAAGCTGGACAGTCGATCTGAAGTGGGAAAAAAAGGGGCTGGGGATGGGGAAAAGCGTGTTGGAAGGGGGAGGCTGCAGTGTTTTACACACAACTTTGTAACATGGAATTTGCAATTATTCTCAAGCTGATAAGAAGTCAGGCTGGCTCAGCCACCTAGCAACACCAAAGTATGTTCCCACAAGGCTTCCCCTCTCAAGCATACTCCATTTGTTTCATCAGATGTGGGGGGCATTACAGTAGGTATTTCCTCAGCATTTCTCTGTGGTGTCTCATTTATCCTGGTACACTTCATGAGGTGAGAATCATTAGCATGGGCCTGTTCCTTTCTCATCCATTCAGATGGCTGCTGCTTCCTAGCCAAGGATGCTATCACTCTTGTTCATGGGAGAGCTGATAGGCCTCACTCATGTTGGTCCATGGCAGGGTAAATAGGAATCCAAGTACCCACTCACTCACTTACCCATTTAACTGATGCCATCCCTCCTAAACTCTACCTGTCAGTTGCACAGGCTCCTTAAATAGTATGTTAAGGATGAGTGGTCAGAAGATCTCAACAGAAAGGTAGGATGCTGTCACTCTAACAAGTGAATTCATGGCTAGTTCTCCTGTTTACACGACCTCACCCTTCTGTCATCTACCAGGCAAGGCTCATGGAAATCTGCAAAGGCTTTGTAAACGTCACCAGAGGGAGGTGAGTGTAAGCAGTGAATCAGTGATGTAGCTTAGCCAGTAAATATTTGTAGTTCATGAAGGCAAAGGCTGCACTGCAAGAAGTGAGCAATATACAGTCCAAAAGAATGGCTGGCGTGATTTAGTGCACACCAGATTAGAAGCCAGGTTCTTTTTAGAGACTCTAGGATACATTCTAGGTAGGGATTGACTTAAAATTATTGACAGAAACACCTTTTGGAGGCAGGAAACCTGCCTCTCAGGAATTATCTTTTCAGCATAGAAACATAGATCATATGGGCAACCAAAAAGACACAGCACTGGACAGAGGCAAGAACAAAGCCCAAACACAACTGCATGTTGCTGTCTTTGATTTACAGAGCAGACCATGAACACTGAGATCAAAGATGAAGCAGCCACAAAGGATGATTCTCCTGAAAAAGTAAGGAATTATTTTCCTTAAAGTGTAGATGACGAGTAAGATGATCTGAGAAAACCCCTGACCAGAGAGAGAGAGAGAGAGAGAGAGAGAGAGAGAGAGAGAGAGAGAGAGAGAGAGAGAGAGAGAGAGAGAGAGAGACAGAGAGACAGAGAGACAGAGAGAGAAGAGAGAAAGATTTGTAAAAGGAAAATGTTGATGCCGGGGAGAGGGGTGTTATTCAGACATCCCATCCCAACTCCATCTGGAGTGAAAGGGGTTAAATTTACTAGCCTCTCTAACTGAAGTAAAACTTCCCAGCTCCCTGCCCCTCTCTAGACAGTGTGGCTTGGCAACCTCACAAACACCTGCTGACCATACAGCCCCTGTAGAGCTAACACTGTCTTGAAGTGAGCTCAGAAAACCTGCCTGTAATTGCTAACAGGACTCTGAAGAGTATAACCTAACAATAAAAATATTTAGGTTATGTTGCACATTTGAAGAAAAAAAAGAGTCAAAGGCGTACTTCTTTCTGGCAGCAACCCTCCTAAAATGTTGCCATATGGCTCTATACATATGCAGATTCCCACAATTAAATGGGGCGCATGGGGGTGAGTCCACAGAGTCTAACAGGGCTCCATTTGGACTCACACAAATTAGAGCTGAAAGTGTGTTCCTGTGACTTCTTTCTTTTCTTTCTTTCTTTCTTTCTTTCTTTCTTTCTTTCTTTCTTTCTTTCTTTCTTTCTTTCTCTCTTTCTTTCTAAATTTCTAAATTTCTTTCTAAAAAGAAACCCAAGAAGATGGTGGTAGAAGCCGACATAGAGGACATTAAAAAAACACAACAGCGCAGTTTAATGGACTGGAGCTTTACCGAACATTTTCAGCCGAAAGTCCTGCTTCAGGTATTTATGGACTGTGATTCTCCAGGAGAGGCATGGGGATAGTTCTTGAGAGGTGAGCTGGAACTGTGAATGGTTCACTTCTGGGTCACTCTCTCAGATCTAGCCCAACTCAGTACTCAAGTTAACTTCGGCTACAAAATGAGTTTGTTCCCACACTGAGCCATGCTTTCCCAGGAAATCCCCCAAATGGTTGGAAATACTTCTGCTTCCTTAGAGTCTGCTACATGTCTGTACTAGGAAGCAATACCATGCCCCCTCCGCTCCCCCAATCCTCTTTCTTTGTGCTTCATGGTGCTTTCTGTTTTGATGAGCTAGTCAATCGTAGCTGTGATAGTTGGCTGTTACTGCACTAAGTGCTCTGTGCTAGGCATATATTGTGGCTGGTACATTCAGTAAGTGCATTCCTAGGAATAAGCCTATGACATACCAAGGCATCTTGACCAAAAGTCTGTTGCTAAGTGAGAAACAGGAAGAAAACAACTAAGAAAGGAAATGTGCTCCATCCAAACATGTTTTTAACTGCTATAAAAAAAAAATAGTAAGAAACCCAAAAATGAACAAATGCTCATTTTAGATTTTGCAAAACCTGTACTCGAGATGATTTATCTTTCTAATTTGAATCTCATTTTGATCAGATTTTACATCCCCATAATTTTAAAGCCAAAAGAATCTATAGGGCCATGTTATGGAAAAAAATAGCAACTTCTGAACCTCATCAATGGTAAAGAAAAATGGTCCTCTGCATAAAAGAAATTCAACAAGAAAGAAGACAGAGCCATAGGGCACTCCACATGTAGCTATGGGGGCCAAGCACACTAGATTCCAAAGACTTGGCATGAAATAATGATAAATTTTGTTCATAATTTTTATATTCACTATATGCTGAAATGATAGCATCTCATATACTGAATGAAACAAGTATAGATTTTACCTTTCTCACTTTTTAAAATGTAGCAACTATAAAATTTAGAATTACATGTGTGGCTCACATTTGTGACTCATGTTTGTGATTTAGACATTTACACAATTTCCATTTTCTCCCCAGTGTGCCACTCCCTCAGCAGGAGTTAGAGTCCTCTGATCTTTATCCCCTTGGCTTCAGCTACAAAAAGCAGGATGCCACCTGCTTTTCTGCTGCAGTTGGGGACAAACAGCCGCCTTGTAAACTAGACTGACAGGGCACCCATAAGGTCTAACCATGTCAGTTTTAATTTACCCCCATCCTCACCTTGTGTGGGAATGTGCTAATTATCAGACTGCCTTGGTTTTCATTCTGGTCCATTCTCTATAATTCAAATATTTTGCTCACTTGATCAGAACTCAGAGTGACCTGTAGCAAACCTTACTCCAATTGCAGAAGAAAGTTCTGTCCCTCACGTTCACTTGTGTGTTTCGGGAACCGTGCCTGACACTTAGTTCTCTTTCTGCAGATCATTTCTTGCTGTGGTGGTAGTTGTTGGTTTGTGGTTCTGGCGATCAAGCCTATGCCCTTGCTTATATCAGGCAAACACATCACACTGCGTTACAGCACCATCACCATCAACTCTTCGTGAACTACATGAGACCAACAATGACATGTAAAGGGCAAACACCAGTTGATAAAAAGGAAGGATAATGCAAACACTTCAAATGCTGAGAGCCAATCACTGCTGTGGAAATCGCACCACTGCATTCCCCAAAAGTCAAAGATGGCAGAGCTCCTGTTGTCTGAAAGGAGGGGCACATGTTCACTGTAAACAAACATTTGTCTCCTAGGTTTATGTCTCAAAGGAATTTGCCCTTCAAATATAGTGGATAAGAAATGGGTTGTAGAGCAATTGTATTTTAATTGCCTCAGAAAGCAGATATCAAGGTTTAAGAGGCTCTCCATAGAGATACTCATACAGGAGACTAGACTGGGAAATAAATTTATTATTTCTAATCTATCACTAATATAGAAATGAAGGCAAAACTGAAACGACCCTTTCCTGACAATGCTTGCAATTCCTTGAGATTATCTGCATGGAAGAGCACACAGAGCTGCATATGGTAAATCGACACCGAAAACACAAACAAAGCCCCACCATGTTGTCCACTTCCTTTTCCTGTAGACGCGGTCCTTCTTGTTGATGGACACTGAGAAGGGAACAGGACAAGCAGCGATGCCTTGGTGCCCTCTACTGGTGGCACCTGCTGCAGTGCAGGCTGAAGGTGTTACATTTCATAAGGCAGTATCTTCAGAAAGATCACACACCTCATTTCGCTAGAACCGTGCAGTATATATGGAGGGCGCAGTATGTGAGAGAGAGAAAAGTCAGAGCTGGTAGATAGCTGGCTTGAACTCCAACTCCAGAACCTACAAACCGTCTTCTTGGCAGCTCCCTTATCAGCTGGCAAATGAGACCTGATATTTAGGAACAGGAAAAAATGTTAGCTACTGTCTTAGTCTACTCAGGCTTCCATAACAAAATATGTCAGGCTGGGCAGCTTAAATAGTAGAAGGGTGTCAGAGCTTAAGAAGTGTGAGAACAAAATCCAAGTGTGAGTATGGCTGGGCTCTGATGGGACTCGTTTCCTGCCTTGCACAGGATGCTGCTTTGTTGAGTTTTTCCATGGCAGGGAGAGGGAAATGAGCGAGCTCTCCGGGGTCCCAGATGATAAGCACACAATCCTATAGTGAGATCCTCACCCTCATACCTTCCCCCAAGGTCCTCCAATGTTATACACTAGGGGGTTGGGTGTCCAGTTTATGAACTTGGAGCGGATCAAGTTCATCCTTGTATATGATGCCCATTTTATCTGTAATATTTAATGATGCTAAAACTGAGTTGACCTACATGGAGACAAAGAAAACTGTTAGATAAAGAACTGACTTATCTACTCACACTTGTGGAGAGCACTTAGCAATTGCCTTCCCCCTGAGGCCTACTTTTATTTATTTTATGTTCTCATTTTCTAGTAGTTAGAAAAGAATCCACTGGGAACCCAGTTGCTCAACGATGTGGTGATGAAGGGGGAGAGCAGGGTGAGGGGTGCTGCTGGAGCAATCGCCTCTTCTCCTGGGGGCAGGACAACAGAGCATTACAATTATTCTACCTTCAGGTTCTTCAGGAGGCCCATCAGCAATACCGCTGCGTTGACTCTTACTACCACACGCAGGACAACTCTCTGCTTCTGGTTTTTCATAACCCAATGAATCTACAGCGTCTGCATTGTGAATATTGGAATATTGCTCTTCACTCCAACGTCGGATTCAGGTGACTTAGATAGTTCTGTTAATTAAGCAGTGGCTGAGTTAGCCACTTAAGTTCTGATTCCTTTATCTGGTCTTTGCGGCTCAACTCACTGAAAGCATTTATATCATGCCACAGATTCAACTGAGCTCCCCAAATTAGTATGTTCTGTGTGCTATGGTTGTACACTGTGCCTACATATTGACACTATAACATATGGAGTGAATGTCACCCTTGCCCTCATAGAATCTAATAGAGATGCTATTAAAGTAGTTTCTGTTCATTTCAAACTATAATAAGATTGAGTCTGTGACACTAAAGAGGCAGCTACTAAGATTCCAGGGTAGGGCAATTGAAAACTATCAAAATAAGTGATCAAGTTCTCAGGTTTTCTAAAAGCCACTGAGTCTTTTTTATTCTCAGTAGTTATTTTTATTTGTTTTGGTTTTGCTTTTCTTTTATGTGTTCCCTTAGAAGCTACCTCTCTTCTTGCTAATAATAGCCTATGCTCTTTTTATTTCAATGCTGTCTAATGCCTCTTCAACACTTACTGTATATATGGCAATAGTATAACCCTCAGGAATACAAAAGGACAAATGAAGTGGACCTGAGGAATAAATTGGGGAGCAGATGGCCATTAACACATTCATGTAAAGGTTATAAGATGATTTAAGGTGTAAAGTAAGTGTATTTGAACTATTAGTCTGTATTGCTCTTTTTTTCCTAATGTATTATTTTTATTGATTATTTGGGAATTTCTCATCATGCAACCCAATCACACTCACTTCCCCCTCCCCAGAAAAAAGAAGAAAGAAAAAAAAGAAGAAAAGGAAAAAAAAAAGTCCAATTTGTGTTGTCCGTGTATCTACTGGAACATGATCAAATTCCTGGTGGCTGGCCCCCTAAAGTAAACTGAGTCCTTCTCCACCCACACCCTTGGCCAGAAGCCATCTATTTGCTACATTTATCATCCTTACCACAATAGTTAAGAGTCCTCTTTGGTAGCTTATTTTTTAGGCTGTTATTTTGGGTGGAGTAGATGTTGTCCTGGAAGCCTTCCATGTTCTCCTCTCTCAACTGTGTGTCTAAGGTCATTCATACCAGTGCAAAAGTAGCCTCCCTGCCCTTTTCAGTCAGCAGGAGCCTGGATCCTAGGTTTCTATGTGGTTTCTGGCAGTAGTATGGACACAAACTCCCGCATGGTCTCCATCAGCACCACATGCCAAAGACCTCTGCTTGGTCTCTGGTGGCTGCCCAGGCCACTCTGGAGGTCATCACCTTCCCTGGCTGTAGTAGAACCATGGGCCCTAACATAGCCTTCTGCTGCAGTACAGACCACGGGCATCCACATAGCCTTCCAGCTTCATCACATCCCAGGACAGCAGTGCAAACCACTGATACCACCATGGCCTCCTCCTGAAGTATGGACCATGGAGGTCTTTTGAGGAAGTCCAATCCAGGAAATGAAGCATTCTTCATCTTAGACATCCTGTCATTGCTCAGAGGCAGGCAGGGTGACTGTGGATGCCCAGCTCATTCAGGGACTACTGAGTCTGCTTAAGGACCACACTGCTGCACACCACCCTGCTCACCTTACTGGGCAGGCAGCAACATGTTCCTCGATGGATTGCTGCCTTCTCTCACAGCTGTTACATTTGTAGCTCCACCCATGTCCACTGTGCACTCACCGCTCTGTTTCTCTGTTTTTCCCACATCTTCCCCACATACTCATTCATCATGGTGGCATTGGAAGCTGCATTATGTCACTCAGTGTGTGTGTGTGTGTGTGTGTGTGTGTGTGTGTGTGTGTGTGTGTGTCCCAAACAGTGTTACATGTAAATGTTCATTGCAATGAGTCATTGGCCTGGTTCAAGGCCTCTGGCTTCTGTCACACCATCAATCCTGGACCACCGCTGAAACTTCTGATATCCTGCTGTTGCGCAGTCAGTCACGGGGATCCTGAAGCTCTTGTTCTGCAGGACTGGCTCCATCGCACACTCCAGCACCTCAGAGATGGAGTGGATGTTGGCAGGGACTGACTCAAAGCCCTGGATCTGGGCATGGGTGGAAGCTGAGTTGGTCAGCCCAGGCCTTCCACTACCAGTGGGGCCTTCCCTCACTCCCCATTCTTTGTTTCTCAGTGACAATATTTGTTTCATTTCCTTCTTGGCACCACATGACTCCTGAATCCCCAGTGTAACCCTGAGAGAGCATTCCCTCCAGTGTAACCCTGAGGGAGCATTCTCTCCACTGTAACCCTGAGGGAACAATTCCTTCCAGTGTAACCCTGTGAGCACATTCCCTCCAGTGTAACCCTGGGAAAGCATTCCCATATTGCGATAGGAGCTAGAGGAAATATTTTAAGGATTAAATGCATAAGGACTTTTGTAAAATCCCTTATTGATTAAAAATGTTACTACAATGTACAGTTTCATGTTTTTTAAGCAGTGAATCTGTTGAGTTTTACCAGTAGCTCTCCTAGTGTTGAAAAAGGCTCTCATTCCTCAAGAGGGGACTCTGCATTGTGTCTCTTTGCTTTGCTAGCATACTGCTTAGGTTATCCATAGCTGTGAAGTGAGCAAGACTTAGCTGTTTTCCCTTTAAATATTCTTATTTGGCTTTGATATACAGGTTATAGAAGTCTCATAAGATAACTGGGGATGGGGGAGTTCCCCTGTTTATTTCCACATTTTATTTTTTGAAAGAGTTTGTGGATGACTGATATATATTTTCCTATGATGATTGGTACAACTTGATATTAAATACCTAAGAAGATATTTAAGCACTCATAGATTTTGAGTTTTAAGAGTTTTAAATTGAAATCCCAAAGCAGAGTGGGATTACCCATGTAATCCCAGATCTTGAGAGGCTGAGTCAGGAGGAATGCCTTGAGTTCCTGGGAAGCCTGATCTACATACTAGCAAGACTTTGTCTCAAAAAGTTAAGAGAGAAATGAATTAATAATAACTATACAAAAGCTCATTAATGGTCAAATTCTATAAAAATACATAGTGGCATCAGTAACATAATGTGGACAATGAAGAAGGAAATAGTTTTATATGTGATCAAAGTAAAGCTTTTTCCCAGCTTAAAATTGTTGCACTTCCGAAGGAAGTTTTGAGTGAACTTGGTATTAACCGGAAAGCAAAACCTATAATAAACACAAAAAATACATAGCAAAACAGTTCAAAACTTATAGCAACAGAAATGAATAAGGAACTCTTGAGAAGAAAAAAAGATCATAAAATAACAATAGTGAATCTTTACATACCATACTAACTATAAAGGGATCAGATTATCCAGTCAAGAGACATGGGGTGGAGGAGTAGGTGATAAAAGATCACTATAAGTTGCTACTGAAAAGTTCACTTTACCCTTAAGGGAGTATAGAGATTTAATGTGAAGAAACAGAAATGTGTGCTTCATGAAAATGGTAACTGAAGAAAAAATATTTTCACCTTTATCGGAAAAAAAATAGACATTAAATAAAAATATTTAAGAGATTAATAACTTCATCATTCTTTCAACCTGATGCTGGAAGTGCTAGCTAGAGCAAACAGAGAAAAGAGAGTAGCAGAGGCACCCAGGCTAAACAGGAAAAAGAAATGAGGTATTTTGTTTACAGATGATATAATCTCATAAATAGAAAACCTTAAAGACCACACACACACACACACACACACACTCACACACACACACACATACACACACACACACTCACACACACACACACACACACACACTCACACACACACACCCCTGCTGTTAGAGGCACTAATGAATTTAGAAATGTTTTAAGAAACATACAGAAGTTGGTTGTGTTTTGATACCCTGACAAAGAGCATCTAGGAAAGAATATAAGAAATTAAACCCTTTTTCATAGCGCTAATAAGAATAAAATAAATATAAATAAGGGGTGAAATATCTATATACTGAAAAATAAAACCCGGACGAGTGAAAAGCTATTCTATGGTCCTAGGTTTGGAGAACTAATTGTTAAAATGTCCATGCTACCAAAGTGATTTACAGATTTATTTTCATCCTACCCAAATGATAATATTGAGTCTGAAGAGAGAATCCAGTGGTTAAGAGCACTTGTTGCCCTTGCAGAGAACTCAGGGTCAGTTCCCAGCACCCACAGTGTGGCTCACAACCATCAATCGCTCGAGTTCCAGAGGATTCAACATCCTCTTCTGACCTCTGTGGTCTCCTGTATGTTGTGGTGCGTATATATACACTCAGGAACATACACACACAATTAAATATTTAAATATGAAAATATGATATGATTTTGTATAAAATAAATAAACCAATCCTAAAATTTGTATAGGATGAACACAGTGATTGCCTATGTTTTCAGTACCTCTAAAGCAAATCCATTATTCAGGCTTCTTAATTCTTTGTTAGTACCTTTAAGGCAAATCCTTTATTCAGATTTTCCAATTCTTTGTTAGATATGGGTAATTTATATTTTCCTTATGACTATAACAGATTTAAGCAGAGTCTGTTCATGATAAATATTCATTCTTAAAGGGATATAATAATGTCTGTCTTTAAAGTAATGAATTTGTGTATTCTCTCTCTCTCTCTCTCTCTCTCTCTCTCTCTCTCTCTCTCTGTTTCTCTCTCTCTCAGCAGAGTGTATGTCTCCAAACTCATCTTTGATTCTGTGTGCTTAAATGAACCTTTCTTAGTTGACTGTAACTTTTAACAATGCAATGAAAGTCCAATATCATCCATCACTACACGAATAGGAAATTAGCTTAAGTTAAAGAGAGGACACTAGTAAGAAGTCTGTCTTTGACCCTCGGGCACAGAGCAGCTGGATAAACCCCACCAGAAACAAAGGCTTCTAAGTTCTCCTGCACATCCACAACCCTCACATTTTTCTATGTCATTTTGCTTTGTGGTAGCATTTCCTTCAAATAATAACCTGGGTTTTTATCCAAGAGTCTGACTCTTAAGGGATTCTAACATGAATTAATAACAATTTTAGGGATCTTAAAAAGCAATCTAAGCCGGGCAGTGGTGGCGCACGCCTTTAATCCCAGCACTTGGGAGGCAGAGGCAGGCGGATTTCTGAGTTCGAGGCCAGCCTGGTCTACAGAGAGAGTTCCAGGACAGCCAGGGCTACACAGAGAAACCCTGTCTCGAAAAACTAAAAAAAAAAAAAAAAAAGCAATCTATGTGCTTTTATTTCCATTGATGTGGTTTCACTCTTACTGCTTAATTCTACAAATGTTTCTGTTTTAGTATTAATCCATTTCTTTTGGTAGATGGAATTTTCTTAGTTCCTCCTTAGTATGTGCCTTTTATGATATAATTCTATTTATATTCTTTTAGAAACTATACATGCTCATTTAATCCATGTTTAATTATTTTATATGATATGTGGAGTTTCTAAGCACCAATACTATTTCATTAAAATGCTGAAAATGCAAATGCAGTGCCTTCATACCTAACAAGCAAGAGTATTCTGTTGCTATGATGAAACACCAAGATCTTATAAAAATGCTTATAAAAGGAAGCATTTAATGGAGGGCTTGCTTACAAAATCACCATACCTTTGCACAGTCTCAACACCGTTATTTATAAGTTCAAAGTCTCTTCTGAGATTCAAGACACTCTCTTACCTATAACCCCTGTAAAAGCAGAAGCAAAAAGTAAAGCATGCACACTCATCATACAGTAGCACAGTGTATACATTACCATTCCAAAAAGGAGGAAAGGAGCCTAGTGAGGAAATTCTGGACCAAAGACAGCAGGGCAAACTCCAATTCTGTATCTCTAGACCTGATGCAAAGGTATCTCTATCTGATCTAAAGATGTTTTTTTTCATTCCAGCTTTGCTGACTGAAACACACTTCTCTCTCAGGCTGGTTCCACACCCGGTCTGCAGCTCTCCTTGTCAGGTACCCCTTGGTGTGACACTTCCAACATCTTAGAGACTCCAAAGCAATCCAGGCTTCACCTTCACAGCCTCACACATGGCCTCTCTGAGCCTCCATGCAGGGACTCCCCTGCCACACACCTGGCCTCAGTGGTTTTCCTTTAACATGGTAGAAGATTGTACAACTCCTTTTCCTTATCTTTCTTGATTCTAATTCCAGAACCACATGGCCAAAGCTGCTAAGTTCTTCTGCTGGCTTGGGCTAGAACCTGGTTCCCTCCTTGAATTACACCCACACAAGCGTTCTGTTGTTGTTTAGGCCTAGGAAATCCCTCAGACATTGTCCTTTCTCGGGTCGCAGTATTAGCTAGACAGCATCTGGCCCTGAGGTTACCACTCTCTTTATACCAAGTAACATCAGGCTTTTCTTGAGCACTAGACTGCGTTTCCTGGGGCTCTTTTTATTAACCCTACATTCCATAGTTCTCTTTGCCTTACTTGCTCTGTTTTATTGTCTATCAGCAAAGGGTGGTCACTAATTACCACACCACAACACAATCAATACAAAGCTGTCTTGAAAGCTCTGCCAAAACTCTTCAATTTAACCCCAGGCAGATTTTTATGAAAGGTGCAGAAGCAGTCACATTCTTTTCCAAAATATCACAAGAATGATCTCTAGGTCAGCTGCTGATATTCTTCCCTTCTAAACCCTCTCGAGTTGAGCCACCACAGTCCATGTCAGCCTCAACACCACTGACTTACACGCTACTAGTAGGATGGCCCATTAAGCCCACTTAAAGTATTCAACTGATTTCCTAGTTTAAAGTTCCAGATCTTCCATGTCCCTCCAGCAAACGGCAGGGTCAAACCTGTCACAGCAACGCCCCACCCAGACCGTGCAACTAACTTGTCTTAGTGAATTTTCTACTGTTGTGATAAAATACCATGACCAAGGAATTTATAAAAGGAAACATTTAATTGGAGGCTTCCTTACTGCTGTAGAGGGTTAGTCCATGGTGTATGAAACAGACATGCATGGCACTGGAGCAGATGCTGAGAGCTGCTTGATCCACAGCCAGCAGGCAGAGACTGGGCCTGGCATGGGCTTTTGAAACCTCAGTGCCCACTCCAGGTGACATACCTCCTCCAACAAAGCCACACCTCCTAATCCTTCTAATGCTCAAATAGTTCTACTCCCTGGTGACTAGACATTCAGATATATGAGCCTATGGGGGCCATTCTGACTCAACCCACCACAGAATCCCATTTTGAAATTACCTAGAAATGTTATGTCCACCTGTAAAGTGACGTTTTTAGTTAAAAGAGCCACAGCTCTTTGCATTTGTAGTTTAAATAATATGCTGAATTGTCATGACTCTTGTATCTATATCCAATCCTGGCTTCTTTACTTTTAAAACTATAACTGGAATACATTTGGAAGAAGTTAATTCACCAAATATCTGTGGGTAATAAAGTTCCTGAAACATGGTGTGCTTATCCTCACTTGAACACAAATTTGGCATTATTTGAACCTAGATCCCCTTGTTTGGGGACACTTGTGAGACTTCTGGTTGGTTGGTTTGTTTGTTTAATTATGAGTGTGCATGTCCATCTGCATGCACATGTGGGGGTGGTGTGCAGGTATATGTACACCTGTATGGCTGTGCATGTGGAAGCCAGATGTCAACCAGGGGCGTCATGCCTTAGGCTCCATCCCTCAGATACCATCCATTTGGTTTGTTGTTGCTGTTGTTGCTGTTGTTGTTGTTGTTTTGTTATTTGATGCTGGGCCTTCCACTGGCCTGTGTCTCACTGATTTGCATAAACTGTGGGAAAGACAGTGATCCGGTTTCCCTGCCCTTCTGGGATTACAAGTACATCTCTCTGAACTGGGATTCTAAGCGACTTTGACAGCACCCCTGGCTTTTCTGCATAAGGTCAGACCCTCCTACTCGCACAGCATGCACTTTGCCAACTGAGCCATCTCCTCAGCTCTCAGGAATTACACTTCTTCATGTGAAATATTCATTGAAAGGCACTAAGAATTAGAAAGAAATTATCTAACATACAAATTAAAAGGCCCAGTCTATTTGCTGATTTTTAGAATAAGTTTTAGATATCTGAGGGTACAACCCCCTACACACACACACACACACACACACACACACACACACACACACACACACACACTGTGAGACTAGTTAGAGGCTGTTGCAGTGATCCTGAGAAGAAATAAGAGTGAGTTAGAACGGGGCAGCAACAAAAAGGAAAGAGTGAATTCTGAAGTTATTACAAATACAATCTTTCTAAATAATTTTAATTTACTAACAGATTGTAAGAAGAATATAAGAAAATAACAATCTCTTCATAATGTTTACTTATTTAACTGGCAGTGCTATCAGCTACAATGCCAGTTTTGAAGTGGCAACCCTGGTAGAACATGAGGCATTTGCTTGGTGACTTATAGAGTTGGAGATGTCTGGTATCTTCTAAAGGAAGGTATTGAATACTGTAATTCATAATCTACTATTTTTATTGTATAACTTCAGAAAGAATCAAAGGTATACAAAGCAGGTAAAGGCAAATGCCATCAAGTCTGATGATCTGATTCCCCAGGACTCATGGAGAAAAGAAGAAAACAGATTTCTACCATTTGTCTCTGACTTCTATATGTGTGATATAGCGTGAACACACACACACAGAGAGAAAGAGAGAGAGAGAGACAGAGAGAGAGAGAGAGAAGGAGAAGAAGAAGAAGAAGAAGAAGAAGAAGAAGAAGAAGAAGAAGAAGAAGAAGAAGAAGAAGGAGGAGGAGGAGGAGGAGGAAGAGGAGGAGGAGGAAGAAGGAGGAGGAGGAGGAGGAAGAAGAAAGAGGAGATAGAGGAGGAGGAGGAGAAGGAGGAGGAGGAGGAAGAGGAAGAAACAATAATTCAAATTACGATGCATCCTGAATATACCATTCATCTAGCATTATTTCTTCAAATATTTAACCTCACTTATTTCATTTTTAAAAACTAGTATTTCTTGAGTCTAAATGTGCCCATTTCTTTCCTTTCAGATGAGAACTCTTTATATATCCATGTAGACTTATTAACATTTCACTTAAAAACACACACACTGAGCAGTACAAACAGTCAAAACAGATTTGCAAGCAGCAATAGATGATTCTTAGTAAGCAGCAGCTCCTGGGAGGAGCACAAATGTGTGAGCAGCTTATGGAACTGGATTTATAAGGTAGATGCTCCCAAAGCCAATAAGCCTTACAGGAGGACAAGAGGATTTTCTCTAATGAAGTAACTGGAGTAGCTGGTTCTAATGTGCTGTAGACTTAGACTGAGAAGATACTGATTGTACTGTGTCACATCCCACTAATCTTCAACTCAATGGCCACTAACTCTCTCTGATGTTAATCCAGAGAGGGCTGAGCAGTTAAAGCTCCCACTGCCCTTCCAGATGAAGGTTCCCAGAACCCATGTCAGGAGGCACTCGGCCAGCTGTAACTACAGTTTCAGAGGATCTGATGCTCTCTTCTCGCACTGCACATACGGGCCCATACACACACATAAATTAGAAAGCAAACCTTTCCAAAATTTCCGTAGTCCTTCACTTGAATGGAAAGGTCTCACTGTTAAACTTTACTTCTTTAACTGTGAAGAGAAGTGGGCATTTTTCCGACACTCAGCCAAGATCAGTACCTGGCCCCTTGGACAGCTCACAATCCTTGCATATTTTGAAGAGTTTGTTCACACCACCACCGGCACCCAGTGTTCTTATGGGCTTTAGTAAGGACTCTTACCTCCCATCCTTTTATCTTTGTCTCATTTAGGAATTACTTAGAACTTGTTGCAAAATCTATTGAAGACTGGGTCACACAGGAAGAAGCGAAGTACCAGGAAGCCAAAATGACTGAGGAGCTCAACAGGACCAAGATTGATACGGAATTGAAAGCTACTACTGCCAAAACTTCTGCTAGCAAACTTGCTGGTCCCAAAAAATCTAAAAGTAAGTACCCATTGCATTTATTCAAATTTTAATCCAAATAGTCTACGACTAAAAGGTTGCCCTCAAATGCCTGTGAGTCTTCACTTTCTGTAATAATGGAACCGCTGCATTCTAAATGTGATGACATTGTACCTGAGTCAGACACAAGAATGTTTGTCGCTGTCCCATCTTCTATGAGCTCTGAAAGATTTTTAATCTGTTATGCAGATTAAACATGATGAGTTGGGTAAACACCAATGTCCTTGCTGATAGAATCCATGGGTTCTATCAAATAAATTTATTGGCAGTGTGGGAGGTAAAGTCAGAGTTGGTGGGTCTCAAGAGGATAATTATAGATTCCAACAGCAACACTAAATCAAGACTCTTCTTCAAGCAGCAAATAAGTGTCCAAATACCTCCTGGAAGTAGGAATTCAGGGGAAAGTGGGAAGAGTTTGCCAGAGGCCTATGGCATGGACTTGACCAGATCTTGGATAAGTATACATCTTTGATTTTGTTCATCTCTAGGTCTTGGCTAATTTCTAGAACTTTGGGCACATTAGGAAGCAGAAAAGAGGGTAACAAAGAGCAAGGTCATTTTTAAGGAAGACAATAAAGAAGTGAAATATAGAGTTCACCAGGAAGTATAGACATTGCACAGTCCATAGAAAAGCATCTCTTTCTGCTAGCACTATTATTTACGAGAGCTGAAGGTAAAAGTGACATCTCACAGTGAGATCAAGGTATGAAAGTTCTAAAAAATCTGTAGCCTCTTTCTGTTACTAGAGTAGTTTGTATATGGCCTGACTCTAAAGTCAAACATAAACCACTCTAATAAGGAACCCTTTGGTATACAGAGAAATGGTTATATTGTCAGTAGCTGAGCTTCCTCCTATGGGAGCCCAGCAAGACTTCACTAAATGCTTAGAGTAATGAGAGGGACAACATAGAAATGAAAGAAAGGCTGATGCCATACTTACCCACTGACAGGGGAAATGCTGACTACCTTTTGGATACAGTGCTACTGAGCAAACCAAAACCTCAATATCTAGGATATAAGCTGGTTATTTCAGTGCAGAATGTACCTGGCAGGTATTGAACCAAGTCTATTCGTGTCAGAAAAGATGTCAGACGGTTTGAAAGACAGAAAGACAGCAATGGCAAGAGAGGGGTCTCAGTATGGGGTGGGGTATTAGGTGAGTTCCTGTGGTTCTAAGGTACTAATGTAAGATTAATTAGCTGAAAATTTCAGGAAGAGGGATTCAAACATGTCAACACAGTGTGAATGTGTTGTGAGATGCCATCACCAAAGAGTCAGCACCACTCAGGTATGGCTGTGGAGATGGCAAGGGAGTATTTAGAGATTTTAACAAGGAGCTGAACCTGAGAGCCTTGGAAGTTGCCTCTAGCCCAGAGGCTTGGTCCTCTTGTGATTGCTAAAAAGTTTGATTTCCTTCCCTTATAGGTAACAAAGTATCCAGCAAAACAGAGCTATCAGACCAAGAAAAAGAGAAAGAGAAAGAAAAAGAAAAAGACAAGATCCCCTTCATATTAGAAGGCTCTCTCAAGGTAATTCAAGACAAATGTCACAGAACAATCACAAGGTCAAAATTTCCTTGTGACTGAGAGTGTGTGCTAGTCACAGTACATGATCTTTTGAGCTAAAGCCTCAGAGTTGATTGAAGCCTCAGTGAAAAGCCCTATGCCTTCACAACTCTGCCATGTGACAAGTCTTTGGGAGAATGTATATCTCTTTTGCATAACCACACCCAGGGCAGTAAGTGATTGACTCATGGTAGTTTACTCTTTACCTTTGTTGAAAATGTTTGATTTTTTCACGTTTTTATTTGAACTTCTAATTATAAAAGTAGTAAGTGCTTCTGTGATCATTCAAGACTCTTTCCTGCACTACCCCTGCGGTTCCTGGAATAGGAAATGTCAAAGTTTGATAGTTTCCAATTCACACAAGCACGTGTGCACAAATGGACAGAGGTGTTCTGGTTGCATTTTCATGGGTAATGTAGGTTTGCTCCGATTTGGGCCACCTTCTGTCCTTGTGTGTCACCCTCCTAGAATGTGGATTCATTCACTGATGTGGAACCTCTCCAAATCATGTGGTTTAGGAGCTTTTATGGATTTTTTTATTATCCAAGTACAATCAATTATTAAATCCATCTGCAGCTCCTCTCTCATCCTTGAAGGCTGTGGAGAGGGAAAAGGGAAGACTCTGAAAGTTCCCAGCTTCTAACCTGGGTTTGATCTTTCTAGTGAACAGCCTCTACCCCATTCTGAAACCATCTAAGGGTTTGCCAAGAGTTGCCTCATTAGAACAAAAGACAGTCCTATCACTCACAGAATTCCAGGGGATTTGAGAGCTCTGTGCCAGGACCCAGGAATGAAGACCAAATATCTGGTTCTTATTATATCATAATATTACAGTTTCTATTAAAGTCAGTTGTTACTTATCTGAAAATGGCTTTATTTTGCCCCTATTCATTAAGCATAGTTTTTTTTATTTATACAATTTTTGGTTGAGTTTCTCATTTCCTCATAGGACTCTTAAGACATCAATCTCCCTCTTCTCTGCTGACATCATAGATGTTAATAAATTGTCACATTTTACATTATTTGTAGACAGTTTATCTTTTCTCTTTAGCTGCTTTGAAACCATTCTGTGATCATCTGGTAAGCATTTAGCAGTTGCTCGCTAGAAAAATGAAAGTGTGCACATAGGTACACAAATAACTTTTGAGTAAATGGTATGGATGGTAAACTTAGTATGTAATCTGTAAATGATAACTAATCTTATAGTATACTTCATGGCAAAGTCTACTTAGCAAATTAATACTCCCATATGCTTTCACTGATTTTTGGTACATTATTGTGTCCTTTGGTTACAATTGACAAATAAGTACCATTTCACTACTAGTACTGATCATTTATGTTAGTGAGATAAAAGCAAAATTACAAAGGCGTGTATCCCATTTATTTGTCAATAAAAAGAGCAATTTGGTGAGTCAAGGAGAATTTGAATGCTGAAAGGATAGTTTCTCCTTTTACTCACAGTGTAGTGTAGTGTAGTGTAGTGTAGTGTAGTGTAGTGTAGTGCTCACAGGCACTTGAGCTGAATCATTATTTCTAACACTCTGCCCATTGGTTTGTTTTGTTTTGTTTTGTTTTGTTTTGTTTTGCTTTGTTTTGTTTTGTTTTTTAGCACAGTTAATCAGTGGTCAACCAATCTCCTAGTTGTAGCATTGGCTAATCTTTGTTGTGTAAATATTCCAACAAAGGTTGATTTCAAGCTGCCAGTGTAGCATTGTAAAAACCTGAGTTGGGAGCAGCATGGCTGTGTGTACCATTGTATAGTATGTTTCTCATAGACAGCACAGATAATAATGACATCTAATACAGTAAGTATAAGTGAGTACATTTTGATCACCTGTTGGCTTTGTTTTAAACATTGTACTTAGTTACATTTATATTTTTGATTGTGGCTTTTTTTAGCAACTATCACATGAAATTCCCTCCCTGCAAATTATCAGTAATTTCTTTAAAACAATATGATCCAGGTTTGCCACACCACTGTTACTTTATGCTTAGATTTATTAACCTTTCTGAATGTTGGGATCAATGCCTATCATCACCTCTAGAAATGACTCAGCCAGTATCTGTCCAAAAACTGCCTTTTCAAAAGTCATACTGTAACTCTGAGATGACCCGTCAAGCTCACCCTGTCATTCTTTTTTTTTTTTTTTTTTTTTTTTTTAATTTTATTTTATTTTATTTTTTTAATTTACATTCCAAATCACTTCCCCTTTCCCGTTTCCTCCCTCCCCGAAAGTCCCATAAGCCCCCTTCCCTCCCTCTTTTCTCCGTTCAACCCCCTCTCATTACTCTGTCCTGGCGTTCCCCTACATCCAGTCTTTCCAGGACCAGGGGTCTCTCCTTCCATCTTTTTAGATATCTATTGATATGCTGATTGTGTCTAGGGTATTCTGAGATTCTGGGTCAATATCCCCTTATCAGTGACTTCATACCATGTGTGATCTTTTGTGATTGGGTTACCTCACTAAGGATGATATTTTCAAGTTCTGACCATTTGCCTAGGAATTTCGTGAATTCATTGTTTTTAATTGCAGAGTAGTATTCCATTGTGTAAATATACCACATCTTCTGAATCCATTCCTCCGTTGAGGGACATCTGGGTTCTTTCCAGCTTCTGGCTATTATAAATAAGGCTGCTATGAATATAGTGGAGCATGTGTCCTTATTGCATGCAGGTAAAGTCTCTGGGTATATGCCCAGGAGTGGTATAGCCGGATCCTCCGGAAGTGTCATGCCCAGTTTTCTGAGGAGCCGCCAGACTGCTTTCCAGAGTGGTTGTACCAGCCTGCAATTCCACCAGCAGTGGAGGAGTGTTCCTCTTTCTCCACATCCTCGCCAACAACTGCTGTCTCCTGTGTTTTTGATCTTAGCCATCCTGACTGGTGTGAGATGGAATCTCAGGGTTGTTTTGATTTGCATTTCCCTAATGACTAAGGATGATGAACATCTCTTTAGGTGCTTCTCAGCCATTAGATATTCTTCAGGTGAGAACTCTTTGTTTAGCTCTGTACCCCATTTTTTAATAGGGTTACTTGCCTCTCTGGAGTTTAACTTCTTGAGTTCTTTGTATATCTTGGATATTAGCCCTCTGTCGGATGTAAGGTTGGTAAAGATCATTTCCCAGTTAGTTGGTTGCCGCTTTGTCTTTTTGACAGTGTCTTTTGCCTTGCAAAAACTTTGTAATTTAATGAGGTCCCATTTGTCTATTCTTGATCTTAGAGTATAAGCTATTGGAGTTCTGTTCAGGAAATTCTCCCCTGTGCCCATATGTTCAAGGTTCTTCCCTAGTTTCCCTTCTATTAGTTTCAGTGTGTCTGGTTTTATGTGGAGATCTTTGATCCACTTAGAATTGAGCTTAGTGCAAGGAGATAAGGATGGGTCAATTTGCATTCTTCTGCATGTTGACCTCCAGCTGAGCCAGCACCATTTGTTGAAAAGGCTATCTTTTTTCCACTGGATGGTTTTAGCTCCTTTGTCAAAGATCAAGTGACCATAGGAGTGTGGATTCATTTCTGGGTCTTCAATTCTGTTCCATTGATCTACATGTCTGTTACTGTACCAATACCATGCAGTTTTTAACACTATTGCTCTGTAGTACAGCTTGAGGTCCGGGATACTGATTCCCCCAGAGGTTCTTTTTCTCTTATACCTTTTACTTATACTTGTGATAGTTCATTCTCTGTATTCAAGGAACCAGAAACTTGTTTTATGACTCTTACTTCATAAGTCCCTTATCTGCAATCCCACAGAAATACTTTCAAAGTCTTGGTTTAGATTTTTATTCAAAGTGGCTTAGTTCCCCATGTTTTTTGACTTTTGTTTGTGAGTTAACATTAACTCAGAGCTTCTTCTATTTGAGACTATATAACCACACTGTCTTCGTTGCCCTCCCTCAGCCTCTCAAGTGATAAACTGCAAGTATGTACCAACATGCTTGGAAACTCATGACTTTAAAAAAAAAAAAAACGTATTTTGTCACCCTTTTTGAAATATCCTGTGCTGAGAATGCTTTTCTGGGTAGTCTACCTTTTTGCAGACCAAGCATATTCAGGATGTAAATTGAGAATGGAAAGAAAGGAGACAGGCCACTGGAGAGGCTGCTACTGTGGGCCAGGCTAAAGACAACAAAAGTCTGAACCATGTAAATTACATGGTAGAAAGTTAGAAAAGAAGCTGAAATGGAATGAGTTCTCTAAGGAGAACCCCAGAAGTGACAGAACTGAGGAGTAAAAAGGGACAATGAAAAGAACCACAAGGTTCTTGGCCCAATGTTTCAAAATACCAGAGACAACACCTAGAAACACTATACTAAACTTCCTCCCAAATTAACCCAAATGTAATTCACATTTGATCTTTCTCAAAATCCCTGCTAAGCTGTTTGATGTGTCCCCAGGCATGGAAGGAAGAGCAAGAGAGGTTGGCTGAGGAGGAACGTCTGAAGGAGGAAAAGAAAGCAGAGAAGAGGGGGAAGGAAGCAGGGAAAAAGAAAGGCAAGGATAAGGCTGACAAAGAAGATGCTGAGATTTTGAAGAAAAAGTCTTCTTCCAAGGGGAAGCCTAAGGAAGAGCCAGTAAAGACGCTGGAAATAATCGAGGAAGCCGCCCCGCTTCCGGAAGCAGAAGTCGTTTACCCGGTAAACCAACTTTGAAAATTCTTTGAACTGCTTCTAACAGTTTAGGGAAACAACAGTTGGTTTGTTAGGTAGTTTGCTTGTTTCTTTGTTTCCCTGCTATCTACAAACTAGTTTTGAATTTCTTTTCCTGTCTAGACTCTTCTTCATAGCTAAACACCCAAATGAGAACATCCTCAAGCCTGTTTTTCCTATCATAAAACTCGATTATCAAGAGCTACAAAGATGGAAGTTTGACCCAAAGACTTACGCTTTAAGTATTAAAACACGCAAATAAGCAACTGCACAGGCCGACTCAATGGGCTTGGCTTGCTGAATGTCCTTAGATGCCTCTGTGTGGGGAGCCATGTTTCTGGTTTACATGCTTTGGTGACCCGTCCAGCAGGTCTAGTTATTCAGGGTCCCGAAGAGGCGCTACCTGAGGGTCATGGGGGGGAGAGAAGAACGAGGCCAAGCAAGATTCCATTGTCAAGGCCCCGTTTATTGTCACACAGGCAGCACATTTTAAGCAGTAGGGATGAGGAAGTTGGGAGGGAGAGCTAGGGGGAAGTGAGCTATGGGCCAAGCCCTGGGCCGGGTGCCTGGGACATTCTGCGGTTTTTCCCGGGAAGGTCACAGATTTTTATCTTGGTCTTGATGTTCCGTCAGGAAGGTCAGGAATTTCACTCGAGGGGAGAGGCGGCCTGTCTATGTAGCCGGCAGTTGGCCTGTCGGCCCCCAACATATCCCCCTTCTTTGTATAATTGATGGAGAGTCTGTCTTAGGCTACATGATGTGCACCCACAGCCAGCACCTAGAAGAGAGGGGTAGAGCCTCTGTCTTAGGCTACGTGAGGTGCCTCCATGCCCAGAACCTCCAATAGGAGTTTGCTCCCTGGGCAATGGCCTCACGCTACTCCCGTCATGGAGTTACTCTACAGCCCTGGGATCATGCTCTACCGACTGAGTTAGCCAGGCTCTCAGGTGTGCATCTGGCATGTGGCATCATGATACTCCCGTCATGGACGTCTCCATAGCTTTTTATACCAAGGGTTTCGGTAGTCTGCGGCCAGGATAGAGAAATTGAGGCCAGCAGAGGGGGTGCCCAAGGGCTCCTCGTAGGCACCCGGGTCATTATCTCTGACCTCTAGACGATGGTAATGCACTGAAACCGACTTGTTGGTGAAAGCGGCATCCACCTGTGACTTGACAAAAAGAGTTAATTTTTGGAAGGCCCACAGCCCAAAAGAAATGAGCATGAGAAGGCCCACCAAAGGTCCCAAAAGACTAGGTAACAGAGTAGAGAGCCAAGGGGATGTAGAGAACCAGTTTTGAGACCATGATTCTTTTTTCTCTCTTTCTTTCTTGCAGTTTTCTAGACTTTCCCTGACCTTTTTAAGGCTATCTTCAACCAATCCTGTCTTGTCTGCATAAAAGCAGCATTCTTCTTTAAGGGCAGTGCATAACCCACCTTGTTGTAAAAAGAGCAAATCTAAACCTCTTCTGTTTTGTAACACTACCTCAGAGAGGGATATAAAAGAATCTTTAAGATTCTTTAGTCTTAACTGTAGCTCTTGTAGGCCTCTATCGACCACTGAGCTGAGCTGCGCATACTGCTAACTGGAAGTGACCAAGGAGGCAATTCCTGTTCCGGCCCCTGTGACTCCCAAACCAAGGAGTATATAGCCAGGGTGACTGCTGCTATAGGTTCTCTTTTGTCTGGACAAATGAGTTCCCCTTTCCCAAAAATTAAGGAGCTCATCAGAATCATGAATGGTCAATCGATGGAGGAGCTTGACAAACACACAATATTCTCTATTCTCTAAAAAGGCAGCTGAAACTATAAAAGTGGTCAATCCCGAGGAGCAAGCAAGATAGGAATCATTAGAAACAACAATGTATTGAAAGGAAGCATTAATTACAATAGTTTAATTGCAAACCTCAATCAGGGCCTTGGGGTGCAGCATATCAGGCCCCAGAAGGCACATGCCTAGGCCAGAAATTTGGCCAAGGGTGAGTCCTTGCTTCTCTGGAGGACTCCGCCGCAGAAGCGAGGTATCATTAGTGGGTAATCTCCAAAGCTTGCAATCCCTTCGTAAAAGGGCGGGGAGGGTGAATAACAGACCTAACATTCCTCTAAAATAGCTTCATGTATGGCTTGTATCGAAGCATTAGCTAATGATAGCACAAGCTCAGTAGACAAGGGAGGACCCATAGGTAGAGTAGGCTGAAGCAAAGGATTGGGTGTTCGGGTATCTGGGATCGTGGGTGTTGCAGGGACCTGGTTTCCAGATACTCACATGCTCGGGCAATGGAGCGGTCGCGATGACCTCCTGGGCAGACATAAAGTTTCTAGGGAAGGAGCTTTAAGTGTTTTTGCCTGCCTTCAGTGGAACACCCGGGGACCAGTTAGAATCCAAAAGCTCGGGCGTGCTTTTTTGAGGGACAAAGGTGTCAGGGGTACCCTAATCCGCACTAGCTCCAGAGTGAGCTGGTGAGAAACCACCTCATTGGGGCTACACATCATTATCCCCATTTGAGAGACAATGTCTCTCCCCCAAAGATTGACAGGGAGGCCCTCAACAATAAAAGGCTGCACAGTGCCCGAATTCCCTTCTGAATCTTTCCATGTCAACAACTTTGAACTTTGTAAGGAATTTTTAGACTGGCCAATGCCTTGTAAATGAGTCATTGAGGGGTGGAGAGGCCAGGCAGAAGGCCAGGAACTCAAACTAAGAACTGTGGTGTCAGCTCCCGTATCTATAACGCCATCAAACTTTCGCCCGTCCGACATAAGGCACAAGGAGGGGCGCTCCTTAGAGAGTTGCTGGACTCAGTAGACATCAGAGGAACCAGGTTGGCTATCTCCTCTGAGCCCTCCCATGTGAGCACCAGAGGAATCAAGCAGGAGAGGAAGCGCCTGGGCTACTTTCTGACCAGGGAGAATGGTGACCGGGCCCTTTTCTACCTTAAAACTTTTATCTCTCCAGTACAGTCTGCGTCCATAAGCAACGGGTGGACACTGAGACCCTGCATGGTAGCTGAGGCATGCCCTATATTGAGAAAAAATGTGCCAAATGGCGGGGGTCCAAAAATTCCTGTGGAGAGAACCTAAACACCATCTTGGGGGTTCAAAATTGTGTGGGAGGAGGCACACAGGTCCAGTCCTGCGCTCCCTGCTGTTGCCCTAGATAAGCTGGTGCCGCAGGAGCTTGGTGCTGTACTTAGGGGTGTGTGGGGCCCCCGGTGCGGGGCCCCTTGGCCGTCTTCCTGGACCGCAGGGAGGGCTTGCCCATTAGCATCAGTTCTAGACCGACATTCCTTGGCCCAATGGCAGCCTTTCCTACAGCGAGGGCAAACTCTGCGCGGTAGGCTTAGGGGCCCCTTGGCCAAAGACGGGATTAAATGGCTGGCTGGGGTTGAGAGCGCTACATTCTCTAGCAAAGTGACCAGGCTGCCCACATCTAAAGCATGTTTTGCCTCTAGGGCGGCCAGAATCTCCAGGCTTTTTGGAACACAGCCCCGATAGCTAAACTGATACAGAGACTTGGACACTTGATGTGAGAAGGAGTCAACATCATTGCAAAGTTTAACCATTCCCGTAATATCAAGATCTTTGGTCTTGCCTCGTAACGCGGCTCTGCACGCCGAGTTAGCATTTTCAAGAGCAAGCTGCTTAACGAGGAGTCCCTCACTTTCACTTTGACCTAGGATTCTTTCTGCTGCTTCCTGTAACCTCCCCACAAATTGAGCGTGGGGTTCCTGGGCCCCCTGGACTATTTTAGTTAAAGGGGTGGTGAGGGTTCCTGTAGCAGGAACCGCTCTCCAGGCAGATAAGGCGGCCAGTGCTGTTTGAGCCAGTATGCCAGGGGACAATCCTAATTGTTTTTCCTCGGAGGCAAATGGGCCCCTCCCACACAACTTGTCTGCCTTCCAAGAGGCGGTCCTGCCTAGAGGGATTTTTTCTGTTCCTAGCGGCCAGACTCTCGGCCCTATCTATGAATTCAGATTTCCAAGTTAAATATTGTCCTCTGGTGAGGACAGACTGCACCACCTTAGTCCATTCACTAGGAGTCAGATATCTGGACCCCGCGAGTCCTTCTAAAACGGACAAGGTAAAGGGTGCAGTTAAACCATAATTTTTAACAGCTGAGTGTAATTCTTTGATATGTTAGGTCTCATATTTGGGTCACTAGCTTTTAAAAGCTTATTAATATCTTTACCAACCTTATTCCACGTAAGTGGGTGTATATCAGGGCCGCTTAAACCCGCCAAAACATTTTTCATCAACAAAACAACTTAATTAAATCTTTTTTCTTAACTCTTATTCCTCTCTCCCTGAGCAAACGCTTGATTTCTCCTATAAAACAAGCTTCCTTAGACAATTGTTTCCCCATGACAATCGGACGACAGTTATTTGGCCAAACTCACCTCCCTTTCCAGCGACGCACGAGCGATGCGGCGTGAAAGGTCCTCGATTCCTTTTCCCGGGGTTCCTCCGTCGTCCGGTAGTTGGCCGTGCTTCGGGTTCCTGTTCAGGCGCCACTTGACCCGTCCAGCAGGTCTAGTTATTCAGGGTCCCGAAGAGGCGCTACCTGAGGGTCATGGGGGGGGGAGAGAAGAACGAGGCCAAGCAAGATTCCATTGTCAAGGCCCCGTTTATTGTCACACAGGCAGCACATTTTAAGCAGTAGGGATGAGGAAGTTGGGAGGGAGAGCTAGGGGGAAGTGAGCTATGGGCCAAGCCCTGGGCCGGGTGCCTGGGACATTCTGCGGTTTTTCCCGGGAAGGTCACAGATTTTTATCTTGGTCTTGATGTTCCGTCAGGAAGGTCAGGAATTTCACTCGAGGGGAGAGGCGGCCAGTCTATGTAGCCGGCATTTGGCCTGTCGGCCCCCAACACTTTGGTTAAGCTCTCCCTTTGCTATTTCTCCCTCACGTGTCTATGCATTAGGAAAACAGTGAGGAAAAAATGGAGAGAAATGTTCTGTTCTATTCTTGCAGTTACAACTTCACCCTCGTTACTCTAGGGTTTCAAGACAAACCTGAATCCCCTGCAACTATAATAACAATATCTGATGTTTAAAAATGTCCTTTACATACAACCTAGTAACACATCAAATGTCAATATTTCACTTCATTTTACACAGAAAATTACTCATTGTTACTTTACTCATGTTATCTTGATGACAGAGTGTGATTTTATCTAGACTAGATTATAAATACTCATACATGGGCGTAGTGGCATACAACTGTAATCGCAGCCTCCTGGACACTGAAGCAGGATGATCATGAGTTTAAGATCAGTCTCAGCTACTGAATAAAACCCTGTCTCTAATAATCATGAAAATTATTAATAACATGGGGTTTGGGTTTCTGAGCCTCCAAGGTAGCAGACACAGTTGTTTCAACAACAAAATAATCAAGCTTATAGAAACTGTAGTTGGCTAACTTTAGTAAGCTGATTGTTGTTGATTGCAGTTCCATACCCAGTGATAATGTGTTTTCCTCTAGTTCCGAGGCTACAATATGGGAGACATACCTATCCAAATCTCAGGGACAAATTATTATCTGTATCCTTCTGACGGTGGGCAGATTGAAGTCGAAAAGACCAGGTTTGAACGAGGTATGTTAGCAAGAGCTGTTAATGTCATAGGAGGGGGGATTAGTTAGTGCATTTCCGATCATCATGGGGCATTGTGTGTCTGAGTGTGGTGGGTGGCAGCTCACTGCACCCACATTTACACCACATTGCATTCTCAGGGTCATGTGCTTCTACTGTAATTGAGTCTGCAAGGGATCAACCAACTCAGAATTTACGAAGACCTTATTGATAGGAGCATCCTAATTGTTGAAAATATTTAAATACTTCTATATTATCAGTCAGTGGTATATTAGCAACTGTAATAAGCAAATAGTTAATCAAGTATTACTGATTACAACACACTGTCATGTCAGAAAGCAAACATATGCTTTAAGTCTACAGTGTGGGTCTGGCTTGGGCTCCACAGCGCAGTGCTGAGGGACCTCTGCTGCTGGTATGCTAGCTCTCACCAAGACGTGCATGCGTGAGCAGTTTATGTAAAGTTCAGATGGCACGTAGAAAATACCGCATTCTCATCTTAACCCTATCAACTTTGAGAGACGCTACCACCATAGTTGAAAATGAAAGGCTGGATTTAAAAGGGAGATAAAAGGGAGGTGGGGGAATCAGAACACTGTTAAGAGAGAATGAGTTAGTATAAAACTGCTTCCAACCTGCATAGTGATAATAATAGTAATTGTGGAAGATACACACACACATATCTCATATATATATATATATATATATATACACATATAAAATTATGTCTGTCATTATAGTGCCATAGATGTCAAGTATGGCAATACACACTTGAAACATCAGCATTCATGAGGCTAAGGCAGAAGAATCATGAATTTGAGGCTGTACTGAGATACACATATACACACACACACACATAATTATATGCATTACATATCATTGTATACAAATAATGTTAAAACTTTGCATGTTAGTTAGCTCATTTGATTTATCAAATGTAAGTATTCACCATTTCAGACAATGTATTTTGTCTTTGTGATTTGGTTTGGGATGTGACAAGAAGGCCTGCAAAACCCTCCTCGTCCATGCTTCCTTTTGGCATCCCTGCGTAGAGTTGCTGAAGCAGCTGCTGTCTAATTCTGTCCTGCATTCTAACAGCATTTTGTCAAGGTGTGTGTGTGGCATCTTCAATGAGCCCACTTTCTATCCTTTGGTTCTTCCTCAGGCCCAACTTTCATCAAAGTGAGAGTAAAAAAAGATAAACACAATTTTATAATTCACCTGAAAGACCCGAAGGAAATCGTGAAAAAGGACAAGGAAGAGGAGCACTCAGAAGAGGAGGAAGAGGAGCAGAAGGAGCAGAAAGAGGGGGAAGAGGAAAATGCTAAACACAACGTGGAAATGAGTGAGTGTCTTTGCCTTTGTGGTGCTGGGCTCTGGTAAGTAAGCAGGGCAGTGGGCCAGCCCAGTCCCGGGCAGAAGCGCACACACATCCCTAGCGCTCAACACGAGCGGATTTTACAGGTGCTACCTGGAGCAGTTGCTGTCTGCTTGTGTTCATCCTCCCCCACACACTGAGCATGGACGCCGCCTGCATGGCACATCTGCAGTTGGGTGTTGAGTGGATCTTGCTGCCACCCGACAGAAGCTCTTGTTCAAGTTTTCATAACCATAGCAAGGGGCCAGGCCAGCCAACCTGATGCAGCAATACATCTGAGCTTAATGGTTTGTGCAGACTCGAACTCATGCCCTCTCAAACTGATCCCTACTGAGACTTACAAGTCCCTTCAGTACAAGCAATGGGGTTTCCTTCAAGTGCTCCTCACTTAGTTAACTTCATAATACCAACCTTCAAAGACAAGGTTTAAAACTTCACAGCTGTAGTCATGAGTTTATTACCGGAGCAGAGACAGGAGGTACAAATGGCTGCCCACTAGGACTTCAAGGCAACACCCCCCTGGAGAAACGAACTGCTTCTTAGCCAGACTCAGAGCCCTACAAGAGAATGAGTTAAGTTTAAAAATGTTTCAAATCCAGTTAATGATGGGATCAGTAACTAAGTCTTGCCTGTACACTTAGTTACATTGATACTTTCCACAGTCAAGAACACAATGCTTGACAAGTTGAAGGTGGCACAGAAAAATGTTACTTTTAATTAATTTTCTTTGTTCAATTAATAAAAAATTATTAATCGGGGCTGAGGAAAAGGTTTAGTTGGTAAAGTGCTGTGCAATCATGAGGACTCAAGTTCAGGACTCTAGCACCCACATAAAAAGTCAAGTGCTTTGATACACAGCTGTAATCCAGCACCAGGTAGTGGGCATGACAGGATCCTACTGCTCACTGACAAGCAGTCTAACCTAATGAGTGAGCCCCAAGTTTAGTGAGAGACACAGTCTCAAAAGACAGAGCAGAGGGCAGTAAAGGACAGAACCTGATAGCCACCTCTGGCCTCCACAAATGCATGTCCAAGGTCCTGCACAGGTGTCCACATCCACACACACATGCCTACACAACGCACACCCTTTATATGGGTGTGTCTGGGTGTGTATAATTCTAAATAATTAAAGAAATACATTATTTGAAATATTTAAAGAAGCTAATAGTTATAACCTCCACGTTACTCATTGTTCAAAGTTTATTTCTTTCTGACTTTATCACTATAAGCACTTTCATATTCACTAAATATTCTTTGAAAAGCAAGACTCTAAAATTATTTAATATATCATTAATATACATGCATATCACAGTTTATCATTTCAATGTTTTTATGTAGTTAGATGATTCCTACAAAAGTTAATAAATAAATAAATATATATAATTTAATAATGTCCTTCTGCATAGTTAAATAACAATTGGTATTTAGCTTTCCTACTAACAATCCTATTCAGCTTATCTTTTGTTTACATTAGCCGTAGTTTTCTCCATCCTGCAAACACTGGCTAAGACTTGAACCCATGATCTGGTTCTGGGCGGTCCGTGAACTAAGAATAGATTTGACCTTTGTAAAGCATTGTTCTACAGAAAAGCAGAGAGTATGTGAGAAGGACTTTACATGGCCCACACATCCTAAAGTATTTACTGTCTGGCCATTTTCACAGAAGCTATGTTGCTTTCTGATGTGAGCAGCTTTGGCACATCAACTGACCGAGAAGCAAGTCATGTTTGCAGCCCGCAGGGCTCTGCTGCTCTTGCCTGCCTGATGAGGGTTTCTGTTGTGATTCATTTAGCTTTATTGCCTCGGTCTCCTCCGATGAGACCTGAGGGAGCATGCACCCTGCTGGCCGGCTCCACCTCTCTGATCTAGTTTGGTTATGGAACTTGTCTTGCTATGCTTTACTCTGCGGGCAGCTGCCTGCCCTTGCTGTCTCACAGCTTCCAGGTTAGAGTCTGCGGTCTGAAGCATGCTCCTGTGGTCTGAGAAGGAGGTGCCACTGCTGCCTGGGGGTAAGACGTCAGCTCTTCATTGAAGGCTTTAGCACACCTTCATTTCTCTCCCTCCCCAGTCTGAACTGTAATGTACGGTTCACAATATTTTGCCTCCCAACCGCTTAACATCTTCTTTTTTTTTTTCTATTTACATTCCAAATGATTTCCCCTTTCCCGTTTCCTCTTTCCCCGAAAGTCCCATAAGCCCCTTCCCTCCTCCTGATCCCCATTCAACCCCCTCTCACCTCTCTGTCCTGGTATTCCCCTACATCCAGTCTTTCTAGGATCAGGAATCTCACCTTCCATCTTCTTGGAAATCTATTGATATGCGAATTGTGTCTAGGGTATTCCAAGTTTCTGGGTTAATATCCCCTTAACTGAGAAAACCATTACTGTCCTCCCTTCCATCCCATCTGCTGGATAGTGAACAAGGTTAAGTTGGGGAAACATGTTTTTAAATCACAGACAGTGCTTTGTAAAACATCTTTAAGCAGTTAAAAATCCAGGTATTTGTATTTTCCATAATTTACATTTTTTCTGAACATGTGTTCTAGTTGGCTTTCTTTGCTTGATACTAAACAGTCAAATTTCCATAATGCCTTTTCAGGGCACAATAGTTCTTTCCTCTTTTTCATTCTTTCTGCTCATGCATGTGTGTGTGTGTGCATGTGTGTGTGTGCATGTGTTTGTGCCTGTGTATATACCTGGATGTGTGTGTACCTACATGTGTGTATGTGCCTGTGTGTGTGTGCCTGTGTGTCTGTGTATGTGTACCTGTATGCTTGTGTACCTGTGTGTGTGCACATGTGTGTGTGTATGTGTGTGTGTGTGTGTGTGTGTGTGTGTGTGCTTACCTGTGTGTGTGTGTATTTCACTAGGAACTGAATCTAGGGCCTTGAGTGTGCTAGAAAATGCTCTAGGACTGAGCTATATTCCAATGTTCCCAGCCCATTTCATTTCTTCTTCTTACTAAATAGTATGTGGTTATCCGGGTAGGCTGTTTTATCCACTCTCCAACTGAAGGACATCTTGCTTGTCTCCAAGTTTGGCTCAATAAGGATGAAAGTGCCTAGGTTTTTGTGTGGACATACATTTTAAGTACTATGGGTAAATAACAAGGAACATGGTTGTTGGGTCATATGGTACTATAGAGTAGTGTTGTAAGGATGCAGCAAACTGCCTTTCAGCAAGGAATGAGAGCTTTGTTGTCCCAGTGGTCCCAGTCTTCAGTGTCGTTCATGTTTTGGGTTTTCCCCATTCAGACAGGTACCTCATTTCACTCATTGTTTTCATCTGCATTTCCCTGGTGACATACAACATCAAACTGCTTTTCATAGGCTTATTTTTGATCTGCGTATCTTTGGTTAGGTACTGTAGAGGGGCTTTGGGCTGTTTCTTCTTTGGCTTGTTTCCTTATCACTGGCCATTAAGAGTCCTCATATGTTTTATGTAACAGCCCTTTGTCAGAGTGTCTTAAGCAAACATTTATTCCCAGACTGTGAATTGTTTTCTTTCTCATGAAGCATTATCCTTTTTTTGTTGGTGTCCCGCTGAGCATTCAAAAATTCCCCGTCAGGAAATAATCTGTTCATAGGTTAGAGTATTTTAAGCTGACACTGTTCCATTTTTATTATATGATGATGGAAGCAGATAATAAAATGGAAACAAGAGAACAGGATAGACCACTTGAGATCCTCTACACATGTCCCACAAATGTGCATTTTAATACATTTCCTTTTAAAACTTATGTTTGATCCAAAACATTTTCAATTGTGTTTGAAAATATAAGACATTATAAATGTGGAGATTTAATAAAGTGTTTTTAAATGTGAAGAATCTTGGAATGACTTGGTGATTTTCATTTGAAAAGTCATGTGAATGGTCCTCAGATCAATAACAAGCATATGGCCAAACCATTAACTAGTTTATGTCCTCTCTTCATTTTGACCTAAAGCCCTTTAAACAAGAGTCTCACATTCCATCCCTGGAACTCTGCCTCACTTCCCTGTGTCCTTGATAATATTAGAATAGCTTGGACCCCCATTCCCAGCATTCCCACTGAATTCTGCTTACACTTCTGGAGTAAAATAGACATATCCTTGATATGATTTTGTCTTTTAGAAAGAACACAGATAGAGAAGGAAGCTGTCAGCAAGTTTGGATCCTTTTCCGCCACCTTAGAAAATGGAATCTGCCTCTCGATAAGTTACTATGGATCAAATGGAATGGCGCCAGGTGAGAAACACACAACAGAATAAATGTCCCATAATGGGGGTCCTTGCCCTTCCCCAGCTTGTACATTTATCAGCAAATAAGCCTCTTCTGATTTAATGCTTCACACATAGGTTTTTTTTCTGCAGCATATAGATATGTGGTGTATGGGGTGTATGTATGTATGTGCATGTGTGTGTCTGTGTCTGTGTCTGTCTGTGTATGTGTGTGTGCATGTGTCTGTGTGTGTGTTTGTGTCTGTGTGTATATGTGCCTGTGTCTGTGTCTGTGTCTGTGTGTGTATGTGCGTGTAATACTTTGGTGCAAGAAAAGCATGATCTTCCAAGGAGTTTGCATAGGTCTCTGCAGAACATTATTTTTATGAGCCTTGTGATAGTAGAACTGCTTGGTGTACTTAAAGACATTGATTTAAAAGAAGCCATTCATTAGACATATTAGAGGAACTCTTGGCTCCACTTTCAAGAAACAAATTCTCCAACTGGGAGCTATTTCCTTTCAAACTACTATGTTGCTTTACCAAGAACCAATTAAGAAATATGTGGATCCCCACCAACTTTAAAGGGATCCGACCACAGTATACATATTTTAAACATTGCAAAATCAATATATAATCCCTATGCCATATAGCATTAAAACTACGTGCTAGTATAGATTATGGTGATCATCTTACCTCCTGACTATGTAGTTCTTTTGCTGTAGATTACCATGAATCCTCATAACATGTTTCTTAAAAGTTTGAAATATCTCTAGAACCACACCAAGAGGTGTGTAAAAGCAGAAATATGGATCTGGAACTGAGAAGGAAAAAACATGCCTACTGTGGCCATTGTAGAGTCAACACATAGATGATATTTGAAGCCCTAGTTGTGAATACGATCGATACATCTAATATACATACAGTCCAAACTATATATAACAGTAACATATAGTGTTGCATACATGTACCTATCTGGACCTCTGTGCTGTAAACCAGATTCAGTAAGTTGGAGGGAGACTTGGACATCTATTTAAATTCCTTAAGTAATTATTACGGCAGCCAAACTTGAGAACATAGTGCAACCTGAGACCTGGAAGCATCTGCAAGACTGAAATGTATGAATGATCAGTAAGGGAGCGGGAGAGGGAGATTGACCAGAAAGGTAAGGAGAGGTCAAAGAAGAGGTATGCTGGATCCTGCAGAACAAATGACAAGATAAAAGAAAAGCACACACGTACATGCACATACATAGTGTCTCCTCTCATCAACCCTTTAGGATTTCCAAACTTTTAAAACAAAAAAAAGACAACAAATTGCCTACAAGAAAGCTACTTATCTCACCTTAGACAACAATAGTGTTTGTCTTCGCCAGATTTCCTTGTCTGTATTGGCTTGTGTCTAAGGTGTCTTCATGTTCTACCCTTTCAGTGCTAGTCTTGCTATTGTGAATCTAGGACTTTCAGGATATTTTATGAGTTCCATTTCTCAAATTAAAAGAGAGAGAGAAAGTAGAGTGTACAACAGACTGAAAGGCAAAGACATGTGAGACAAGGACTTGAGATAATTTTTGTATCAACCACACTAAAATAGTAAACATTTAAAAGTTTTTAACTACAATCTGATTTTCAAAACAATTATGTTATCTCTTGAATCTATCTGACTGGCAAAACATGTTTCATAGTGAAAGTTAATGCCTGCTTGAACAAACTTCGAGATGTACCAATTAACAAGCATATGAAACATGAATAATTTTTTCATTCTCCCCCTTTTCCTACTACTAGAGGTTACAAATTCTGATTTGGAAGCAATGATGAATATTCCTTCAGCTATGACGGCCACAGTGGTCCCCACTGTAGTGACAGTTCCCCAAGGCAAAGGGAAAGCTAAGCCGAAAGGCAAAGAAAAATGCAAAGATTCCATTAAAGAAGAGGAACTTCCAAAAGAAGAAGAGAAGGTGGGTGAATATGGCTGCAGGTTTCCAATCTTTTCACCCCATGTTACTATTTACAATTAAAATACAATTACACTGTTTCTCCCATTCTCTTTCCTTTCTCTACATTCTCCAAAATCTCTTCCCAACTTCTCTCTCTCTCTCTCTCTCTCTCTCTCTCTCTCTCTCTCTCTCTCTCTCTCTCTCAAATTCCTGGTCTCCTCTCCTTAATTATTGTCACACAGGCACACCACACACACACACACACACACACACACACACACACACACATCAATAGGGTTGCTGGTTTCCCCAACACTGCCTTAATCTCTTTTTAACTACTATCACAAAATATCTTAGACTACATGAGTCACAAACAACAAAAGTCAACTGGTCAAATTGAGACTGGAAAATCCAAGACCAGGTGCTGGGCAACTCTACGTCTCATTCAAGCAAGTTTATGTTGATGGCACCTTCTGTGTTCCATTATGTCACAGAAAGAGTAAACTCTTTTCATTTGACACCTTTTTATAAGGCCTGAATCACAATCATGAAAGCCAAGTCCTCAGAATTCTCAGTTACCCAAAGGCCTACTTAATACCATCATGCTGGGTATCAAGTTCCACCATCTGAGTCTGGGGTGTGGAAACAACACCTGCACCATAGTTTTGCCCACATCCCATACATCCAAGTAGGGGCACCATTAAAATTCCAATCCAGTCCATTTGCTCAACAAATGCATTCATTCACAGTGACCTCTGTTAACTTTGGTGCCTTGTTCTCTCAGGGAAACTGTTTGATACTATGTCTGTCATATGTTTATGAGCCAGACAGCAAGTATAAGCTCAACAACAGTGAAGATTCTTGAATCCTTTTAGCATCTATTACAGAGTCTACTTACTTACTCACAAGTTGTATTGTTTGGCAAATCCTTGCTTGATCATAGTAAATGTGTCTCATTTAGAGAATGACAAGCATTTATTTATGTACAGAATCATGTACAGGAAGAAGTAGAGCCAGAGATTGTTGTACAGGAATCACCTTATGAACCCACCTTCCAAAGCCTAAATGTATCTTGCCCCAATGGGCTCCTGCTGACCTTCACTGGGCAAGAATCTACAGGTGAGTGTTTACTGGAGTGGACAAGGACTCATGGGTCAAAAACTAACACAGAAAATCTCACCCGTGAAAGTGTGTCTTTTCTTACCAGTTGTATTTGGTGATAATGAGCAATGGGTAATTTTCAAGTAATGAGCAGAACAATAATGACCATTCCCAGGTGCTTGCTGTGATGAGCCACTGTCAAAGACTTTAATGCCCATGTAAAGACACAAATCTTATGAGAACAGGTGCTGATAGCTCCATCTTATAAAATACAGATGCTGACACTTCTGGAAGTGCAGCAATGTACTCAGTCACCTGACTGGTAAAAGGCAGAGTTGAGAAGTCATTCTTGATCTAGTGATGGTAAATGCAGCTTTCTTAATGGCTTTTATGTGGCCCCGTATTCCTGCCTCTGCAGAAGGTCACATGTACAGCACTTTGCTCATTGATCTAAACAAGGGGCAGGGAGAATGAGGAGTCCAAGATGCACATTAAGCAAATAAAGAAACCCTCTTGATCCCATAATGTCACATAGTCTGTTACTTGTGTTTCTTCTAAACATGGTTTCTTACTTATTCTGATGAATAAATAGGAACAAGAAAGACCTTATAATTTAGACTGGTGTGTGTGTGTGTGTGTGTGTGTGTGTGTGTGTGTGTGTATGAGAGAGACAGAGACAGAGACAGAGAGAGCTATATCTAAGATTAAACTGGAGTTCATTCAGCAGTCAATAATGGTTCTTCCTCCCCCTACCCCACCCCATATCTAATGGTGTCATTTTTCGTTTTCTTGATGATAGCCATCCAGTTGGGGTAGGATGGGAGCTGGGTGTGGATTTTACTTGCACTTTCCTTGTAGCCAAGGATGTTGCAGAGTTTTTTTCATGCTCTATTTTCATTTGGAAAGTATCTATTCAACTCACTTGCCCATTTGGTTGTACTATTTGCTCCTTTAACTATTTCTATATATTTGAATATTGAGCCTCTGTTAGATAAACAACCACAAAGATCCCCCCCACCCCAGTCCTGCAGATAGGCTCTTATCTCTGTTCATTGTTGCCTTGGCTGTAGCTCAAGAAATAAAAATTGACAAATGGTATTGCATCAAATTGTAAAGCCATCCCATAGTACTTTGCTATTTGGAAGGCATTTATCAAGTGCTTTTGTTCTTGATTACCAAGGAGGAACAGAACACTAAGAGTTGTTTGGTTGTGGTTAGAGATGGAGGGTTTGTGCTAATTTTGAAGAATGATGGGTAAGTTAGAGAAGGTTTGAATGAGAGGCTACCTGAAGTTCAAAGCAAGCAGGGGATACCAGAGCATGGTCTACCATGGAGCAAGAACTTACTCAGAATGGCATGCCAAGAGAGAAAATGGAGTCACTAAGTCACTAAAATTCTGCCCCCAAATCATTTGGCCTTGGCATGCTCTGGACTCTAGAGTATGCAAACGCTCTAAGAAGGATTACTATGTGTTATGTTATTAAAATGTCCTCCTTACTCACTACATTTGAGTGAAAAAGGTCACCAAAGATGCAGTTTTCTGGGCCATGAGTTATGAATTGAAAGGAAACTTCCCAAGTTCTTAAACACAGACAAAAGAATGGAAACAAAACAAAACAAAATATAAAAGAAGATGAAATCCAAGCCTAATAGCACCACTCACCCCACCAATAGCTTTTTTCTCATTTGTTTTTTAAGATCATCCCATCGCAGATGAAGAGTCCACCTGGAACCTCATGATCCGCCAGAGCTACCCCCAGAGGTTGAAGCACTATGAATTCTATAAAGCAGTGATGCCACCCATGGAGCAGGAGGCATCAAGAGTTGTCACCAGCCAGGGCACCGTTATCAAGTATATGCTGGATGGATCCACACAGGTTAAAGACTATAGTATTTAAAGAACCTTCCTCACAGTGAAGTACAAGACGGCTGGACCTTGAGTAAAGAGCAAGGCTACTGAATGGAAGAGACTTTCATAAACCACAAGGGTGCATTAAATTAACAAGTGAAAAGGAGTGCAGTTAGAGGCAATGCAGTGTAGTTACGCTGGCTGTGAAAGCCAGAGTGCATATGATAGAGATGGTGCTGTTTCAATATGATCTAAGGTTGCAGACTGGATATGTTTTCCTCTTTTTCCCTCACCTCATCTTAAAACAGGAGGAGGGAAAGCTCTTAAATGCTAAATTTCCAACAGTGCTAGAAGACAACAAAATATGTCACGAGTATAAGAAGTGTTTAAAGAATTTCTAGAAAATGCAAGGTGCGTAGGTTCAGACTGCTAGAGAAATAAGGACAAAGTGTAAAATATGTACAAGAGAAAAGACCTCCAAAATTAAGGAGGACTTTGAATAGCAAGGTGAACCTCTAGGAGCTGAAAAGCACGGTAGTTCTGCAGGTAAACTCATTTTGTAGAGAATTAAAAATCAGAAGTCATAAAACCCAGAAACTACATGCCTTGGCCCACCTTCAAAAATGGTCAGAGGGAAAGGCTTCTATAAGCAGACAGTATACTACCAAGAGTCATGGGGGGTTACAAGGCTATGTATCTAAGAAAATAAACAACAAATTCAGTATTGTTAAAATCACCTAACAGTAAATACTTGAACATAAATTTTAAATGGGTAAAAATGATATAGACAGAAAGTCAAGTTAACAATCTAATTTTAAGAAAAATTTCACTGCCGTGGCAACAGTGAGATAGCTCAGTGGGTCAGGGCACCTGCCTGATTATCAAACCTGATTACTGAGTTTGATATCCAAAATTCATGTGGTAGAAGGAGGAAAAAGACTCTGGGAAGTTGACATCTGATTTTTTTTTTTTCATAATAGTTGCTCTTTATGTCTTTGGAAGCTCTTTCTTTTTCTTTTTTTTTTAATTTTATTTTATTTTCTAAGTTTTTTTTTTACTTACATTCAAAATCATTTCCCCTTTCCCGTTTCCTCCCTCCCTGAAAGTCCCATAAGCCCCCTTCCCTCCCTCTTTTCCCCATTCAACCCCCTCTTGCTTCTCTGTCCTGGTATTCCCCTACATCCAGTCTGATCTTTATACATCTGCCATGATGTGCACACATACATACATACCTGCATATGTACGTGCATACATACATACACACATACACATAGGAAAGTTGATGTCTGATCTTCATACATCTGCCATGATACACACAAAAACATACAGAGAGAGAGAGAGACAGAGAGACAGAGAGACAGAGAGAGACAGACAGACAGACAAACAGGCAGACAGACAGATAGACAGATGGAGAAACGGATGGATACATGGATGGATAGACAGACAGACAGACAGACAGACAGATAGAATGAAATTAAAATAAGTGGGAAAGTGCTGTGGAAAAAATCAAAAGTTCTTAAAATTTTAAAATAATTGTGAAAAGCCAAGTGGCAGGAGGAGTGACTTAGAACTAAGAGGTGTGGAAATGTGCCATATGCACTAGCATTTCTGGAAGAAACCAATGAAAATGGAAGGAAAATGTAGTTTGGAATGACATGTTAAACATACTTCAGATATATCCCAGCCAAGTGCCAATCTGGGATGATGCTAATTTATCATTAAGTGTCATCTTGCTACCTAGGACTGCACAGGTAGCCTGAAAAGCTCCTGAAGAGGCCAGGAAGAATCAGGTCAGAATCACAGGGGCAGCTGACTTACTTATCATACTCCCTGGGAGGCTGTACATAGGTACCCATAATGTATCTATAATACCTAGAGATGGAATGCGTCCTTGGTAGACGGTAATGGAAATCAGGCATTAAAAATATAATACATTTGAAAATGTGGCTGTTGGAGAATTCTCATCTATATGATTTTCCAATTATATAGAACAAGAATGAAGAATAGAAAAATATATTAATCCAACAAAGGGTGCGAAATAGAAACAAGACAGATATGGATAGAAAATAAGAAATCATAGTCAATGCTGTATGCAGGTACAATCAACTCTCTAATGGCACTTTCTGGTACCCACATGAAGGTCTGCCTTCAGTCATTCTACAGATTATTTTGAGCCCCAATATGTTGAGTACAGCACTCTTTGAGGACCAGCCTCCTCTTGACTTCTGAGAATTCAGAGACCTTGTTTTCCCTTCAGATTCTCTTTGCAGATGGTGCTGTGAGCAGCAGTCCTGATTCAGGTCCTGTTTACACATCTCCTGAAATGTCTACAAGCCCCCATAATGGAAATTTGATGGACAATTCCTCTCAGCCCAAATCAGAAACAGCACCTTCTGAGATCATCATAACCAAGAAAGGTAACCATCTAAGTATCTTAACCTGCAGGACTTAACAGTTTTCAAATGCTTCACAGGTGTTCCATATTATGATGCTGTTCACCGTTTTATTATATACATACCTATTCATGTACATATACACATGCATATGTATATGCTAATTTTCTTTGCCAACACGGGATTGCTTACTACTTCATGAACTGCCTTCTTGCTCTTTGTGGAATAAATAACACATGTTTTTCCCATGTGTAACAGTTTCCTATGTCCTTGTACCCGCTTACACATTAGCTGTATCATCTGGGGTGGTGTTTTGGAGTTTGTTAACTAAGTAATAAAAGGTTCCAAGTCAGTATCCCTGGGATGCTATTGACCTTCCTTCCCTTCAAGTTTAGAATCTCAGACACACCCAGGGGCTTCCAATTAGCAACTTCTAAAGCAGAAAGGAAAAAAAAAAGTACATTCAAGAGTGTGTGTTCTCAGGAGACTCCTGACCCCAACCCTAACCTTGCTCCCTTTGCATCTCATGGGCTACATCTGCCTGGGCTTCAGAGCTGCCAAAACAAAGAGTCAATATTTTGTACCTTTTTTTGATCTGACTTGTGGGGTGTAACAGGTGTTAGGTAGCAGTCAGTAGCATCTGCAATAATTGAAAACAAAGATTGCTGCTTTGAGAATTTCTGTTTATACCCCTCCCACTGGCACAATATGCAAAAAGATGCTTTTGCACACCCATGACAATGCAAAATAGTATTCTCTAAGTGTCATTCAGTTTGATTAGTGAACCTTGTTACTATTTGACTGATAATGAGCTTGAATAGTTGGGTGTTTATTGAGTTTAGTTCATAGTGACTTCCACAGGAATGATTATATTTTAGTTTTAACACTATCTCTTCCACTCTTAACAATTTTCTGAAAATTTCTGAGTTATTTTAATCTCCTTCTACATTCATTTTGAAGGCTCGATAATGTCCCTAGTTTATTTTAATTACTGATTCTTAATTGCTGAAATACAATTTATAATCTTATGCATAATCAATAATTCAAACCTATGCTTGAAAACAGCATACATCACGTAGTTATTCGGTACAGTGTTCTCTTTATATTTATTATATGAAACTTGTTAGTTGTGTTTCCCAGATGTACCTGAGTTCAGCAACCTTCTCTGTAAAGGGCAAGGTGATAAATCTTATAGACTTAGCAGGCCATGTGTTCTCTGTTCCTGTAACTCAGCAATTCTGCTGGAACATGAGAGTACTTTTTGATAATACATAATTCAATAAGCCTCAAAGATGCTGTGTCCCAATAAAAACTATTTATGAACATTAAAATTGGAATTTGATATTATTTTCATGCATCATAAACTACTTTTAAATTCCTTTTAGCTGCTTAGAAATACGAGGTGTCGCTACTTCACAGACAACACAAAGCAGGCTACAAGCCTTCCTTACAGCTAGGACCTGCAGTCCTTACCTTCCATCCTTGAATGCTTTTAATCCCCCCTTCAATTTGTCCAGCCACATTTATCTTGACTGACAGGCGAGCAGTGCCTGCTCAGCACTGTGCTCCTTGTACTCCTGCCTTTTGTGTAAGGTCAATTTGTCTCGTTACTGGTTCTGTGAAAGTTTCCTTCAGATAGTTTGATAGTACAATTGCAAATACAGCTTTAGAATTATTCTATCTTTGTGGTGACTTTACCTTGTCATCATTTTACAGAGTTGTTTTTTTATTTTAATTGTGAGACTTCTCTCCCCTAATTTGCTTTGCTTATAATGCTGTGTCTTTCCTAACCAAGGTTCTAAATAACCTCGTGGGTATGACTTTTCCACTCTCATATTTCTCTGTCTGTAGCATGTGTCTGAATGTGTCTCGTATGTACAGCATATAGGAGGATGTCAGCAAAGCTAAGTTTGAAAGGTTTTGTTTCTAGAGATTTTAATTCATTCATCAAAGAGCTGACATTTCCTGAAAATCTCCTTATATTGTGCTTATTCTCAAATGGCAGCTTCACTGAGTGTGAAATTCTAGATTAATGTATGTTGACAGGGATCTCATGTTTTAAAGATGGCTGTTAGTCTACTTCCTACTTCCTTTAAATATCATTTGTCCTCAGATCATTCCCCATTTTTTATAATAGTTTCAATACAATTAGACTATATGTGGGCTTTGTTTACTTATACAAGTAGTAATGCATTAGGCACTTTAATCTGTAGATAGGCATATCTCACTAGTGCTGAAAATATCTCAATAATTATCTCTTCAAATATTATTTCCATACATTTCTTTTTCCTTTATTTTTATAATCCTCATAAAACATATTAGAGGCCTTTGACCCCCTTTCCATTACTTCTGAGTGTTGAGAATTACAACACTCAGTTTCAGTCTAAATAACTGGTTCAAGTCCATCTTTGACTCTCCTCTAAAGTACATTATATATTCCATTAAAACATCATATTAACTTGTTTAAATTTGAGTTGTTACATTTTTCCACATATATTTCCCTTATGTTCAATCTGTCTTCTCTGTTTTTTATTAAGTTTTTAAAATTAAAATAAAATTACATCACTCCCCCTTCTGATTCCTCCTTTCAACCCCTTGTCGCCCCACATCCCTCTCAAATCGATGGTGTCTAGTCCTTCGATTATTGTTTATGTGTGTGTGTGTGTGTGTGTCTGTGTGTGTCTGTGTGCATAAATATATATATACAACCTTGAGTCCATTTAATATGGCTAACATGTATATGATACATAGATGATATGCAGATAATTTCAGGACTGACCAGTTGTTATTGAAGAGCCAAAGAGAGTCCTTGATCTTGGAGGAGACTGTTTTCCCTCACACAGCAGTCAGTAGTTGTCTGTAGTTCTTTGTCTAGGGGTAGGGACCCACAATTCCAAGTTATTCTATTGCTAGTATCATTGTTCAGCTCCTGTTCAGAGAGCCATATGAATGAGGTATCATGAGTGTGATACTTGCCTTTTCTAGGAGACAAAATCCAGACTTAGCAGACTTTTCTGCTTTCTGTCTCTTATAGTCTTGCTCACCCCTCCTCTATAATGTTTCCTGGGCCATAAGTGCCTGAGTTGTGTTGTAGATGTATACACTGGGCTAGACTCCTCACAACCTACTAATCACTGTGTTATGACCTGATGTGGTTTTCTGTAATGATCTCTTTGCTATAAAGAGAAGCGTCTTTGGTATTGGGTGAGAGACACACTTATCTGTGGGTAGAACAATAAGCTTTAGAATGTAATTAGGAATTATGTTGGTCTAGTAAAGTGGTGGTAGTAGGGTCTTTTCTAAGATCCATAACTTCTCTAGTACCTGGTAACTGGCTAGGTTTCTAGTACCAAGCATGATTTTCCTCCTATTGAGTGAGACTTAAGTCCAATGACACAGTTGTTGGTTACCACCAAGATGTGAGTGAAAATATTGTTCCTTTAGGTATCACTGTTGTAGTTCATGGGCACTACAGATAGACAGGAATATTGACTGCTTCACTCCCCTGGCAGCTTATGTAATACCTTCTGGTAATATGAAAGCTACAGCACAGGAAGGAAGTTTCTGGGTTATATTCATCCAAAACCTTCCAAGTCCTGTATCTGAAGTGTACAGTGTCTTAAGAAATAGGTAGGAACTTAGCTGCATAAAATGTATAGGGAAATGGATGTAGCTGGAAAATATTGAATAAGATAACCCAGACACAGAAAAACAAGCACCGCATGTTCTTTCTTTTCTGTAGTCCCTAGCTCCAAGTCTTCAGCTGTGAGTATGCCTCCTAGAGTACCAGAAACCAGGAAAGTTTGAAAAAGGACCAGGGGAGAGGAGTAGAACTAGAGAGGAAATAGGATACAGCTGATGTAAAGAGGAAAATGAGAAAAACATGGAGGAGGACTCATTGGTGAGTGGACAAGGAAGTCAATACATAGGAAAGAGGAGGGAGAATGGACAAAAATATCAAGGATGCTCGATAAGGCCTCAAGGAAACATATTACTTTATAGTTACCTCAAATCATATATATTTTTTATGAAATTATGCCACTTGGGATGACAGTGCTCCCCACAAGAGCAATACATCATCTAACAAAAACCCCAGGGCCAAGCATGAGAAATCACCATTGGAGTTCTTGATCAGGATTGTCCAAATAACTCCCCAAAAAATGGCAGGCTATTGCTGTAACCCCCATTGCTTCTCGGGGGTTGGAGGTAACATGCCCCCTCTCTGCTCACACTTAAACTGGCCTCTTCACACCAGGAATCTCACCCTTCAAACTCTGGGCCTATTCAGTGGGTGCCTCCAACTCCCCTTTTGAAGCGCTTGTGTTTTGGAGCTTTTTGATTATTGCATGATCATTTTTATTTCCTGTTGCTTTAACTCTAAATGCTTTGGACCAACACAAATATAGATTCATTCCTTTGAAAGCAGTTCTGTTTTGGGAAGGAAAGTATCATGGATATGATATTATATGATATTAATCCTAATATTAAATTATTATTCTGAGGGGGGGTTGGGAATGTCACCTAAGCAAGTCATTCTCACGTGGAGACTCACACTTGTGCTGCTCGTGATCATATACCACAGACATTTTTGCTCTCTCTGCTCAGCCCCAGATTGAACACTGAACACTCGTCCCATAGTGCTGGGGTGTATGGCAGCAGAAACCATGCATTTATTTTGTGACTAGTTCACATTTTCTGAGAACAGCTCTTCACAGTGTCAAGCTTCTGGGGGTGTTTCATATTTAAATCCTTGAACCATCTTGCATGAGTTCTGAATTTTGTTCCTTCCTTAGTCCCATGCCACCCCAGTTTGAGAAGGCCACCTCACAAGGCAAAGCTGTGTTCAGGACAAGCTTTACTTCCTTGTGTCCCTGCCTCTACTTAGACCGTGGCTAGTGCTGCCTAGGTTCAGTTATTACTTCAGAGACACTTCCAATGAACAAAACTTTACTGGCATTTTTTTCTTATTTTCTGTGGAATTCTTGGTGACTAATTGGTGGTGTTGCTGGGAATGGAACACGATCTGTACCTATTCCTTATGTCTGATCACTGCCTCATCTTCCTCACTTTATCTATTTGTGCCCATAATAAAGAAGATAGTAGATACTTATGAGTTCAGAACATGCACATGATCCTCTCTTTGTGTTCTTCCACCTCTCATCCTTTCACACCTATATTCTCCCATGTCCGTTGGCACTGACATTTTGCTTATCTGTTTCTACTGCTGTCTGTAGTCTCTGCTACACTAATATTTTCTAACTATTGCTCATACTTTCTTTATGACTAATTTCCTATATCCCTGACAAAAACACCCAACTCATCTTTTGAGCACGTCACTGTCCCTCTTAAATGTTTCCTGTAGGAGATCCTAAGATCTACAACCAGCCATAAAGATACACTTTACTGGACCCATGCCTCCCTCCTTAGTCTCTCAATAAAAATGTATCCCCTGACTAAAAGAGTGCTCATTGGTGTCTGTGCATACTATGCTGTGTCCCACCCACATATCCCCTACCCTGATTCCATTATCTTTCTAGAATCCTCATATTGGCACGACTGTTGATTAGAAAACAAGAGAGAATAAGACATGGGAAGAGAGGGAAGAGAAGAAGAGAAGAAAAAGACACTGTGCCAAATATTTGCTCCCTCTTGTGGGGGATCTATACATGTTGTGCATCTGGCACCATGCTCCTCTCTGATGCTCTTCTGGAAGTGCTAACAAGTCACAAACAAATCCTGGGGCCACTGGAGGGCTGAATTCATTGCATGTCTCTTCTTGAGTTCTGTGCAGTTTTTGAGTCCCCGTGCATTGGACTGAGATTTGTAGTCTGACATATGAGCATTTTGTGCTCTGAATCTAGAGACTCTTTCCGAAATTAACAATCCTTTACTTTCTGGTCATAATTGGTTTCTGAGTTTACCTCATCAGCGAGGCCTGGTGCTCTACACATGTGCCTCCCAGATGTTGAGAAGGATGGAAATAGGAACATGCAGCTGATGGATGTTGATGTGGTGTTTAGCTGTACAAAGTCACTTCTGCTGATGAGAAGCCAAGGATTTGCTTGGCTAGTTAGGGCCCTCAGATTCAGAAGGGACAAAATAGAGGCAATTAAATGTTTCAAAGGCTGTAGTGGAGAGATTTCGTATGCCAGAGAAGAGTGACACACCCAAAAGTGGAATACAGACCACACAATCTGGGATTCACAGACCAAAAAGGGAAGGTTAAAACTGTTCAGAAATAAACACAATGACTTCCATCCACCAGTGAGCTGCACATAGGTGTGTATGCCTGGAGGAAGGTAATGGCAATTCAGCTAAGATTAAGTCCCCAAACTGACCTATTAGTAACCTCACTTTCCCTGTTAAGAAGTAATATAATTGGTGACTATTGCTTTGGCTTGTCTAAGTGTCTAAGGAAGTTTAGACTGTGACAGGACTTGGCAAGCAATCTATGAAAGTGCTCTAGTTACATTGCATTATCTAATTGTCCTTGAATATTCACAGGAAAAGGTCACAAAAATCAAACAATGGCAAATAAGAATGAAATCCATGATGCTCTCCCAGAGGCGCCTCCGACAACTCCCGTGGAGTCCCACACTGGCACCTGGTTTACCACAACATCTGATGGAAGGAGGATTGGCACCAAAGGACTAGAGAAAATTGTGGACTTGAAACCATTTTTATTCTTCCAGGCTACAGATCCCATCAATGGAACAGTAAGACCAAGTAGTGCACATCACAAAAATACCTAAACCATTAGAGTCCTGAAACATGTAGAAAAATGTTTACAAATATTTGTTAGACAGTAAGTGGGTGCGTTAGTGGGAAGGTAGGTAGGTAAGTAGGTAGGTGGGTGGGTGGGTAAGTACATGAATGGATGCATGAGTAATCCCAGCTAAAATCACTGTGTGGTTTAGTGGCAAGCATACTGTATTCTGAAATGTGTGTGTGTGTGTGTGTGTGTGTGTGTGTGTGTGTGTGTGTGTGCGTGTGTGTATTTTGTATGTGTGTACATGAAATAATGTTAGAACAAAATACTAATTTTTAAAACGAGGGTTATGAATTTTTGTTCCTTTCATTTACTTAAGTAATTTATTGTTGTTGTTGTTGCTGCTGCTGCTGGTGGTGGTGGTGGTGATGGTGGTGATGGTGGTATTACTGTTGAGATAGTCTTGCTGCATAATCCAGGCTGGCTTGAACTCTTGCATTAGCCTCTGTAGGGCACTGCAATGTTGACTAGCTCATGAATTGTTTATACTACTTAAGCATAGACATGACTAATGTCACCTATTTCCTTGTGTTAAATATATTTGTATAACTGTTTCATCTCTTGGAATGAGAGGCTATATGTCCTTGTCCTGCTTCTTTATGGCCCTCTGTACTGAGTGGTCAAAATTGGTTCATGATCTATGCTTTCGAAGAATCACACTCATAGTGCATAATTTAAAAGCTCAACATCAGTGAGCACCCGTACAGGGGATGAGTAAACAAATGTCATTTTAAAAGCAGTAGTTCTATTATGATATGAAGTCACTACCATGCCATGAGCCTCGCACCTTCCACATGCTTCCTTTGGGGAGTTTTGTGTACTTTAATCCTCACAGAACTTTAGCTTATTCATTACACAATGACGAAATAGCTCAGCAAATTGAGCGCTCAAAAACTCGCACTCACAGGAAGTGCTTGGGGCCAGGATTTCAAATCTACTGTTAGGGACTGAAGGCCTGGCTCCTTCAACTCTTTAGTTATCCCCCCAACATTGTATGTGGAACTCCGTGGCATCCCTTCAGCCTAAACAAAATGAAGTATTCTCTAAGTACCTTGTCTCTGGTTTACAGACACAGACTGCTAATAACAAATGTCTGCCTTCTCTGTAGGCAGATTCCATGACCTATACTTCCTCTCCTTCCCTCAACAGCTATTTGCAGAATAACTTCACAATCTCTGACTTTGCTTGCTGTTTATCTTTATTTTGTAGGACTCAATACAACTGATCATTTCAGAAAAGACAACCTTTGTTAGGCTTGTTTTTGTTTTTGTTTTTTGAGGTGTTTAGTTTGTTTGGGTTTTTTATTTGGGATGCATCATGTAACTGTAATTCAGCCCTGGGCAAAATGTTTACCTTAATATGCAAATTAATATTTATTAGTTATAAATGTTAATTCCCATCATTGATCCTATTACCACTATGTAGTTGTTGAACCAACAACTACAGACAGGATCAAGTTTAGTTTAAGTACCAGATAACTAAGAATATGAGTGACGCAAGTAATATACAGTTATGCCCCAGGCCCTTATCTCTGCCATCTCCGTGTAATAACTCACCCAATGTTTACAGCAAACTACAGTTTCTATCTCATGAAGAAGAAAACTAAGCTAGGGAATTTGGATACTTTGTCTACGGTCACACTGTGAACAGAAGGGACATACCAGACCCCACATACCTGGTTTCATTGTAGTCTCCTACAATGGAAAGAGATTGTGCTCCAGGGTACCTTTTATAAGTCCTCTAATCCAAGAGGACTCTAACCTCATGACCATGTCCCAAAAGCCCCAATTCCTAATGCTACCACCTTGGGGGCTGGGATTTCATTATATTAATTTGGGGGAGACACAGTTGGTTTGTAATAGGCGGTCAAACAAGGGTCTGATTGTTCTTTCAGACTGAAGGAACTGGGATTAGTTTATTGTTTCTAGATTCCTGCTCTGGCACGTGTATCCAAAACCTTCCAGTAGTGTTGGATTCCACTTAGGATAAAGTCTGAAGGCTCTGCAACTTAGTCTGTGGCTCCCAGCCTCTCCTTACCTACCCAGTCCTCCCTGGAGTCTTTGTCTCTCCCCGTGCTTTGCTCAAGCCACAACTCTTCACTAGCATACCAAGCTCATGCTCAGCACCATTGCCGTAGGCAGAGAACTAAGCCAAGCAGAGCGCTCGCCACAGAACCCGGCAGCCCCCGAACAGTGCCCTTTAGGGACCTGTAACTCAGTAAAGATCTCCATCCCACTTTATCATAGCGCTCCAGCTCCCATCATAGTACGTACCCCATACTTTAAAGTCTTTTAGGCTGACCTGGAATAAACTTGACAGGTGATGGGTTGCTCGCCTGCTGTCTTTCCATCTGAGGCCATTCAGCCATTTCCTTTCTGTGGTGGTTAATCTTCATTGCGAACTAGACAAAATGACCAGACTTGTACCTCTAAGCATGTCTTGAGGGTAACAGAAGACTCACCCTAAATGTGAGCCAGATGCCCAGACTGGTTCATGCAGAGGAAAGAGGAGCAAGCAAGTTCATGCAGAGGAAAGAGGAGCAAGCAAACCTGAGAAGTGTCAACACTCCTCTCTCTCTCTCTCTCTCTCTCTCTCTCTCTCTCTCTCTCTCTCTCTCTCTTTCTGCTTCCTGCTGCAGACACAAAATCATCAGTTCACGCTCCCATTGCCATTCCAGTCCTGCTGTGATAGACTGTTTGCTGTCAAACCATGAACCAAAATAAACCCTCTTCCCTTAAGTTGCTTCTCATCAAATATGTGTTCACAGAGAAAAGAAAGTCCCTAATACTCCACTCCAGACTCTCTATTGTCTATAGGAACATACTCCACTTGAACATGTGTGCAAACTAACACAATAGTCTTTCACCCGCGATTACATTGACTTAACTTTAAAGGACTCTAAACAAGAAGTACTGTACAATTGGCATGGCAACCTCATCATCTAGGAGGCCTAATGGCCACCCACACCATAGCATCCTTAAACCCTCAAGTCCATACACAGCATGCACAGCAGGCAACTGGTTATATGTAGATGTGAATCACCTCAGCCCAAAGGAGCGGCAGCTTCTCTCTCCACAATGTCCATTACTGTGCTGATGGCTACCTTGCAGGTCACCCTATCCAGGGGCTTCATAACACAAGGGCAACCTACATGGGCCACATCCTCTCAATAGTTTCCAAACTATATCTCAGAGTGGCTTCTATTGACCCAGACCCAATGCTATAATTTTTTGATATATTGAAATGTTCTCTGTCACTTAATACTTGAGTGACTTTGGCATTTTTTCTTAACTCCAATAAGCCTAAATTTAAATTCCTTCACTCATTAAATTTAGAAAGTCTAAATTCCCTCATCTACCTCAGGAGTCATTGAACGTAGTAGATCAGGTAGAAAGTGAAACCTTTACATTCACTAAGCACAGAAATAGGTTCTCTGGGGCCTAAGCATCCAGCCCAGTGTTTATGCTCTGCTTTTCACGGTCAGGTCATGACTACTCGAGAAGACAAGGTGATCATTGTCGAGAAGAAGGATGGGACCCGGATTGTGGAACATGCTGATGGTACCAGAATCACAACCTTTTACCAAATGTATGAAGATCATATTACTCCCCCAAATGATGAAGAAACAAGTGAGTTATATTTTTTCAAGATGGTAATAACAGAATGTTACAGCACGAGTGAGGTAGAAAGCTCACCATCAAAAGTATTCATAAATTCACGAAATTCCTAGGCAAATGGTCAGATCTTGAAAATATCATCCTTAGTGAGGTAACCCAATCACAAAAGAACACACATGGTATGCAGTCACTGATAAGGGGATATTGACCCTGAATCTCGGAATACCCTAGACACAATCCGCATATCAATAGATTTCTAAAAAGATGGTAGGAGAGACCCCTGGTCCTGGAAAGACTGGATGTAGGGGAACGCCAGGACAGAGTAACGAGAGGGGGTTGAATGGAGAAAAGAGGGAGGGAAGGGGGCTTATGGGACTTTCGCGGAGGGAGGAAACGGGAAAGGGGAAGTGATTTGGAATGTAAATTAAAAAAATAAAATAAAATAAATAATAAAAAAAAGTATTCATAAAAATAAGTGAGCCAGCCAGGGAATACCCATGCGATCCAAAGGGCCATTCCTGTAACATGTATATCATATAAAATGTTAACTTTGGGCTTTTATTATATAGGTAGCCTTGCATCTTTGCATGATGAAATAGGCATAGAGCTGCAATTTTCAACCTGGCATATTACTGAAATATTGGGTAAAATATAAGTGTTCATCAGTGATAGAATGGAAAAATAAAATGTACTATAATACTAAAAGGGACACTATTTCATGATGGTAAGAGACTACATCATACATACATACATACATACACTGAATACAAACACACACACTATACACTAAATACAATCACACATTTAATATAAAATAATCACATATACTTAATACAAATATACTTATATAATCATATTACATATAAACACAATGCTATAAACACTTGCACATGCACATATGCGCACATACACACACACATACACGAAATATTTCTGGAGACTTCAAGTTTGGTAACAGAGGCCTGTTATCCCAGCTTCTAGGAGGACCAAGAGGTCAAAACCAGTTTGTACTACATGTTGAAACACTCTCTCAAAAATAAACATTGTTAGAGACCTCAAAACAATGTTTAAAAATACAGGTATAAATGATAGATACAGTAATTATATAATTTGATAGATTAGTATATAATTTATGTAAATATAAAGTAAATATAAACATCATATGTTGTTTATTATTAATATATATTTATATAAAGTTATACAAATTAATTGCATGAAAAAATAAAGCTAGGCATAGACAGAATGCCTATTTCACTCTGCCTGGAGACTTTGTTCATACACATATTATGAAACAACATGACTGAATAGGAACAAATATCAACTGTTTGGTGAATATATTTAATGAATTTCAATTTTATCTTAAAAAACATTTTCCACTTCTCAAAATGAAAAGAATACTAGCAGCATACTTAATAATACAGCATGCTAAGTCATATCAGAATGTAGATTCTAGAACTACTCTGAAAGATATTTACAAGGATTATAAGCCACACTCGAACCCTGTGCAATTCTTCACAGCCAAGTCTTTCTCCACAAGGAATCCACCTGGCCAGGAGATCATCTGAGGCTGATTGCCCACTGTATGCATCCTACCCAATCTCCTTACCTTGCCTCTTACTTGTAGCCGAAGGTCCAGAGACTGTCACTAGACAGGTGAAGTGTATGCGGATAGAAAGTTCACACTATGCCACTATTATCACCAACTGCGAGGACAGTAGCTGCTGCGCCACCTTTGGGGATGGAACATCTATTATTGCAAAGCCACAGGGATCCTACCAGGTGGGTCAGGTTGGTAAATGGGGACTGACACGTGTAAATGCCCCAACGGTAACAAGTCACACTGTGCTGGGATAATGGGAATTTCTGCAGTGACACCCTCTGTTGCTCTCCTCACTCACTCACCTGATACACTTCTCATGCTGCTGTCTATTCATCTTTTTAATCTATTCTAGGAATATATTGTCTTGCTTGTTGTAAAAAATTAGTAGCTTTGAGTCAAGGTTAGGCTAAGGAGCTCCCCACACTGGGCACTGTGGTGACAAAATCATTCCAGTAATCTAATTTACACTTATCTTCCTCTCTAATCTCATTCTTAACTGCAGTCCACCCCTAACGCTCCAGTGGAACTGAGGGTGTTTGTCCAGATGAATCAAAGCTTCATTCCTTTAAAAGTAAAGGAAGAACTCACTTCTTCACAATCTCCCTGACCTTCCTGTTAAATATAACATGCTGGTGTCAGCCCACAGTCTCTTTAGTCTTTGAAAGTTTTTCCCTGTTAAAGAAGAGACATGAGCTAAAATATCACACACTGTGTTACAAGTGACTGAGAACCAAGAACCAGAATGTGATAGATTAGTCATCGTCACTGTGGCAGTGGCTGAGCTAGTTTATCCTTTCCATCTCCCTGGTCTTTATACTCTCTCCTTTCATCCAGTATATTGGCGTGAGTCAAAATAAGGGCTAAAAATGAGAAAGGAAACATAAGTGTGAGTGTTCTTTAGCAATGACACCTGTGGTGATTTAAATAAAAGGGGCCCCCATCAGCACATAGGGACTGGTACTATTAGGAGCTATGGTCTTATTGGAATAGATGTGTCACCAGGGGTAGAGTTTGAGGTCTCATATGCTCAAGCCATGCCAAGTGTGGCAGTTCACTAACTGCATTCTCTGGATCCAGATATAGAACGCTCAGCACAATGTCTGCCTGTGTGCCTCCATGCTTCCTGACATGATGATGATAAACTGGATTTCCAAACTGTAAGCCAGTTCCAATTAAATGTTTTCCTTTAAAAGAATTGCCATGGTCATGGTGTCTTATCACAGCAATAAAACACTACAACAATGTCCAAAGCATACGCATCATCAATTGAAAAAATTTTTAAATCAGACCTAATTCACTTCATATATGTCTTAAAACCTGATGTGATAGTCACAGCTGGAGTCTGGATCCTTGGAATGTACGTTCCAGTGTGGGTTTTCATAAGATGGTCAGGGAATTCCTGATAAGGAGACTTAGTAAAAACAGTCTCTTTCCAGAGGTCAGGTGTCAAGTAGCTGTGTCTCTTAAAGATGACATCAAAGGTGGTATTGGCTAAAGGACAATCAGAAGACTTGGTAGCCTGACCTTAGATAAGTTCCTGTCCACCCAGAAGCTGTCAGATTCCAAGGAATTGAGAAGGTACTTTGTGCAAATCTGCCTTACACAGTGAGGGCGTTCACCTTTCTCCCTTAAAAAAAGACATACCAAGTGTACACAGGACCTGTAAGATCCAGTAGGGCTGAGGGAGAGCAAAATTTTTAAAGTGAATTTTTTTTCAGAATTTTATACAAAAGTTCTGTATTTACATTATTTCTGTTCTTTTTCCCTTCTATTTCTTCCTGTGCTTCCCCTCTCAAATTTATAACCTCTCTTCTTTAATCATTATTGTTATAGACAGATGGACAATGGATAGATATAGATAGATAGATAGATAGATAGATAGATAGATAGATAGATAGATAGATAGATAGATAGATAGATAGATGTCTATATAAGTATAACCCACTGAGTCCTTTTAGTGTTGCCTGTATGTATATGTATTTACAGCTAATCACTTGGGATTGGATAACCTAAGGGGATTATCCCTGAGGTAGACTGACTCCCTCTTCTAGCAGTTGTTAATTGCCTGAAGATTTTCATCTAGAGGTGGGGCCTTCTGAGACTCCCTCCATCCATGTTGGTGTGTCAACTGGTGGTATCACTGGGCCAGAAAATGGGATCCATTGCATGCTACAAACTGTTGCATCTTGGAACTCCTACACCAAGTGAAAAAAGCTACACAGCAATATTTCCATATGTGTGGAAAATCTAGAATAGGAAAATTCACAGGAATAATGGATTAGTGGCCACCGAGGACTGGGGACAGGGATATACAGTGACTGTATATGTATGGAAAGTCTACAGAGATAATGGGTTAATGGTCACCAGATTAGAATCAGGTGTGATACAGTGATGGCTAATGAGGCTGGAGTTTCTTTGTGGAGGAAATGATATAATATTTTAAAATTACAGACAATGGCTGAAGTTCTTGGATATAATAAAAGATTACCAAATACTATACCTCTAGGGGGTGAATTTATAATCCATGAGTTGGAACTCAAAGAAAAGAGCTAGAAGTCATTACATAAACACTATCCCTTGTCTATATCAGCTATCAGAAGGGTAAAGGCTAACCAATGCTTCTAAGAACATTTATCCCTTTTAAATACGTTTCTTTGTCCCAAAACATAATAGACACCAAGCATTTTGCATGGAGCCTCATGTACTTACCTCGGTTAAAATGGAGTAAGTCTTAAATAAAAGGAAACGAACAAACCCAGAAAATATGAAAATGGAAAGAAAAAGCATGAGGCCACGGCCAAGAAACTGGCTCTTCTGTTTTTCCAACAGCAAGCAGTCCTTCAGAAATATCGTGTTCTTTCTTGGATAGTGTTTCTGTCCTGAAAATATCTTTCAAATCCCTCAAATTGCATAAGAAAATGTAATGTCTTTTTTTCTCTCTCTCTCTCTCTCTCTCCTTGCAGGTGCTACCTCCAAACACAGGCTGCCTATATATTGATAAAGACTGCTCTGCAACATACTGCCATGAATCGAGCAGTAATTTGTATAACCCCTTCCAGAAGCGTGAGCAGCTGAGAGCCAGCAGGTATATCATGAAGCACACCTCAAAGGTGATCTGTGAGGTCCAGGATCCTGAGGGGAACACCTTTCAGGTACGATGCAGGGTTCCTATGGAGAGAGCCTGGACTTCTGTTTAAGTTAGGGTTTTATGGTGAAGAAACACCATGGACCACCACAACTCATGTAAAGGAAAACATTTAATTGGGGCTGGCTGACAGTTTGGAGGTTTAGTCCATTATTGTCACAGAAGGAAGCATGGTAGCATGTAGGCAGACATGGTGCTGGAGAGGTAGCTAGTGTATGGCTAGGTATGTAGTAATCTACATACAGATTGATAGGCAACAGAAAGAGAAAATGAGCCACTGGGCTTAATTAGGTTGAGCTTCTGAAACCTCAGAGGCTACCCTGCATGACACAGTTCCTCCAGTAAGGCCACGGGAACTCCAAAGTGAATCCTTCCTAATACTTTCTAATAATGTCATGCTCAGTGAACCTATGGGGACCATTTTCACTCAAAATGCCACAGCTTTGTTTTGAAATATATCGTACTAGACTGGTTCCATACAGAATTTGTATTTGTTGCATTGGGTCATTTACTCAATCTCGGCCAACCAATCAAACATGAATGTCATTATCTTTTCTTTAATTCTTAAGTATATTTTCATAGAGAAGAGCAATCTTAATAACTTGGGCAGGAGGAAACTTAAAGCTACTAGACAATTAGAAAAAAGTAAGTAAAAAAAATAATGCAACTACAAACAATAATGTAGGAATTCAATCGAGAAGAAACACAAGCATTCTCCAATGTCATGGCATTAGGGCAGTCTATAGTGAGAAGTGCCTAGCTGAGCTGATGTTGGGAAGAAAGGGTCTGGAGAGGGCTTAGGCACTGCTATGATGACACTCTTGCTTCTATTTATCTTTCAGTTCCACAATGGTCCAGGTGTTGGTGAACCATGGCCCCATACTCTATATAGATTAGGATCTACAGTTTACCTCACACTTAAAATGGTTTAAAAATCTAAAGACTATTTCATGACATATAAAGGTACACACAGTTCAGACTTCAATGGTGCTATGGAAACTATTGCTAGAACACAGGGGTGCCCTTTGTTTGCTGCTTGTCTCTGTCTGCATTTGCGCAGCAGTGGATGATGGACTGTGGGTTTGCAAAAGAGAGTGTGTGGCCTGTAGCTCCTGAATTACTTACTTCTGGTCCTTGACCAAAAAGCATGGCCACCCCCTGGTCTAAGCATTTATCTTTTTCCCCCAATCCTCACTCAACAGTGGAATTTCCTTCAATGACTAGTGGGAATGGGGTTAGTTTTTAGATTTGGCCTCAAACTACAGAGTCCCTAATGTTATTTTGGTATGCAGACCAGTCCCGGTCCAGCTCATGTTTTCCTTCCCTAAATAACTGAGATTCTTCACAGCACAAGCATGAACTGTCAATTAATAATCACTAGCAATGGAAACATATAGTCAAAGCCCTACCAGAATGAACTGTCTGGGGTGTTCCTTGCCAAGAATGTTTCTGATACCCCTCTAGGGCCACATCACCTACAGTGGGCAGCCTGTGCCATGCCCCTTTCTGAAGAGATGCAGGCCATATATAAAGAGTACTAGTAACTAGAAGACTGCCTATTGTGTGTATCCTAAATCAAGTGCAGTTCTGCACTTGAATCTCAGCCTTTTCCATGCAAAGGTTCCTTCAGTATCTTAAGACAGCAATTGCATGAGTATCCGTCCCTTTGTGTTTAGTTTCTCCATCCCTTGAACTAATCCCTATAGGATAAGTTTGTGAGTCCCCTCTCAGTCCTGGCCACTTTCTTCTGAATGTGCTACAGTTGTTTTAACAGTTTATGAGGACAGCTGCATGGCTAGTATGTCTATACTTTTATTAATGTAATTCATATATAATATTAATACCTTATAATTACATATGCTTGATTTTTGTCGTAATCTAAAAGAGCGTGAGCTTGCTCACATTGGCTCAGTGGTGATGTAGGACACTGGCATTTTTTTCTCTTCAGTTGCTCATATGCCTGTCCCTTAGGTCATGGCTGATGGCTCTGTATCAACAGTGATACCTAAAAAGAAACTAGAAGATGATCTCAGTGTACAGACAGAGGGCTATGAAAGCTTATCATCACTTCACCTTGAAAAGAATCGCATGCAGATCTATGGTGAACATGTCCCCAGGTAAAATGGCACCAAGAGTGTTAGGATTTTTATTCTCTGTTCCAAGTTCAAGAAGCATCTTTACTCGGTGTCTCAAATGGTCAAATTTTTACTTCTTCAAACAGATTTTTTGTTGTCTATGCTGATGGATCAGGAGTGGAACTTCTCCGAGACAGTGACATAGAAGAATACTTATCCTTTGCCTATGGAGAGTCAACGACTGTGGTTCTCCAGGAACCAGTACAGGAACACCCAGGTAGAAGAGGCATGCTGCCTGCAGCTCCCCGGGTCCTCTGGTGACTCTCGTTCTCGGGCTGCTCCCCTTTGCTCCTTTTGCTTCTCCAAATACCAACTGATCATGTCACCTTATTTACATAGCTCCCGAGATTGATATTCATCTCAAACTGTGTCTAAATGTCAACTGTCGCTTCAGTCCAGGATGGGATACCTCTGAGGCACATGATTAAATGTTGCATCTGAGGAGGAGGCAGAAGTAGATGGACTCAAGGCAGTTTGTTGGCAAACCCAAAAGGACCTAAATATGACTGTTGAGGGACAGAAATGCTTTTGGATGATTAAAGTCCAGTTTTCAGATGTTAACTGGCTCATGGTCCCATCTTAGAGAGTAGAACCTTAAAGCATAGTCACTGTTTTTGTGTAAAAGGTGGTTCAAAGGAATTTTTGAACTTGGGTAATACGTGTTGAATTTATTTGATAGAGAAATAACTTCTGATAATTCCCTTTAATCCAGGTGCCCTGAGTATCACAGTTCTTCGCCCTTTCCACGAAGCATCACAATGGATCATGAAGAAGGAATTAGACACCATCGTCCCTCCAAATCTCCAGTCAAGGCCATGGGAAACGTTTCCTTCAGTTGAGGTATCCATTTCTCGCTGTAAAGTCACTTTATTAAGATATCATTTCAGGCTCAGGTCTTCTATAATTTTATATATTTTCATCCTACTGTAAGATAATGAATAAACTCAAGATGTGTTATATTTGAATATTTAAGCATTTGTAGATATAGCAATATGCTTTTAGAGGATCATGCCTGGCAAGCTAATTTCAGTTTTGTTTTTTATTCTGTGTGGAAAGCCTGAACCTGTTCCTATATTATTAAAACAACCCTCTTTAAAAACCTGTTACCACTCATCATGTTCTTCCTGGTACTAAAACACTTTCCTGGTCTTTTCTCCACAGTTAAGTTTAAAACAAAATGTTGTGTCTTTCACTCTTCCTGGTTTTTTTATTCGTGCATTTAAAAGGGCACAAATCGAGAGAGAGAGAGAGAGAGAGAGAGAGAGAGAGAGAGAGAGAAAACAAAGAATTTTGCTACTGCAATATTAGCAAGTAAATACTATAGATATTATCATGCCAGACTAGCAAAACTCTACCCTAAAGCTTTAAAAGAATGAAATAATATTTTTGCTGAGGTATCACTAAATTCTGCATCTTGTAAGATTGTCATTTCGTTCCACAACCACCACATGCAGCACGTCCAGCACATCATATGGTGTTCAATTATGAAATCTGTGAAGACGCCAAAAATGTGACCGTAGATCGTATCACTGTTAAGGAAGGAGAGTAATGTCTTTGATTTTCTGCTTTCAGGAGCCTACAGTAAATTCTGCTAGAGCAAGAGCAGAGTCAGTGAGCAGTTAGGATAACAAAAAATTCTTCCTTTTAATTTGGTGACTCTAAGCAAATTGATTATCTGAAGTGGCCATGATTTCTTGTCCCGAATCTTGAAGCAGGTTACACTGCACTGAAATAGTCTTCTCTGAATGTTGAAAATGTCAAGAAGCTGAAGATACTACAAGGTGATAAGATAAATATACCCATTCAGGATTAATGAAAATTATTTTCTTCGTCTGAAACTCTGATAATACAAACTGAAAGCCACTGGGAGGTTGTCACTGGCCACTCTTTTTAAAACAAAGCACCAAGGCAGCAAAGTACACTCGTCCTGAAGGTCAATGACTGGGATAACAGGTTTGAGCTCACTTTTAGGCAGACATCCTTTCCCAAGAAACCCCTATAGGGATTTGGAGGTGAGTTCCAGCTACAGTGAGCTCAAAATTGGCCAAGACCCATGGAATGATTTTACTCTCAGAATCTTCCTTTAAAAATTCACACAGAGCCGGGCGGTGGTGGCGCACGCCTTTAATCCCAGCACTTGGGAGGCAGAGGCAGGAGGATTTCTGAGTTCGAGGCCAGCCTGGTCTACAAAGTGAGTTCCAGGACAGCCAGGGTTACACAGAGAAACCCTGTCTCGAAAAACCAAAAAAAAAAAAAAAAATTCACACAGAACCAGGAAGTTAGATTGCTAACTCAAATGTCTTAGGTGAACTGAACATGCTAAATAAAGCATTATTCATGTAACATGAATCAGACTGCTGCTGAATTACCAAGTGCAGAAACACATAGCCCTCCTGAAAAGATGCCCAGCAGGACACCATCTGATATTGTTAGTGACTCCTATAAAGATGAAATTTTGCTCAGGTCCAGGAGGATGAGGAATTTTCCAGCACTGTTTTGTCCCATGCAGGTGTAACTGTGATGGCTTTGGCTTCTGCTGAACAGACTGACTCTACCCTTGGTCCTTCAGATGTTCACTGAGTAACTAGAAAGCTATTATGGTTTGGCATCACTGCCTCCATTTTGTATCTGTCTACTTGCTTCTTTAAATGTGGCTAATGTTACTGCTCAATTCTTTATACAGACATGGCAATCATTTGAAGATCTTTCATCTAAAAGCATCAGTCTTCCCCTACAAGGTTGGAAGCACCAAAGAATGAATAAGAAATATTTGAGATTTGCAGAGACAACATAACAAGCAGATTGTCAGTCACCAGGTTTTACCTTGTCTTAGTTAGCTTTAATTATCAAATGGACATAGTCTAGAGTCATCTGAGAAGATGGGTTGTGGAGAAACCTAGGTCCAATTAGCCTGTTGGCATGTCTGAGGAATGTCTGGATTGGTCTCAGATACTATTGGTCTCAGCCCCCTGTGGGTAGCACCAACCCTAGGCAAATGGTCCTAGACTATATGAGAAGGTGATGGCATGAGCCAGTGAACGAGTGAGGCAGAGGGTGAACCTGCAGGCGCTGTTCCTCAGATTCCTGCCTTGCATTCCTGCTTGACTTCACTCAATAATAAACAGTGACCTGACTGTATAAGCTAAATCAACTTTTTCTTCCCCAAATTGTTTTTGGGTTGGAGTGAAGTTTTCTTTGTTCGCTTGCTTAGTTTCAGGTTCTTTCGGAAATAAGTTCTGACTATTTAGGCCTAGCTAGCCTTGAACTCACAGAAATCCATCTGATTCAGTCTTTAGGGCAATGGCATTAAAAGTGTGTGCCACAACACCAGGTGCTTGTTTTATCCCAACAACAGCACCTCTAGAAGTCATCCAGCACTGCCCTAAACCAAAAAGAATGAACGCCCAACTTTCTGACTTCTCCTTTGTGTTTAGCCATTGCCTCCAGGATAACTCAGAGCATGAACATTTTATGTGAATGGAAACCACATACTGTGCACCCAACCCCCTCCCCCTGAAGCCCAACTCTGATATCAACAATCTTCTGTCTAGAAAGCTCTGATCCTAAGATATTGATCAACCAAACCATACTTGGAACAAGACTGCCTGAGGATGCATACACATTCATTGCTCTCCTTCTTTTGGTCCTTCCTTATATTACCCCAAGCTCTTCTCAGTTCCTTGAAAATGGAGCATGTGATGCTAGTCTCCATGCTTTCTAGGGTAGTCATACTGAGTGATGAATCTCTTCCCTATTTTACCATTACTTTTGCCATTTGGATTTACAGGTGGGTGGCCAAGCCTTGTCTGTTTGGATACCTCAAAGTCAGGCCTCCAACTGGCTTAGGAACTCCATAATCACCCATGATGTAGTATCCACTTAAGTATTCATTTAAAAAAATCATTGCTGCACTGTTCTGACTTCTTTGGTGAATCTTTCACTTTGTTTTGTTGACAGAAAAAGACTCCAGGACCACCATTTGGCACTCACATTTGGAAAGGCCTCTGTATTGGGTCTAAGCAGCTGACAAACATCCCAGCCCCTATACTCGAAGGACCCAAAGTGCTACAGATGCGTCAGTTCATCCAGCACGAAGTCATAAAGAATGAGGTGAAACTAAAGCTGCAGACTTCTCTCAAGGTAACAGAATCTGGGTGACATGCCTGTCTCCCAAAAGAATCTGGAACAGAGCAAATCATTCCGTTCATTTCCCGAAAAGCCTGAAACCATCTAGTATTTACCAATATTTAGAATAACACTTGAATGTTAGTCACCTAAAATAGAAGGTTAAAATGTAGAAGCTACTTAATGATTCCTGTATTAAGTTGTAGGAAGTCCAAAATGTGCTGCTATAGTTTTTTTTTTTAAAAAAAAAACTTTTATGTATATTTTCTATATGGTCTTTCTTTCTTACTATATTGAAAGTCAGTGCCCTCTGGAGAAAATGTAGAATCATGCATTAATCTGATACTTGTTCATGGACGAAAATAGTTGCTGCTTTGAAATTACTTAAGATTTTATAAACATATGGCCCACTATGTGATCTTATCTACAGCATCTTTCTAAATTTAATTCCCTCAACATGAACATTATATGATTTTTATGGTTATATGCTCAGGACCTAGCACTGAGAAGAGGATCAATATTGACAGATAATTGATCTACTGGAGGCCTGCTCCTGCTGAGAACAAGCTGAGGTAGAACACAGATTCGGGATGAAAGCTAAAGACTGATGATCCCTGGCCTCATAATCGTATTGCTTGTGCTTTAATAAGCACTGGTTTCTTTCTATGTAACTCTCTCTTACTATCTTGTGCTAATAAGTGCTGACTTCCTTTCTCTCTTGCTCAAAGACCTCTAGGCAAGAGGCTAGAAACTCATTAACTGTTCATGAACCAGAGAAAAAAGGAAAAATAATTAAAATCTTTTACACTGGCAATATGCATACACACACACACACACACACACACACACACACACACATCTGGTTGGGCTTGACCACCTTGTCTCATTAGCTCCACAAATGTTCATGAAAACTTATACACACACACCTATACCCACGTGTGTGTGTGTGTGTGTGTGTGTGTGTGTGTGTGTGTGTGCGCGCGCGCGCACATGTCAGCTTCTTCTGACTAAAAAAGAAGTGTGAACCTTTATTGATCAGAGAAAGAAAAGCTTCTACCTTTTCATTGATAAAAGTAGTAAAAAGCTCTTAAGTAAGAAAAAAACCTTGAAGTAAGTAAATCCACGTCCTCCTTATTGCTGAAAGAAAAAGGCTACCACTCCCTTATTGTCCTTCTCAGTTCTGTTTCTCAGGATAAATGATCACATGGTTTTTCAAGCATCATTACATCCCCAAAACAAGTTTGAGATATAAATTCAAATCATAAACTGAGTAAAGAGTTACAGCAGAAATGTTTACATGTGTTCCATGAAGATTAGTATCTAAATATTCATTATCTATCAGTTCATTAAAAGTTTAAAGCAATAATTTTTATGTCATAAGTTAACATGGCTTTACCAAGAAATAAATCATCTAAATCATCTACCTTGGGTCTCATTAGTTTTGAAATTTTGGTTTTTTGTTTTTTCCTTTTTTTTTTTTTAACATTCCAGATTTTATTCCCCTCCCGGTTCACCCTCTGACTGTTCCGCATCCCATACCTCCTCCCTGCCTCCCTGTCTCCATTAGGATGTTCCCCCCAACACCCCATCAGACTTCTAAACTTCCTGTTTCTTGAGGGTTAGGTGCATCTTCTCTGACTGAACCCAGACCCAGCAGTCTTCTGCTGTATATATGTTGGGGGCCTCATATCAGCTGGTGTATGCTGCCTGGTTGGTAGCCCAGTGTCTGAGAAAACTTGGGGATCCAGGTTAATTGAGACTGCTGGTCCTCCTACAGGGTTGCCCTCCTCCTTTGCTTCTTCCATCTTTTCCCTAATTCAACCACAGGGGTCAGCAGCTTCTGTCCATTGGTTGGGTGCAAATATCTGCATCTGACTCTTTCAGCTGCTTGTTGGGTCTATCAGAGAGCAGTCATGATAGGTCCCTTTTTGTGAGCACTTCATAGCCTTAGTAATAGTGTCAGACCTTGGAGCCTCCCCTTGAGCTGATCCCATTTTAGGCCTGTCACTGAACCTTCTTTTCCTCAGACTCTTCTCCATTTCCATCCCTGCAGTTCTTTCAGACAGGAACAATTCTGCATCAGAGTTTTGACTGTGGGATGGCAACCCCATCCTTCACTCGATGCCCCGTCTTTCTCCTGCAGGTGGGCTCTACAAGTTCTCTCTTCCCACTGTAGGGAATTTTGTCTAGGGTCCCTCCCTTTGAGTCCTGAGAGTCTTTCACCTCCTAGGTCTCTGGTACATTCTGGAGGGCCCCCCCACCAACCTCCTACCACCCAAGGTTGTCTGTTTCCATTCTTTCTGCTAGCCCTCAGGGCTTCAGCCCTTTTTTCCCCACCCATATCAGATCATGTTCCCCTCTCCTCAGCCCCCACCCCAGTCCCCTTTCCCTCCCAGGTCCCTCCCTCCCTCGCTTCTTGTGGTTGCTTTCTTCTTCCTCCCATGTGGGACTGAGGCGTCCTCACTTGGGCCCTTCAGCTTGTTGACCTTTGTGAGTTCTGTGGACTGTATCTTGGGTATTCTGTACATTTTTTGGCCAATAGCCACTTATTAGTGAGTACATACCATGAATCCAGTCAATATTTTCTGTCCTTGCACTTATAATAAATTGTCCATTCCTAGTTTATTACTTTTAGTTATCAGATAATGGTTTCACAGCTAACCTAGAAGGAATATTTTCCCTGATGGTAAATTTTTTTCCAAGCCTCCTTTCTTATCCTAGTGCAATTAGTCTGTGATACATAAAGAGCCCTAATTGCACTTTCATACTATAGAGGGCTCAAAATTACTTGTATAAATTTAGGAATTCTATAAAATCATTATTAGCAATTATAAAATCATCAATTTGTCTGTATAGCATTACTACAAGAGAGTACCTCCTTAATGATCTGCAGAAAATATGCCCAATAGGGTGGGGTAATGCAAAGGAATCATTAGAATAAATAATATTAGGAAAGGCCTATCAGCAAAAAGAATCAATCCTGATATGAGATTTCCAAAGGCCCTACAGTTCAGAATTTACCCTTTGCAGCCATGCAAAATAGTGGGCCATTTCCAGAAAACTCACCTACACGCCTTTAGCCTTTCCTAGATGTCTCCTGACAATTGATCAAATATAAGGATGGAACATATTTCATCTAGAAGCAAAAGCATGGACAGAACCATATAGATGGCACTGAGAGACCTAGGAATCACCTACCCAGTTTACTCATCTCAGTGAAAGGAGGCTAAAGCCCTCCAAGGTCCCAGTGCCGTTCTTTCCTGTGCCTTTAAAGTCTTAGTTGTGAGCAGATCAGCACTTCATTTATTATTATTATTAATTTGAGAAAAAATTTTCCCAATACTTGACCAGTTAACTTTGTGGAGAGGTGTGAATTTATCTCTTTAGTCCTTCTGTAATGTTCCCAGTTGACACTGATTGTGACAGTGTATCTCTCTGCCTGGTTCTTGATTCTTACCTGTTTGATTCTCCTGATCTAGGACTATATAAACCACATCCTGAAGAAGGAAGATGAGCTACAGGAGATGACAGTCAAGGATTCCAGAACGGAGGAGGAGAGGGGCAATGCTGCAGATCTCCTCAAGCTAGTTATGGTGAGAGCGTGTCCTACAGGCCAGTGTTCTTTCTCCTGCCTCACTGTCAGGTGCTTCCGTGCAGAATGCTTATGGGAAAAGTCACAGGAGATTCTTGCCAAGGCTTTGAAGCATTTGCTTCATCCACATCATGGCTTATTTCTGTGGTAATCGAATTATGGATTTATTGAATTTTCCAAATATATCTTCCTTTGGCTCTTCTTTGTTCACAGATAATTCTGAAGATCCTCAAATAAAAGATAGAGAGATAGATAATTAGATAGATAGATAGATAGATAGATAGATAGATAGATAGATAGAGGTTAGGTGTAGATATTTTTACTTTGAATATGTATTACTAATTTTACTTTAAGAAATTAATATTCACCAAAATACTGAATAACAATGATATGAAAAAAGTAATTCCTATAATGTCAAATTATTTCTATTTTTAGAAATTTATTACATAAAGGAACAACAGAATATTCAAATAAATTATGTATTGGTATTTAAAACACAAATTCACTTTATGTCTTTTCCACAATGAGTCAAATTGAGCACACAGAGAATACTTCTAAACAAAATGTTTCCACACGTAATACAATTAACCTCAAGTAATTCTAACCTTTGTTTCAGTCTTTCCCTAAAATGGAGGAAACTACAAAAAGTCATGTGAGTGAAGGTAACCAGAATTTAATATTTTTCTGCATTCTATGTAAGGTTTCAGAGATCTTCTTAACTATGCCTGTTTCTCGTTCTGTAAACCTCAGCAAATCCTTTCAGAATCACCTCTGTCCCCATACTGGCCATGCTGTTTTTGCAATGGTTTATATTTTCTTTCTGTCCTGAAAGCAATGATCCCCCATTTAATTCATCTTGAACTTTCCTTTATTGAATAAAAACACTGATATTTTACCTTCTTGTTGTTTTCAACTCCATAGAAACTAGTTGGGTGATAGCAAGGAGCCAGGAACCAATGCCCCTGTGTGCATGCACATGGTTTCCAAACAAATGCACAGACATTGCTCACACCTTGCACTCTCCTTCACTATATGTTCTACCATAAACAGCTACTCTCAAAGAGGCTCCCCCTGCCTCCAACAAGCATGATTATATCGGAACAACAGCACAAGGAGTTTTGCTGGGATTTTGTGTTCAGCTATGTGGCAGAGGCCATAAGTTGCCTGTTGTGGGCTTTACTGAACCCTCAGACATGTTTGGTGCATCTTTCATAGTATAGATTCTTGTTTTGTTGTTACTGTTGCTGTTGTTTATCTAGATTTTTTTTCCTTATTAAGATTTCATAGTAAAACAAAGTGACATGTGACCAAAGGTGATGGACAGCTACCCCTTCAGATGGTCATTATGGAAGAGGTCATCACAATCTCTAGTATTCACTCCTCTGTCCATATACTCTGTTATCATCCTTTTATGAGGTGACCTCTGCAATAGAGCTGCCGAAGAACATAAATATAATAGGCTTTGTTAAAACTAATTTTGGGGTAAATAACAAACAATCTGTATTAATAGTGTGTCCCCAAAATAGCATGTTACACACTTATCCTTTAGAAAATGCATTTAACTAAAATGCAAATTTTACTTGCCCTATATTGGATCTTACAAACTTATGCTGGGTCATTTGAGCTTGTAACTTTTGGCCCAAGAAAACAGGGATATGTGATAGAGGTAAACCTACAGGCCAATATTAATGGTTAAACAAACTATATTTCTTAAATTGGTATAGGAGAGGAAGAGCATACTGAAAACTGGCCCTGATGCTTACCAATGGTGATTATGAAGTCAGTGTCTCCCATTGTATTTCATAGAATGTTTTTTAAGAATGTTCCTACAAAAGTATGAGTTTTGAAATAAAACAAGCATAAGTAATATTTTTACACTGTCTTACTTCTTACAGACATATAACACAAGTAAATTAAACGGTACAGAAAGTTCCCCAAGAAGAAAACTTACTTACCCTTGTCTAAATCAGTGTTTTCTAAGTTTTCTTGTCTTGAGCAGTTGTCCTACCCTTTCTCTGACAAAGTGATATCTCACTAATATCAGGTGCTCTAGACAAATTCTAAGCAACATCACCCTAATTTTTAAAATATATGTTATTCAGATCTTTAGAACTTGATATGTATTTAGACAAACAACTTCAGCATGCTGGCTAATCTGTTTTAATATGAGGGAAATCATTCCCTGACACACAGCTTCCCTGTACCACAGGCAAACATATTGTGATGCCTTATGGGTCATAATATGGGTGATAAAGATGACATTCACTAATGTACATCCCACAGAATGTAGGATGTCTGATTACCGCACGCTACAGCTTGGATGCAAAAATCCTCCAAATCAACTGGTAAATTAAATGTGGGCTCTTGAAGAGATTGCAGATGAGTAATTATGTAAGTGTTATAAAGAAGTCAGTACTAAAAATAAAATAAAATTAAAAATAAAAATAAAAGAAGTCAATACTAACACTAATGTGTCGCATTTAAAGTTGCAGCCCACCTGACAGATTTATTCAAGCAATCTATGGCTTCGACTCCAAAATGTTCACCGGACAGCTTCACTAAAGATTTCTTTGAAAAGAAGTGGGGGTAAGCTACCCAGGATGCCTGTTCTAGTTAGTGCTGGCACACGCTAAGGAGTGGAGGGGTGTGGGGATTATCACAGTGCTTCTCCCAGTGCACGGTGATGCTGCTGCGTGGGAATCCTTGCAGGCCTTCTCCCAGTATACAGTGTTTGAGAGCAGTAACTCTTCACCATGTTTTTCTTCTTTTCACGTAGGTCTATGTCACAAGGAAAGAACTGGAAAGAAAAGCTTGAGCAACAGAGGTAATTCTGCCCTGGTGTAAACATAAGGCCATGAAGGCCAGAGTTGAGGAATCTTAAGAGCGCTATAGATTACCTGGTCCTACAGACTCCCAGTCGCTGCGTCAGCAAGCAAAGGTGGTAGGCAAGGCCGCTTGTTGGGCCTTAGGTAGATCCTTCCTCTCTCCTGCAGCAGAACTGTCTGGGCTCTCTTGGGACTTCTGGTAATATTAACATACTCATAAACATTTTGGGGCTTAGTCACAAACACTCAGGACTCATGTTGTCTCCTTCAGAAATGCATCCTGAACATCTCCTTCCAGCCCGAGCTTAAGATATCAACTCCAGTGCTTCATCCATAAAGGAAGCCAAATGTGTTTATTTATCTGTGGTTGGTGGCTGCTCGTACCCATGAATTGCTCCTTTCAGAAACATCAGCTTCACTAAGTTGTCAGGAACTTTAGGATTATTGGAAAATGGGACAAGAAGACTTACTTTTCATTTACAAGGTTGAACTGGAAGGAGTATGTTTTCTGTAGTAGAAAAAAACCTTTTTGTCCCTACACATCTTAGGTCCCTGGCTGAGATCCACATAACAAAAGACGAACTGGTCAGAGAAAACAATATGGATTTATTTAAGTTTTATATGAGACAGAGGATGTCATTTAAAAAATGAAAATTTAAAGAAATGACTGGGCCTGAAAATCTTTATGTTCTTTTTGATTAATAGAAAGCCAAGAATAAATATGTATGATGAAAGCATTACCTAATAGTAATAACCTTAGAAAAATAAGTGAAGTCTGGATAGAGATGCCCTTCCCTCTTCATGTAGGGAAAATACCTCTCACACGGAGGTTTGGAAATCGGATTCAGGAAAAGGCTAATAAAAACCCTTGTTAGGTGTTATGGCCTAGAAATAATGTATGAGGGGCTGTTGGTAGGGAATGAGACTGGGAGCTTAGGGGACAACGGGAGATGGTGACTTGCTGGTTTTGTTTGTTTGTTTGCTTAATGCACTTTTAAATTTTGTTACCAATCTCAAAATTGCTACATCTGTAAAACAATGGACGTGGCAAATAAAAATAAGAATATCATTATGATCCAATAATGATGATAATTGGTATGACAATATAGTTTTTATGTTCTTTGGCAACTTCATACATGTATTCAATGCATTTTGGCTACTATTTTGCCTGTATCCCTCTTATCTCTCTCCCACCCCTTTCAGCCTCCCTCCTTTCTCCTCCCTCCCTGCCCCTTCTTGGATTCACGCCTTTAGTTTGTTGTATGACTCATTTGGTTTAATCAAGGCTGTCTATGTGATTATTTGCTGGATTGTGAATGGATTGGGACGATCTACTGGAGCCTAGTGGGGTCATCAGTAGGTACACAAGGGATGACATTATCTCCCCTTTCCCTACGTCTAATAAGTAAGTGGTAGGGATCCTGAGTCCCCCTCCGACTTTGTGCACACATATATAATTATCAAGGATCCGAGAGCATACTCTTTTAACCTCTTTGAAATGCTGTGGTTATTCATGAGTTACTCATAATTTTTTTTTAATCAAAATAGTCACAATTCAAAATTTTAACTTGTGGGTGGGTGGTGAATCACAACTAGGGAAGGTGAGGCTCATAATTTACTGTGTAGCATAAAAATAAAAAAAAATGGTGGGAACAATAAATGTGGGCTGAGTATAAGAAACCCAGCATGGCAAGGGCATGAAAGATGCGCAGCAAATGTGAGATCATACAGAAGAATCAACACTGAGGCTGGAACGAAGGAATGTAGACCTCTCGATTGCCAGGTTCATTACTTCCATGTGAGCAACCTCCGGACTGCCAGACTGCCAGGGAGGCAGGAGGGAGAAGGTATTGTGATGGCAAATTAGACTTGTTTAAATAAGATGGCATATTAATTGTACCTTCACAGTCCTTCCGGGCATGCAGTCTGCCGCACAGTCACTGATCTCAGAGTCAACATGTCTAGGGACAGCCAAAGTATGCTTTCTTGTGGAATCTGCTATACTGGCTGGTTGTTTCCCTTCAGGGATTCACGGTGCTTATCTATAATATATGAAGCACATCAGCAGCAGATGCAGTTGTCAAGATGAGCTTAAAGATGTATAACTTAGCTTGTCATTCAGCCCGACTCTGTATTAATTATGCTGTAGAGAACATATCTAGTCTTGAGGTTTTTACTACAAAACGGAGATAACAAAGCTCACCTGAACCCCAGTTTAGATCTCACTGGCCTTCCCTGTATATTGCCTCTCCAGTAAAGGCATTCTGATTTGGAAGAGCCAACACAAAGCAGTGTGGGTTGCCCCCTTAATTTCCTAACAGTTTCTTGTGCTTATCTCTTTGTATTGTGTGGTGGCTGCTGCTGCTGCTGCTGCTGCTGCTGCTGCTGCTGCTGCTACTGAAATTATGGAAGCCTGTGGCTGTCACTTAAACCCCAGAGAACCTCACAACCTCAAAAACATCCATCCACTGAAAGGGCACCTTGGCTTTAGACAACTGAGATAAACTGGCATTGTTAGTCCCTGTCTCATACAAGAATCTAATTTACAAAAGAAGAGATGTGATTACAGAAGTAGGAAGTGAGCACCCCATCTCCAAATAAAAGAATTAGATGGGGTACCCCTTTAATTCCAGTTCTAGAAGGCAGAGGCAAGTGGGTCTCTGTGTGCTCAAGGCTAAATTAGTCTATAACGTTAATTCCAGGCTAGCCAAGGCTAAATAGTGAGACCATATCCCAAGGGGGAGAAATGTCCATCCAGTTTTTTCTTCTCAGTTTTCTCGTCATTGGTTGTAGTGATTTCCAGTGGGACTTAGAGTGAAAGCACAAGCAAAATAACTTTTCCAATGTGTTTTGTGTGTCTTCTCTTGCATATCATTGTGGAATTGTAAACCAGGAACATTATCAAGAAAACACAAAATTACCTAATGCAAATTAAGACAAAAGAAGTAACACCTTATTTTAAGTCTGAATTGAGTCCGTTATTTAAGTCACAGGTAATTAGATGTAATTGATAATAATTTAATCTTCATAAAATGGTGAATTGCATGTTAAAATGTAAGCTCTCTTTCCTAATACTCTGTGCCTATTGCAACAATGTGACCAAATAACTCACACTTCAGATCTGTGTTTGCACAAGCACACATGATAAACTCTCTATCCATGTGTGACTATTGCTCCCTTCTCTCCCTTGCAAGTGACCATTAATCACTCTGCCTCTTACCTTCTGATCTCTTCTTTGAGCCAAGTACTCTCTGCTGCTGATTAACCTACTGATAACAAACACTATCATAGTTAGGGTTTTACTGCTGTGAACAGACGCTATGACCAAGGCAACTCTTATAAGGACAACATTTAATTGGGGCAGGCTTACAGGTTCAGAGGTTCAATCCAGTTATCATCAAGGTGGGAACATGACAGCATTCAGGCAGGCATAGCTCAGGAGGAGCTGAGAGTTCTACATCTTCATCTGAAGGCTCCCAGGAGAAGACTGGCTTCCAGGAAGCTAGGAGTATTAAAGCCCATACCCACAGTGGCACACCTACTCCAACAAGGCCACATGTTCAAATACTGCCACTCCCTGAGCCAAGCATATTCAAACTACCACAAACTCCAATTTGAGGTTTTATTTCATTAGAGTTTCCTCAACCATCAATTGTCAAAACACCATTAACTTACTGCAAGTTCTTAGAAGCCCACAGGCACTGAACATTCTCCTCTTCCTCATGAGTCCATTCCTATGATCCTAAGCCACACACCCATTGCCCCTCACTGAAACTGCAAAGCCAAGTGGACAATTTCATGTGTCAACAATGCCCTGGAGTTCTTGAAAATTCAGGATACTATTACTAATCAGAGGAGATTCCAAAATGCATGACTAGTTAACAACGACCAGAACTCTATGTCTCTTGCAGAATTTTAGTTGTTAACCTCACCTTCAGGGCCTGGTCTCCTCTGCCCATCATTGTTGCTATATTTTTCCAACCCAATTATCCGGTAAAAGAAATCTCAACTCAATCAATAACAATACAAGCTGTATGCCTAGATTGGGCGGATCTCCCACTACACTACTCTATTCCCATCTATGTTATCCCATACAATTTGCGGTTTCTCCAGGCCACGAGCTTTTCCCCATCCTCTCCATTGATCCTCTGTAGCTCCTCCCCCTTCCCCTTCCATACTTTTCTCCTCCCCCAAACTCTCAGCTCCTCCTCCTGCCTCCTGCCCAAGCATTGGCTCAAGCCTTTATTTGAAAAACTAAGGTGGGGAGAAGGTTCACAAGGCAACTTCTCGTCTGTAGCCCCTCCCAGGAGTGGAATTAGCATCAAAATACAAGCCCAGGGCTATCCATGACACATCATTTTAGCTAACATATCTGTGACAGTTATTTAAAATAAGTGTGTATCTGACGTAAGTCTTATGGCTTTTCCCTTAAGTATAATTATCTGGAGAAGCTTTCCAAAAGCCTGCCTCCTTTTACAAAGAAAGACGAGGCCGAAGCCAAGACAGCTGTTCTCAATGATCTTGACTCGGGTAAGATGTGAATATGGTTCCCAGTCCTATCACCTGAACTGAACTGACCCACACTCAATATAGCCCCTTAGGATGTAGCTGGTTCTCACATCTGTTGTCTCAATGACAGCTGTTAAGCAAACATGCTGTTGGCTGCATGCTACAGATATGTTGGCATTATATAAAGAGAGTAAGATGTAAATTGAATTTCAGATCCATTTTTTTGTGCCTAGAACATTTGGAAGATCAAACTAACCACAGGACGAATGAGAGGTTTTGTGAGACTAGAGAGTTAACATGGTCTCAACATAACTCACGTGCTTGCTAATTACAGCAAGTAAAATTAATATTCATGTCCCACAAAGATGCGGCCTTTTACACCTTAGCCAAGTAGTTACATTTTTATCAAAGGTAAGACGTTTATCATTGAAGGTCTTCCTCACAGAGTGTAATGTACATAGTAACTCTACAGAATTCATGTCAAAAATCCTTAATCTAAATCCAACCAAGAGAACATCATTGACAAATGTGTACCAGTCAGTAGACATTGTACAATACAACTGGCTTGGTCTCTTCAAACAAGTCAGGGTCATGATGCATACCTTGTTCAGTCTTAGAACCCTTGACTAACAGGCATGTGATCTTAGGTTTAGTGCCAGCACCACACATTTATACATGCTCAGAGTAATCATCATGAAACCAAAAACATGGGACAATTATTGTCATTCAAAAGAGACCATATGATATCAAAACATCATGAAACAGACCAAAGGTAGAAATGCACAAGTTTTATTAGGGAACTGTATATCAGAGGACATGGTGGAATTGTTCATTTCTTAAGTATAAATTATAGAACATAGAGACAAAAGAGAATGTGTTCTCAGGAGGTGTGTGCTAAGAGGCTGAAAAGGGCTGACATTGAAATGGAATGTAACCCTTCTTCTCAGTAAGCTGAATAGTGAGGAGACCCAAATGGAAGAACTTTCCACTGCATAATTTTATACCGACAGTACATCTACCCCAAATGTTTAAGGTCAGAAAAAGCATGGACTTTTTAACAGCGCTTGCAAAGCAAAGATCAGGGCTAGAATAACAACCTGTGATTGTGGTGAGGAGAGATCAGTGATCCTGAGTTGACGGCCCTGAGTTGTCAAGCTCACCACAGTCTGGAGAAACCCCAGCCAACTCCTTGAAAGGACAATAGGCTTTCAAGTCAGTTTTTATGCAGCTTTATATCTATTTGCCTTTCCAATTATATTTAATTTTGTTTCCTACTGTATCTGCTTCTTAAAGATACATATTTTAATGAAGAGATGCATTTTCACAGTAATAATATGTTAGAAATCATTTTCGCTTAGTAGGTAAAGGCAGAGACAGATGGTTTGGCCTCTTGATCACACAGCATGGTGACGGCTCCATCTGGTCCTTCTGCCCACAAGATCCAGCCAGCTCCTGGGAGTACGCACTCTGCAAACACTGCCTTATTTGTTAGGGCAAGCCAGGATCATGTCATGAGGAATCTCTCAACGGTGTGCAATTGGAGTCTTTTTCAGGAGAGAGGGGAGGCACCCTGCTCATTGGGAAACCCATTGTTCAGTGTTGTTTGTATAAGCATCAGTTGTCTCTGTGTCATTGGCCATAATGTGACTTTCATTGTTTGTTTTGGGATTTTAGATTCTACACTGACTGTAGCTGCAGAAAAAGAAGCCTCAAATACACATCCCCTTCCAAATCAGCATGTTGCTGAGAATATTCAAGAGTCTACTAGCCAAAAAGAAACTGAATATGTAACCAAATCTTCCCAGACCTCTTCTTCCCAAAACCAATACGAAAAATTAACAATCTCCCCCAAGGAGTATGTTAATCAAAGTCAAACTGAAATTGAAACCAAAGACACCAAGGAATCTGCTAGCCAAAACCTCACTGAAAAGTTTAAAAAATATACCAAGAAGTCTGCTAGCCAAAACCAAATTGAAAATCTAATAAAATCTACCAAGGAGTCTGCTAGTCAAAGCCAAGTTGAAAATGTCACCAGACCACCTATTGAAGGTATGATCATTGTTTGTTATTTTTTTAATCTCATAGGCTCGAAGTAAATGTTTTATGACTTCAGAATGCAGGATCCTCCCATCTTATCTCCAGCACTGAGATCTCAGGCACATACTGCCATACCTAGCATTCTACATGGATGCCGAGGATCTAATCTCAGATCCTCATGTGCAGGAAATGCGTCACTGACTGACCCTTCTCCATCATACAATTTATATATTTATATTATATATTTATAATATATTATATATAATTATATATGTAATTTATATATTAAAAAGTTACTTGGGCATGGGGGTGGGGGATGGTGGCACTGGCTGCTCCCCTAGAATACTTGGATTCTATTCCAAGCACCCACATGGGACTTCCAGCCATCTGTAACTTTAGTTTCAAGGTATCCAACATCCTCTTCTAGCTACCTTGGGAATCAGGTCTTCATGTGATACACAGACATACATGAAGGCAAAACGCTCACACTCACGAAATTTGAAAAAGGAGAGGTTACACACCTACTTAAGAAGCTAAGGCAGGAGGATTGTAAGTTTAGGCCAGCCTGGACAACATAGCAAGACTGTGTGTATCCAAAGAAAAAGAACCCACAGAGGCATAAAAGATATTTGTGCTAGTTGTGATGGTGAGAGCCTGTGATGCTGTGAAGCATGGTACCTGGGTCCAGTCATCCAGAAACCAATATGTCAAGAGCTAGACGTGACAGGGCATCCCTATAATTCCACAGCTGTGGGGGCAGAGGCAGGAGGATCCTGGTGCTTCTGGCCAGCAAGTCTAGCCAAATTTGGTGAGCCTCCAGTTCAGCAAGAGACCCTGACTCCAGAATTAAAGTGGAAAACAATTAAGGAAAATACACAACAGCAACATCTAGCCTCTGCATACTCATGCAATGCATCCACACACTCTTTACACTCTCTCTCTCTCTCTCTCTCTCTTTCTCTCTCTCTCTTCCTCTCACACACACACACACACACACACACACACACGGGAATGTGGACACATACATACAACATACACATATACAGAGAAAAATATTAAAAAGTAAAGGGGCTGGAGAGATGGCTGAAGAATATCTAATGGCTGAGAAGCACCTAAAGAGATGTTCATCATCCTTAGTCATTAGGGAAATGCAAATCAAAACAACCCTGAAATTCCATCTCACAACAGTCAGAATGGCTAAGATCAAAAACACAGGAGACAGCAGTTGTTGGCGAGGATGTGGAGAAAGAGGAACACTCCTCCACTGCTGGTGGGATTGCAAGCTGGTACAACCACTCTGGAAAGCAGTCTGGCAGTTCCTCAGAAAACTGGGCATGACACTTCCGGAGGATCCGGCTATACCACTCCTGGGCATATACCCAGAGGCTTCACCTGCATGCAATAAGGACACATGCTCCACTATGTTCATAGCAGCCTTATTTATAATAGCCAGAAGCTAGGAAGAACCCAGATGTCCCTCAACAGAGGAATGGATTCAGAAGATGTGGTATATTTACACAATGGAATACTACTCTGCAATTAAAAACAATAAATTCACGAAATTCCTAGGCAAATGGTCAGAACTTGAAAATATCATCCTTAGTGAGGAGGTAACCCAATCACAAAAGAACACACATGGTATGCAGTCACTGATAAGGGGATATTAACCCAGAATCTCGGAATACCCTAGACACAATTTGCATATCAATAGATTTCCAAGAAGATGGAAGGAGAGACCCCTGGTCCTGGAAAGACTGGATGTAGGGGAACGCCAGGACAGAGAAACGAGAGGGGGTTGAATGGGGAAAAGAGGGAGGGAAGGGGGCTTATGGGACTTTCGGGGAGGGAGGAAACAGGAAAGGGGTAATGATTTTGAATGTAAATTAAAAAAAAACTTAGAAAATAAAATAAAATTTAAAAAAAAAGTAAAGGGGCTGGAGAGATGGCTCAGAGGTTAAAAGTACTGACTGCTCTTCCAGAGGTCCTGAGTTCAATTCCCAGCAATAGATAAATAAATAAATAAATATTTGGAAATTCATTACTGAAGTGAGTCCACTAGGGCTGGTCAGCTGAATGGGCATTTGAGAAAAAAAGAAGAATCAAGGTGATCAGAAAGTTAGCTTGTACAACATGCTGCGGGGCAAAGAATTCCTAGTTCTGTCTCCTGCCAGGCAGAAATCATGATATGCACATGGCTAGATAGATGCATAGGCAAGTTGTGAAAATTGAATTGCTTAATATACATGAACTTCCTGGTGCAGCTCACAGCACATGGCAAACGCCTCATCAGGATTTTTCCATTGGGAGTAATAAAGTTCTGAGCAGTTAATTAGCACCACTGGCAAAAGCTATTAGAAAGGCTGCCTACGTGAAGAATGTCGGTCTACAAACATCAGAACACAAACTGCTGAACTCCACCTCCAGAGATTCTGCTTACTCCTGATCAACAACAGGACCTGTCTGGCCTATGTCCAGGAATCTGTTTTTCCAGAAGCTACCCTGAGATGATGGTGCCCAGATAGGTCTGGTGCCCTGTGGAATCTGACTCATTGGGGTTCACATTCCACCCCTGATGCCCATTACAGCTTCTTAGGCAATTTATCTTCTGGACTTCAATGACCCTCATCTGTAAAGATGCAGAGAGAGAGAGAAAGAGACAGACAGACAGACAGACAGACAGACAGACAGACAGAGACAGAGAGAGACACAGAGAGACAGAGAGAGAGAAATAGAGAATACTACAGCTGTATTCACTGCACATTCTTAATTTTTTTAATGAGAAAACTCGAAGTCAACTAAAAAGGTGAGAAGTAGTGAATTTGCTCCTGTAAACCAGAGAAGAGGCATCAGGGCAAGCCCCACAGATAACTACCTCTGTTCCAAGGCGAGGCGGCCCATGAATGCTGTGTGCTAGCTTGCTCGCCTTCACGTTCTCCCTGCCTTCCTCTTGCCCCACCCTTGCCTTCCTTTGGTCTGATTCTGGACCATAAAGGGCAGCTCACTTCCATTGCAGCAGGAATCCTGACCCTAGAGGCCCAAGTTTCCAACTCTTCTAGGCCAATAGGCAAAATGATGGTGTCCCAATCAACTTCCGTAGAATTATCCAGGAACAGGCCTTATGACTCTGCTTGGGACACGTGCAGTCCCAGTGACACAGACCAGAATACCATGCTCCCAGATGCTTGTAGGGTAGAAGTGCAAATTCAAAAGGGAATAGCTGGCACACTGAGCACACAGGATAAAGGGTCCCCTTCAGCCCCTCTAGCTCCTCCAGCCCCTTCATGGCACACTAACTCCGCACCCCCACCCCCAATCCTGTCAACCCCTCCTCAGATCCCCATGGCAGCTCAGTGCTCTCAGGGCTCTCACTTAGATGCTCTAACAAGGGCAAAATGAGGTAGTCTGTGCAGAATTAGTTCTTAGCGTGGTACTTGCCTGTAGATCATCCATGCTCAGTGGTCCCTGCTTTTTGATTTGAATTCTGCCCTTCAATTTGTATACATGTGCTTGTGTGTGGTTATCTGATACTTGTGCGCAGTTATCTGCAGAAAAAAAAAAAGGAGGGCTGTCAGAGCCCTTGGAGCTGGAATCACAGGTGGTTGTAAGCTGTCCCACATGGACACTGGGATCTAATCAGATCCTCTGGAAGAGCTAGCTGCAAGCGCTCTTCTTAACCGCCAAGCCATCTCTCCAGCACCCCCTACCCGACAAAAGATGCTTAAATCATCTTTAAAAAGTATTTTTAATTGCAGAGTAGTATTCCATTGTGTAAATATACCACATCTTCTGAATCCATTCCTCCGTTGAGGGACATCTGGGTTCTTTCCAGCTTCTGGCTATTATAAATAAGGCTGCTATGAATATAGTGGAGCATGTGTCCTTATTGCATGCAGGTAAAGTCTCTGGGTATATGCCCAGGAGTGGTATAGCCGGATCCTCCGGAAGTGTCATGCCCAGTTTTCTGAGGAGCCGCCAGACTGCTTTCCAGAGTGGTTGTACCAGCCTGCAATTCCACCAGCAGTGGAGGAGTGTTCCTCTTTCTCCACATCCTCGCCAACAACTGCTGGAATACTACTCTGCAATTAAAAACAATGAATTCACGAAATTCCTAGGCAAATGGTCAGAACTTGAAAATATCATCCTTAGTGAGGTAACCCAATCACAAAAGATCACACATGGTATGAAGTCACTGATAAGGGGATATTGACCCAGAATCTCAGAATACCCTAGACACAATCAGCATATCAATAGATTTCTAAAAAGATGGAAGGAGAGACCCCTGGTCCTGGAAAGACTGGATGTAGGGGAACGCCAGGACAGAGTAATGAGAGGGGGTTGAACGGAGAAAAGAGGGAGGGAAGGGGGCTTATGGGACTTTCGGGGAGGGAGGAAACGGGAAAGGGGAAGTGATTTGGAATGTAAATTAAAAAAATAAAATTAAATTAAATTAAAAAAAAAAAGTATTTTTAGTTCAACTCTCCTGAATATTTAGAGTAACTATAAACAGCTGTGGCTTTGTGGGTTATTCACCTCTGCACCCACCTTCAAATGACTGAGAGGGGGAAAGAAGTTGCCAGGCTAAGGTGTTAACCCTTTGGTTTTATATCCATTTATAATTAGTGTACCCTGTTTTAGAGCTATAGGAATTGGAATAGACTTGAAATTTCTTTAGGTGAGGGCCCTTAGTGGTCAGAAATCTTTCAAGGTCAGTGTTATGCTAGCTACACTTGCTAACTTAACAGAAAGGATCCTGAATACCAGAATATAAGATGACCTCGTCATAGGGAAGTTACTTAAAAACTAGAATTCTATTTGTTTAACGATGCTACCAGCACCTGTCTGCCATCTCAGAGGAGCTGAAAGAAACAGAGAGAGACTATGTCTGTAGAACTAGCTAGCAGAATGAACGAATGGAAAATGAGGACTAATGAAAAGTTTTATTTCTTTAAGTAAGCCCTTTAAGGTTTAAAGACAGGGCTGGAGAGATGGCTTAGCCTCCAGGAGATCCAGTGCTGCCTTCTGGGCTCTGGGACACCTGACCCTACACACATACACACTAACTTCAACTTTTTCTCTAACAGAACCAGACATTTTTATGCCGATCAAAATTCCAACCCAGTCATTGCTGCAGGATGTTACTGGACAAGTAAGACAAGAGAAAGTGAGGTTACCTCATTACATGATGAGCTCCAAGCCCAGGTCTCAGCCTCACGCCAAGGTAACAGAGACGCTTGGGCAAGTCTCCTGGGGCACTCTGCTGAGGTTCGTGCCAGTTCTGCGCCCTTACCATCCTTCCACAGGATCACAGAAAAGGCAGTGCTCAGCTGTCGCTGGCTTGCACCAGCTTCTGAGTCTCACCAGCCAGCTGGCAGGTCCCTGGGAGTGGTCACTTTGGGAAGATTAATTAGGTGCTCTCTGTCGTTTACAGACATTATCGTTTACAAGACATTTCTGCTTGTCAGTCAGGGCTATACCTTTTTGTAAAGTCCCTCCATTCTGGTTAAATGGCAATAATTCTTCAAACCGCAGTCTTTTATTTTTCCAAACCTAAAGTCACTTGTTTGTCTCGAACCTTGCCCTCCCTGCCCTGTGCACCTTCACTTAAGGACAGCCACAGAGCTGTCTATTGTCACCTGCTATTCTTTCAACACTACCTGGTCTCTCCTAGGAACTGCTAACCTTGGTCCAAAGGAAAAGGAAACTTTACAATCTTCCTATTTAACCACTGCCTCTGAAACCTGTAAGAAGGGACCTGCTACCCAGTCACATGTGTTCGATATTCGAAGGAGCATAAAGAGACAAAAAACCAGAAAGAATCCAGAATCTGACTTCAACAGACGGGACTGTGTTCATTAACACACACAGTTAGGAGAAACCTCTCGACTCAGAATGAAGGGAGCCCACAAAGGGAAAAGCTAGATAGGACGAGTTATAGGGGTGCAGGAGGGGCTTGGGCCTGGGGAATTTATGTGGCTCTGGAGGCTATGTGTGGATCTGTAGTCTCTTCTGGAATTGTCTGCTTCAGGGAAGACAGATCATCTTGGGAGACAGGATGTCTTCATAAACATTTCCCTCTGGATTGTGGCTGACAATAAGGTTGGGCAAGGTCAGCTCTAATCTCATGGGAATCCTGTTTTAAAGCTGAGGCTCTCTATTAATGCAGGCCTGAACTTTTCTCCAAGCTCTTCCCTTGTTGCTGTCAGCCTGTCTGTCCATGGCATTAGTAACTCTTCTGATATCTCCTACCTCAAAGGAGGACTGTACCCCTGAAACCAAAAACCCAAGACCTTTAACTTAACAGAACTTAGGATAATGTCCAAAGAATTTGAGCTGGCACAAAATATGGCCTCATGTTGTTGGAAATAGAATAATAAATTCAGGACTTTACTGGCAATGAAGCAGTTTTCAATATATAATTCTACATAATGGGATGCCAGCATAGAGAAAAAAAAGGCAAAACTGACTGGCATAATAATTTGGTAAGATAGTGGTTTTTAAGGTTGCCGTCCAGGGTCATGGTCATGCTGCCCCCACCCACCCTATCATAAAAAATTTCTGTTCTCTTGCCCTATAGGTCAGAATATGCCCCCTTCCAAAATTCTTCACCTTGTTAGCTTAGGGTACAAAGCTTTATCTAATAAGTAATTTGAGACTTGAGAATGCCTCCTTTCCTAATCATGGGCCCAGTCATATTACAGACCTGTAACTTTCAGCTCTTAAAGTTCTGAGACCAGTAGGCACCAGCCAACATCCAAGGAGGGAAAGAGACCCAGCACCCCTTGTTCTCTATGACTCTGACAAGCCCTAAGAGCACCTCATATGGAAAATGGACCATAGCAATCTATCAGTTAAAATGTGCTCTTTCGTCCTACCCTGCCCAGCTCACTCTCCTTTAGCCACTGGATTTTTCTCTTCTATCTGTCCTCAGAGCATTTTAGATAAAGTTTCCCTGCCAGCTTTGATAGAAACACTTTCTTATGCTCACAAGTAAAAGAAAAAAAAGATTATCCCTTCTTTACTTCCTTGGCATACGCTGGCTGTCACCGTGGCATTGCCGTGTTACAGTTGCCATGTTATAGTCAAGTCATGTTGCCAAGCATATGTAACTGATAATCATGCTTGAAAACTTGAATGTGATATGTGTTGCATACAGGTTTGTTAGAGATGCAGATTCTGACTCACTATGTCTGACATGTGACAGGAGACTCTGCAGCTTATTACTGGGTAATGTCAGTGATAGGCAGAGCATAAACGTTTACTGCATGACTTCCTGATCAGCAGCATTGGCAACACCAGAGAACATTTTAAATGCAAAACCCTCCCTACTCTAGACACAGAGAGTCTGAAAGTCCAGGAGCAGGAGTATTCCAGAAGATTCTGCAGGAACCTAAGCAACCCTGGCTAGCCACTGCTCCTGAGGAAAGAGCACGGACCTAAAAATCAGACAAACCTGGTGTTAAGACTTCGCTACTTAAGCATTCAATGATTTATTTCAACTTTGAACTTGCACTTTCTTTTCTTTAAAGCAAAACCTAAAATATGTAAGGATCGCATGAGACTGTACATTTTTAAGTCTTCCCTCGGCCAAGTGGTCATTCTTCTCTGATGTCAGCAGTATTTTCTTTAATCAAACACTCTCCTTCTCCCTTTTGTCAATGTCTCTGCTCTACAAAGGTGGAAGATCCTGTTGGGGGGAAAGTGAATACATCCTCCATTGCATCTGCTGCTATTTATAACCCAAACACATCCCCTTTCGGGTTCCACCTTCTCCCACCATCAGTGAAGTTTGGAGTGCTTAAAGAAGGACACACCTATGCAACCATTGTGAAGCTGAAGAACGTTGGCGTGGACTTCTGCAGGTGAGGCAAAGGCACCAGGTACCTGCCCAGGTTCCTTTACTGCTTGTCTTTCCTGTATTAATGACCACTTACTGAACTATAATGACATCTTGAATAATCACATCATTTACTTCTTTATCCTTTCATTCATTCTTCAACAAGTCAGTATAGACTGGACTCCAATAATGTGATAGCTGCTTTCATGCCTTCTGTAAGTCATTATTCTTGCTTCAATAAAAGCCACTCAACTCTGGATCTAATGTAGCAAAGGCAAATAATTTGTACAAGCACTTCAATAATTAATACTCAGGACTTGAAATGGTATGTCCCAATTTCCTCTCTCTTGCTGCCGTAAACACCACGAGCACATGAGCACATAAGGGTTGATTCCAGCTTGTGGTTGTATTCTATTGTGAAGGGAAACCAAGGCAGGAACTCAGGGGAAGAACCTGGAGGTAGGAGATGAAGCAGAGACCATGGGGGAATCATTGTTTAGCATGCTTTCTTATAGAACTAAGAACCACCTGCCCAGGGGAGGCACTACCCACTGTGGGCGGCCTTCCTGCATCAATCATTCATCAAGAAAATATCCCCATAGACTTGCCTACAGGCCAATCTGATGGATACAATTCCTCAGCTGAAGTTCCCTCTTTCCAGGTATGTCAAGTTGGCAACCAAAATTAGTCATCACACTGTAATAATCATCAACTGTGACAACCTCAATAAGCATTTGTTTGTGCCTGATAGGAAAAGCACTCTCAAAAAGTATTGCACATATTTAAGAACCATAACATAATATCATAGGACACATAGATAGTTCAAAAGGTTATTGCAGTGATGCAAGTAATTTTTGTGTCAAGAGCAGTCAGAATCTGCTCACTCGTCAGGAATCCTGTATATTGTTCACTCTTCCTGCCCCAAGTCCTCACAAACGTTAGGGCTCTAGACTTGCTTGCAAAGGGGCCTTGTTGTCCTTGGAACTGAACTTAGAGGATGTGGTAAGACACTCAGTGGAAATGCTGGAGCCAGAACTCAGGGCCTCAGGAAGACTGAACAGTTTGTGCCCTTAACCACTGAGCTACCTCTCCAGCCCTCGCTCTGTAGACTGACCTGTTTCCTCCTCCCGCCTTGATTCAAGCCCCTAGTAGCCACTCTAGTTCTCCACTTCTGTGTGTTTGTGTTTTGGAGTCCACATGAAAGTGTGGTGATGCATTTTCTAAGTCCCACGTCTTTTATTTACGTGCTATCCTCTAGGTTTATCCATGCAGTAGCAGAAGGCATGATCTCTTGGTTCGTGTTTGAATATTATTCCATTGTTTAGATCCACCGATGCTTATTTTTATCCACACATCTGTTGATGGGCACCTAAGTTGCTTTCCTATCTTGGCTATCATGAATGGCACTGCAGGTACAGAGCAGTGTTTATCCGTACTTACAAGACTGAGTTTTTAGTTCTTTTGGTTATATTCGCAGAGGAGAGGGCGCCAGGTCCCATAGCTGCTCAGACGTCCAATATGACTTATCTTTGGCTTTTATCTTAAACTAGTCATCTTAATGGGTATGTATAGGGTTAAGTGTGGGCATCCTGAATCCACCCCCGGCCTCAGGGCTCAGCCACTGGTGGAAGCAGAATGAGGGAGTTTTGACTGTGCTTACCCCAGGCTGGTGTCTGGCTATGGGAAGCCCTGGATACCGCTCCAGGGCTGGGGGAGTGCAGTGTGGGGTCCCCGGGGACCGCTGGAGCTGGCTCAGGGGTCCCCAGGCCTGCAGGGAGGCTGAGGCCATCTGGTTCTCAGGATCTTGAGCACCCAGGCACTGCTGGAGCCATGGAAAAGCTGAGAACGCCCGAGGGCTGGATCTATCTAGCCCAGGCCAAAGGGGAAAAGACCGAAGAGCTCCAGCTGGATCCCGCGGGGAGGAGAGAGTCCTTGGCTTGCATGGCAGGCTGCTTGGCTGGGTGGAGGCTGGGAGCACTAAGAGGCCTTCTGCGGGAGATTAGGCGAAGGCCTGCTCCATTGCTCCCCACAGCAGATCCCTATGAAAAGAGACAGTCCATGGTTTTAAGTCATTTATTGTCATGATGGAGAGTGGCAATGAGTAAAACCGCACCCCACTTTCTCAGGCTGGGCCTGAGGTTAAATATCTTTTGCAGGGAGGAGTGTTTGGGAAGGGAAGTTTATTGGCTAAGCCTCCAAGACGTTTGGTACCTCATTAAAATGGAGATCTGTCTTAAGGCTATGTGACCACAGGTCACATCCTCTACCTGTGGAGAGGTTTGGGGCCCCTTAAATGACTGATGGCCACAAACCTATGGAGAGCTGTGGCCTGGTGCCAGAAGCCCAGAGTCCAGGAGCATAACAAAAGGTCTACCATCCCTGAGGGTCACCAGGGTTTCCAAACTAGCTCAACCAGAAACCAGGCTGTCTTTCACAGCCCTGCAGGTATCTAGTGGTATCTCCTAATGATTTTAATTTGTACTTGTCTGATAATTAATAATGTATACTTTTAATGTGCTAATTGGCCATTTTAATGTGTTCTGTGGAGAAATGCTAATTCAATTTGCTCATTTTTACATCAGATTATTGAGGTTTTCTCCAAGACTGAATCTAATGAGTTCTTTATAACTCTAAGCGGCCCATCGTAAATAAGCTTTGTGGTTACTTTTTCTGTGCTTGTTGCTTGCTTCCAATGCAACTCCACTTTGTTGTTACATTTGTAGTACAGAATATTTTTTTACTTTGATACCTTACAGTCTTGATTGGGTCCTTGGCTTTTGGTGTGATAACCAAAGTCATCGCCAAGGTCAATGTCCTTAAGACTTCTCCCCTTTTGTATTTATCCAGGAATTTTGTAGTATAAAGTATCATGCTTCAGTGTTTGTCCATTCTAGCTTGATTTTGGGTTATGGTCTTAAATGCAGCTCCATTTTCATTCTTCCATATAGAAAATTCCAGTTTTGCGGCACCACTTTGTTTGTTTGCATCCCAAATATTGTCCCAGAGTCTCTTCCTCATCCTCCCTCTCCTCCTCTGAAAGCCCCTTGCCCTGGTATCTCCTCAACCAGGAGCATCAAGTTTCTGAAAGATTAGGCACATCCTTCCCCACTGAGGCTAGACAAGTCAGCCCTGTTGACAGGGAACAGATTCCACAGTTAGGCTACAGCTTTAGGGACAGTCCCTATTTCAGTTGTTGGGGGATCCACATGGAGACTGATGTGCTGGGACCTCAGTCCAGCCCGTGTATGTTCTTTGATTGGTGGCTCAGTCTCTTAGAGCTCCGAGAGGTTCAGGTTAGTTGACTCTGTTGGTCTTCCTGTGGAGTTCCTATACCCTTCAGGGCCTTCAATCCTTCTCCCAACTTTTCCATGAAAGTCCCTGACCTCCATCCAGTGTTTGGCTGTGGGTATCCACATCTGTTTCAGTCAGCTGCTGCTGGGTAGAGACTCTCAGAGTACAGTCATGCTAGGCTCCTGTCTGCAAGCCTAACAGAGTATCATTAGTAATTTCTGGGATTGAGCCTTACCCGTGGGATGGGTTTCAAGTTGGGCCAAGTCATTGGTTGGCCTTTCCCTTACTCTCTGCTCCATCTTTGTCCCTGCACTTCTTGTAGGCGGGACACATTTTGGGTCAAAGGTTTTGTGAGTGACTTGGTGTCTTTATCCCTCTATTGGGAGTCCTGGAGGCATTTTCTTAATTGAGACTCCTTCCTTTGCAGCAACTCTAGCTTGTGTCAAGCTGGCCTAAAACCAGTCAGCACAGTCTGCAAAGAGGAACCACTGAGGTGTGGAGAAGACTACTGCAGAAGTACATTGCAAAGTATTCCGTGTATTTTGCTTGTGGTTTGATCTTATGGAGGCAGGCTCCCAGTATCTAGAATTGGCTGGTCTTGAATGTACAGCAATCCTCCTGCCTCAGTTTCTCAAGTGCTGGAATTATAAGTGTGTGCTACCACACCTTGATTCTTGTGAGTATTTGAACAGCTTTTCTTCCAGTCCAAGGACACATGGGCATCTTTGCATCCATTTGTTTCCGTTAGTGTCTTTCACAGTGCTTCTTGGCTCTGAATATATTGATATTTCCCTGGTTAATTGTGAGTCTTTTTAGTGCTATCACATGTGAACTCATCTTCTCAATATTTTAGCTACCATTGTGTAAGATAAAAATTCTATTGAGATTTGAAGGTTGACCCTGTACCAAACAACTTTATGCAATTTATTCGTTCTAGCAGATTTTCTCCTGTATATCTGACTTTTAGATGAATAGGTAATTTTATCTTGCCTTTTCCATCTCTCACCCTGTGGCTAATGTCAGTGCTTTCATGCTATGGTGAACAAGAGCGGTAAGCATGAGCGCATTCGCCTTTGCTAGGCATCGAGGGGAAAGGCTTCATCTCTTGGCCTTTTTTTTTTAATTTAATTTTATTTTCTAAGTTTTTTTTATTTACATTCCAAATCATTTCCCCTTTCCCATTTCCTCCCTCCCCGAAAGTCCCATAAGCCCCCTTCCCTCCCTCTTTTCCCCATTCAACCCCCTCTCGCTTCTCTGTCCTGGTGTTCCCCTACATCCAGTCTTTCCAGGACCAGGGGTCTCTCCTTCCATCTTCTTAGAAATCTATTGATATGCGAATTGTGTCTAGGGTATTCTGAGATTCTGGGTCAATATCCCCTTATCAGTGACTGCATACCATGTGTGTTCTTTTGTGATTGGGTTACCTCACTAAGGATGATATTTTCATGTTCTGACCATTTGCCTAGGAATTTCGTGAATTCATTGTTTTTAATTGCAGAGTAGTAAGAGTCCTTATGATGTGAAGCAACTTTGCCTCCATGCCCAAACCATTTAGAGTTTGTATTTAGGAAAATATGCGAGGCTTTGTCAGACGCTTTGTGTGTGTCAATTGAGATGATCAGTTTTAATCTTTGGCTCTGTAAAGATATTACACTGATTTTCACATACACAGTTGTCTGATACATAGCAGGTCTTGATGTACTACTAGGAGTTTCACATCAATGTCTATCAATAATTTTTTTCCCCTAACTTGGAAGGTAGTGTTGGGTTGAAGTTAAAGTTGGAATGAACATTTATTTTTGCATTTTGAGATGCCATGAGCCGACGTGAACCAGTGGTGGAATGCTGGGATTTAAAAGTGATTTAAGGGTCAGATTGACTGGGCATATACTTGCAAGGATTAATCTTCATGGTCAGCCTTATTCTGTACAGTCATGTAGGAGACACACTTCTGGGCACATCTGTGAGAGCATTTTCAGAGAGGGAAGAGCCACACTGGATATAGGAGAACACACACACACACACACACACACACACACACACACACACACACACTGACTAAAAGGGATAAAAAAAGGAGAAAACAAATAGAGCATGAGTACTCGTCTCTCTTCTTCCCCAAGAGGCAGCATGACCAGTCATGTCATAGGCATGCCTCCCACTGTGCTGGACTGACTGCATCCCTTGAGTGTGAGCCACACTGAACCCTTGCTCTTTAAGCTGCTTCTGTCAAGCATGGTGTCACAGCAATGTGAAAAGCGACTAACACAAGAAGTCTTGCATTAATCATCTGTTCTAAGTATTATTAATCTGCCCAGGAGTTCTTTTTCTTCCTGACTCAATCTATGTGATGATTTGTGTTTTTAAAGAAATATATTCAAGTTTCATATGAGTTATTCTATCTGGTTTCATATGAGTTATTCTATTTGGTGGTATATAATTGTTCATTACAATCCTCTGTGACAGTTTTTATTTATTTTTGTTTTTGTTTTTCTTTTTTTTTTTCTTTTCCAGTTTTCTTTGGCTAGCTGAGAGCTATAAATTTTCTTTACTTTTTAAAGTCTCAGTTTTATTGACTCTGTTCTTTTTTTGTTTATTGTTGATTTATTTTCCTCTCTCTCTCTCTCTCTCTCTCTCTCTCTCTCTCTCTCTCTCTCTCTCTCTCTCTCTCCTTTCTTTCCTTTAGCAAATCTGAGTTAGGCTTATCCCTTTTCTAGTTCCTTGATATTAATCTTGGACTATTTAATTGAAATCTTTCTTCTTTTTTAATTGTTGTCTGACACTATTCCTGAGGAGACATGAACAAATGTCTACTCATCCCAGATAGGGAACCAACGATGAACCAAAGTAAAAACCCACCGAAGTTCATCCTAGTAAAGCAATGGGCTTTATTGGGGTTAATTGCAGGAGTATGGGTGAGAGGTTACTTACAGGAACAGAAATGACTCAAAGACAGCTACATCACCAAAGCTCACCTCAGCAGGGTTCACAGCTCACAATACCTAGAAACTTGGAAAAGCCTGCACAGCCTGCAGGCCACTCAGCATGTTGGGAACCGTCTCTTTCAGGTAGCTCAGGTGGCCTGGGCCTCTTCAGACAGTTCACCTGATCTCTGCTCCTTCCAGGTGCTTTGATTGATCTGAGCCTCTTCTAGTCAGCTCAGCTTGTCTCAAAGTGTCCTCACTGATTATATATTATTGGAGAGGGAGTGATCTGGTAAATCTGGTCAGAGTTAGGGACTTCTTTGAGTCATTTCTTCCTATACCACAAGCAACTTCCCAGCAGAATTTCAACTCCTTAGACCATCCTGGGTTTTAAGGAGCTTCCTCCAAGATGGAGACTTGTATCTGAGAGGAGATTGGTGCACATATCAATGCAGACATTTCTTGAGATAAACCTCCCTCTTGGAGAGCCTTCCCACACACCCCCACAAGGTCTGCCTGCTCCTGACTCTCTTTACCTGCTTTCTAGTCTCTCTTTTGTGTTTCTTTTTCACTCTTCCACTGTTTGTTCAGGAGCACAGGGCTTAATTCCCACAGAATTTTCCAGATTCTTTCTGTAATTGAGTAATTATTTCAGGCTACTGATGTCTGAAATGATACTAGATATTATTATAATCATCTATGTTTTTAAAGACTTGTTTGTGAGTCAACCTTAAAGAACATTCCGCATGTATTAGAGATTAATTTACAGTCAATTATTCTTAGGTAGAAACTTCAGTACATGTCTGCCAGGTTCATTTGTTCAAAGACCGAAGGCATATTTAGAGGGTTTTTTTTTCCTCTCTAGTTGACCCTACTCATCGTAGAAAGTGGTACTGAAGTCTCTGATTAGTATTGTATTTATTTTATGTATATGAGTACCTGTAGCTGTCTTCAGACACACCAGAAGAGGGCATGGAATCCCATTACAGATGGTTGTGAGCCACCATGTGGTTGCTGGGAATTGAACTCAGGACCTCTGGAAGAGCATTGTGGTCAATGCTCTTAACCACTGAACCATCTCTCCAGAGGGTATTTTAATTGCTATTTATTTTCTATCAGTGTTTTCCTTGTATGTTTAAATTTTCTTGTCAGTAGACACCAAGTGGTCAACTAGCTGGAAAGATAAGCCAGAAGATCCAGCTCCCCGCCGCCTGTGAGCAAACCCCTTGAGGTTCAAGGGCACAGCGGGATGAAAGTGAAAGGACTTTTCATACGAACGCTAAAACGATTTCCTTGTATATCTACTATTTGATACTTATATTTATAATCTGTCAGTTATGAATTTTTGCTAGCTAAAGGGAATAAAAAACAGACAATGGGCAAAGAAATCGCAGTTGCCACCTCAGAAATCAGGCAAGTCAAAGAGTCGCATCATAAATAATTGCTCACCATAAAATTAGATCACTTCCTGATGAGTCCACCTTTCTTTTCTCCCATGTTTTTGACTTGAAATGAACCTTCAAAGTCATACATTTGTGCAGCTCCATCTGCGATCTTTTGTTTAGCATTTATACAGAAAAGTCCTTTCACTTTCAGCCTGGTCTGTCCTGGAACCTCAAGGGGTTTGCTCACAGGCAGCAGGGAGCTAGTCTAGCAGGTGGTGTCCTTTAACTAGGAGACTTGGACATGCCGCATGAACAGTGACAGACTCGGTCGCCATCTTATTGTTTGATATCTGGCTTTTTCTTTAGTCTCCAGTTGCCTAGCTCTGCGCTTTGATACTTTTCCATAGTTTTGTGTTCCCTTCCTGCTATCATTTATATGCTTGCTGTACCTGTCTTGTAGTTACAATGAGGCTACATCATTTTTTAAATAATCGAGCTGCTTATTGTTGCTTTTGGTCAGGTGATGGCACTTCACAGCAGGTTTTAATCTTTAGAACACCTGCATATTTGGCAGCAAAACTGTTTAAATGAATTGTTTTGTACAATAGAAGCATCTCAGTTGTCGAAATTTGGACTGTTAAAAAAAAATACATACTTTTCTAAAACACTTAATTTTGAACAAAGCTCTGAACTACGCAAGTGCAGAATGAAAACAGCATATCAACTCCACCAAAAGAAGTCATCCTCAAAAGTATAAAAGTCATGTAACTTCACTTGGCACTCTTTGCTTACTAGGGACTGATAGAAAATATCATTCACCAACAATACCCCAGCTCTATGATGGGCCATGCTTTGGTAGAGTTAAGGCAGGTAGTATGGTCAGGGATGGGACCCAAGACCTCCTCTACTGTGAAACGGGAAAAACTGACTGAAGGGACTTTGGCCAGCTTGAGCATGGCAAACATGGCTCTGGCAGGCCTCGCCCTTTTCCCTCAGTCCCTCTGCCTTCCTAAAAACCATCATACTCTATTCCTAAAGATAGCCAATGAGGTCTACTTCCTTATTTGACCACTTCTCCCTGAGGCTATCAAATTCCAGCAAACAAAAGCCCCCTTTGGCTCACCTAATTAACATGCCCAATTACCTCATCCTAACATGGGTTTTCCTTTTTACCTTTATAAACCACCATTTGCCTATGGGCCACATCTGTCTGTCTCCTCTCTATCTAGAGGCAGTCCTTTGTCTCTCTCTGGGGATGAAGACCCTTTTTCCCTCTCTCTTGTTCCCTTACCCTTTGTTCTTGTCCTCTATCTCCTGTCTTTGACTTACATTCCCTGCCCACTGTCCCTCTGTGGCAAACAAGTCTCCTTTGTGCTGGACCTTGGTCTTGGGCATCCTGCAGCGATGCCCTTCCACTCAGTGGTCTGTGCAGTGCTCCATCTACCTCCTCTTCTACCATTTTTCAGGATGATCTGCTGTAATATCCCATCATTGTAACCCGGATCCTGCCCTCTGTGTGAATCCCAATAATGTGAGAGTTGACACACTGTTTCCATTCTGCATTTGTGTAGTTTAGAGCTTTGTCCAAAATTAAGTGTTTTAGAAAAGTATGTTTTGCATGTATTTTTTACAGTCCAAAATTTGACAGCTGAGATGCTTCAATTGTACAAAAGTTCATTTAAGAGGTTTTTCTACTAATTCTGGGGTGCTGTGAAGATTGAAGCCTGCTATAAAATGCAAGCACAAGACAAAAGGAGGCCTCTCCAAAACTCCTGATGTTGGTCTGTGTGCCCTCTCTTTAAAGAGAAATAAACTCTTAATTCCACATCCATCAAGCTCCATTCCTTTCACACGCTCTTTAGCCTCCTTGGCATCATCTACATTTCAGAAAATACAGAGACAAATCCTCTCAAAATCCTGGCCTGGCCATGTACAGGAGACACAAAGGCAATGGTACCATATTTAGAGAAGGCTTCCCTTAGATCTCCTTCTGTGGCATACACACTCAACCCAAACATTCCAAGATCATAGCTGCAGTCACACTTTTCCCTGACTGCCAGCAAGATACATTTGAGAAAGCATTGGAGTAATGGCTGTGCCATCCAGAACAATTTTGATAATCTTGGCTGTAAGGCCTGCTCTTGGATCATCTATGGGAGCAGGACCAAGATTGTGACCTTGTATAATACCATAGAGAACTTCTGGACCTAAACTTAGATTAAGATCTGGACCTGGATTTTGATATGAATGTCTGGAATTTTCCTTGAAACAACGATTTGGAAGGGTACCTTGGAAAGGTATTCTGTGCAGAAACCCTCAAGGCCCCATAAACACTCTGGAAGCAGAGATATTCTGGTGGCTGCTCTAGGCTCCAACAGAAGCTGGTGAGCTCTTGTCCTGCAATAGCCCTGCAGGGCCCAACTTTAGCCACCTCAGCACAGGCTCTAATGCTACTAGATTAAACTTTGTTTGTTTAAAGCCATGTTCCACTATGTACCTTTACTGGCCTGGCACTGAAAATGTAGACCAGGCGTTTCTTTAATTCACAGAACTCTTTCTCCTTCTACTGTAATTAAAGGAGTGCACCACCACAACCCACTTCATCAAGCATCTTATAACTACAAGTTAAACTGACAACAGCTTCCACTATGTACAAAATGTGGGACTTTGCCCTTCATACAATCTAGGTATATGATGTCAGAATTTGTGTCTTTATATGGTTTATTTCCTAGTTATTGCCTCTATATTTTTGATCACTTTGGTTTTAAACTTCATGACAAAGATATGCATGCTATGACCAAGATGAATATGTACAGTTAGTAATATTACAGTACTAGAGTGTTCCAATTCAATAATGCATCTCCCCTTCCCAGTAAATTTTATAGTTACATACATATTCATGGTGGTAATTTCCATCCTTTTGTTTCTCCTTGAAGAACCTCATTAAGCATTTCTTGTAAGACAAGTTCAGTGGTAATGGATTTCCTTGGCTTTTGCTGGTTTATAAAATCAATTATTTCTGAAGGATAGCCTTGCTGGGCAGACATTTCCTTTCAGCAGTTTGAATATAGTTCTTCTTTCCTTCTTGGCCCACAAGTTTTCTACTAGTAGAACAGATGGTAATTTCTAGAGATTTCCTGAGTCGTGACCTGATGTTTGTGTCTTCCTTTCTTTTAAACTTCCTTTTATCTTTGATTTTGAAATCATACTATTTTTAATCACACTATTTCTGCCTGATTGAGACAAAAGGAATAACTGAAGTACTATGGTAATTTTAGGTATGAAGACCTAACTTATTATTAACAAGCATCTTAGCCCACAGTTCAGTTTATATATGATTCTGAAAACATACCTGGTATTTTTCTAGACCCAAACGGATGGAATCTTTGAACCTTCTGACACCTTATATATAATGAAACAGAATAATCTGTTTCAAGGTCTTGCAGGCTAGCATGAGGACACTCAGGCTTTCTGAATACCACACTGAAGGACTTCACTTTATTGTAGTCACCAGAGTAACGCTGGGAGTTCACTCATTTTTATTGGATCAATACAATATAAATCTATGCTAAGGCCACTTGGAATTACAAAGAGTCCTCAGTTCTGTTCTGAACTGAGCTAAAGCACAATATGTATGGCAGAAAAGTTTCCACTGAAATTCAATAAATATTTCAGTTGTAGAGTTCTTCTTATATAATGGCAAACACTTTGAAAGTGTTTATGATTCTGGAATGGAAATGAAATACAGAAAAATGGCAGAAGCATCCAATTTGGAAGATTACTGTCACCTTTTAGATGAGGCAAACCCCACCTTTAGGGATGTTGGCTCCCCAAGAAACACTATGGTGAGGGGACTCATGTCACCACTTAAGACAATTTTTTTTTCTTTCCAGGTTGTTACTCATGTAGTGGGTGGGAGGAAATTGAGAATTATCCCTAAACTAGTAGACTCTATCGATGTAGACCCTGTCTCTCTGGCTCAGGAGATTTCACTCCACTACTTGTTCAGCTATGATGGTTAGACAGAAAAGCAGATGGTGGGAGAGGGGTAGGAGCCAGTGTGCCAGCAGGCTCTCCTTTGCAGAGTACTCCAGGCCTTTCATCCCTAGGCAGAACCCACAAAGCGCAGGCAGGAAAAGAGATCCACAAGCAGCACACAGGACTTCTCAAGGCCTTCAGCATTTTCTGATCTCCTTCAGTCCCTCCTCTTCCAAGCATGCATGCCCACAGGGAGTCAGGCAGAAGCCCAGCTCCCATGCTCTGCCATTGTTCTAAAGCTGCATGACCTGGCTGTCAGCATTCACATCAATACTGACAGCTATGCTGCAAGGCACGGACCAGCCAACCACTGGCAGTGCTCTGCCTGGGCTGGTCACCAAGCAGTAACAAAGGGTAGGAATACAGGCTGGAGTCCGTTTTATGCTGATAACTGTTGAAAGAGCGGGTATAAGATAAGTGGATCCCAAAGTCTTTTCTCAATGGAATCTTAAGGCCTTTGGTTGTTTGCTATGGATTCCCTGGAATCTTAAGGTCTTTGGTTGTTTATACATGGTATGGACCCCCTGGCTCCTAGTCTAATACCTTCTGGGTTTTGTAGCACTCTAGTTCCTCCATAGCTTTGTTTTCATTATGGCATAAATTTTCTTCCATTTTTCTTCCTGGTAGGTTTAGAGTGAAGCAGCCCCCACCCAGCACTGGATTGAAGGTGACATATAAACCTGGGCCTGTAAGTTCATGTGTTATCAAGTGTGTGTGTGTGTGTGTGTGTGTGTGTGTGTGTGTGTGTATGTGTGTGTTTGCATGAACACATGTTAATGTGCTTACATTGAAGTTGGCTTTTATACCATCATCCTGAACTCCTTCATTTTATATGATTCTGACACTCAGTTTACACCACGAGTGGGTCTAATATTTCTGGTATCATCGGGAAGAGATTACCTAGATTGGTCCCCTATGTGGCTCCATGTCATAAGAACTGTGACAAAAAAAATACAATAAGTAAAATAAATAAATAAATGAATGAATAATAAACAAACAAACAAATAAATAATAACTTCAGTTGGACACACAGGAAGCTGTCCTCCCTTGTCACAGGAGTTCAGTGATGTACGGTCATGTGTGAATGATCTTTTCAACATTTGAATTCTTGGGAACTGGAGAGTTGGCTAGGGAGTTAAGAGTACAAGTTGCTTTTGCCAAAGACCCAGGATCTGTTCACAGCACCCACCTGGCAGCTCATGACCACAGGTTAAGTCTGGTTCCAGGGGATCCAGGTCTTCTCTGATCTCCTCAGACACTTCATGGATGTAGTACACAGGCATACATGCAGGGGGAAAATTTTTCATACATATAAAATAAATAGATCAAAAAATTTTAAAAATTGAGTTTTTCTGAAAAGTAACATATTGTCCATGAAAACAACCATCCCATTCTTTCTACTTTATATAAACCTGGCTTGCTTTCTTGTGCTTTCCAGAGAATATTATCTAGCATAATAGTAGGAAATCACATTATTTTATTAAAGTCATCAGCTGTTTTATTTTTTCAATGTTCTCCGAAAACACAAATTTAAAGATGTCAACCTGTAAAACAGGAAATCTGGGACTATGCAAAGGAATGGCAACACCCAGTTACATGAAAAAAAAAAAGTATTGTTTTTCTTTCTTCAGTATTCTCAACACAAAAGATGTATGTTGGAATGTGATGGTCATGCTAATTACCCAGAATGAGCCTCACTAATTGTGTACACACATCCAAACATCACACTGTGCCCTATAAATATAGACACCTCTGTGTTCAGTTAAATATATACACTAAAAGAAATGAAAATCAAGCCAGGCAGTGGTGGCGCATGCCTTTAATCCCAGCACTCGGGAGACAGAGGCAGGCAGATTTCTGAGTTCGAGGCCAGCCTGGTCTACAGAGTAAGTTCCAGGACAGCCAGGACTATACAGAGAAACCCTGTCTCGAAAAAAACAAAACAAAACAAAAAAACAAAGAAATGAAAATCAAAAATAAAGCCTAAACCCATTCTGACTTTGCTGCATTGTCAAAAATGGGATGTTTAGTTTTTAAAAAGTGAATATTAAGTGAATATTCATTTATATTCCTACTTACTTTGACAATATACATTTAGAAATGTTATATAAGGTAAACACAAATTTATCGCAAATTAAAACAAAGCATCTTGTGAGCACATCACCTGGCTGCTTCGGCAGGCTATTCATCTCTCAGTAACTGCTGGACTCCTGTCATTTGCTACTAATGGAGCCAGGGAAGAGGGACAGCATACAGGAACCTACAGGGCCAGGCATGCAGGAGGCACTTAGATGGGTATGGCCAAAATGAAGTAGGAACGCCAGTGGGCTCACGAAATGGGTGTGTGTAGGCTCAGGAGAAAAGGCAGCAAGAGTATGCAGTCCCACAGCAAGCACAAGAGAAGCCACTAAAACAGCCACACTCGTTACTTACATACAGGGTTCAACCTAAGTGTATTGCAGTATATCAGCTTCTTGTGATGACCATCTCGCACCAGGCAAGGTTGGGCATTAATGCTCTGAACCTTGTTTTCCTGAGCTGGTCTATGAAGGTGTGTAAACCAATGTTTTTAGCACACTCCTAGTTTGCCTATCACAATCTATAGCAGAACAGTAGGACACAGGCTGAAATTCCAAAGATATGCCAACATTGACATTACATCCACGATTCCATTCCTATTCATTTTTTTTGAATGAACCCACCACTGTACAATATCAAGATTTCAGAATGCCAGGGCCAGTGAGATGGCTTAGCAGGTTAAGGTGCTTGCCACCAAGTCTCAAGACCTGACCTATGTGGTAAAAACAGAGCCAAACCCTGAAAGTTGTCCTCTAACCTCCACACACAGTTTTCATGTCAAATATGAGTGTTTAAGTGCAGGCCTGTGCACCCATATTCCCCAAATAAACATATATTAAAAAGATATCAGACTCTTGACAACATAAAAAAGAAAAAACATCAAAGCAAGCCCTTCTTCTACTGTTTCAAGAAGTTAGTAAATCTCATTTTAATCTAAAGAACAGATTGTTCCATCAGCTAAGTGACTGCTGGATCAACCTTTATAAGTAGTAAAACCTCAGTGTGTATTCTTTGAAGCCTTCTATACTATAAGGGCATTTCTTTCCCCCTTATGAATGTAGGTTTTGGCTCTGACAAAAAAAGTATAATCTATAGTCTTCTTTCTATGTAAATCTAACCACTGTTCAGCTTGGTTAGCTGCCAGAACTGAAAGAATGTGCTCCAATCCTGGGTAGCAGTGGGGCACTACTCCAGCTCTCCTGTGGATTTTCATCACTACCCAGCCCTTCTGATTGCTGGGCTTGGAGGACCAGGCCCTGGACTTTCAGAAACAGTGTCGGGATCTGCTCCAGCATGCATACCCATACACTGCTGAAATAAAAAGGAAACATTTTTCAATTCTATCATTTGTAAAACTGAATTTAAAATTTCCATTTGTATCTAATTGCCCTCCATGTGGTAGTGTGTGATTTATTTACTTATTTTTTTAGATAACTGTTCCCAAGTCTGCTTTTTAACCAGCCTCCTGGACAGGCAGCTTAGAAACATAAATATCTCTTCCTTTCCTGGCTAGTGTGCCTTCCAAGAACAAAGCAAGCAGCCCAGTGCCTTGCTGCATTTCTTCAGTACATATTAGGTTTCTCCTTTGTTGGTACAAACCTCTTCCTTGCATTCAAACCTAGGCAGTTTGCCATCTGCACTAATTCTGTCTCCCTCTACTGGTCCCATCACCTTCCACATCCTGTATTAGAATCCCAGAGACCAATCAATAGGAGACTCATCAAGTTTTTTTATATTACATTCACACTTCTCTTAGATGAAATCTACCTTTATCAACCAGCAGACAGAAACTCACTACCAACCCTCAAGAAATCACACAACTCTGGATTATAGGATGGATAATAAGGCTATGACTTAAGGTTTTGAGGTCAGAAATTAAACAGAGATCTCGATTCAGAATTCAAGTGTCCTCTGCACATAGCTGATGTTTGAGAATACAGGAAAGAGAACTTTGGCATCTGTTTAGGGATCTGGGGGAAGAGAGTTCAATGGAGGTAGAAGAGGAAACTAGAAGAAAAACAGTTATGGGTATTGCAACAATTTGTCTTCCTTCCAATGTCTTGTCATGTCCTGCCGTTTAGTCACACACACACACACACACACACACACACACACACACACACACACACACACACACACACTACCTGGTTTTTGTCTTTGTGTCAGTTGGTCTAAAAGGAAACAAGGTTTGTTCTGGCTTACAGCTTCAGGGGTTTCACTTTGTAATCACTTGGCCCTGTGTTTTAGGGGTCTGTGGAATATCAGGGCAGAGATACAAGGGAAAGCAAATCTGCTTTCTTGATGGATGTCAGGAAGCAGAGAAATAGAGGAGCCACACCCTCTTCAAGGACCTCATTGCTTGGCACTAAGCCCAGATCCATAACGTTGTTGTTGTTTCTTCCTGTAGCCCTTGCTGCCCTGGCACTCACTCTGTAGACCAGGCTGGCCTTAAACTGACAGAGCTGCCTCCCCGAGTGCTGGGATTAAAGGCGTGCACCCCCACCACCTGACTTCCTGAAGGTTCTCTCAGCTCCTGATAGTGCCACGAGTTAACACCAAACTTTTCCTATATGGCCTTTGGGGATATTTCAGACACAAATTCCAACATCCTTCAGAAGTTTGTCATCAGTCTCATTTATTTCCTGGAATTCTACACTATTCTAAATAATTCTGACAGATATGTTCTGACGCACACAGCTGGGCTGTGGAAATGCGACCACTGGGGTGACGAGGAAGTGAAAGATAGACACACATCCAGAAAAGCTGCGATCCAGTGGACCATTTGATAGTGGATATGCAGAGACAGGCTTAGCTTATCTTGTTTTGGCTGTAGGGGAGTGGTCTCAGGCTGTAAACACCCTGGAAAAGGAAGCTGCTGGAGCTGGTGTAACTGCTTCCTACGCTTACTGTCAACATTCAGGCACAGACCAAGGGTGGGTAAAAGGCTTTGACATTCCAGTGGGTCTCAGGCACAGGGGTCTTGTCACGGCCATGCTCATGGCAATGATTCACCTTTACTCGGGACTGCACTCACTCCCTACACGTGCTTATATCTACTAGTGCCAAGTTTATGGACAAGAAAAATGAAGTTGAGAGAATTTAGGTATGTTGTCAAAATTAGTTTAAAACCAGTATTTGATGTCTTACAGGTGGCTGCTGGTTTGCAAGCAGAGCTAAAAGTAGAGCTATTTGCCATGGTTGTTGGAGAAGATGGTGGCAAGGGCTCAGCACACATCTCCCACAATATTGAAATCATGACAGAGCATGAGGTTCTGTTCTTACCTGTAGAAGCAAATATCCTTTAAAGCTCAGTTTTTGTAACCACACATAGTGCAGAAATGGTGAAATGAACTAGGAAAACATGGAAGACAAAATGGTCTTCATTAGTTATTCCCTAGGCCAAGCACTATACACAGGGGTCAACAGACATGGGGGACGTGAATGGATGATGTTGGGTAAGGAGGAAAGAGCCAAGGTAGAACTTATTACGATGGATGCAAGTACGTGACTTAACTTCATTTTAGAGCCAGCAACTGAACGGCAGAGCTTAGTAACAAGATGTCGTCTGGAAAGTAGGAGCTGGCAATAGAAAGTTTTCAAGAGTCCTTTCCACGTAACTGAGATTTGAGGGTATGGGAAAGAGAAATCTGGGATCTGTTTAGAGAAGAGGAAGAAGGACCAAAGGAGCAGAGTATGTTACCTTAATGATACCATGGAGGACAGACATTTTGTTTAGTGTAGTCTGTTTCTAGGCTTGAGGATGAAAAAGGGAAGCATTTAAACTGTGACTAAAAGTAAGTAACAAGGCACTATGCAAGAGAGAGAACACAAGAGTAGAGGCCAAGGGCTAGCGTTGGTGAGAAGGGCGATGAAGATGGCTGAGCACTGAGATTCTGAGATGCAGTAAAAGCTGGGGGATGCATCAGATGGGCTTCATTTCAACCGCCCACTCCTTCAAAGGTAGCGCCTCTAACAGACAAGGCACTATGTCCGCTTATCAGTTAGACATAGACAGGAAATAGTTTGATTTCTCATTTCCTAAAGATATAGCTCATAGCCAGTGTCCCAAAATGTAGACCTATCTCTACCCAAACTGCATAAAATCAGCGTGTTGATATGCTGATATGGTTTGGGGTCTGGTGGTGATGGCCTCTCAGACAGGCCGGGACACTGGGAAAGAAAGAATCATACTGTGGAAAAAGACATTCTGCTAAAACACAAGGCTCCAGGTCCTGTCCCCAAGAATGTGGGGGCAGGATTTGCTTACCAGAAGGGTACCTACTGTGAGATAATGCCGCTAAAGACTCTGATTTTAAAATGTTATTTGTATCTGTATAAAAGATAATTCAACCATGAAGCCCACAGTCCTTAACAAATGCTTTACCAGTTTTAACAAGCAGCAACTATGACAATCGGTCAAAAGATCTTCCCCAGGGAAAAGAAAATCCCATGGTCTACAGGACTTCCACAATCTCCTCCTCTGCACTTGGAGTCATCATGTCTCAAAAGGTCACTCATCACTAGATCTGTAAGTAGTGAATGCCATGTAGTCAACCACTCACACCTCAGACCTCAGGGTTTCCCCTGATTCCTCATAGCCAAAAAGGAAAATGCTTCCAGAATTGACATTTAAATCAGTTGTTTTCATACATTTTGGACTCAGGACTCCCTTGGATAACTGTACTATTGGTTCCAGGGGCTTTATTTACATGGGTAAAATTTATCAATACTTACCAAAGAATTAAAACTGGGAAAATTTAAATTATATTTAAATAAATAATGAACCTAGTATGTAAAATACTTTTTTTAAAATCAGGTTTTTGCTTTGTTTTGTTTTGTTTTTGTAGAGGACAGGTTTATCTTGCCCAACTTCAGAGATTTCAGTACATCATACAGGTGATAATGCTGATCATAGCAGCATGCTAGAGCAGTTCAGTTTATAGCACAGTGGCCCAGGAGGCAGAGACAGGAAGTGGTCAGGAACAGTAGTCAGTGACTGGCTTCCTCCAGAAAAGCCCCACCTTCAGAAGTTTTCACATTCCCCTGAAGCAGCACGACCATCTTGGGCCAACCAATCAAATCATGATCCTCCAAGGAATATTACATATTCAAGCCATGACATCCCACCCCAAATATTCATGGCTGCTTCATAACGTAACCGCCTTTATTCCTTTTTTTTTAAAAAAAGATTTATTTATTTATTTATTTATTATATGTAAGTACACTATAGCTGTCTTCAGACACACCAGAAGAGGGCATCAGATCTCATTACAGATGGTTGTGAGCCACCATGTGGTTGCTGGGATTTGAACTCAGGACCTCTGGAAGAGCAGTCAGTGCTCTTAACTGCTGAGCCATCTCTCCAACCCCTTTTTTCCTTTTATTGAAAATATTTTTCACATATCTTGATTATGGTTCCTCCCCTGCTCCTCCTATTTCCTCCCCACTTCCTATCCCATATAGATCTACTTCCTTTATGTCTGTCATGAGAAAAGCGCCACAATTCTAGAAGATAATAATAAAATAGAGCTATCATATTGGAGCTGAACAAGACAGAAGGAAAAGAGTCGAAGAGAAGGCACAAAAATTAGAGAGCCACTTGTTTGCACACTCAGGAATCCCATAAACATTAGACTGGAAGCTATAATATATGGTGCAGACCTGGGAAGGTCCTGTGCGTGCTGCCTTATTCTCTGTGAATTCCTATCTTGAGCCTTAGGGGAGGAGGCATTGACAGAGATATCCCATTTAGGGCTGAATGCTCCTGGGTTTCTCACTCCCTGCATAGTGTCTTGCTGTGGGTCTCTGTATTTGTTCCCATCTTCTGCCGGAGGAAGCTTCTCTGACAGTGGCTAGGACACATTTAGTTGCTTTCTTTTCTTTTTCTTTTTAGAACAGCAGTATTTCTCCTAGCTCCCTGGGCTATCTAGTCTCTGGTTCTTGGTCACCCAAGCAGTGTTAAGTATGGGCTCCACTTCATGGAGTGGGCCTTAGGTCAAAGCAGATGTTGGTTGGTCACTCCCACAAGCTTTGTGCCACCACTGCTCTAGCATCTCTTGTGGGCAGGACACTACTGTTGGTCACAGCGTTTGTGGCTGGATTGGTGTTTATATTTCTCTTTTGGTAACATGCAGAGTATCTTCCTGTACCAAAGAAACTAGAATGTAAGGTGAAGGCTCTATGTAGTTACGAACTCAACTTCTCAGTGTTGAGTGAGTTGTGTAGGTGTTGTCTTCAGCAATGGGACTGGCTATCTGTCTGTGGAGGGCAACCTAACATCTTGACTGTAGCCTGGGCTCTTTGGAGACTCCCATAGAACCTCTTTTGTCAACAACTCAGTTAGATGTAACCCAATTCTGGCTTGTAACTGCTTGTCCCTTACTTTATACTTAACTTCTGTGGTTCTACAGATTGTAGCTTGGTTATCATTGACTTAACAGCTAATATCTATATATAAGCAAACATATACCATATTTGTCTCTCTGGGTTACCTCACTCAAGATGATTGTTTCTAGTTCCATCCTTTTACCTGCGAATTTCATGGTTTCTTTTTTTAACAGCTGAATAATACTCCACTGTGTAATGTACCATTTTCTTTATCCATTCTTCTGTTGAGAGACATCTAGATTTTTTTCTATTTTCTGGCTGTTATAAATAGAGCAGCAATAAACATGGTTATTTCTATGGTAGGATAAAACATCCTTTGGGTACATGCCAAAGTGTAGTACAGTTCTATGTTAAGGTAGATTGATTCCCATCTTCCTGAGGAACCATCGCACTGACTTCTACAGTGGCTGTACAAGTTTGCACTCCCCCCAGCATGATGGGATGTGTGGATGAGTGTTACCCTCTCCACATCCTTGCCAGCAGGATCTGTCACTTGTTTTATTGATCCTAGCCATTCTGACAGGTAGAATCTCAAAGTTGTTTTAATTTACATTTTCCTGATGGCTAAGGATGTTGAATTATTTAAGTTTCCTCTATTGAGAATTTGTGTTTAGATCTCTACCCCATTTTTAAATTGGACTTTTTTCTTTTTAAATTTTATTATTTATTTAATATATGAGTGCTCTACAGCATGTATACCCACATGGCATAGAGGATATCAGATTCCCTTCTAATTGTTGGTGAGCCACCATGTGGTTGCCTGGAATTGAATTCAGGACATCTGGAAGAGTAGCCAGTGTTTTTTACCACTGAGCCATCTCACTAACCCTGGATTATATTCTTGATGTCTAGGGTTTTGGATTTTTGTTAGTTTGTTTTGTTTTGTTCTTTTGAGTTCTTATAGTACACTATTGGATATATAGTTGGTAACAATCTTTTCCCATTCTGTAGGCTGCCACTTTATCTGAATGAGTGTCCTTTGCTGTACCCAAGCTTCTCATTACAAGGTTACAAGATCCCATTTACCAATTGTTGATCTCAGTGCCCGTGCTAATGGGGTTCTGTTCAGGGAGTTGTCTCATGTATCAATGTGTTGGAGGCTATTCTCTTCTTTCTCTTTTATCAGGTTTAGTGTGTCTGGTTTTATGTTGAGGTCTTGGATCCATTTAGAATTTTGTACAGGGTGTTAAGTATGGATCTACTTGGCTTCTTCTACATGCAAACATCCAGTGTGACCAGCACCATTTGTGGAAGATGCTCCTCAGTATGTTTCTGGCCTACAGAAATTCAGGTATCCATAGGTGTGTAGATTTATTCTGGGTCTTCGATTAGATTCCATGGTTCAATGTCTGTTTTTGTATACCATGCTGTTTTTATTACTATAGTATGACCTTTGTAGTACAATCTGAAATCAGGGACAGTGATACTTCCTGTAGTTTTTAGTATTCAGGATTGTTTTAGCTATCTTTTTGTTTTTTTGTGTTTCCTTATGAAGCTGAAAATTGTCCTTTCAGTTTTTATGAAAAATTGTTTTAAAATTTTGTTGGGCATTGCATTTAATCTGAAGATTGCTTTTGGTAGGATGACCATTCTTAACTGTATTTTTTTTTTGGTTTTTTCGAGACAGGGTTTCTCTGTGTAGCCCTGGCTGTCCTGGAACTCACTTTGTAGACCAGGTTGGCCTCGAACTCAGAAATCCTCCTGCCTCTGCCTCCCAAGTGCTGGGATTAAAGGGGTGCGCCACCACCGCCCGGCTAACTGTATTAATCTTACCAATCTATGAGCATGGGAGAGCTTTCCATCTTCCAGTATCTTCAGTGACTTGAAAATTTTAATCATACAAGTCTTCCACTTGTTTAGTTAAAGTATCTCAAGATATTTTATATCATTTGAGGCTATTGTGAAAAGTGCTATTTCCCTGCTTTCTGATATAAATCAATAAATATATAAACAAACAAATGAAATCACCGTTTTCTTAAGCAATACTTTAGCAATGCCACTGCTTTGCATTCTTATAAATCTTGTCAGCGTCTGGCTCACAGGACTCTTGTGATGTGCTGTTATATGTTCCCAAGTCACACATCATAAGTTCTCTGAAAGTTCCACTCTATGCCCATTAGAATGACAGACAAAGGCAATAAAATGCCACTTGTCTAGTTCCTGGGCTTCCACAATGGAGCACTACAAAATCACTATAGTCATTCTCTTACAGCTTGTTGGTCAGAGGCTTAAACTCCAGGTACCAACAGTAGCAGAGCTCGTTCCTTCTGGAAGCTCTGGGGGATACTTATTTTTTTTTTGGTTTTTCGTGACAGGGTTTCTCTGTGTAGCCCTGGCTGTCCTGGAACTCGCTCTGTAGATCAGGCTGGCCTTGAACTCAGAAATCCGCCTGCCTCTGCCTCCCAAGTGCTAGGATTAAAGGCGTGCGCCACCACCACCCGGCTCTGGGGGATACTTTTTACTACTACCCTTTGCTGTGTCCCTAGATGCTAAGTATTAACACCAGCTGCATCACTCATCCTTTGCCTTGCTCACATAGTACAACTTACTGTGAATTTCTGTTATTAACTCATTTAGAGGCTATCTTCATCCTAAATGACTTCAAATTGACAGATGCTTCTACAAACAAGGTCACAGTCACAGGTTCCATTAGATAGAAATTTTGGAAGATAAACTCAGTATGGCCTTCTCTCTGGTCGTTATCTTAAGGAAACATAAAAAAATCTGACTAGAGTCTAGTCATTAGACCATCACAAAGAGTCTAAATTAATAACTGAGAAATTTCCCACTAAGAAAAGCCTAGATCCAAAGTTATCTGAGTCAATCTCTTTTTTTCTAGACATCCCTACCTTCCAAATTCCTACCATGCAGACACACACACACACACACACACACGACCCCCTTCTCTATTATTCAGACAGACAGCAAGTCATTTTAAGTGGTTTTAATGAAAAAGCTATTGTATTCCCAAAAGTACAAGCAGCATTATGATCTCATATGCAGACTCAACAACCTGCACTGGTGTAAGGAGGCTTCTCTAGGCATGTCATCATCCCTTTTAGCCCCACAGTTCATGGTACTTCCTTTAGAAGACAATGACACACATTGTAAATGAAAAAGCTCTAATACAAATAATCTACCATAAATATGAGACACTTCTGAATCAAATACACAATTAAAAGATATTATTTTGTTTCTTGCTACAATCTAAAGGTCCAACTTTGAAAAACACAGATTTTTAAACTTAAATCTGTCCTTTTCAAAAGATGAAGACACAACTCACAGCCATGTTGGATTTCTTCAGCCAAGGCTGACATCCGTACTCCAAGATGTACAACATGATCTTTTTGGTATTTTTATGTTGCTAACTTCACGATAGCTTAGTTTATGTGTAGCTCCTTTGAGAAGAAGTAGGAAAGGACAGCATTCCAGTTCTAAGTCAGTGTTAAAATCATCTTTTTCCTGTTTTTTCGTTTTCTCTTCTTCTCTTCCAAATGACTAGTAGCTTCTGCAAAAAACATAACTTCAGTCTTCGCTTCGCATTGTCTCTTAAGATAATCGAGACCAGCCATATTGAAGCCAATAACATCCTAGAGAAGAATACAAAAGAGTAATCTTTAGTCAGCACAGCAGCTTCGGAGTGGGTATTGTCTTGTTCCCTTGACTCACGAGTACTTCTGTTGTTAGTGGTTTAAATGTCCTATTTGTGCAAAGGACAACAGAAAGTTTACCCTAAGTACAGATTTAAGTCTGGTGTTGCCCAGCATATGGTACCTTACAGTATCTAGAACAGACACTTACCTGGACTTGTCTGACTTTTGAAATAGTTGTTTCCTTTAGTTTCTCTATCACGGGCACAAGCATCTGGTTGCTGGTGATCTGGCCAAAGTGAATCCTAAAAGAAAACAGTCATGCTGCAAAGAGAGGGTCTGCCCTACCTGTCCCTCCTTGAAATAGTCAACAGGCTTCATGGAGCCTGGTGAGAGCTCAGTCAGTAAAGTGCTTGCCATATAAGCGTGAGGACCTAGGGTTTATCCTCAGTACCCATGCAAGAAGATGAGCACAGTGGCTCATGAACTGAAATCCTGGCACTAAGGTAAGACTGCTATTTATTGGGTAGACCAGGCTGTACAAGGCCAGCCTGGACTAGAATGAAATCCTGTCTCAAAAAACCAAAAGAGGTCAGCTATGGTGGCCTACACCTGAAAACCTAGCCTGCAGAATGTAGAGGTGGGCAAGTCCAAGGCCAGCCTGGTCTCTCGATATAGATATTGCATGGCAGGCAGGGATAAATAGTGAAAGCCTGACTCAAAACGAGCAAAATCAGGCCAATTCACCAAATACTTTAGCATTTTATCAAATAGCTGTTTACCTACCTGTATATATATTTACCTACCTGTTACCCTGCCTGTCCCCTCCATTTCCTTCTGTGTCTGTAGACACCTAGAGACACTAACTGGTTATTTTCAAAATGTCATGAACAAAGCTGGTCAGCCTAGGCTTAGCAACTTAAAAGCCAAACAGATGGAGTAAACTGGCTAGTGAACAATCTACCTAGCCTCACCATAGAGCCAAACATGTGACTCTGAAAAGTGAGTCATCAGGACCCTTGATTTAAAGGCAGGAATGACTGCCCAATGGCAAGAGCTATTTTGTAATAGTCTCCGAAAATGAAACACAAAATTTGTAATCCCCAAACGATGCCAGCCTCAGCTGGTGTGCAGCAGGAGCGGCCATTTTGTAAGAACATGTTACCTGAGGAGAAAACAGAGGCAGCGGCACAGCAGCTCGACATCGGAGCCCGTCTGCATGAACTCACTGAACAGCGTAAGAATGTCTGGGACATAGGAGAACGGCAGCACAAGCAGGGCCTCTTCCAGTTCACTGAGGAGGAAAAGCAGCATCACACTCCTTAGCACTATCAGCTACTCTTTACTTACTGCTTTTATATTTGAGAAGATGCTGTCCATTCAGAGTTAAATATTCACTCATACCCAAAATGATTCTTCTAAATGTCTTTTACACTCAACACCATCTGTTTAGAGAGTGTTTTAGTCCCTGGCATAAAGGGGAAAACCTAAGTATTGCAGACACAGTGCTCACTAAGCCTTGTTGAAAATTCCACTCTGTCCCATCTTCACGAAGCTTCTCTCAGCACACAAATTGCTACACTATGAATCCATCTATTGTGTATGCACAGTGAGCATGAATACTGTACACATATACTTGACTGTGTATGGGTGTGTAAGTGTGCATATGTATTTTAAGGCTTTCGCGTCTGCAATGACGACTGGGTAATTGAGTGAGTCTCACACCCATCTTTCACCATTTGATTTTCCTTCTTCTAAAACAAGTTCCAGTACCACGCCATCACTTCCAGTTTGAAATCTCAAGAGGATTTCAGTTGGAATCGAAAGTCTCTTCTTTAGTTTAACAGTTGTAACCCCTCAGAACTGAACCCTCCCATCGTGGCATGTGTTTCTGCACCTCCATTATTAAGTTCCCTCTATGTTTTTCTAATGAAAGCTCAGCAGTATCCTCAGGCAGCTCTACTCATTTCTGTAAGGGTTACTTACACATTGCAATTTAGAAAAATAAACTTCTTTATATCAAATTCTAAGAATCAGTCAGACCATCACAGAACACAAAGAACAGTAACTAGCACTTTACATCATACTTGTTGACTGTAACTTTTAACAAAATGAATATATTAAATGAATATATTATAAGATATTCCAGAACAGATTATATTTGTGTATATACTTGTTTGTTGAGACATTACCAATAATAGAAGAATAAAAAAGGCAGCAAAAAATAGTAATTACTTGTACTGAAGATGTTTAACAATATGATGTGTTTTTAAAATATTAATAACATGAGCAAATGTTCAAGGTAATGTCCTAGGTGAAAAAGAGTAAGATGCAAACCTACGCAGTGAGTCTGGAGCTTGAGTGGCCCAATCAGTTTGTGTGTAGTACTTACACAATGATTCCAGTTCTGTATACAGACAAAATAATCGGAACAAGAGATACAGCAGAACAGCTTCTGAGAACTGGTATTTGATCGATGTCTGTACTTTTATAGACCTTTAACATCTGTCCTTCAAAACACCCTTCATTCTTTAAGAGCCTCCTCCTTTCTTATACACAAAATGTATTATAATTGTTTTCTACCAAAAGTTTGACAATTAAAATTTAAAGAAAGAAAACTATCAATTCGAACTTGTATTTCACACTCGGACATTCAGTAACTGCTGCCCTGTCAAGTTATAAAGTGCGCTAGGACTTACCTTGACCGGATCCCTTTAAAAGTCTCTAACACATATGCAGAAGGCTGCAAAGGAAGGACAGCAGCATTAGTGAAGCTCTTGGGTGCTTTTTTCCGGGGCCTACATCCATCCCACTTGAGAACAGAGGCTAACATGACAGGGCTGTGTGGGCTTGCAGTGAGCCACATTGGGTTACAATTAGGCTATGTCCTTATTTACGTCCTTTATAACTACACTTCCTTTTAAGCTGGCCCTGTTTCATATCTATACAATGAAGATATTCTGAGATTACTGTAATGAATAACACATGCAAATAATTAGCAACTCCCAGATAAACATGTTCTCCTGATACATCTCTTCCTTCTTCCTGACGGGTTTTGTCAATTGTTCCTACAAAGATTTGTATCAGAGGTCATGTACAGACAAGTCTTCAGAGAGCTGTGGATGCTGGTCACACAAAAGCACTAAAGGCGGAAGAGCCAGGCTGGTCTAACCAGATGCATCCCGGGAAGTTTCACTAGCAGCCCTTGGAGATGCAAGCTGTTTTAGAAGGCACTGAGACTTTTGGAAACAAAGGGACTTCCCAGGGCACGTTCCCCCAAATCACAATGCCTCCTCATTCCCTCTCATCTCTCAAGTTAACCCCTGAACTACCAAGGAGAAACAGACATCCTACTCACAGAAATATTGCCATGAGCCATCAGGATGGGGTTGACAGGAAGAGGGACCTATAAAGAAGTTATAAAGCCAAGTCATTAAAAGTCTCTTTCCTCCCAGTCTGACTTATTCTAACGCTTGACTCATGTATCATTTACTACCTTTATCTCATATCCTCATCTCATTTAAGCCAGAAATGGTCTCTGTGGGAATTCTTTTTGAAGACTACAAGGTAAGCGTGTAACCTGACAGACGCGCTCACCTCTTTCCCTGCTGCTCTACAGATGGCTCTGTGTTCTTTCATCTTTGCAGTTTCCTCTCGATGTAGCTCGATGGCCTCCATGATCCTCTCAGCCTACTCAGATGACAAAGAAAGAGATCATCCAGTGCACACCCAAGACACGGAGATGGGAAGGCCTGGCTAATGTACCTGAATCAGCTTAATAAAGACATGCCAGCTAGGGTGCAATGCAGCATTTGCAGTTGTCTGTACGCTTATTATTTTTCATTTGTAAGAAAGACAAAATACCATGGACCACCGAGATGAGCTTCCCTCACTGAGTGTCCCATGCTGATCAGATGCAAGACCAAGGGCATCAGACAAAGGCAATGATCAACTCCTGGCATTCATCAACTTTTGCACCACATAGGACTATGTGGCTGACACAGGGTAAGGCTTTTACTGAAAAGTCAGAAACCCATTACAAGAGCCAACTTACCGCTTTGACTGTTTCAATCGTTTTCTTCCCAGTGAAGCAGTTGTCACCCTGGGTCTCCCCTGGGACCTGCCAGAAATATGAGATCCTGAACAAGATGGGTATCATCTTATAAAAGTACCAGTCACTATCTCCCATTAAGGATAGTACAATGTTAAATGTTTTATTTGTATCATCATAAGCACTATCCTGTAAATGTTTATAATGTATCCACTTTCTTGGTCTTTTTAAAATTTTTGTTTTGCTGAATAAATACTATAATTCCTTATAAAGTTTCACTGAAAAAGAAAAAGCCATAATGATAGAATTCTCATAATAAGCTAATCATAGAACTAGCCATACAACTGAACAAAACACTATGTAGATTCTAACAGTAGAGAGCAATACCTCTGGAATATTCTCAATTCCTCTCCCACTGTAAGTACTTGAAATTACGTAATTCCCGTATCCCCAAAGATTCACTTACTGCTGGCTGGTCTTCTTTAGCCACGCTCTCCTCATACTCTGCTTCCCTTTGCTGCCAAGAGATACACACACACACGTTATAATGAGGGGAAAACAGAGACTCTGGAGTACGACTGAGGCAGCAGAAGGGCTTCTTTCAAAGCATGATGCCACCAGCACCTGTGTCAACCTGCAATGTGTGGCACTGGTCTTGGAAATACCTCCTGTGTGAGTTGTAACTACATTGGATGGGAAACCTCAGTAGAGACAGTCTGTAAGTCACCCCCAGCAAATGTGAAACCAAACTTAAAGGTTTTACCATTTCCTGTTCTTCCTCAAGAATAAGAGGCTCTCTTGTCCTCTCCCAGAGTCTCAGCGACTTGTCATGAGATGCTGATACAACGTAGTCTCCACTGGGGCTGACAGCCAAACACCATATTTCCTGGTGGTGTCCCTGGACAAAGACAAAACAAAATGATCCAAGGAAGTCTAACTTCCTCATTGGTTATCACTCGTTTAGGCTAGTGGGTAGGGTAAATATCCTTAAAGGAAGTTCTTAAAAGTTCTGTGGTGGTTAGAATAAAAATGACCCCCAGCCGGGCGGTGGTGGCGCACGCCTTTAATCCCAGCACTTGGGAGGCAGAGGCAGGAGGATTTCTGAGTTCGAGGCCAGCCTGGTCTACAAAGTGAGTTCCAGGACAGCCAGGGATATACAGAGAAACCCTGTCTCGAAAAACCAAAAAAAAAAAAAAATGACCCCCATAGATCCATAGGGAATGGCAGTACTAGGGTATGTGGCCTTACTGAAGAAAGTATGTCACTAGTGGGTAGGTTTTGAAGTCTCAGAAGATCAAACCAGGCCTAGTGGCTCTCAGTTCTTTTCCTGATGCCTGTGACTCCAGATATAAAACTCTCAGCTATCCATCCGCCATCATGTCTGCCTGAGTGCCACCATGCTTCCACCGTGACATTGGACTACACCTCTGAACTGTAAGCTAGCCCAAATCAAATGTTTTCCTTTATAAGAGTTGCCATGTTCATGATGCCTCTTCACAGCAATAGGAACCCTAACTAGGGAAGTACCAATCAAGCAAAACAAGCCAGGGGTTACCTCCAGTGTTTGGATGTGCTCAAATTTGTCTGCATCCCACTGCTTGATCTTGTGGTCCTTCCCAGCGGTGAAGAAGAGATGAGACTTAGGCACAAAGCGCAGATACATCACACTAAGGGTGGAGAGTGATGTCAGCTCCAGGTGAGTGAGCTAGAGCACTCACACCATCATCAGGAATGCTACTCGGTGGAGCTTTTGACAACAACTAAATAGATCCTTCCAGAGAACTACACTCACCTGTCATCATGTGCAAAGAGGGACCTGTGGCAGTCCCCAAAGTCCAGACCCCAGATTTTCACATTTCTATCAGCAGAACCAGTTGCTATTAGTGCTCCATCCTAAGGCAAAGAAACAAAATGTTTAATTAAACATTTAATCAATTACACTAGCATTTAATTAAACTAGACAGCTAAAACTATGGGATATTTAATTCATTTCTTTAAAAATATCATGATGGGGCAAAACATATTCATCTCTACTCAAATTACCTGCGCTCAGACTTACAGAGCTTCTTAAAGGTTGGAAGTGAATTTATGAACTCTGACTCTGTCATGGGACAATATCCCAGCACAGTGCAGTTGTATGCCTTAAGGTTAAGCGGTCTGTTCACTCAGTTAAGTACGAAAAGGGCTACTCTGATCTGTGGAGTGGGATTTGTGGGGCGAGTAGGGAAAGTAAAGAGAAAATGAGGCTGGAAAAGAACCTACTCTCTTGTAACCCACGCACCCATGCACATGCAAACACACACACACACACACACACACACACACACACACGCCTGCCCGCCCGCACACGCGCGCTCGAGCACACATTCCACCATCACCATTCCCTCACATCGTTCAATTTCAATTGCTGTGTTCATAAAGGATCTCACATTGTGGAATCCACTCATTCCCCTTTGGTGCAGAGTAGATACTTTTCAAATATGCAGTTTTAATTATAATGATGTAATGGAAATAGCTGACTCTCAAGAATGAGAGTATTTACACAAAGCAAAATACTACAGTATTCAAATCCTCAACTGTACTATCCTGAAAAACCATGAATTTCAGAATGTTCTGCCAGTTACGGAGTTTAGAGCAGCACTCTTCCAGAGCCACTGTAGGTGGTTAGAAGGCCTTAGATACTATTTGTTAAACATTATCATGAGTATGCTGTGACTAATACAGACCTGTGACTTTCTAGAGGAAGCTATAATAAACTCAGCAGAACGACGCAAGTGCTGTACAATCAAGTAGCAACCATGAATTAGAAAAGAGCCTCACACACTTTACTTACATGGGAGATGTCCATGCATATAACAGGCAGTTTGTGTCCATATAGTGAGAGAAAAAACTAAACATGAAAGAATACAATTAATTCATGTTTGTCTACAAAATACAATCTGTTGGACATGGAGCTAAATATAAATTTATAATACTAAACATATATCTGGACTCCTTGCTAAGTAAGATTACCTGTGTCCACTATGGAGACCCTACGCATACTTGCCAAGAACTCCGAAGTCCAATAAAGGACATCAGGATCCCCAAAACCTACCCCTCAGAGTAGGCCTAAACAGACTCTCTAGGATAACTATTTCACAAATTATCCTGAGACCCAAGCCAGTTCAAGATATAACACACAGCCGGCTGTACTTATCAATACTTTTAAAGCTGCTTCCTATGACAGGATAGAGATTTCTATTTATAGATCTTCTGAATATGAACTATCATTTATTTAGTTTTATATAAAACTGATGAACTCTGTGACATTATTAGTTTCTCAAGCACACTCTGTTTTAGTAAATGTATCTTTAAAAATACACCATTGCTGGCTATCATCCCAATTCTTTTTTTTTTTTTTTTTTTTGGTTTTTTGAGGCAGGGTTTCTCTGTGTAGCCCTGGCTGTCCTGGAACTCACTTTGTAGACCAGGCTGGCCTCCAACTCAGAAATCCTCCTGCCTCTGCCTCCCAAGTACTGGGATTAAAGGCGTGAGCCACCACCGCCCGGCTCCAAATTTTTTTTCCTTATATTGGAAATAGATTCTCTTCTCACATTAATATATCCTGATTACGGTTTTCTCTCCCTCTACTCCTCCCAGTTCCTTCCCACTTTCACTCCCATCCTGATCCACTCCCTTTCTGTGTCTTGTTAGAAAAGAACAGGGTTTTAAGAGATAATAACAAAAACTATCACATGGGATCATCCCAAATTCTTAAGGTCACACAGAAAGAATATTCCCAGCCCAAACCATCATACCTTTAAAGTGTCAACATAGAAAATCTTCACAGTGCAGTCCAGCAAAGACACAGCCAGCAGCTTTTGATTGGGAGAGTAGCTGACACAAAGGACATCTTCATCTAGCTGCAAGGTTCGAGTCTGTTTCACAGAAAGTCTGCCCGGACAGCAGCAAGAAACAGTAACAGATGAGAACACCACAGACAGACAGCTCCAAACTTGACACAGAAAGGCATGCAAATCAACAGCTCCCCACTTCACACTAAAGCCCCCCACACGTTTCCCCTCACCTCTTCTGGGTACTATTTTTATCTGTCACCAACTCAAAATCCCAGAACTTGACAGCTTTATCAGCACCACCTGTCACAAAGCCACGCTGAAAACCAAATGACACTCCAGTTAAAAACAATTGTAGCACAAAAGCTTTGCTAAGTACACACATCAGTTAAAACTTTTTACTGAATGGTGTGTGACAATAATTAAGAAACATATGTCCACCTCTCATTACTTTTCCGCTGCCACATGTCTCATTTGAGAATGCCAACACAGACTAACACAGACAGACATGGTCACTGAAGTCCTAGGTAATTTCTTCTTAGCATCATTAAGAAAAGCCTTTAGGGAATAGTGTGGATTTCCTTCCCTCCCTCCCTCCTTTTTTCAACTTCACCTAAGAGGGCAGAAGTCAAGTGAATTTGCTAAAAAGCAGTAAGATTAGCTTTATAAACATGAATAGTCAGTCTGTCTCCAGTGGTCACCTCAGGAAGATATAAACTATCCCGAGGGTCCCTGCTTCAAACAACTTTGCAATGATTGCTTTCCAAATCAAGAAAATCAACTGCAGTCTATTCAGCCCCATCTCATATCAAAATATCCATGTGTATTTTACACTAAGTGATGTCAGCCACTCTAAAATCTAGGTTTTCCAAATATATATATATATATATATTTCCAGTGGATAAAGGAGTGCTATCATTGAGAATATTTGGATAAAGCCAAAAGTACTGTCAAAAACAAAACAAAACAAATTCAAAATGTCAGAGGGCTGTCTGCATCAGTTCTCCTGTAGCTCTCCAGTGGATAAAGCACTATGAGCACATGAGTGATAATGACTTATTACTGAGTCACGAGACTCACACATTTGTTAAAGAATTTCCCTAGTCATCACTGGACTACAGGGAGAACAACAAAGTGTACTTCACCCTCTGCTAAGGTGTTAAGAAAACGCTTCCCTCTGTATAAAGTACCACAAATATCATCTAAAAATAAGCCATGTGATGACTGGAGAGATAGCTCAGCAGTTAAGAGCACTGGCTGCTCTTCCAGAGGACCTGGGTTCAATTTCCAGCAACCACATGGCAGTTTACAACTACGTATAGCTCCAGTTCCAGGAGATCTAACATCCTCGCATAGACATACATGCAGGCAAAACACTGATGCACACTGAATAAATAAATACATCTTAAAAAAAAACATGCTGCTGAGGATCAACAGCTAAATGACTCAATTTTGCAATAGTAACTGTTCATATTACTGGTGTGTGAGATGATATGTTTGTGAAATCTCAAGATCGGACCTGTTGTGATCATAAGAAAGAGGATTAGAGAATACGATATCTCACCGACATAGGATAGAGTAGAGTTTATTATTCAGGGCAGAGGATGAGAGTTAAAGGGTTAGTGAAGGCAGAGAAAGGCAGAGAAAGAGAAAGAGAGAGAGTAGGGAAGCAGAGGTTGGCCATGACCACGTGGAGAGAGGGGGGAGGGAGGAGAACCCAAGAGGGGCAAGAGAGAGACAAGAAGCAAGAGCAGCAGGAGAGAAGTAAGAGAGGAATGAGAGGGGCTGAGCAGCCCTTTTTATAGTAGGCCAGGTCTACCTACTATAGACTGTACTATAGTATAGTACAGTTTACTATACTATACTTGTTGCCAAGTAACTGTGGGGAGGGGCATACCTGGCTGTTGACAGGTAATTATGGGGTGGAGCTTAGACAGAACCCTAACAAGACCCACAGGGGGGGCTTTCTTTAATGCAACCCTGAGAGGAACCTTTCTTAGGCAACTAAATTTGGCAGATCTATGATGTAGTCACAGCGCAGAAGCCCAGAGCTTTAAAGTCTGTGTGTGCAGTTACCTGATCTGGAGAAAGAGACATGGACCACAGAGCTCCATCATGGGCAGCTATTGTCTCCAAGAGATTGCCTGAGGCCAGGTCATAAAGTTGCAGATTTCCTGTCTGGGAAAGTGAACAGAGCTATAAGGAGCACATCCACAGGCCCGAAAGTTAGAAAGTAACAAATGTGGGTCAATTGCTCAGGAAATAAATCCTGACTAAATACTTTCTGCATTCCGTATCTGAAGACATACTGTTCCCAATGAAACACCTAGGTAACCAACGGGGGTTGGACTGCTTGCTTTCATACACTGCTATAGATGCAACCTTGGAGTTCTTGATTCTGCCTCTTTCCCTAGTTCCATATCACAGCCATAGACAAATCCAAACAGTTCAAATGGAGACTTAGTAGCCTTTAAATTTCACCTATGCTTTTACATGGACCACTCAAGTCTATTGTCATTGTCTAACAAGTCTTCCCATTGGTTTTGGTTTTTTCTTTTTGCAACACACTGACAGTGAGAACCAAGACCCTCCCATGATCTAGTCTAGACTTCTGTATATGCTGCAACCCTTGTGTCAGCATTTAACAACCTCACAAGCTTCTATGTCATATGACAGCGGAAGCAAGGAGACCCAAGCCCCAGGCTTGCCTCTTTCTAACTCTGTGACTGATATAGAATTCATTTCCAGTAATTTGCTTTTTATAAAGTGAAGTTTGCATCACTAGCATCTGCAAGATGTCACAAGGATCACAAGAGCCAAGTGCTAACAGCCTTGCACCATCTAGGCCAGGAACTACACATTAGCCTTATAGGCAGTCCTCAAAGCAATCCATAAAACACTTTCCTAATGACAAATAGCACACACACATTTGTTGAAGGATGGATGAAAATGAGTGAAACTTTCAACTAAAATGTTATTTCCAACAGGACCTGGAATGGTTTCCAACACTTTATACTTCTTGTTGGACAAGATATAGCCACTATGGCATGTTGGCTTCCTAACAAAATGTATGCAGCTTTTACAAGGGATAAGGATGATATACACTTGCAAAATATTTTCCATAACACCCCACAACTGAATACAGGGACACACTGAGTACAGTGCAGCACTTGGGAGGCTGAATTGTGAGCGTGAGGCAGATTGGGCTAGAAAAATCCCTGGGTCAGGACAAATACATCCCCCATAAACCTTATTCTCCTTTATTCTCTACTTGCTTTTGCTGTGACTGGACTGTTTATTCTACACTCCAAGGAAAGCAGGTTCAGAGCTAAAGCAAATTTTCAAAGGTTGTAAAGTTACTGACTGGCAGAGCACTCAGATGGAGTCTCCGAGTCTCACCATGACCGTACAGGTGAAGTAGCATTCTCTAAGGTTTGAAAGATAATCTGAATCCAAACCCATGTTTGGCTGTCCCCAAACTGATGAATCTAAGAATGAAGACCTGGTCAGCTTGGCTTTATATTGCCATGTTGTGTCAAACCTGGAAATGTTATATTATTTAATACTAATATATCTTTCCATCAGTTAAATCTAATTACATACATTTACTTTTGTTTGTTTTTATTTTTTACAGATTTATTTATTCATTTTTATATGAGTACACTATAGCCACCCACAGACACACCAGAAGAGGGCATTGGATCCCATTACAGATGGTTGTGAGCCACCATGTGGTTGCTGGAATTGAACTCAGGACCTCTGGATGAGCAGTCAGTGCTCTTAACCTCTGAGCCATCTCTCCAGTCCTACATACATTTATAAGATGCAAGTAAGGATAACGAAATTCTGATGGCAGTCACCTCTGTCCTGATTTTAATTAATGTCCTTCTTTGTAATTTGACATATGGTTTGATACAAGGAAATAAAAATTTAAAAACACCAAATAATAATAATAATAATAATAATAAATAAAAGCCAATAAGCTATTATCTACGGCTAATATATTATCAATATTCTGTTTTAAAAAAACAACTTCTCAAGGCTCTTTTGAGATGCTAAGCAGAAAGGCCCCAGCTTTACCTTTGTTCCTATGACCACCTGCCTATCTCCAGGAACGAAGAAGGAGCAGAGAGCATATTCACAAGGCATAGTGCGGATACACTGCAGGGTAGACCTGTAAGAAAGAGAGGGCATGCTAAAGAAACCTGTTTCCCACCTTAGAAGTCAGTGTCTCAATGCAACGAGCCACACAGAGAGTGACTGACAGAACACAAGTCTAACTCTTAGCTCACATTTATCTTAATCAAGAGGAAAAATATTAAGGACCAAAGCCAGATTTCTCTGGAGAGAAAAACTATCATAAAGAAAAGAGATCATACAAAAGCCAAGTGTTGACCAGGCTGACCTCAGGGCCCAGTCTTTAAGGCCTAGGAGGGCATAGTTTCAGGCTGAAATGGTGTATCTTTATCAGCATCTGAAAATTAATTTCGTTATTACTATTTTATGTGTATGGGTATTTATCCTGCATGTGCATCTGTGTACCATATACATGTAGTGCTGGCGGAGGCCATAAGAGAGTGTCAGACCCCCTGTACACGAGAGCACATAGACTATTCTAGATGGGTCCAGTCTTCTCAGTAAACCAGAAGGCAACAGCATCAGCTTTAAAGCATTTGAATTATATAAGGTCTAAGGGAAAAGATGAGAATTAATGTATGTTTCTGAAGGTATTACACGGATAGCAAGGGCCAAGGACTGCATGTTTTCTTCTAGCCAAAGGCAGCCAAAGCTCCAGATGAGAGAAAAGCTTGATTTATTTTACTCCAAATTTTATTCTTTTAATTTTATCTTTTCATTTTATTTATAGGGAGGAGTAGGCACATATGGTTTTGCAAAAGTCAGTTTTCCTTTCCAGTGCCTAGGCTCCAGGGATCAAACTCAGGTCTTTAGTGGCAAGTTCCTTTATCTGCTGAGTAGTTTCACCAGCCCTATACCAAAATTCTAATATAATCTCTGTAAAGCAATGGCCAAAATGCACCAGTAGTATCTTTTAACTGAATTGTATTTAGGTTCTTGAGGATAAGAGCCAATCATGAAAAGTACCAAAAATACCTCAAAGAAAAGACAATTCTACTAATAGAGGTTCGGGAAAACAATTCACAGACCTGTTCCATATCTTAATGGAATCGGCTGCAGCTGAAAGCACAGCTATATTATCCGAGCTGAATGACACAGTGCGCACGTCACTGCGATGGCCTCCAATGGTGATCCTGCTTGTCCTCACAGGCTGAGGGGTTGGCAAGGACGCATTGAGCGAATACAGTTCCACCAGATTGTTCTGCAGCAGGAAGACTGCCTTTAACTCTCCTTGAGGTGAATGAATCAGGTCAAAAGATCTGCATGGGAAAGCCATAATTTTTTTTCATTTGATTTATGAAATTTTTTCATTTGATCTTGGCTCATGAAGCCAACACTTTCTGCTCAAAGTTTAGTGATGTTCTAAACCTATAGTCCACACACACACACACACACACACACACACACACACACACACACACGCACACATGTATGCATAGATAATTTCTATTTAACAGTGCTCTGGGTGTTGAGCAGCAGGAGCACAGGCTTTAACCTTCTGACTACTTTTATTTATTTGAATGTGTATGTGTGTACAGTGTATGGACCAGAGATTGAGTGTGTGGATGTCAGAGCACAACTTGGAGAAGTCAGTTCTTTCCTTCTATAATGTGGGTCCCAGGGACCAAAGTGTCAGGACTGGCAGCAAGCACCTTTCCTTACACCTGCTGAAGCATCTCAGAGATCCACAAACACAGGCTTCTTTTAAAGTAAACAAAGAAAAAGGAAAAAGGAACCTTTGGGCTCAGCTCTTAGTTTGGACACATGCTTTGTTTCTGTGTTATGTTGTGTTGTGTGTGATTTAAAATACTTTCTGAACAAAGACCACACAGTTTTCTTAATTGGCAGACTGAAGGAATCAATAAAGGTAATAATGAAAATGGACACAGACTGTGAGGGTGACAAGATCACTGCCTTCAAACGTAATTCACACAAAGGCTGGCAAACACTGGGACAACGCAGGGATACGTGGTAGCATATTACTCTGTAGTACTCTAGAGCATATTACTCTGTAGTACTCTAGAGCATATTACTCTGTAGTACTCTAGAGCATATTACTCTGTAGTACTCTAGAGCATATTACTCTGTAGTACTCTAGAGCATATTACTCTGTAGTACTCTAGAGCACTCTTTACTCACTTGATCTTCGCAGAAGTCTTGATCTTGGCTAACCGAAGGATCTCATCCTGCAGAGTCATCGAGACACTCATTTCAGAGTCCTCCTCCTCATTGGCAGAGTTCAGTCTAGAAAGGGAAACAATGTTTTACCAAGCGCTTTTCCCGGAGCAGCCTTGCTCTTACTGAGCCACACTCTGGTCCTGGGACAAACAAGTGGGGAGATTCTCAGGAAGTGGCCTGGCCACAGGGTTCCCCGGAGAACTGACTGAGCAGACTACAGTCCACTCAAAGTGCTACCCTTGATTACAGATTCGGAATACAACAGGCCCATAACATCTCCTGCAACAAACTGCCATCCAAGTCACTGTACTGAAGCATGCCTGATGGACTTCTCCAACTCTTGAACTTTCTCAAACAAGTCTAACTGAAGTCAGCCTGACCCGACATGAGAGCAGAACACACCTCAAAATATTTGCCATCGGATGACGTTAAAACTCACTTTTAAATTTAATAAATCACCATTAAAGGATTTTTCTTTTGTATTTGTGTGTTTATGTGTGTGGAGGTCAGACACCTACAAAGGCTGTCTGTCTTTAACCATGCTCCGATCTGAAACAGTGTCTCTTCTAGCAAGCTGCAGAGTCTCCTGTCCCTGCGTCCCTAGCACTGACACAGACACAATCCCAGCATGCCTGGTTTTAAAAATCTGCAATGTACTTCTCTGTGGGTCTTAGTGCAACTCAGAAATGTGTTCGGAATAAAGAAGTGTGAATTAGAAATTCAAACTTTATGGGGTACTGGTACCCCACAAATTCTCTAGCTTTTAGCTCAAAACAGGTAATCAAGTAAATATTTCCTTGAAGTTACAGTTTTTCTGTAATATATGACAACCCAGAATGTCTTACTATTAAGTTTATTTTCAAAAAACAAAAATACCTTGCTTTCTTTCTAGCTTTCTTTAGCTTCTTATCCATTTTCTTCTGAACTTCTGCTTGGGAAAGAATACAAAATACTTCCAACACAGAATCAGTTCCCTAGGAAGGCAAAAGGCACAGAGTAGGAGTCTATGACAGGCAGTTTATAATTTAGCCTATACTAGGTAAGAACTAAACAGCAGCATTTATCTATCTTTCCATACAGGCTGGATCACCTTGAACAATTTAATCTCTGGGTTTAGAGTTATAAAGTTAGAACACTATTTCCTGTTCAACATTCTTTGAAGGCCAAACAGAACATGCACCTTTACACTAATGGAAAAGTCAGCATTTAATAGATGGCTAGTAATAATAAATTAGCTACTTTCATAATGTTATGAATGTGTGTTAGGACATTAGACACATAGGAATATATACTAAATTTTAAAATAAGTGTGCATGTGTGCGCGTGCGTGCATGCATGTGCATCTGTGTGTCTACATCTGTGTGCCTGCGTGGGTAGGTGAGTGCACAGGCCATGCCTGTATGAACACACCTGCTAAAGCTGGAGTGACAGGTGGCTGTGAACTGACCAACATGAATGATGGGATCCAAACACAGGTCCTCTGCAAGAGCACTGCTTGGTCTTAACCATGAAGCTATCACTCCAGACTCATATTCTGAATTATTACCACAATAAAAAGAAAAGCCCATGCACACAGCGAATCACGAAGAATGAGTACTGACAAGGAACGCTCTTACTGTTTTCTAAGCTGGTACTCACGTGGCAAGCAAGAATCCTGCCTGTCTTGTCCACGGCAAGGTTCACAACTCTGTCCCTTCCTTCCCGCATTATGGAACCAACTTTCCTACATGAAAGTATGCGCTGCAGAGGAAGCAAGAGAACATGGAAGTTAAATGTCTATCCTGTTAAACCTCTGAAAAGCTAAAATATGCAGGTTATTCCCCTCCCCCAAATGATCACTAGAGATGTCCGTCTGAGTTCTTCCCTGCCCTATTACTCAGCCCAACTGAAGACACAAAGTGGATTACATCTTCAGATTTTTCAACATCTGCCTCAAGGGTGCTGTCCTCTGCTTCAGGTGTGTGCTGTATTCTAGGACACTCTTTGATTTTCTTGGGCTCTGGTTCTTCTGGGTCATCAATCTATTTTATAAAAATAGAAGAATGAAAGTTCAAACGTCTCAAGAGATGATCTTTAACCCCGAAGACCTATAGTCTCTCCTATAACCACTTACATCTTGACTAGTCATCTCTGATAAACTCCTTCAACAAAGCATTGCTCATTACTCTATCCTACTGGCTTTCCATAGTATGAGGACCATATACAAGTAGATAAGAGAGTAAAAACTAATGGCTCATCTCTTCCTCAACTTCAAAATTTGTAGGATAAAAGGTATTCTACTGGTATTAGTAATGGCAGAAGCACTGTAAGGTGTGTTTCAGTTTCTCCTTACACACAGAAAAAACAAATGCTAAGTTTTAAGATATACAAAACCCATCATAATGGCTACTATGGCTATATACTAACTCCAGGTAAGCCTAAAATTACAATCACCCCATACACACATAAATTGAGAATCAATGTACGTCTCCTGGGAATTTATCTGCATACAAAAATGCATGTATCCTACATAGATGTTGTTTGAAGAGAAAGACCTCTAAAAGTCACCCACATATTCCACCCAAAGGGCCAGGAATACAAGGCTAAAGCATCACAGCCTGAACAACACTATTACCAAAAGCTGTAAGCCTCAATCTCTCCTTCCAGCTCAAATATGAGTGCACAAGAAGGGAAGTCTTTGTTTGGAAGGGTTGCAGGTCACCAGTGTAATAACTGCTATTACAAATCAGATTCTAAGTCAATAAGATGCTGAACCATGAAAACATGCAATTGGCCATAATCCAAACACAATAATTACCTCTTGCAGATAGGTGATGTCCCAGGCTCTCAGCTCACTGTCCGCAGCCCCAGTGATTAGTCGCTTTTCTTCTGAAACCAAAACCAAGCCCCACACCTAAGAATACAAAAGTTTATATAGTATCATTTTTTAATACTCCAAGTGACACAATGAAGTTTCTCTGACATTTCAAATATAAGAAAAAGTGTATTAAGGCAAGTCTTTCAAAATTCACTAACAGAACCACTTTTCTAGAGGGGAGGTGACCTGTGGCAAAATTGTTCATGTGTTACTAAAAATTTTTCTACTTTCTTACTGCCCTATTTAGATAAAAATCACAAAATCATAACACAATCCATGATTCTGGGTCTCATACTTGTTTTCGGAAATGTCTAGCAAATAAAAGATGCCTTATTAATGCCTACTGCACAATTCTCAGCCTTTAGCATCCAAGAATTAAACAGTAGAGACACAGCAATACTGCTGCCAGTCAATTTTCACAGAATCATTTTCCACTTCATTATTACAAGTATGTTTTTGAAAGCCTCATCTAAAGGGAGGCAGGACTATTTAAAATATTCTCTGAATTTGACTGAACAGATATTTTCCGGGTAAACATAAAAGTATCCTTTTGCTGAATGTAAGTTACTGGGGAAGGCACTGTACATATAACATCATTAAACGTCCCTATAGTTGTGATAACTATTCTTGGTAATCAACTTGACTACATCTGGAATTAACTAAAACTCAAATGACTGGGTACAACTGTGAGAAGCATTTTTTTCTTAACTAAATCATTTGAAGTGGAGAGATCAACTTCTACTATGAGTCTTTGAAGTGAGACAATGACTCCTTTAATACAGAACTTTTGGGGTGTGAAGATGCATGTTTAATCTGGCCACAGTTTCGGCAGGCAGCCTACATAAAGGACATGAAAGAAGGAAGCTAGCTCTTTCTTTGCCTGCTTGCTCTCCATCACTAGCAAATCCATTTCTTCACTGGCATTAGAGCCTACTTCTTCAGGATTCTGGCATCTATGGAAGATCAGCTGAGACATCCAGCCTTGTGGACTGAACATCTAATAGATTCTTGGACTTTCCATTGGTAGACAAACATTGTTGGACTAGCTGGACCACAGCCTGTAAGTTATTCAAGTAATTCCCCTTTCTATATGTATATCAAGATTCATTCTATACATGCAGTTCCTCTAAAGAACTCTTGACTAATATAACAGTCACAGGTGAGTCTAATTAAAATGGTGAACTCAGAGGTTATAAGCCACCCAAGGATAGTGTGTATTAGACCAGAGAAGGTACAACTGTTCCAATGGCTGGCACTGCTTCCTCCCAGCCAACTTCAATGTCTCTCAAGACAGGACACAGATCAGTGAGCAGTAAAAAGAGCCCTAAAAGGCCGGAGGAGAAAGCATCCTTTGCTTTGCCATGCTCTGGAGCCCACGATGCAATACACACCTCGGTTCGGTGGCCAACCATTGTTTTGAAGCAGTGCTGGTTATCCAGATCCCACCACTTTACCATAGCATCTTTCCCACTAAAAGAAAAACCAGAAAGATATTTTTACTAGAAAGAATTGCTAAATAGGTGTGAGAGTAACTTGCTTGCTGTTTAGAATAATAACGGTAATGTTTATAAGGTATTCCACCTTACTGTTTATCCTGAGAAGCAAAGAATTTCAACTGTCCATGTGGCTGCTCAAGCATGAGAACAGGAAGCTTCATTTCTGCACACAGAACACACAGTCCAATCCCCTGCCTTCCTCCCACACCTCACCTTACAGCACTGACATTCTCACTGTCCAACATGGAAACATCTCAGAGCTCAGCTGCAGTCATCCACATCATCAGCTTAGGTTTTTCCATTCTGAAAACATCCTCTGTGGTCTCTAAAGCTTGCCTCCTAATCCACATCTGTAAAAACCTGGACATGTCCTCTGTCCTGCACTATTCAGTAGGTTCTCATATGGCTTCTTGGCCCATGGCTGGTTTCTCAGCCCACCAAACACTGAGGTAACTTCCTGAGGAACTACAGTGGTTTTTCTAATTACTGTTCAACAAACCCTATATGATCTTAGTCTTCTTTGAGTCAATGCCTGTGTTATATTAGGTTGAACCATATGAAACTGATAATATTTGATCACTTCTGCCATAACAAAATTTTCAAATGGATCAACTTAGAAGATGTTCATTAGGCCTTTAAAGCATTTTTTTTCCTCAAAAGGCAGGATACCAAATACACAGCTTAGCATTTTGCAATAGGCTGTATGTAACTCAGTGTATGAGTCGACCATCTGAGAGGCAGAAAGTGGGAAAGCTGGCGGCCTAAGAGCAAACACACTGGCTTACAACCAAGAGCACAGCAGACACAACAAGCAATGAGGCCGACTCCGAAACTCAGACATCATCATGTCTTGTAGTGGGAAATAATTATAAATAGTACCACCCCGCCAGGCCTCTTCTCCAAGTCCCGGCAGGTCTCGCTCGGGGCAGCTCTCACTGTTGCCTCCAAGCCAGTCTTTCCCAGCTAGCTCTCACAGCATCCCAGCTGTGTTTCCTCTCCACCATTGACTCTGTAAACTGTGGGAGTCCCGTGCTCCCGCTCTGCACCCAAATATCTGGTAAAGCATGACTCTTAAATAGTTAACCAAATATCTTTATATATATATAAAATTTCCAATTACATAACGCCAATTTACAATGATAAAGTCTTATTCCAATATTTCTAACCTCTCCAAAACACCAGAAACACGTCTGAAGCCATCTGGATATCCTCATCTCCCTCTCTCTTCTCTGCCAAGCCTCTCTCCCTCCTTAGCTCCTCCTCCTCTCCCCCCTTCAATCACTGGCCTCTCACTGCCTCAATGTGAATGGATAGGAAATATCTTGCAACAATGTCTTACCTTGTAACTAGCAGATTCTTTTCTCGGAGGAACAGAGCTTGTGTGACAGCATCCTTGTGTCCCTTTAGACGGTAGAGGCCACTTTCATTGATCACATCCCAAATAATGACATCTGTATCCTTGAGGGACGAAGTAACACAAGAAAAAAACGTTTTCTTACCACGAGAGGCCAAAACGACACGTGATGGGCTCAGTCACGGCAAAGGCACTATACTACCCTGCACAGCTTGAGGTTAGATGGCAGCCCAGCCTTTCATCCAGGAGTACTGAGCAGAGACTTTGTCTTCACTGCTCTAGTTACATATGCATGAGATCTCCAGGCTATTAGAAAACAGAGCTCTCTCTAGGAATGGTGGCAAGCCCTAGTTGTAACAGCCACTTGGGGGGAAAGTTGGACAGTTCAGTGAGACTCCACATCAAACCACGAAACAAAATAAAGAGGAAGAGAGTCCATGCCAGTATTCAGCTTGAAGCCATCTTTTTATTTAATGCACTTTGACAGTTAATTCTGTTGTACTCCAGTTTCTAGTATTACTATTTAAATTTCATATTTTACACTAATGAGTCATTTCCAATTTCGTTACTATAAATATGCAAAACTGAAAATTCACATGCATAAATCTTTGTGCATTTATCTTACTACAAATAAATACTACAGTTTGATGTTCTTGGCTAAAGGATGAGGTTATTTTTACAGTTTTAGATTCACACCATTATAATAATCCTCAGATTACATCTTTCTACAGACTACTGAAGATCTGTATGAGAAGACTAGCTTCCCACCTGTGCACTCTGGGTATTATCACATTTCTGAAAATCACTGCCAACTCCCTCCTTCCATGAAGAATGCTCGCTCTTCATATCCATTTTAATTTGTTTTCCTAAACACTGCTGATATTTTGTTTCTTTGAGATGGGGTCTGATGTAGCCCAGGCTGGTGTTGATTTCACTATGTAGCTGAGGCTGACCCTGAACTTCCACTCTTCAGCCACCATGTCCATGTATTAGATTTCAAGCATAGGACAAGTTTATGTGGTACTAGGGACCAAACCCAGGAATGTCTATATGCTAGACAAGCATTCTACCAACTGATGCTAATTATTCCCATTATCTGTGGTGAATAATGACACTTCATCTTGTTTCTTTTTCATCGATGTTTTCTTTTACATGTTATTTCTTTACATTTTAATTTATAAGTCTAATAGGTGGATGATAGTTTTTTATTAAACATTTTCCACTTTTCTTTTTATAGTTTTTTAAATGCAAAAAGTTTAATATCTTAAATTTATGACTCAAATCTATCAATCTTTTCTTCATCTGTGTTATTTTTTGAGAATTTCATATATTTTTATATTCTTCCCCTGAACATTCCCAGCCACCCAACTTCATGCCCCTTTTCCTTCTTTAACAACATAAAAGCAACAAACAACTGATATGTGCTGGCCAGTCACCCCAGCACGGGGTCTGCCCGGAGCCTGGTTGATAGACGCAGTGTCACTCCGCTGAAGGAAACTGACTTTCCTCTCCCAGTGGCTACAATTGCAAATAGCTCATTTCCCCTTCTCCTGTGCTGGGAAAACAATGGTTTTTTTTCTTCTTTGCCTTTTCTTTGAGAGAGGGTCTCACTGTGTATCCCCAGAGGACATAGCTTGGCTGACTGTCTTCTAACTCGCAGCAATGCAGGTGTCCTGTCTCTGGGATTAAAGGTGTGTATCAACAGCACACCTGGCTTTAACTCAACAACTTAAAACATAGGAAAGATACTAACTTTACAGATTCATTGGCAAATTATGACCATCTTTTCTAATCTTCCTGGTTATACAGTCTGGGGTCGCTCTTCTACAACGATAGATTCCACAGTTCCTGTCTTATTCTTTCATGTCACTGACTTTTATCAGAGAACAGAACAGAAAACAAGTAGAACACTCCCTCACGCGCATCCATCCTCCTCACTCTTTCTCCCAAATGTACACTAGCTTGGACACTGAGAATCCAATCTCATAGCACAATTTATGTGAATAACATTAAGTGTGAAAAGCAACCCTGAACACCTGTCTCTGAGGCTCACCTTAGACCCAGATGCCAGTCTGCCTCCTAGCTGATCGTACTTTAAGCTGGTGACAGCTGCTTTGTGTCCATTGAAGGTTATGTTTCCTTCACCACTGAGGAGGCTGAAGATTCGGATGGCTCCATCCTCATAGCCAACAGCTAGATGCAGCCCATCTGGGGAAGGACACAAGCAAGTGACTTCTTGTTTAAGCCCTTGAAGGATAAGGATCTGAAATCAAAAAAATCAAAACCTACTCAGAAAAGTGAGGCATGTATGAAGACAGTAGCTTGGGAATGATCTCAGCAACACGGTATCGACAATTTCCAGTCACTGACACACAAGGATAAAACTCTACAAGCAAAGACCATGAGTTCCTCAAAAGGCAATCATTTTCTCTCAAGCCTGACACTGGTGTATACATGCAAATTATCCAGGCAATGAGATAAGTTACCAATTTTTTATCCCAATGATTGCTGATAAAGGGTTTTAGACTCATTCTTGCTGTAACTCAACCTCGAGGCAGTACTACAGTACAAACAGCTTTATCCCAAGAGGCTCTGGGAGGCAACAAGTATCTATATATTTATATCTATAAATCTCTATGTATCTCATCTCACCTCCTGGGAGTCACACAGTAAAGAGGGATAATTTAAATATCTATGTGCTTAGCAAAAAAAGTAACAACTTCAGTCACAGGTGAAGCAGCGTTCATCGACCAATGCGTCTCATCACTGCGGTTAAGAGAAGGACTGCACAACACAGTAGAGTGGCAGTCCTTGGTAAATCCTAATACTGTGCACCTGGCTGTGAGAACAAGCAGAATGTGGAAAATTGAACTAGTACACAGAAGCAGAAGTAAACAATGACTAAACATATGACCCATGAAAACGAACACACACACATCCAGGAAGCAAGCTCCCGTTTGGCTGTGACTTTCAGAACACAACAGAATTTGGTGCTAGCTGTCTAGAAAAAAAGGAAAGTGATCTCTTGGGGGCTCACACACAAATGAATGCAGGCAGACCAGTCAAGTTCTCCCACTTTGCCCCTCCAAGAGCTGGTGTCATTTAACAACGGTATCAATTACTTATTTCTGACTCACCTTCTCGCCTTTCCTTAAGTCCCAGATAAAAACGTGTTCACAGGCGGGTACTGCCACATAGCGTCCTTTCTCACCACGGAGTGTCACAAAAACAATGTTACCTTTTTGGCTGCCAATCAAGCCAAAGACAGCACTAGCCACATAGCGGAGATACTGTTTAGTAAGCCCCATGTTAGGAGGTCTGATGCCACAGGGAAGGCAATCTGTGTAAACAAACAAAATTCAGGTTTTGCAGTACAATGGCTCTGGACAGCTAACAAACAGGAACCGTTTTTTGTTTTGTTTTGATGTTATCAAAAACATGCAACTTGGCACAGACGGTAAAGTACTTGCTGTATAAGTACAGTCCTTTGCACCCACACAAAAGGCCAGGCACAGGGAAATGCAGGTCTATGACCCCAGCACTGGGAAGGCAGAGAGAGACAGATCCCTGGAATTCAGAGAGACCTTGTGTGTAGAGCAGAGGAAGTCCAGAGTGAATGGGTCCTGCTGACATGGATGTAGCCATGTCAAGGATTTCAATGACTCAGACCAACAGAAGAGGCAACACTTTCCTCTGGTTCACTTGGGATGTTGATAGTGCTCCAGAAAATGTTCACCATAGCCCTTCTTGCCCCCTTGATTACTGGTTGAAGACTGCTCCCCACAGACTGTTCCTATTGCAATTAGCTATTATCTGTACACAATAACCCTGCCTCCTTGTTCAGCTGTATGTTCTAAGTCCTCCTTCATGTTCAACTGTATATAATAAACAAGCAGAGCCTCTTGGGGTGCTGCGGCTTATCCAAGAACCCAGACCAACGGATTTCAGCTTTTATGTACGTGTGTTCATCTGTCTGTCTTTTCTACCCAGTTTTCTCTTTGGGGCAATTTCATCTCCAGCTTTCCAACGAGTTGCTCAACTAGTTTTCTACCTAGAACTTCCACATTCATGTTTTTCGCTTAAAGACATAGTAACACTCTGCTTACTGTTTTCAAATGCATTGTCCCTACTCGAGGGCTTTAAAGGACTAAGCTGTTTGCAAATGCAGGGGCCCACAGGGACCCAGTTACTTTAACCTAGCTAATTGCTTATTTCTCAAATAACTTTGTTTTCCTTCCTGCGACCTTGTCTCTCTCTCTCTCTTCTTTTCTTTCTTTCTTTTTCCAAGACAGGGTTTCTCTCTATAGCCCTGGCTGTCCTGGAACTCACTCTGTAGATAGGCTGGCTTCGAACTCAGAAATCCGCCTGCCTCTGCCTCCCAAGTGCTGGGATTAAAGGTATGCGCCACCACTGCCGGGCGACCTTGTCACTCTCAAACTATGCCCCACACCTACCCTTCTAAGTTCTTATTGCACATCATCCCCGAAATACCCCAGGGAAGTCAGGCAGTTCCGGCGGCCTCGCACTCTGGCCCGCGGGCAGCGCGCGGTCTCCGGGTTCTGCAGCGCAGACGGCCGAGGCAAAGGGACTCCCCCGGCCTCTCTAGTGCCCTCAACACGTAGTCCTCAGCCGCATCGGCTCACCGTGAACACCACAGTGCGGAGAACCGCGGCCCGCGATCCCTAAACAGCCAGAAACACTCACCTTACCCTCCACGCGGCTCCAGCAAACAGCGCTGCCAACCAGACCAGCCACTTCCGGTCCGGTTGGGTGCTTCTTCCGCCCGGCGTTTCCATTACCTTCTAGGCGGAAGTGACGGCGGAGCGCTGTGATTGGGTGGCGTAGCGGAGAGGAAGCGGGTGCCTTTGCTGTCAGAACCCTGTCGCCAGTTACCCTGGCCTCTGGAAACCCGTACGCTTCAACCTCCGCCTCTGGCAATCAAAGTGTACAGATGTCATCCGCCCGACTTCTGCTGCAGATCTGAGCTGCTGGCCGCCGCCTGGATGGGCCCGCCCGAGCGCTGTGAGAGGAGGGCGAAGCCGGGAAGGGAGGGAGGCACTGTCGGGTGCGGCAGCTGGGAGGGATCAGGCTAGTGGGTACTCACGGGCTTTGGGGCTCGCACTCCGGGCAGGTTAGGTCTCGAAGCTCTGGGGATTTGCTGGAACGCGGTCCCGCGAGCAGTCCTGCGGGTGGCAGCTCTAGTCTAGTCGAGTCCAGCCCGTCCTACAAATTGGGTTCGCTGTGGTCAGACACTGAGCCCAGGATGCTGAGTTGTTCAGAGACCCTGCAGTCCCTGGAGTGACATTGACCTGGCTTTGTGTTTCCGCTCTCAGTCCACTTGAGAGGGATGTGACCCTGGACTTGCCGGTCCTTAATTGTAAACTGAGACTGAGCCGCTCTGTTGACAAGAGGAAATTAGCTTTTCTTGTCTTGCAGTTCTTCCCTCTTCTATCCCTGGGCTGGTTTAGAAGTTTTAGAAACGAGGTCTGATGTCTGTAGCTGTCTATATAACTATACATATAACTATACAAAAGAAGTGATCCCTGCCATGGCTTACTGAACATGTACTCTGTAGCAGCCTAGAAATTAGACATGTACACAAGCGTAGTAGGTAGGTAGGTTTGTGTCTTCCTCTTTAATTTTAGATATTATTTATCAGGTATGGTTTCCTTCATGTTTTAAAAACATGTTCCGCAAAAGCCGGGCGGTGGTGGCGCACGCCTTTAATCCCAGCACTTGGGAGGCAGAGGCAGGAGGATTTCTGAGTTCGAGGCCAGCCTGGTCTACAAAGTGAGTTCCAGGACAGCCAAGGCTACACAGAGAAACCCTGTCTCGGAAAAAAAAAAAAGGTTATTGCCGGGCGGTGGTGGCGCACGCCTTTAATCCCAGCACTTGGGAGGCAGAGGCAGGCGGATTTCTGAGTTCGAGGCTAACCTGGTCTACAGAGTGAGTTCTAGGATAGCCAGGGCTACACAGAGAAACCCTGCCTCGAAAAACCAAAAAAAAAAAAAAAAAAAAAAAAATGTTCCGCACATCTCTGTATTCAAGAAAATTGTTTTGAAAGAAGAATCACTTGTAGTGGGTTGGGTGAATGAGAAGGCAAGATTCTAAATTCGTGATGATAACATTTCAGGGGTCGGGAGAACATTTGGATAGATGTGTATGGTCCCTACCTCCTGTAGATGCTGTGCATTACCTTGTTAGAGATGGAAAACATGTGCTTTGGTGGAAAAGCAGTTTAGAATATTCCAGGCCTGCCCAACCTTTATATATTGCCAACGGATGTTGTCCTTTGATCGTGGAATCAAAGCCAGGTTTGGTCCATGACTTTAATACCAGTACTGGAAAGCCAGCCTCCTGGTCTAGATATAGAGTGCTAAAATCGAGCACCCCACCCCCTTTAGATAGAGTCTCACAAAGTTCCTGTTCTGGAGCTCTCCGTAGACCATGTTGTCCTTGAACTCACAGAAATCCACCTGCCTCTGCCTACATAGTGCAGGGATTAAAGGCACGTACTGGCCCGCCAGGCTAAAATAGCACACCTTAATCTTACACATCTTCTTATCCGGTACTTTAAGATACATTTTCTTATCTAGTACTTCAAGAACAACATTATTATTTCAAGTTTCAAATTGCACACTGTATGAAAACTTGCAACTGAAGCATGCTCTGGTGTGTTTAATACATAGGTGACACTGCTAATCCACCAGTAAACTTGTGTTTTGTATGTTTTTGAATGATGATGTTACAGTTAACCTGGGACCATTGATGAAGGTTAGAGGTCTTTTTTTTGTTATAATGTATTTATTTGCTGATATATTTGAGCACTGACATGTTGCTGTCTGAGAAGCTTCCCATTTGCATAAAATAACTCTTTTAAGTATAATTGATTTGGTATTGGGTATGAATATGGTAGGCGCTTTTACCCTTATATATCGTGGTTGTTTAAATACTGAAATAGAAATACAGAGCCATAAAGAACAGTAAACCTGTTGTTTACCAAAGCAACAAACAAACTGCTTAATTATTAGAGGTCAAATGCATGGTCCAATTCTGTACTTTCCAGACTTGTCTTACCTGTATAACATTTGCCAGGCATCTTAGGGGATTCTCACTTTCCCTTTATAAGTAACGCCATTTGTTTTGTTTTGTTTTGTTTTGTTGAGGTAAGAACTCTCTACATAGTTCTGGCTGTCCTAGAACTGAGCTAGACTGGCCTCAAAATCACAGAACTCCACCTACCTCTGCCTCCCAGGGCTGGGATTAAAGGCTTGTGCCACCACACCCAACTTGATACCATTCTTTATACCTGTTTGAAAATCAGGATTTGAGACCGCGATCCAAAGTGCTCTGCCCGATGCTGCCCAATCTTGAATAGTAAAATTTGGTCTCTCTGGGCAATTCAATTTTTCAAGTAAATCACAATTTAGATTTTTTTTTAAACTAGTGATGGCAGGATGTAGGGGGAAATAAGCTAGAGAGAACTCTTTGAATCATAAAGAATATTTAGTAGCTTCTTTTTGTTTGGGGGTCCTTTCTCTTAAGCTAACATAGAAAGAAAGTATTTGGCCTAATTCATAGATCTGATCTAGTCTGGAAACCAACACCTTTTTTGATATTAAATTATGCCTCAGGAGCCTGTGAGTTTTACTAAACTATAGTGTTTGTTTGGAAGTTTGTTCAAAGTTCAAAACTGATCAATTGATTTCCAGTGGGAACTGTTTTTTGGTTTCATGTTATTCAGTTTCTGGCTAAGGTTATAGATTACTCTAGTCATCTGTCTGCTACCCCCCCCCCCACTGCATCCCCAGTTCCCATCATGCATCTGTCTGCCCCCCCACCCCCACCCCCACCCCCCGCACTCCCCAGTTCCCATTATGCCTATGGCCCCTTCTTGTTTTCAGTCTGTCCCTAGAATTTTTAATCTAAGTCTGGAAATCCTTTCAGATATATGCATATCTATGCATAAATAAGCTCTTACACACGTTCTGTGGGGTGAGACAGTGTTTAGGTTTCTGGCGCCTTTGAGTTTGCTTCTCTGCTTTCCCACAAGCATGGCCATAAGTTGATGTTGGAAGGAGGTGGGAGTTAAATCTCTTTATAATGAGAAAAGTCAGTTTCTCTGTGGAGGTGCGGATGGAGCTGCAAAAGAATTCAACCTTAATTAACTTTCAGGATGCTTTCCAGAAGGGTCCTTTCCTTTTGCCCTGCAGTCAGCTGTGAGCATTAGTTATCACTCTTTTAGCACTCACAGTGACTTCTTCAGTAGTTGGAGAGAGCCAGCGAACTGTACTGACTGGAGATGATTGGACGTATAGGCGGACTGCTGAAGTACATACACATCAAAAACAGTAATAGGATTTCAAGGAGAAAATGATCAACTTAGGTTTCTGTTGACCTTGAAATTAGAGCTGTAATCGTTGTTGAGCTGAAGGAAAGTTGCAAGAGAGTGAGTAAACGGAAGAGGAAGCGGAGCTCTTGCAGCAGACGCTCAGGAGTGAGGTGGAGCCTAGATAGTGTCTCGCACTTACAGCCTTGCACTCAAGTGGGAGGAGGACTGAGCTCGGCTCCTGAGCACCCAGGTAAGAAGCTAGATGCCTTGGTGTGCACCTGCAATCTCAGCTTTGGAAGGAGGACACAAGAGATGGAATCGTTCAGGTTTTTTGGCAGAATCACCAAGCTCCAGGCTCAGTGAGAGACTATGTCTCAGTAAGTTGAACAAGCAATTAAGGAAGATGCCTGCTGTTGATGTCTAACCTCCACTCACACGCTTACTCACACCCATGCACACAGACACCACCCACTCTCACACAAAGTGGTGTGGTGAGCCAGGCCCAGGGTACTGGCCTGACAATCCAGGCACTCAGGAGGCTGAGGCAGGAGAATCTGGTTTCAAGACCTACATGAGTTAGAGTGAGCAAGGTAAGGCCGGGCAACTTAGGATGCCATCTCAAAATAAAAGAGTAAAAAGAGGGCTGGAGATAGAGCATGTGATAGTTCAAACAGATAAACAACAACAAAATAACAACAGACCGGGTAGATGTTTCTATGGTCTGAAGAAGAAATGAGGGAGGAAAGATTTTTCAAAAATGGAAGGGCAGGAAGAGAAAGTAGGAAGACGTTTGGGGAGAGTTGATGTTATTCTTATAAAGGGCAGCTGGTAAAGTGATTGAATTAAAGCCTTTTGGCTGGTTTAAACATGCAGAATATACCCTGCGATAACTCAGAGGTTGGAAAAGTGTATTCCATAAAGATGGATTTGGAACTAGAGAGAAGTTAGTTGTGTGAGCAGTCAAATTGATGGAGGGTCCAGCTAACTTAGGAAGATGCACACTCATTTTGGCCAAAAATTGCTGATTGTGTGGTTTCCTTCCCCTAGTGACATAGGAGCAGATGTTGGGCTATTTAGGGATTAACAAGACGTGACAAGGGAAGTCATGACATCAAGACTTAGTTCAGCTCTCGGCATTTAGCTTGCTTGGTGATTTGACAGCGAGTATGGAGTCTTTGCTGCACATGGAAGTAGAACTTCATCTCAGCCGTGGTTACACTGGCCCTGAGGAAATCTAAAAAGGTAAGTCATTGTGCCTCATGTCAGGTGCTCTGCAGTGTCATTTTGGCACAGATTATTGCATTCATCTTCATGATAAGCCTGTGAGTTAACTAGCTCTGCTTTAGCTATAGATGCTAGCTTTGCCTCAAGGATCACAGCTGGAAGATGTTGGCTCAGGGCCTGGACACACAGACTCATGACTTGCATTATGCCACACTCCACTTTTGCACTGTGTGTGGACATAGTCACCTGACTAGGTTCAAAGTTATGCATACAATGTGATTTTACCTCTGTCACAGAGAAAAGAAGAACTACAGCAGAGTTTGTTGTTGTTGTTGTTGATTTTCAAATGTTCTAGAAGCAGATGTTAGAGTCAAAAATAGAATTTAGTTTAAAGAAGCAATTATTTATTTACTTGGCCATCAGGAATTTCTGCAGTCATTACCTTGATTCCGTGGCATTTGTCCTCTGTTCAGTTTTGCCTGGAGCAAATCTGAGAATTTGTAAACATATGTCATGTGTTTGCCTCCAGGTTCAAAGGCCGACTGCACTAAGTGCAACATCTAGAAAAACTAATTTTAAAGTATTTAGTATAAACATTAAGCACTAATACAAATTATCTTAGTATAATCTATAAGATCTTTTTTTAACTGCTAGCTGAATAACCAAATTCCCATCTAACAATTTGTGTAGAAGAATTAGAATATTCTGATAGATCTGTGCTTCTAGTTACTGTCTATGTTTCTCCCCAAGAAACATGAATAAATTAGTTTGGGAAGGACAAGTTTGTTCTCCCTCAGTGTGATAACAAACATTAGTCTCAGGTCAAAAAGCTTTTAAAAACTTACCTCCCAGATTGACTTTCCCCACTCTTCATCTGCCTGTTCACTTCCTGAACCCACGTGGTCTTGATCCTTCAGTAGCATTCTGTTCTGGCTGATCTTTCTGAAGCATTCATGAACACCTGTTGGCCTTCCAATGCTGTGTTTGCTAAGCTTCCTGCCTGCCTTGCAGTCTCACGTATACTCTAAGACTTCTAGATCTGTGCTGGACCTCCGCTCTGAGCTCTAGCCTCAAGCATCCAATTGTCAGTTTGACAGTAAACTCATGGCTATGTAATAAGCATTTTGAACTCAGCACATTCAAAAGGACCTATGGAACGGGAAAACCCCTTGCTTTTCCTTCACCGTACAGCTTACTCCAAGACCTCTTCTCTATAAGTAGCATTAGTATCCAACTCGGTTGCTCAAGGAAGTAATCTAGGCATTGTTCCACTTGTGTATACCCTTGCCCTCTGTATTCCTAAGATAAATTATTTGGTTCTATCTGTCAATTATGCCCCAGATCTGACATTTCTCATGGCCACCCATCTCTCCTAGGGTCCCCTTGTATCTTCTACTGCTGCTCTTGCCCTTCTCACTTTCCCCAGCAGAGTCTTTGTTTCAAGTGTTGTATTGGGCTTCCTCATATTTAGAGGAGCTGAGGATTTTAGCATGGTTTTACAACTGCATCACCTGGCCTTGCTCGGCACCAACTTCATCATCTAAATCATTACCTAGCTGGCTTCCTGCATCCCCGTGGACTGCATCTCACTTCTCCCCACCCTTTGGTCTTTGCCCTGGCTGCTCTCCTCCTCTCTTGCTTTCTCAAGCTTGCTCCTCACATGTCACCTGTTCTCTGGAATGCACTTTCATTGCACTGTTATTGTCACCTTTCTTCTCTGCAACACATGAGCTCCTGAAGGTTGAAGCGCCCTGCTATCAGAGTCCCCAGGACTTAGAATGGTACCTATCACACACTCAGTGCTTACAGATGTTAAGGGGATAAACGAAGCTGCGGTTTACTGAAACAGCTGTAGGAGTCAGGGGTAAGGAGAGCATCCCTTTCTCTGGTGGAACTGTCCGTAGCCTAGGTCCAGCTCTAGAAACTCTCACTTCCTCTTCCAACGTTTGTACAGCCAGCTGTCTACCACATGCAGTCTCATATACCATATCCTGTGTATTGTCAGGTCCTGTTCATTGTTCCTCTGCATGTTGCCTCTTTTTAAAAAAAAGATTTTACTTTATTTATAATTAAGTATATATGTGCATGTCTGTGTGTGGTTGGTGCATATGAATGCAGTTGCCTGCAGAGGCCAGAAGAGGGCATCATATATCCTAGAACCAGAGTTACAGTGGTTGTGAGTCTCTCACCATGGCTGGTGAGAACCAAATCAGATCCTCTGCTAGAGCAGTATGTACTCTTAATTGCTGGGCCGTATCTCTAGCCCCCCTATGTTGCCTCTTAAAGCCAAGCCTCATCTTGGATTGTTAGTTGAAACCTTTATTATCTCTTACTACTTAAGTGTAGTGACCCCTGTCTCAGTTAGCCTAACATATCCACATTATTATCAAATGGAATTATTTAAGTTATACATGTTATCTATCATTTTAGACCTCATAGCAGAGGATATAGTATTTATTATTTTTGCAGTAGTGGACACTCAAAGGGTTGAATTGAGTAGGCCTTTCTGAAGAGTGGAACTGTTGTGATCTGTGATGATTCTGATCACAGAAGGATGCAGTTCCTTTAAAGGAGTTTATGCTTGCATAATTTTAAGGCGTTTTCATTATCTTTGTTGTAATAGGTCGTTACAATGATTGGACACAGTGGACTCTTGGCTCATGCTGTTCCACAGCAGAATCTAGTGCGTTGGTGTGTGTGGTAGAATTAAAGTGATATTGTGGTCAGTATTTGTGCTTTTGTTTTAAAGTGATCCCTTTTTCTCTTTTAAGCTAAAATCTCCAGGGATTGTTGAATTGCCAAAGAGTTTGGTTCACAAGCTGAAGTTCCCATTCCATGGATCCCTTGGGCGCACCTTCCCAGTTTGTGGATGTGGACACCCTGCTAAGCTGGGGTGACTCGTATGAAGATGAAGTAAACACCTCTGACAGTACAGCTGAGGCCTTCCAGGGAGACACCAGCAGATCGCCTTTTCTTTATAATCGGGACATTAATGCAAAAGTGGTTCTTTGGTAACTTTTTCATCATACCTTACTGCATGTGAATTCTCATAATTGTCTTCTAAAGTTCTTTTTTATTGAACTTCTAGCATTATTGAAATATTGCTTTTACGATACAGCCTTATTTAGATATAATTAAGATACAGTAACTGTACAGATTTAAAGTGCATTGCTTAAATGTTACTGCTCTCTCTGTGTGCATCCATGAAGCCCTCTCCACAGTTAAGACAGTGATGTTCCCTTCACCATCAGAACTAATCGTGTTGGTTTGCCTGTTTTGGACATTTCATATATATGAAATTCCTGCAGTAAAATATGTTGAGACTTTTGGACCAATTTTTTCAGTGTAGTACAAAGTAGTACTTTTCTTTTTATGACTTAATAGTACTCCATGTGTGCACACTTATCAGCGCCCTAGTTGGTGGGCAGTCAGTCAGGTTGCTTATATTCTTTCGACTGTTATGACTGATGCTAATTCTAAACTCTAATAATCAACTACTTTCCACTGTGTAAGCATTCTTTTATAATGAAGGGAATATGGCAAGGTGCAAAGGTGCACCATGAAGGTTCTGTGAATTCTGCAGTTACTGTAAAGTTCTAAGATGGCAGATTAATTTAAGTCGGCATTCTTTCTCCCCTTTTCTATTTCTGCTATTGTGAAGCTGATATTGCAGAGATGGAAGGTTTTGGAGAAACTAGAAACTAGGTCAGTTTTCTCCCTCATCTGCCTCACAATTGCTGTTTATCTGTTGGTCCATCAGGAAAGGAGATGTGGCATTACTAAACTGTACAGCCATTGTGAATACCAGTAATGAAAGCCTCACAGATAAGAATCCTGTGTCTGAGAGCATCTTCATGCTTGCGGGGCCAGATTTGAAGGAGGACCTACAGAAACTTAAAGGTGAGCGAACGCTCTTGGGCCTGTTATTACTTAGGGCACTTGGATGTCTCCACTGTGAAGAAGGGTGTTGAATGTTCATGAAGAAAACTATGTAAAGCTGATTTTTTTTTTCTGTTGTTGAAACTTTTGTAGCCCCCAGAGTGCATAAAATCCCCTAAGATTTTACTAGCAGTACAACTTATCAGTCATGTGCTGCATTTTAAAATGATAGCATGCTGGTGTATCAGCTTGAGTTATCTCAGAGGAGGGAACCTGAATTTAAAAAGTGCTTTCATAAGACTGACCTGTAGGCAAACCTATATGGCATTTTCTTAATTAGTGATTGATGTAGGAGGCCCCAGCCCATTGTGGGTGGAGCTGCCCCTAAGCTGGTGGTCCTAAGTTCTATAACACAGGCTGAGGAAACTGTGAAGAGCAAGGCGGTGAGCAAAGGCCATTGGGCTATGGAGGAGAACTAAGGGGGGTTGAAAAGCCTTTAATCAAACTATAATAGATGCCATAATAAATGTGTAGAAATTAGAAAGGTTTAAGAAAACACTGAAAAGTTCTTTGGTAGAGATAATGAAGAACCTAGTCAGGAAAAGCCCCTTCTGGGGTAAGCATGCATCTGCATTCTCATACGTCATAGAGTGGGTAAGCATGCATGTGCATTCTTGTGGGAAAAAAAAAAAGAAAGAGGGCGCGGGGCCTGGTGTGCACGGACACAGGGGCACACGCCAGGCAGGGCTGGCGTCACGCAGGCCTCGCTCTAGGACCAAGGTAGCATACATATGCAGGCGGACAAGGAAGTTCCGTGGGGGGGGGGGGTTGGGGGGGTGGGGAAGCATGCCTCGGCCTAACGGGGAGCGGGCGGTCACACTGCCGGCCAGTCCCGCGCATGGCGCGGCGACGCGGCGGCGCAGAGAGATCCCGGATCTCTCTGCGTGTTACCTGTGCTCAGACTGTCTGCTTAGCTGAATCCCAGAGTCTCAGATGGCGCATACCAGCTAGCTCCGCGTGGTGAGTTTAATAAGAGGCGGCCCATAGCTTTGATGTTTTATTATTAAGAAAATAGAGAAAAGAGATAGAAAGATAAAGAAAAAAGAGAAAATAGATAAGAAAAGCCATGACCACGTGGAAAGGGGAGAAGAGAGAGAGATAGACAAAGAAGAGGGCCGAGAGAGGGCAAGCAGGGGAGAGAGAGAGAGCACACGCGCTGAGGGGTGTTATTTATAGTGAGTTGGGCAGTCAGGTAACCAGAAGGCGGGGACAGTGTGACTGTAGGCAATAATACAGAGAGTGGAAAAGCAAAATGATTTTACACAAAATTTATCACTATGAAATTTAATACTTACCTTTAAGAGAAAGAGGATTTAATAGGCTGAGAGTTATTAGTGCTTAGCTGAGGTTCATATTTTAACTCTGCCCTGTACTGAATGTGTGACTGGGGACTGTGTCATCTCTCACTGCTCAGTTTGAATCTTCTCATTTCTCAAGTCATCATGAGAATGGAAGTTCCAACCTCAGCTCTTGGCACATAGCAAACATTTAATAAATATTTTGGATGAAAAAAAAATGGTATCATACAAGCCAGTTGGTATAATGGATGCCAATTTCTGTTGCAGAGAGCTCCACCAATGAATTAAAGCACAGGTCATATGGCAGGTGCGATAGTAGGGGACATCAGGTGCCACAGTGGGGGGACATCAGGTGCTATAGTGGGGGACATCAGGTGCCACAGTGGGGGATATCAGGTGCTATAGTGGGAGTTAAGTTCTTTTTTTTCTTTAAGATTTATTATGTACACAGTGTTCTGCCTGCATTTATGTGTGCAAGCCAGGAGAGGGCACCAGACCTCATTACAGATGGTTGTAAGCCACCATGTGGTTGCTGGGAATTGAACTCAGGAGCTCTGAAAGAGCAGTCAGTGCTCTCAACCACTGAGCCATCTCTCCAGCCTGGGGGAGTGGGGCGGTTAAGTTCTATTGCTGCTGGTGTGACTAGTTAGCTTTCACGTGTCCTGTTTGCATGGCCAGTGCTGACCTGAAGAAATCAGTGGCCACTGAAGGTCTGAACAGGTGACACTGTCACATTTTTGTTAATTAATAATTAAATGATTACAAGTTATGACTTACCAAATTTATTATAGAAAGCTATATACACATATCAAATGAACTGACTACAAATATAAGCAAAAAATAGACAGAAAAATTGATAAAGATTGAAGTTATAGCCTTGCATGAAATTTAGAATGATACACAGGTTCAGGCCATGGAAGCCAGTTTAACAGTCTTTCATGCACATATGAAATACTTACCATGAGTGGAATAGCATATCTTCCATTCCATTTTTCATTTAAAAATCTTAGGGTTATCATGTTCTTCTTCATCCTTTCCACAGAGTGTGCTATGAAGTCCTAATTTACTGTGGCTGTATATCTCTCTGTTATCACTCCCTTTCTCCTTCCATGCCAACTTGTCTCCTTACATTATTCTTCATAAGATCCATTTTCCACACACTAACCAGTGTTTGCATAGTAACCTGTGCGCCCCTCCTTATTGCTCCTCAACTGCAAACCATTTAGTGATCCTTTAGAGTCTGTAAACTAGTCTGCAGTGCCTGAATGATTTCACCCCTTTGTCTCCAGGCTTATCCCACACTGGCGTTTGCCTTCAGAACCCAAAGGATCTCTGATCACCTCTGGCTCTCTGAAAGCCTCTCTGTGGTTCTCAAGTCTTCCTGATGTCTGCAGTTCCCAGATTCCCTTTCCTTCAGAAAGGTCCTTTGTCCCATAGAATGTGCTCTGAGCCTGCAGGGTGACGCTTCTCAGTTGTGCCCTAACCATGCTGTGATGTGAGGTTGTTGAGGTGAGGACGCTGTCCTGAGCAGTGTGAACGTCATGTAGATAGGAACTGCCCAGAGGAGATAACAACATCTTGTCCTGTAAGTCGCTGAGAAATGAAACTCCAAGGCTTTAACTGAAGAAGCTCACACTCCTCCACTGCTTCGCTGAGAACAAACCTTCAGTGTTAAGTGAGGCCTTGTTTGCTCTGCGCCGAGATTCCTGGGGAGACTGTGAGCCTTTGTTGTAGTTGAACTACTTTAAGAGTGATAAGCTGGGGTACACCTAAATGAAAAAGTATTAGTGTGTTAGGTGTTACAGAAGGCACAGTACTGAAAAGTACAAAGAATAAGCCTAGAGGGCATTTGGAGGGAACACTAGTTATTCTCAAACCCTCGAGAAGAAAGCTATGCTTTGAACAAGGATGGTGATCCTATTGTATTGCTGGAATTCCTGATCTAGAAAATTGTGTTGCAGTTTAGCTAGAAATTTTTTTCTGAGAAATAGAGCTTTCTAAAGGTGGACCATGTAGGATTTGGGTAGCCTTTAGCCTGTCCCCAATCAGTACAACTTTCAGACTTTGAACTTGGTTATTTTCATAAAACCAAAAGTTGTGGGGGTTGTTCTTCATATTCCATTATAAAGAATTAGAAGACCTGGGTTCGCTGGAGTGCTTGCTCCAGCCCAGAGCCAGCCGAACAGGTCAAAGCCTGCACATGCGCAGTAAGGAACTGCCGGGATCGAGAGCTGTTGCCTGAGTGTTCAGTACTGAACACAGTACAGAGCTCAGTACTGCAGTGTGAGCTTTCGGGTAGGAGTGGATGTACTGCGACCAGCACTCGGCGGCCTCTGCTTGCTGTTTTCTGGTTAGAGCGCTTCGCTTCCAGCATTCGGCGGCCTCTGCTTCATTGTTGAGGGGTTAGGACTTGCGAAGAAGTCAGTTGAAATGTTGTTGAATCATCTTTGCTAACTCAGATACTCAGTGCTTGTTAGCGCGACATATAGCAAAGGGCAGACATCACACTTGACAGAACTAAGACCACAGATAATCTTACTTAGCGAACTGGGCTTATTTTTCAAACCTGAAAACCTTTTCAGGATAACGTTTTAAATGTTTTAACACCATCCAGCTTTCAGGCTTTGGATTAGAAGAGACAATACATGGCAAGGATTGGAGCAGCGCTTTTGGTCATGATTTCCAGCATCCAGAGGTTTTAGGAACAATAAAAGAAAAGTGCTAACCCGAGAAAAAGATATTTGTTCCTTTTTGGACAGGGAACAGGGTCTCATGTACCCCAGGCTAGCCCTAGACTCTATCCTGCCTCTGCCTCCCAAATGCTGGTATTGCTTGCATGCACCACCAAGCCCATATTTTTTTCTTTTCAAAACTCTGATGTGAGAAATCTCTACAACAAGCTAATTATGTATTTGCCTGTGACTTATTTTTAAAAATCAATATAATACACATATTTTGTTTCTTTTAACTATCAATTTTCTACTTTGGAACCAATATAAAAAATAAGCATACAAGCTAAAATAACTAAAACCACAATATTCCCACCACTCAAATATCACCACTTCTGGCTCTTTCCATATGTACTATGAAGGTATACGCGTATTCTTAGAAAGAAACAGTAATTACATATGTACTGCTTCCAAGAGTGTAGTATACATAGCATGTTCTTTAGAAGATGCATTCTGCTGTTTGTTTTTAGACATTAGATCTAAGTCTAAACTCTAGGTAACATTTCCAGTTGCCCAGAAATGTCCTTTGAGGTTATTTTACCAAAACCTTGTATTCAGTCAGGACACATCCTTGTTAAATACGGATTGAGAGAGGTCCGGCATCTCCAGAAGCACAAGTGTTCTTTCATCAGAACGGCTGAAGGTTCACAGTCTCTGTGCATAAGGGAGAATGTGCACATGTGGTGTGAGGTTTTGGAGATTTAGAGGATGAAAAAATGGGGGTAGGGGTGGACTTCGAAACAGAAGACTCTATCTGCAGGTCAGTTCCCCTACAGTCTAAAAGTAGATAGCAGCGGGTTTAGTCTATGGAGCTTCCATTCAGAGGCTCCCATGGGTGCTGTCAGTCGCTCCCTTGTCCAGAGTGTCCCAGGCCACCTGAGGCTTTTAGGTCACTGACCCTTCGCTGCTTGTTAGCTGCTTAGTTCCTCCTCCTTAGCAACCCCCAAAGATCACTAGGGAGTGAGGGGTGAGGCTCTCAGTTCTGGGAAGATCCTTGCTTTTCTTCCCTGTTTCTTTCTTTGAAGGAAACTTACTGCATGCTGTATTTGCTTGGTTCGTCTCTTCCTTGTTGTTATCTCTTCATTTCTTTTGTTCTCTGCATGGTTTCCTCAGCTGTAGTTTCAGCCCCTATTGAACCTGTTCTTACCGTTTCAGTAGTCTGTAGCAAATATGCATTAGTGCTGTTTTCTGTCCTTTCTATAGTTTTTAAAACAGCATTCTGGTCTTGACTCAGAGGTCCTGCATCCTCTCACATGTCTCTGCGTTACGTTTCTAGTGTCAGGACTTCTGGTCATGTCGTAAGTTTCTACCCTGCCTGTTGTGTATCAGGAACATTGGTTTGTTTTGTCTACTTCCTCACTTCCTGGGGATCTTTCAGTGCCAGTGGTGTTTGAGGAGGAACTGAAATGCTAATGAGGGATGTTTTGTGCCTGTCTTACTCATTTGCCTGCTTGTTTAAGATTGTGTCTTATGTGACCCATACTGGCTTAGAACTTACTAGGTATAGTCCAATCTGTCCTTAACTTGGACCCCAGCTCATCCTCTCAAGTGCTGGGATTACAGCTGTGGGTCTCCATGCTTGGCTGCTTAGTGCATTCAAGCTGCTGACAGGGCACAGATGAGGTATGGCTCATAGATATTTAATTCTCAGTTCTGGGATCTGAAAATCTGGTTTCAGAATGGCAGCAGATCAGGGTCTTCTGAGGGTTTCTGGGCCTCTTCACATAAGAGGAAGCAGTTTCTGGATTGTGTTGGAAAGATACTCATCCTATCTGTGAGGATTCCAGCAAAATCTCATCTCATTCCTCTCACCTCCCAAAGATATGCTTTGATGCCACCACATACCACCATGAAGTTTCAACATAGGAAGTGAGAGGGGCATGCATGAATTTAATCCGTAGCAGCAAGGTTATTGATTGGTGGGTCTCAGGTAGAACAGACATCCTATGATTCTATTGGGAGAACTGAAGGGTTGCTTTGATTATCAGACTCAACTCATTCTTTGTCTTTGTCTTTGGATATCCATGTTAGACAACTGATGGAGGCAAGCAGCTGGGTGCTTTCCTGACAGCTTCAGTGCCTTAACTGAAGCCCTTCTTTGCACTTGTGAGTGGGCTCTGGATTCCAGAGATTCCAGGGAATACTCTTCTGTCCTGTTGCATCAGTGGCAAAGAAAATATACCTTGCCATGCTGGTGTGAGGAGGGTTGCTGTCCTTTTGATTGACTGCATACCCAAGTCATCTCTTTATAGTCCCACATCACAGATTGGTCTGGCAAGTAATTGCAAGTCTTTCTAGTGTTCTTCAGAAATAACAATAACAATAGCCACTGCTGCACATGTGCACTTTGCATAATTTGACGCATTTGATCTTCTAAGGCCAGCATCTCCCTTAGGTAGGAAAGCAAAACAGTGAGGCCAGAAACATACCCAGAATTCACATGTGAACACTTTAGACTCTGGATTTAAATGAAGCAATTTGTTTTAAGTCTGACTCTGCCCTTCTTTGCAAAGCTTAGTACTGCTTGCTCCATTTTGCAGCCGCTAGATTTCTCTCCTTGCTAAGCTGGTTATCTGTAGACCGTTGACTTTTCTCCCTTCAAAAACCTGGATGATTCTCTGCTCTGTCGTCCCCATCTTGTAATATAAGATTGTGGTTATTCCTGCTCCATCTCAGAGCCACAAGAGCAGAAGGAACAGACGTGAATGCTTGTATTCAGTCCTGTTTTCAGATGACATTCCTCACAGTTCTTAACGCACTGTTGTATGCTTTGCATATTTGTGTTTTCCTAATAGTTACAGGCTTTTATGTGTCCCCATTGTTTCCAGGTTGCCGAACTGGTGAAGCAAAATTGACAAAAGGCTTTAACCTAGCTGCTCGGTTCATCATTCACACAGTGGGACCCAAGTATAAGAGCCGCTATCGCACTGCAGCGGAGAGTTCCCTGTACAGCTGCTACAGAAACGTGCTTCAGCTGGCAAAGTATGGCCTGTTCCCCACATGCTGTTAGAGATGAACTGTGGAAACAAACTCTGAAGGGCTCAGATAGAGGATGATTAGACTTTACATTAATGTAACTATCAATACAGTTAACTATTGTAAATTTATTGGTGGAGAAGGAGAGATGCACACTTGCATTTTGAGAGTATTGATGGATTATGTATGCAGAGAATTGTTTTAGTACAACTTTTGGGTTTTCTGTCTGACTGCAGAGAACAGTCCATGTCTTCTGTTGGCTTCTGTGTCATCAATTCTGCAAAGCGAGGTTACCCGCTAGAAGATGCGACACACATCGCCCTTCGTAAGTAATGCTGGAGGTACCTCACATACATCAAGTTCTTAACATCTTCCGTTACTAGACAAAGTTCTAACCAGAGAGCATCATGGCATTCTTGGAGACTTTGCATTTCTAGATGGCAGAGTTCTCAATTAGTATGGTGTAATCTATACCTATTCATAAAGGCTTACAGGACTCATTAAGTTTGAAAATTATACTAGAATAGAAAATATAATTAATGTAATGAGTATTTGAATCAAATCAGAATAATTTTACCAGTTTATAAAAATGCAACAAAAACAAATTCATAATATATTTGCATAGTATTTTTCTATTTAGACAGCTGTAACCATGGGCCTTTCTATGCCCCCCCCCCCCAGTTCCTGAATAGTGACATGGAGACTATATGTATTTATAAGCTTTTGGTCTTATAGCCAGGCATCATTTCCTACTAATCTTAGTTCTGCCACATGGCTTGTTAATTACCTCTCCTTCCTTCCTGGTCTGCTTCTTCCTTCTTATCCAACTGGCTGAATCTCCCTTACCTGGTTCCTCCTCCTCCTCCTCCTCCTCCTTCTTCTTCTTCCTCTCTCTCTCTCTCTCTCTCTCTCTCTCTCTCTCTCTCTCTCTCTCTGTCTTTCCAAAAGTTGCACCTTACCTTACTATTCTGCTTTTTGCTATAGGAGATACTTGGGAGATGCTTTATAATAATGACATTACCAAAGTCTGAACAGCAACCAGATCTCTGAGTACAGAAATCAGCATTTGAATATACAGTGCATAAAAACATCATCAATAGACAGCACCATTCAGAAGTACTCCTTTAATATTAAACTGTGTGCTTCAGTTTTGAGTCCAAACTGACCTGTATAGAAGTTTATATAAAAGTACAGTGTTGGGCTAGGGGCGTAGGTCACTGATAGAGGATGTGCTTAGGATATACGGGTCTCTGAGTTCAGTTCCCAGAAATAAAAACTAGTACTCAACTTGAGAGTCCATGTTCTCAGTGTATTTTAGGTCACAGTCACAGACATTGACAAACGAGGACGTTTGCTTGAAACATGAGTGGTGTGCAGATATGATGCTCATCTTCAAGTACCTGAGGGCTCCCACAGTGGCCTTATGCAACAATGCGTTTTTGAGCAAGGGTTCTTCTCAGGGGTTGGGCAATCATTATAACCTACATTGTCTATCCATCAAAAGAATGTTCTGTCCCTTATCCAAAGCAGTGTTCAAAAATACAGACTTTAGAAGCTATCCCAAGAGCTTAACAGTCCTCATAAAGGTGATGAGTAAGAATCCTAACCACGGATGGCCAGATCTAGGCATGTTTCAAGGGAGGGGCTTTGATTACTTTGAGATAGTACTGTATATTAAAGAGGTTCTCATTACCGGGAACAGTGCCTGCACACCCTCCTTAAATGATACTATGTAAATTCCCTATGTGCATTGTTCTGGGAAAATGGTCCAAAGGGTTGCTTTACTACATAGTAATACCTCAAGCCACCCCAGATTTAAGAGTAATTTACAATAACAGATAAAGATCAATAGTGGGAAGATTACTTCTAGGAATGTAATTGGCAGAAAGGAAGCAAGTCACTCTTAAAACTGAGCTAGTCAAATTGTCTAAGGGCCATTTCACCTAGACCTTAAATGTGGAAGAATTATAGAGCATCTTATTCAGAACAAACAGAGACAACAGTCTAATTCTGGAATTTGAAAAATGATTGGCTTGTACACGTTTGTAGTGCATGCTGCTAAAAGTGAAGCCATTGACTCAAGGGCTTTCTTGATTTTTTAAACTATTAGCAAAACATTTTTATAAGAAAACCTAATAGCTTCTTGATCAGTATACCAAGACTTTTTATAGTATCTTTTTTCCCCTAGTTCATGTACAGGTAAAGCCTTTGAAAAACTATAAACATCAACAGTGAAGTAAAATTACTGGGTTGCTTATTCAAGAAGAATTTGAGTTACTGGCCTGCTGTACTCTGTCCTGTCCAGGAGCAGCCAGCAGTGTGGCCAGAAGCCCACGGTGCTTGTTCTAATTGTCCACGCTCTGGTGTTGAAGGTGTTAATGTCCTGGATGTCACTTTCACTTGTTAAAGCGTCTTCATAACTATAAGGCACGTGACATCCTGTTTGGCTGCCAAGAAGAGTACCCAGCTGCAGCTAGAAGGAGCAGTGTATACCGAAAGGCCGGAATCCTTGAGTCTTGAGGTCAATCTCATTCTTCTTCCTGGCAGAAGTCTCTTTCTAAATGAGCACCACTGAGAGAATTTGATTTGATTACTACTTGGCATTACCTCCCATAGGAAACATACAGTAATTATGTTTAGGGACAATTATATATGAGTGTCAAATTTTTATGTATGTAAATAGTTTAAAAGAATTTATTTTAGGACGCTATTTTAAGGAAAAGGTTGAAAGCGGACCAGAAGAAAAGCAGTTTTGTACCTAGAGCAGCAGAGTTACAGATCTTTATCCTGCTCTCAACAAATGAGTCTACTGTACTAGATCCTTGGACTATATACTTACCAAGGCGGGTCATAAAGTATTAATTTAGTTATTGATTGCTTTCGATGAGTACATGTCATATGGCTGTGTTCTGCTAGACTTCCATTAGTATAATGTTAAAATAAAATATACTTGACTTTAAATAAGTCTACATTGTAACTGTAAGAAGTTTACAGATAGAAGGATACTCAAAAGCTCACAGAGGCTTCCCAATTTAACATAGAACAATATCTCATTAAACCTATTGGAAACTTGAAAAACCCTAAATTGAACTTGAAGCAAGGTGGGTGCAGAAGATTCTGTATAGTGGAACACAGGGAGGGGTAGAGTTCTACACAAACATAGCTTATCACCAGACCTTGAAAAATGAGTGACGATTCACAAAAGAAAAGAGTGGAGGAACAAAACTGACCTCCCACTGGATAGGGCATCATGAAACGTGATAGTAGAAGACATGCGGAGGAACAATTGGAAACAGGACTTAAGGGCAGTGTGGCAAGTCACGTAGGAGCTTTGAACCTTAACTTATAAGGAGTACAGCCCCATTACAAGTATCTCCTATGGAAGGTACTGTAAGGAGATTACCCAGGAAGCAAAATGTAGCCTTGGAAATGAAAGAGAGACCAGCCAATAAGTTATTGCCAAAATGAGTGTAAGCATTAAGAGCTTGAAAGCAGCTGGCAAGGGAAGGATGGATATTTGACATGCTAGCAGAATTAAAAGATTGTGCACAAAAACCACATGACAGTGTGGATTGCAATGAAAAATAAAGAGAATGCCAAAGGAAATTGAGGGCCGGTGAGGTGGATCGGCAGGTAAAGATGCTTGCTGCCAGGCCTGATAGCCTGAGTTCCACCCTGGAACACTACGGTACAAGGACAGAACTAACTCCTGCAAGGTGTCCTCTGAGCTGTGCACACGTACCATGGTGCACACATACCATGGTACACACGTACCATGGTGCACACACACGTTAGGATGGGATCGAGACTAGGAAAAAGATAACAACTTTGGTTTTGGGATCGGAAAACAGGCTGAGTGGGACACCTCACATGGTAACTGAATGAATACAAAGGCACTGTGTTTTTCATTTGTGCTAGATCGTTCTGGCCAAAGGGAAGCCCCAGAGAAATACAGAACATGCTGGATAAAGGAAACAGGTCTGGACTCAGCATCTTCTGTATCCAGCCACTGTCACAGACACTATAACTAGGGCAGCAAGTACAATAAGGCCATGGCACCTTAGGGTCAGTGAAGGGCTGAGAGCAGAGAGGACCTGCCATAAAGGGACCTCTGAAAACCGTCTGCTACAGTTGCTCTGAGGGAAAGCATGGCAGGCCGTGAGAGGGGATGTGAGGAGCATGTGAGGGGCGTGTGGCAGGCTTTTCTGGTGGTGGGTGACTGAGCAGTGGCTGATGAAGGGTGGCCCATTACAGAAATCAAAGCTTGGCTTTAACATTGACTATCTCTCCATTCTCTTTAGGTACTGTGAGGCGCTTCCTAGAGATCCACGGGGAAACCATTGAAAAAGTAGTATTTGCCGTCTCAGAACTTGAAGAGGTATTTTACTAATACTTTTTGCTTATTTGAGTCTTAACACTACTTGTGTTACCTTCATGTGGTCACTGTCTGTTCACTGACTCTGAAGCAGATAAATCTAATGATTTAAATAAATGTGTGGCCGTGGGATTGTGCTCATTCATTGAAGAAGACATCTGGTGAAACTAAAGCAGTGTAGAAGGAACCCTGACGGACCAGTGTAAACCGCCTTGTAACCGAGTGTAAACCGAGTCCTGCTGACTCTGCTTGAGGTTTTGGAATCACAGGCATGCACCACCCAGCTAACGGGGAGAGTTTGATTCAGTTTTACTGCTTGGCTGTTGTCTGCATAAGGGAAGCGGCACAGGTCGGCAGTTCTGCCCGCTGCCTGCGCTAGCACCCAGGCTGTCACCGTGCAATCTTAGTACTAGGTCTCTAGGGTTTAGGAACATAGCTGGAAAATCACTGTTCTGCTGGTGAGGCCTCGCCATGTGCTTGACTGGGTGCAGGTAGTAGCCAAGCCCATGCTTGGCAGGTTAATGTATTTTCTTGTGTGTGGTGGATTTATTTAAACTTGGGCCATGTAAAAAGTCAGATCTTTGTTTCTATCTCCCTGGGCGTCCTTAGTTTGAGAGTAGTATGTTGTGCTCAGCTTCTAATAGTTCTGCTTGTATCCTTCAGCAGTCACTTCCCTTCTCAGAGGTTTGCTAAAATAGGGAAGTGGAGGAGGTGGAAGAGGAGGAGGAGGAGGACGGTGGCTGGGTGGTTTGCACAGACAAGTTGTATTCTCGAGTTGATACTGATACTAATTTTAGGAGTCAGGTGGTCCTGAGAAGGGTAGCATTCCTTAGCTAGTAAAGTTTGAAGATGAAAAAGCATGAAATATACACAATGTAAAGAAAAAACACATAGTTAATTCTTATTTCTTAAAAAATGTTATATAAATGACCATGATAAAGAAACTTCACAGCATTGACCATTACAGAAACTCAAGCCAAAACCTCACTGTCACAAAGCCATCTGCCAGCCACATAAGAAGTGACAGTATAATACAGCAGCTTCATAAGTATGTACAGAAAATATTTAAAACAAAGATGAATATTTAAAACAGTGTTGTTCGGTCAGTAGCCAAAGAGTAGAAAATCAACAGTGAGTAAGAGCAAAGGCAGAGGACACATAGAATAGGAAGGAAGGATTCAGCCTTGGAAGAATGACGTGTGGACACCTGTATGGCAGCGAACCTTATAGCGGTATGCTAACCGGAATAAACTAGACATAAAAGGTCACAAAGCGTATTCTGCTTTATTGAAATGTTGAAAATAGCCACATCCACTGAGGCTGAACAGTTGGCAGCCCAGGTTTTGGAACTAGGAGTTATGGGGAGATGATTAATGTGGAGTTGGGTTGAGGCGATGTCAGTGTTCTGGAATTAGACAGTGGTGACTGGACAACGTTAAGAACATCACTTAAGTAACAGTCACTGACTTCTGTATTTTCATCAGGTTAGTGTTATGGTATATGATTCTTCAGAAATCTGTGTGTATGTGAGTATGTGTGTGCATCAGTATGCCTGTACCCAGGGTGCCATGATGCATATGTGAAAGTCAGGACAGCTTTGTAGAATTTGTTCTCTCCTTCCACCTTCTGTGCCTTTGACAGATTGCTCTCTGGTGGCCAGGTTTGCACAGCAAGTGCCTTGACAAGCTGAGCCTGTTGTTTGTTTGTTTGCTTGCTTGCTTGTTTCTGTTTTTTTTTTAATTTTTTTTTGTTTGTTTTTGGGAAAGGTTCTCTCTATGTAGCCTCATTAGCCTAGGACTCACTGTGTAGATCAAACCAGCCTCAGACTCATAAATTGGCCTGTCTCTGCCTCCCAAGTGTGAGGATTAAAGGCGTGCGCCACCACACCCAGCCTATGTGGGTTTCTATAAGATACAAACCTGATGCCTCAGGCTTTTGCAAACAGAAATGCTATAGTTCGCTGTGTAATACTGATTTCTCAAATGATTTAATTGACCGAGATACTCAACTCCATCACTTGTGTGCCGTCTTCTTTCGGTCCTTTTTAAGGATTTATTCATTTTATTTCATGTTTATGTGTATGTATGTGCATTGGAGTGTAGGTGCCCGTAGATGCTAGAAGAAGATGTTGGATCTCCTGGATCTATAGTTAGAGACAGTTGTGAGTTGCTCAGTGTGGATCCTGGAACCTGGGTCCTTTGGGAGAGCTGCAAGTGCCCATAGGCTCTGACCTCTCTCTAGCCCCTGTAATTTAGAATAGTTTGAGTGATGCTGAGTAGTGGTGCAGCAGTGCCTAGCATGCAGAAGAGGCGGGTGCCTCAGAAGGCATGGAGACCACCAGCACCTCCATTTGCTCTCATACCGTCAGTGAGCACAGGGGTCGCATTGGTGAAAATCATAAGACACCTTGTTCAGTTTTTATTTTAGCACATTGTAGTTACTGTATTAATTTTTAGTTAGCTTACAAAGTGATGGGTTTCATCATCTTCATATCATGTTATTAAATTTTGTTATCATTAATTTCCCACCTCCATTGCCTTCCTTAATTTTTTTAAAATTAGGTTTATTTATGTATTTTATTTTGGAGGAGGCTGGGGAAAATGTGTATGTGGAAATCAGAGGATACTCTTCAGGAGTCATTTCTCTTCCCCCATGTTAGTTAGGTCACAAGGATCAAACTCAGGTCATCAGACTCCATGGCCTTTATCTAAGAAGCCATCTCACAGGCTCTTCTTTTCTTTCTAAGAGTGAAAACTATCAGACCTTCAGAAAATAGTTAGAAATGTTTCTAAAAAATGAACAACTAGCCAGGCAATGGTGGCACACACCTTTAACCTCAGCACTCAGGAGGCAGAGACAAGTGGATCTCTGTGAGTTTGAGACCAGCCTGGTCTATAGATCAAGTTTCAGGACATCAAGGGCTACACAGAGAAACCCTCTCTCCAACCACCAGCCCCTGCCCCCTTCAAAACAAAAAAACTGAAAAAAATAAACGTGGGTCAAATAGAGACTGGTACACTAGCTTCAGCATGCAGCACTACGCCTCGAGAGTCAGGGTGCGAGGTCAGGCAGGAGTGGCAGCCTTCACGGTCCTGATTTGGAGACCTGGACCAGGGTGGGGTTTCCTGTGACTTGACTGGAGGCTCGATTCTCCCCTTGAATATAGGACAGGTGAGGCTCTCGGACAGCCGCAGGCTGAGAGGGGGAGTGGTGAGGCCTGTGGTCGGCAGAGCACAGTCATCTCTGTGTGGGCTTGCTTTCGCTCTTCACTGTTTTTCACACAGTGCTTACTTTTCTGACACAGGCCACTTACCAAAAGCTGCTACCTCTGTACTTCCCAAGGTCGTTGCAGGAGGAGAGCCGGTCACTGCCGTACCTACCTGCAGACATTGGAAATGCAGAAGGGGAGCCTGTGGTCCCTGAGCGGCAGATCAGGATAACTGAGAAACCCGGTGCTTCAGAGGGTGAGTACTGGGGTTCTAAGCGCCTCATCTTCCTTAATTAACATACATATTAAGGGTTTCCTTTGACAGTTTCATACAGACATGGCAGAATTTGCTTTGTCATAGCCAAGCCTCACTCCTCACCCTTGTTCTCCTGCTGGACCCCTCTCGCAGTGCTCATTCCCACACACACTTTCTTTGGTGTTACATCTGTATGAAATCTAGATTCCTCATAAGAAAAAAACCATGTAATATGTGTCTTTCACCACTTGGCTTATTTTGCTTACCATAATGATCTCCAGTTCCAACCGTTTTCCTTCAGATCATAATCTCATTTGTTATGGCTGAATAAAACTCTGGTGTGTATATGTATGTGTGTCTCATACTTTATCCATCCATCTCTTACAAATATCAAGGCTGATCCTATATCTTGACTATTGTGAATAGTACAGTAATAGGCACAGATGAGCAGATATCTATGGTGTGCTTAACCAAGTCTTTGGAGTTTATCTTCAGGAATGATAAAGTTGAGTTGTGTGGTAACTTATAGTTTTTTAGGAACTTTCATGGTGATTTCTATACCAGCAATATGTAAAGGTTAAGCATTTGTCTTCCTTAGTTTTCCTCTTCAGGATGCTAGGGTATAGGTAAGCTCCAGCCAGCAAAGACATAGGATTTGTACTGGGGATTTGCAGGTGGGCATAGCAACATGCTCAGCTGAATGGAGTTTGGAGGCTCATGAAGAACTGTTGAAGCAGTGGTTGAGTGTATTACCACCTTAAATTTTTAAGTTTTGAGCAGTTTTAACAGTTCCTCTAAAAATCACAGTCAGCATTAAATAGTAAGATAAGAATACTATAGCCATGTTATTTCTTTAGGTTTTATGCTCATGTAAGTTGAAAGTTATAGGCAGAGAGTGTATGTTTGGATGGAAGCCTTTCAGTCAGCCATCACATCTATAAGATCATGACCCCCCTTGGGTGGAGACTTGTCACACATACTCAGTGCTTGTCCTGATCAGAAATCAGGGAACATATTGCTTCCTTTTCTTTCATTATTTCAGGACTTGGGGTTTCTAAATTATTTCAGAGTCATAAGTGTTGTTACTCATTGTTGCTGCTGCTGCTGCTGCTGCTGCTGCTGCTGCCTTACAGTCTTTCCTCCTGTAGCATTCACAGTTAGTTTTGCAGCTCTCTGCTAATGGTACCTTTTGTTGCAGACAACAAAGAAGAAGATGAGGATGAAGGCTTGGGAGTGGATCTGTCTTTCATTGGCTCTCATGCTTTTGCTCGAATGGAAGGCGATATTGACAAGCAAAGAAAATTGATCCTCCAGGGCCAGTTGTCCGAAGCTGCCCTGCAGAAGCAGCATCAAAGAAAGTACGGCAGGCTTGCTCCGGTAGTTAGTGTGGGTCAGGGGAGGGCTGGCCCCGCACGCTCCTCTGTACACACAGAGTTCCTTTGCTTTAACCTTAGCGATGGCTGAGTAGGAGGTCCTGTCCCACTTCTCTAGACGCAGAGCCGAAAGTTGAGTCAGTTAGCGTGGGGATGCCGGTGGTCAGATGCGTGTCTGCTTTCAGAGTTCTTACCCCCACTGTGGGCTCTAACACAGAAATTAGGAGATGGGAAAGCTCTTACAAGGTATCTGCCTGCATTTTTCTTGAGTTAAAATTTTCTTCAGCTGAAGAGTTTTATGTCTCCTCCACTTACCCTGGGAATCTTTGCATTTTATTTTCTCCAAGTGGCTGTGAGCATCAGTGATTGCAGAGAGTGGAGCTCACCGTCAGAACTCAGCAAGCTTCATAAGTGCGGCAGCAGCTTGCTTCAGGACTGAGCAAACCCCCATAGTCTGTCTTACCTCTGAGCCTTGGCTTTGGCCCCTCCCATTTGTTTCAGTTAGCATCTCTGTCCTTCAGTCCTACCCATTCTCCAGGTTCAGATGAAAGCAAATGCCTCTCAAGCCTGACCTGCTGGGTGTAGAATGCCTGCCTCTGCAGTTTTCCTGTCTTGCAGCGTGGCACAGCGTTATCATACTGTTTATAGGGCGCCTCCGTGGTGCCAGTCTCCAGTCACAGAACCAGAGTTGGACTAGACATCTCATCCCTTACAAACAGAAGTTTTATTTCCTTAAGTGCTTCCTATGACATATTTCCATCACCTTCATCTCTTACCCTCCCCCACCCCTCCCACTCTCCCTGAAGTCCTTCTCAGGAAGCCCCTCCTCTTCGTTCATGACTGTTCTGTTTTGTAACCTGCGCTGAGTTGCCTCCATGAGCCTTGGAGGGAGGTTATTTACTGGAGTCCACTCAGCATGGCCGTGGTGACAGCACTGAAGAAAATGACTCCCTCTCCCTCAGCCAGAATTAAAATGTTCTGTCTCCTCAGTCTCAGATCTTCACTTTACTGATTTTATTTTTTTTTTAGGGGGGGGGGGGGATCAGATTGACCACTAGAGGGAACCAGTGAACAAGTTTTCCAAAGGATGAACCAAATGACAGGCTCAGTAGTTCTAAACAGACAGAATTAGGTACATCCTCTCTAGAGGGAGCCTAGGAGAGAAGGGCAGCACTTGAGATGCAAATAAATAAAATAATTAACTAATTAATTAACAGTAGTTTCTAAACTTGGTCCAGTATAGCGCCATCTGGCAAACATTTTTCTTTAAGCAGAGTGACTGGACTCCTCTGCCAAACCGTGGTGCTCTGACTCTGTGTGTGCCTTTGAAAATGTTCCTGTCATGCTTTGTGGGTTGTTCATGGTTCTCGGATCCTGAGACTGAAAAGTTTAGAGCTGATAACTGTTGAGTTTATGACAGGACAGAGCTGGAAGCCAGTGCTCTGCCATGCTGAAGATGTACTTCTGCTTTTCCTGAAGCAGGATTGTATTTCACACACTGAATCCAGGTCCCCTTAAGTAGACCAGGATGGAGGGGCTTCAGCCCCTCGTCTGTTAAGGAGCTGTTTGCTTAATCATCGTTTTGAGCCCTAAGCCCTCCTGTCACTGATGATTCCTTGCTGTCCCTGCGCCTGCTGCCACATCATTGTCTGCAGCAGTTCTTCCTAACACCTGAGAAGGGAGACAAGTCCCCTCGGTCTTCTGTTGACGTGTCGATGTGTTTGGTCCACCATGCGTGATTTGGATGTAGCGTAAGGTAGAAGCTGTTAGGAAGCAAACTAGCAACTTTTCAAAAATACAGCTTTCAAAGTCTTTAGATTACTTATTAATCTAAAAGACATGAGAAAACAGGGAAGAGATGATTTTACTCATTTCATTAGTTAGAATTGAGACCTTGTGATGCTAACGGCACTTCTCACACAAAGGCATCCTGTCATTCATTATTATGTACTCATTTTGCCCTTACTAACGTAGCCAGCGCTGTGCTGGAGTACATCTAGTAAAGCAGAGACTAGCAAGACGGAGCCTGGCACCGTGCGTGCACACAAGCTCGGCTTCATTATATCAAAGGAGGACACGAAAGGACTCACCCAAGGCAGGATGCAGCGTTGGCACCAGGCCTGGAAAGCCTTGCATCTCCAGGAGGAGCAATGGGCTTTATCCAAACACATTAGTTATTGAACTTTTTTAAATTATTTTATTTTTATTAAAAATAGATTCTTCTCATACAATACATCCCAACCACAGTCCCCCACACACTCCTCCCAGCTCCCTCTTAACTCCCCTCTCCCTCCATTTCCTCTTCAGAAAAGAGCCGACCTCCAAGAGACAACAGTCAAACAGGACAAAACAAGATACCATAAGACAAGACAAAAGTCCTCATATTGAACAGGGCAGTGCCAACTGAGGCTTTTCTTGTTATATTTTTGTAGTAAGGAAAAGTAAGAATATTCTTTAATTATGTTGCTGTGAATACTTGATGTTGTAGCAATGTATCTGTATAGTCTTTACTTACTGTGCGAATTTTTTCAAGTCATGGCTGTATACACGTTTTCTCATTAGTGCACATTTATCAATGGCTTACGATTCTGCATGGTGCAGTGGCCTCTAACTCTTTGTTGTAGTAAACCCTGAGTTCTTTGTGGTCAGAAAAAACATTAAAAATGGGTTCCATTTGTATAAGTAACTTCCAAATGTTTGCTATAATGATTATATCGTTTATTTATCTAGTTATAATCGCTGGTTATGCCAAGCAAGATCTGAAGACCTGTCTGATATTGCTTCTCTGAAAGCTTTATACCAAACAGGTGAGCTAAATGATCACTTATTCTTACTAATTAGGATCTGACTCATTGTGCTGTGAGAAACTTGGTTGTCTCTGATTTTCTCTGTAAATACAGTGTTTTATGCTGACGTCAGTAAGTTTTAGCCATCACAAGGATCGTAGACATACCATATCAACCTCTAATATGTTCTTATGGTTTCAACAGTGCCTATTTCCCTTTTTTCCTGGGATGCTTTTTCTGTTAGGATGTTTTCTGCATTGTCAGTATGAACTTCAAACCTTACAGAACTCTCCAGTCCCCACTTCCTCCACTGGGTTTTGTTTCAGGCATTACCTGTTATTTTCAGTTGAGAGCTTTGATTTCCTGGGTCAGTAATATTATTAAACATTGTGTTGAGTTTAAACAAAATGTTTACTTATTAAAAAAAATAAGTGCTTAGGTTATGCTGATTTGAAATCTTTAAAGAATCTTGGTCAAGACTGGTCAAAATCTCATAAGAAAAAAAGTATTTTCCTAACAATCAAAGAAATCTAATGGTATAATTTGAGAAGCACGTGCATCTCGTTTTTTATTTTTTGAACTCCTTTATGTAGTCAAATAAATAAAGTCAAGTACATAAAAGGACCAGGACAAACCCTGGTCTTGTATTAAGGTTCCTGGACCCTGACTGCATCTCCTCTTTCAGGTGTAGATAACTGTGGCCGCACAGTGATGGTGGTAGTTGGAAGAAACATTCCTGTGACATTGATAGATATGGACAAGGTAAGTCATAAATGCTAGTCTGCAAAGCAGGTGGGTGTAGAAAGTAAGAAGAGTATCGGATTAGTAACTAGGGTCTGCAGCCTGGGGCGGGGGGTGGGGGAGAATGAATTATAGGTATGTAGACCAGCATCCCTGAGAATCAGTATGCATCGTTTCTGGTTAGTTAGGGGTTGCTGTCCTCTATAGGTAAAACAGATACCAGATGGCTCTGATACTACTGCAGAAATATGGCTATTCTGTTTGGATATGATGTAATGACAAGTTTTTGGTTAGAAGTACCCTGCATTCTAAGTATACAGGCTTGAGAGCTTCTTTGAAAAAAAAGAAAAATTAACCCTTGAGTATCTACTGAAAAAGCATATACCAGAGCAACGATTTACCCAAGATAGCAAGAGAGCGTAATTCTATCATCTCTTCATATGGGGTCAGAAAACAGAAGTAGATAATCTTAAAAGAAAAAAATAGTTGGAACTGTTAAGTAAAAGGAAGAAATTGTTCAACCTGACTAGTAATATGTAGAGGCAATTCAAAATGTCATTTCCCATCCTGAGAATTAGTGAGAACTTGTAAATAAGTGTCATCAGCAGAGATGAATTGAAACTATAAAAGCTGTATTCATCGACCCAGTGATTCCATTCCTAAGACTTTCTAAGAAAATATTCCCAAGAGGAGATGTAGCTGTAAATCCTGTAACTGCTGAGTGTGGAATCCTCACTGGAGGGAGGAGAGTTGAACCCATGAGCTAAACAGAGCTCCTCAGTCAGCAGTCTCGGCGCAGCACTAAATGAACTCAGTACATCATTACAAAAGAAAGGGGCAGAACACAGGGCATGTTAGGGTGCCTAGAATAGGCAGGGGGAGTGGATATGATTGATACACTGGTTACATATATGAAGTTACCAAAGAATAGATCAAAGATATTCTATTAAAATGTTTATAAACATATATATGGGCTGGAGAGATGGCTCAGTGGTTAAGAGCACCGACTGCTCTTCCAGAGGTCCTGAGTTCAATTCCCAGCAACCACATGGTGGCTCACAACCATCTATAATGGGATCTGACACCCTCTAATGGAGTATCTGAATGCAACTACAGTAGACTTACATATAATAAATAAATATTTTTAAAAAACATATATATTCCCCCAAAACATCAATTTCATTACAAAATAACTACAAAAAAAAATAAGTTGTGACTGACCCGTGTGTATTAGTTATAGTAAATGATAGCACACTTACAACTGAGAAAGTACATGCAACATTATAACTTAAATTCCCAGTAGCTGATTAGGGTATACTCACAAATGGAATGTTCTGGGACCCTTAAAAACATGGTTCTAAGATGCTGGGAATGTAACTCATGTAGCCTCCATGGGGCCCTGGGTTCAATCTCCAGTATGTGGGTAAGGGGAGTGGGGGGGGTGGAGATGTTGAAGCGAGTACATTAGAGAGGAGATGTGTCAAAATTCCTTTAGCAGTTAAGAGTAGGTATATCTCTTCCGGAGGGCTGGAGTTTGATTTGCAGCACCCACATTGGGTGACCCACAATTGCCTATAACTCCATGTGTTATAGAGGACTCTGATGCCACTGTGTGTGCTCCTACACACATGGTGTACACACACACACACACACACACGATAAATCTTTTTTTAAGAAGGGAGTTGCCTTGTTTTGAGAAGAATTTGTCTTCCACAGCTTTTGCTAGTTGGCTAACCCTATAAATAAGAGTAGAATAACTTAAACATAGAGAATTTGAAGCCAAAGGAGTGTTCTAATTTGCTTAAGTGTGATAGTAAAAATGGATAGAAAGAACAAAGAACTAGTCTGATAAGAGGAACAGTAGGAATATTAGGGATAAACTTACGCACAAAGAGGAAAGACTCATCTGGTAAGAATTACACTGTATGGTTCTGCATGTAGCTATTTGTGTTCTTAATAGCCTGTGTGACATGCACTTTCACCATCAGTAGTATGACTTACATCAATAAGAACATATAACCCTGCACCCAATTTTGGTGAGTACTTACATAGCATTCCAGATATTATGATATGTCATTTTGCATTTTAAAAAATGAGACATATTGTGAAGTTTAAACCAGGTAACATTTTTAAGCGACTGTTCTTAATGTCCTCTGCTGCCTACTGTGCCTACAGTTGGGCCCTCATCCATGCTAATGCCAAGGACTCAGATGAGGAGGAATTGGAAAACAGCCTGGTTGATTACTATTCAGTTGATGTAGCTTAGCTCCCTCCTTGCAGTTGTTTACAGCCAAACCACTGGGTCACATCAGCCCTGCTTGGGTTACATTTCTCATTTTGTTTTTAGTGTCTCTCTTAAATTTCTTAAAATAGGATACATCCCTAACTGAACAGGGTCATATTAGATCATCGAAGAGTTCTAGAAGAATTACCCAGTGTGTTGCCAACCACCCACAAAGCCCTCCACTTTGCTCATTCAGATAAGCATTAAAAGTGCTAAGAAAATGAGCTTCTGTGAGCGCTTGGAAGGAGCCGCTAGGCACAGCGGGTACTCTGTGACTGGCCCTGAGTCTGTGCTTCCATGAGTGCGTGCGTGGAAGGAGCCGCTAGACACGTCGTGTGCTCTGTGGCTTGCCCTGAGTCTGTCTGATCAAGAACGTAGAGATCTTGATGGAATGCAAACAGAAACTTCAAGAACTAGAGACTTTATTAAAATTATAAGAAGTACTAAATCTTAGTTCTAAATGTTTTGACATCATTGTCCTAGATAGAAGAAACCTGGTAGTTGGTCCAAGAGCTCTTCCTGGTATCTGAAGAGTAATTTCAGAGGCCAAAGATGAATTATCCTCTTTCTTAGAGCACTCCAGAAAAGGACTGTGCCATAGCCAGTGAGAGTCACTGAATGCTGGGACTCACCTTCTGAGAGAACTTATTCTCACCAGCCTGCTCTTCCCAAAGGCAACTCCAGGAAGTTGTAGACTAATCTTAGGGGAGGGGCTCCCAGCAGAATGAACTACTATGAAATGTTTTTTATTCTTTCTCTTAGGCCCTCTTGTATTTTATCCATGTAATGGATCACATCGCTGTGAAGGAATATGTATTGGTGTATTTTCACACACTGACCAGCGAATACAATCACTTGGACTCCGACTTCCTGAAGAAACTCTACGATGTTGTTGACATCAAGTTAGTTATTTTTGGAAATTAATGGGTTATCACCTCTGTATTTTTAACACTAAGCAGTAACAGACATTTATAAATATTTTTGAAAGGATTTTTATGTGACAAAGATTTTTATCATAGATATAGAGACTTTAATTATTGGAGGCCCTGGTTTTGCAGCAAACTAAATTCATTTGTAATCTCACTTTGACCACCTTGGAAGAGGTTTGGTGTCATGCCCAGTCTTTGTGCATAAAATAATGGAAGTGCAGCCTTGGTTGCTATGGTGTGTTAGTACAATACATATCTGAGTATACTTATAAACATTATTTAACTTGGTTCAGTAGCCAATGTTGGGAGAGATACTAGTAGCAGGTTCAAGGAAACTTATCCCTGTGATTATAAATAAAAATAGAAACCAAACATAAACTCACAGGCAAAGGTTTTCATTGGAACAAGAAGAGGAGAAGCAAGAGGGAAGAAGACTTGTTTGGGAGAATAAGCTGTCCACTGACAGATAAGGGCAGGCATTTATTGGAGTTCAGGGGTGAATTTGAAGCTGATTAGTCATGAAGACTGAACCTTTTTTTCTTTTAACATTTCTTCCTGTGGTTTAAAAAGACTTTCCCATATAAGATAAGATCATCTGTCTTTGTCTCTGGAGATATCCTGACTTTACTCTGCACCTAGAGAAGCTTCCCCTGCGGCAGGGGATGAGGGGCAGACACATTCCATATGCTATTAGCAAGGTTGACAAGGGACGAGAGAAACATGAGATGGCTTCATGGCACTGGGGCCTGTCGTTAATCCCATTCGCTGTTCCTGTTTCTTTTAATGTTTTCTATACTGGAAGGTGGAAGAAAAAAAGCAATATTGGTCATTTATTGCCCAAGGTATCACAATTTTATATACAGAATTTAGGTTTAATAGACTACTGACTTGCTTCTAGAAAAGTATTTTCATTAAATTATGCTTCCCTTGCTATAAGGATTTTCTTGGTGATACATTTCCTAAATAAAAAGATTATTCTAACCTCTTAGTTGCTGTTTTATTTGTAGCATCACAGTATCTTTATTGGTTAGGTCGAAAAACCATTATACAGTTAAGGAACAAAGAAGGTAGATTACCATAAATTTCCATTGCCTTCCACCCACCATTAAATCTCATCTTAATTAGCAATACTAATGCTTTCATTAGCTAACAGACACTTTAGAGTGCTTTAAAGTATTTTATAATGAAGCTGTACTTCTCTGTATACCTACTCCTGCTTCTAGCTAGCCCTTCAACTGACACAGCCCTCAGCTAGAATAATTCTGCTGCTAGTTCTCTGAAGTCCTTTACAATTGACATCTTATAACTCAATAGTGATTATTAAACTACTGGACAACAAAATCTTAAGACGTACCTCACAAAGCTGCATGGGGTAGTTGGCTGAGGCCCAGGTCAGGTTCTAGGCATTTCCTCTTGGTCATTGGGTTGTCAGAGTTAACGCGTAGGCGGTGCTGGTACTGTTCTCAGAACTGTGGAGTGGACTAAGTGCAAACTACAAAGCCTTCACAGGTCCCTTGATTGGGCAGTCACATGACTGTAGCTTGTATTTTCTAAGTTTTATTACAATTTTAGTGATTTCAAGGTGACTTAATTATATATATTTGAGCTCAGGGACTCCATCATGGTGTAAAAAATAATGCATAATTTTTTTTAAAGTATGATTGATTTTGTTCTTCCTTGAGGTAGCTCTGTCACAGTAAGAGGCAGCAATTAGTGCTTCCTTTAAAATGGGCAGTTTAAATAATGAAATGCTCACTTAATTATTTTTGACATTTTACCCCAAATTCAGTATAATAACTCCTGCTGCTTTTAAGGTATTTTTCTCAGCATGAATGTATTTATATACTCAGGTAAAAGTGTTGATTGTCTGTACTGATGAGTAGTTCTTATTGTTACTTCTGCTGACTCTTTGTTTGTTTTGATTAGATACAAGAGGAATTTGAAGGCTGTTTATTTCGTTCATCCAACATTCCGTTCAAAGGTAGGTATTTGTGTTTTTACTAAGTCCCAGACTTACTTGCATCGTGTGCTCAGGATGCTGTAATTGCAGACTTGTTTACTCTTCTCGTTGGCTGATCTGTTGCTCCTCGTCTGCTGTGTCTGCCTCTGGTATCCTTCTGAACAGTCCTGTCAACCACAGCTTCCCAGTCTTTACCTTCTCAGACTTTTTATTCATTGAGCCATGTGATTAGCCTAGAATCCACTCTCTCCCCTCTGCTTATAGCTAACCCTTACTTGTCTTTCACATCTCAGTTCAATAATCGCTTTCAGTGGGTCTGAGCCCTTGTCGCCTGATCCTGACCCTCCCACATTTTGTCACTTATGGTGTCGTAGGTTTTGATCACCGTGATGATTTCATTCTAAGTACACATTTAATTTCCTGTATGTGAACCTGTGACGGCTTGAATATAGCTATTTTGATCACAACTATTTCTTTAGTACTTGCTCCTTCACCTTTACCTCATCAGGAAATCTAGCCATTATATGGTCTAAAAATGTCATACTTCTTGCTTCCTACATCCAGTCATGCCCACAACCCACCTCTCCAACCATTCTAGTAAATGCCTACTGTAACTGATAGCCTCTTACTCTTTCATCATGCCTGCCCATAAAAGATGAGAGAAAGTCTCTGTTTACTATGCAAAGCCTTAATGGAGAAATCATAGAGTTCTCCGGTTTGGAGTCCTGTTTAGACTATTAGGCTTCACTACTGTAGCTGTTCACGGGGATAAAGTGTCTCAGGTGGCACTTCATTCTCCACAAGCCCCATCTTACTAGCTCCTCCTCCACAGATTGCCTTGACTCATCCATACCAAAAGCATAAGGCGTCAGTAAGGATCTCTATACCTCCCCCTCTCTCTTCATCCTGTCACCTGCTACCTGTGGCTTTCCTTTTCAGTGTCTTAAAAATGTGTTCCTTCTTAACCAAGGACAGTTAGTTTCTCTACCTGTGTTCCAGTTTCCATAGTAGTAATAACTAATAGGGTTTATCAATTGTTTTAAGCATTTCCTGCATATAGTTTCTTCTTGCATTATCTTTGCTTATAAAGAATGGCATTCCCATTTGCAGTCAAGAGGACTGTATTATAGAACATTCCAAACCTCTTTTAAAAAATTAGCATCTTTATCCCACTTGACAGGATCTAAAGCACCAACTTACTTCCCACCTTCCTTCCTCCATTTTCCTCAAATTCATGTCACACCACACCCAGGATAAATGATCACCTCTTAAATGTGCTATGCTTGTCATTTATGTTACCTGTCTTGGTTCATTTGAAGCTAACTTTGCCTGGTTTCTTTCCTGCTTGTAGCTGTCCCTTCTCTGTTGCCTTTTGTACAGGCTTCCTCTGCTAATCCTTTGAGCCTTAGTATTCCCAAGTCCCCTGTCCTCACCTTCCATTCTGTGCCTTATTCCTCCCAGTGTCTACCAACCCTTCAAAAAACATGCAATGCTTCATGCTGTGTTTGGGGTAGTTGTAATCCTAACATTTAGAAGCAGGGTTTCAAGGGGGCCTAGGTTCTGATCTCTGTTCTACCAGTCTCGTTTGCTATCTCAGGTTAAGTGGTGTTAACCTTTATACTATAGGAATAATGCCTACCTCACAGTGCACTCAGAAAGATGAAGTGAATTAGCACATCTAAAATTCTTAAAACAGTTCTTAACACAGACATTCACATATGTCAGCTAACATTGCCGTCATCTTGGAATTGTTTCATATAAGCTTTGGTTCAATGTGGGGTTGCTGCACAGGCTGCAGACCAGGGGCCATTGTGCTATGCTGCCATGATCTTTTAGAATAGGAAAATGAGAGAGTAAGGTCCATATATAATAATATCCTATATAAATTGTAGTAAATCAGAACATAAATGGGATGTTTCTAAAAGGGAGATAAAATTAAGAAATTATAAAACCATCACTGTTCTGCCTTCTGTTCTGCTCACATCATTCCCAAGCCATTCCATCCAACCTGGTATTACATTATTACTTGTTAACTTACTTTTTCTTCAATGATGCTTACTGGTAGAACGCAGGCTAACAAAACTTAAGCCCCAGGAGAATATTCGGGTGCAACATGTGAACTTTAACTTCTTGACTTATGTTCTATGACCCTGTATTCTTGGCTTTGCATTTTTTTAGTAATTAAGGGGAAAAATATCTCTAGCATTCATTGAAATACCTGAATTATGCTTTCTAAAAACTGTTAATTTTTTCAAGTTTCTTATCGTAGTAGATACTAAATAGCTAAAGTGAACCTTAATGTGTATTTTTGTAGCTGATGCTATAAACAATTGAAAATTTAAAGCTAAGCCATATAAAACTAAAATGGGGGAGGGGATAGCAGTATTCTTGGGTCTTCCCAAACAGGGAACTTTTAACTGACTTTCCACTTCTGTCTGCTTTGAATGATTTCTTTGGGGCGGGGCAACACTTGTGGAATATAAAAGGAAGACTGGCAGGTTGTGCTTCTCTTCTGCAGATGGTATGCTCAAGGTCTGCCTATGTTTCCCAGCGCTGCCTGCTCCCCCTTTTCCACCAACACCCCACTATGTCAGTATGTTATAGCTTAAGAGTCCCATTAAACAATTAGATAACAACAGAGACCTTAAAAAAATCATTCAAATGTAACTTCATTATATAGATGGAGAAACTGAGCCCCAGAAAGAAGTGGAGGTTATGAAGGTGTTGTGTTAAAGTAAGCTACTTGGTAATTCTTTGAGCAAACACTGAGCTTCACCTAGACAGACACTGGGCATCTGACTGTGAATATGACAGGGTTCTTTATTACAGAGCTCTTAGACTAGAGCATCAGCTGATACAATCCAGTTATGCAGTAGGATGAAGGAACAGGTGCAGAAGGAATGTCCTTTTGCAGCTTTGTGTGGAAGTGGGCCAAGGAAATCTTCAGTTAGGATAACAGTCAGTTAAAGGTATGAGGATAAAGATGTCAGAGCTGAAGCAGGACATGTAAAAAGATTTGATGTGTAATTTCCTACACAGCATCTTAGTTCCACAAATTTGTGTTTTTTTCCCTGTAGCAAAACTACTTGCATAGAATAGATATTTCCTTGGGGGGCATTCAATACATGTAGCAAGTTTGCCTTCGGTAATTATTATTAACTTTTTTGTTTGATTGTTTTAATTTAGCTACTTTTCTAGCATCTAAGCCTTCAGAAGAAAGGTTAATACATAGTTACTGTGTCACTGATGGTCCAGTGAAGTGCTTCCTACACAGCAGACACCAATGTGGGGTTAATTCCTATACATCATCTCTTTATAGCTACTAAAATTTAATGAGTTTTCAAATTGGTAACTAGAAATTTTTCCTAATCTATTTTATAGAAGTTTGTTTGGAGAAAGGGTATATATTAGCATGTGTTTAAACATGTTGATTTTGATATGTAATTCCTTTACTGTTCAAACTGCTTGATTCTAATTTTGCATCGTGTCTCCCCTACTCCCTATCAACCCCTCCCAATAAACTGTAAAAAAACAGGAGGAAGGAGAATCCAGATAGTAATATGGAAATTTGAGGCTGTGGATTAGCCATTAGTCACATAGCAGACATAAATAGTGGCCCAGGCTACAAAGGCCATCATAAAATAGGCCGTAATGTTCATAAGTCCTTTAACAAGTGCTTGGAACACAACTATATACTTCACTCTAGGATTGTCTTCGGGGAACCAGACAGATTGCAGAAAGGACTGTAACTGAGAGATACTAGGAAGTGGGACTAGCTCTCGGGTCTCTGCAAGTGAGATTTAGAAGGGACATCGTAGAGCAGTATGTGAGGAACAGGAGATGACTCCTGTCCCAATTTGGAAGCTAGAATAGGATTTACATAGTGATAACCTAGATCAGTGTCGGCTCTTAGGTGTCTTATCTTACAAGTAAGTTTTGGAGGAAGTATGTCACCTGAGGAGCTTGAGAGATGTCAGAGGTTTAGAAGAGGTGCTGAGGAATATGAGAGTGTATCAAGGAGAAATTAATAAAAGTGACCACCCAATGTGGCTGCAATCTACTCAGGACTTTAATACTGTTTTGGAGTATATTCTGCAGTCCACTGAAAGCCCATGTGCATCTGCTGCCATCTTTCTTAAATGGGGATAGCAGCATCACACCTACCTCATTGGACTGTTGTGTAACCTGTTGATAAGAATTCAGATAGGTAAACAATATATAAGTTGTAACTATTACCTACCTTGGTGTCAAAAATACCACTAGCTACCAGAAACTTTGTTTTTTCCACACTAACAAACCCTTGCACAATATTTTGTTAAGTGACTTAAACAAAGGTGAGACACAGTGACTGTCTGCCTTTAAAGCAATCAAAGCCTGTAAACCAAAGATGGTGGCTTTCTCAAACATGTATATGGTACACTTAGACCATCTTCAGTCCCCATCATTTTTCTCAGCCTTCCTCTCCCATCCCCACTGTTTCTCTTCTTCCCAGGTAGCCACCTTCTACCCTAATGTCTTTTTTCCCCTCTCTATATGGATTCTACATATGAGAGAAAACATGTAATGGTGAATTTTCAGTCTGGCTTATTTTCCTTGCACTATAATCTCCATTTTCATCAATTTTTCTGTAAATGACAATCTCTTTATAGCCAAAGTCCATTGTGTGTGTGTGTGTGTGTGTGTGTGTGTGTGTATACACACACACACACACACACACACACACACACACACACACTACTTTGATTGGCTTCAACAGAAACCATATGGCAGTTATCAAGTGAAAATATCTTAGTTTCAATTTATTGGAAACAAATAAAAACAAGTTTACAGTCTATTAGCCTACTATACCAAAACATTCATTATTGTGTCAAATAATGCAGAAGCTTTTTTTCCAGACAGTATATTTTAATCATATTCTTTTCCCCTCCCCCTCCCAGATCATCCCTATCTGCCCAACCTTGTGCTCCTGTCTTCCTCCTTGATTCTCTCCCTCTCCCTCCCTGACATCAAAAATTAAAGCAAATGACAATGGAACAAAAAATAACAAAACAAGAAGTGCACAAGGCCATGGAGTCCATTTTGTGGTGGCCAGCTCCTGGGCATGGGGCGTGCGCTGGAGTGCTAGGTACCCAGGGGCCTCCATTTCCCCTTTCCCAGCAGGTGTGGATGGCACACAGCTCAGTCAGCAGGCAGAAGCATGTGCTGTCAGAATGCTGTGCATATAGGTCTCTCTGCACACACCGAGACATGCTCTGCGAAACAGCCTCCTCGTTGTAGCCTAATGATGATATTGTTCTTTCTTTTTTATAAATGTTCCTTGTAGTCTATGAAACTATTGTGCAACTCACTAATGAACTACAAACTGCACTTTAAAAAAAAACTTGTTAATGTACAATTTCAAATATTTTGAAATTACAGTTTTAACTAGGACAAAATTTCAAAATTGTTAATATTCTTAGTGATGGCTACTGGTTTAAATTATTTTTCTCTCCTGTTAATCAGGTCTCAACATGGTTTTTCACCACCTTTTCTGTCTCAGGACTGAAGGACAAGATCCACCACGTAGACAGCCTGCAGCAGCTCTTCTCTGCCATATCACCAGAACAGATAGACTTTCCCCCTTTTGTCCTTGAATATGATGCCAGGGTAAGTGCCCGTCCTCCTTTGCCTGCTGTAGTGTGCGGGTGTGCCACAGCAGCAGGTGTGAGCATGAGAGTGTGTTACATGCTACATGCATAACTGGGAGGCTGTTTCACAGAGCTTTTGTCTCATTACACGTAGATCCGCTCCCTTGTGTTCTGTATGCCGAGACAACATTTGCTGCACAGCAGCCCCTGTGAGCATATGTCTTTGTAAGTGTGCTGCAGAGCAACAGCCATGAGCTTTGGGATAATCATTTAGCATTTTTTCACACAACAACCTTAGGAAAAGTCCTTGTCCCAGGAGGGTTTTCCCCAAATCAACATTTTAGCAAAAAAAAAGAAAAGAAAAAATCCCAGTCATGAATTTAAAGCTGATCCTTAGTCATGTGAACAGTTTCTTAAGACTGGAGGCTTCACAGCCATATGAGCAGCCAGACTGCTGTCCCCTTGCAGCATTGACAGAAGTCGGTAGCCTCTGCCCTGTTACAAGTCCCATTTTCTTAACGCTTTGGTCATGTTTTCAATGTATCTATCACGTTAGTGGCATTATTTGCAGATCTGTTCTGAAGCGTCAATCTCATGACTTCTGAACTTCATTACGGTTCTTTTCTATTGTGTGTATTCACATCAATAATATTTTTCTTAATTGAGATTCTTTGCCAGAAGTTAATCAAGCCCCTTGTCTAACTGCTGCTGATTCCATATCGTTGGGCATGACATACTGAGCTTTAAGTATTCTCCCCTAATTATTGTGCAGCATGTGCATTTCTCTCTAAGGTTTCTCCAACTTCAGTGATGACTTCTGTTCCCCTATGTGGAAATCAAAGTATTTTATATGTGTCCTAATGACTAATAAAATCTCACATTTGGCTGTTGTACAGAAAGTATTTGGAGCAGCTGGATCATAGAACAAAGGTTATTCGGTATGTGGCATGGGAGAAAGCTCCACCCGTCTGAATTCACTTGAATATGCTGAAGTCAGGACTGACTCCCTTATTTGCCTTTGAACTATACCTGTCATGCTTGAATTAATAGTAGGAAATGTAACAGGCACAAAAGAACATTCAATACCCAGAATTCGAATAACATTTCAAAGCTACTATCTAAATGTATCATTTTTCTCTACAAATACAGAAAGATTACTCCACCAGACTCACTTGCTTTGGCCTATGTGTTTTTAGTTTTCTGTTGTTTTGAATATCAAAAAGAACACATTGACAGAATCAGTAAAAAGAAAGTATAACTTCTAAACTCACCATTGACTCATTAAACCATCTCTCTCTCTATCTGTGGTAGAGTTTCCTAGAATGCAGATACTACACCCTCTGTCTACGAAGACAGAGGACAGGAATAAAAGTGAGGAGTTAGGTGTGAGGAGCCGGAGCTCAGGACAGGCATAGAGCTTGTCGTGACATTGCCACTGTGCGTGCAGCGCTGTACACAGCAGTCAGTGGGGAGGGTTCTGCAAGGGAGAGCTGCCATTAATCCAGTGCAGAGAGACCAGCGTGGAGAGAGCAGAGAACAAGGTGAAGAGAGAGGCAAGTCTGCAGGAGGAGTCAGCCTTGGCTGAGTCCAGAGAGCGTCCGTGCTGCTGAGGGTGTCTAGGGCTCCAGGAGAGGAGGCTGAGTAGCTCTGGGAGACGAAGCGGAAAGTGAGTACTTTTGATGGCTGCTGTTTTCAGTACCTCGGAGAAGCAATGCAAAGGAAAGTCTTGAGGACCCCAGGAAAGGTTCAGGTCATACGTTTGTGACACAGTAGCTTATGGGATGTAACTGAGACACCAGGAGGCGGTTGAATACTGATTTGTAAGGAAAACGATACAGTAGTACAAAGGTGGCATGCTTTATTATGCTTAGTTGTGTCTTACCCTGGATAGTACAAAATACGTCCTTCATTTGGTAAAGGACTGAATTAGTGTTGATTGTATCGCATTTCAGTGGACTTGAAAGACATTTTCTAAGGCTTGTCATTTAGAAAGCCAACAATTTCTTTGAAAAGTAATTGAAAGGTGATTTTTATCTAGATGGAAATAATACCAAGGCAGCCTCCAGAGAGCAAGTCAGCACTCTTACAAATAAAATCCAAGTATGCCATCTGACTGCTGAGGATTCGTTAAAATTACTGTGATTCTTTCCAGAAAGAGAAGCTAGTCAATGGCTCAGCAGTCTCCTGTGTAGTTTGAAATGAACGTAGGAAGCTCTGTTTCATGCCATTGCAGATCAGACATGCATCTCCCAGTTTGCCACAAAAATCATTGCAGAGATGAAAATCTTTGGAAGAGAGCATAGGATATAACGAGAGCCCTTGCAGCAGTGAAGGATTTCCTCTGGTGTTCAGAATAGATTTCTCTTTGGGATATGTTTCTCAGGGCATTCATTTCTGCATATTAAAAATACAGAACTGACTGCTTAGATAGCAGGTTGTAATAGACAGGCTAAAATGCAAAATGTGCACCCCCTCCCCCCAAGGTTCCAGAAATGTAGCCAATTCTGAGATCTGTTTCTTACCCCCAACCCCAATACCTGGTCAGATTTGTTTATTATCAGAAAGTCTCCTTAGGTGTCCTTTTGAGTTCCTGGTTATGACACCAGGGTCTGCTCCTGCTCAGAGTATGTGCTCAGAAGAACAGCCGAGCGTCCACTCATTCCGCCTCTGATAAGGTTAACTTGCCCACTAGGCTAACAACCAGGTCTAGTCAGTGTTCCCTGTAACTGGAAGGTGAACACCATGGAGCAGGCTGCTTCCTGCTTCTCCCCCGTCACTCCAGCCTTTGTCTTATGTTAAGGGTAAGCATTTTCTGTTTGTGGTTTACTGAAAAACGAGTTCTTTACCAAAGAAATACTTTTCCTAAAAATGAGGTTCCAGTCTTACATCTCATAAACCTAATCTAGGATCCTCCTATTATAAAGTTAACTGCCTTGTTTTGATCACAACTACCCGAAATGGAGGCCAAAGAATTTCTCCTTACACTAGTTTTGTTGCTTTCTACATTTGACATTAAGTTTCTGGCATTTAATTCTCCATCTTCACGGGGAGCTAAATGGCCTGAGAACTGAAATTGTTACAAGTCTTGTCACTTGGGCATGTCATGAAGATGCCTGCTGCCAAACAGCAACAGCTACTAAATTCTTGAGAAACAATCTTTATTGTTCTGTAACTAAACTAAGTTTCAGCATTAGGAAGGTAACACCACCTAACAAGAGTCCAGTGTCAAGATAGAGGTATCTTTAAATTTGGGCTCAGCCAGATACTTGTGAGGTATTTTAGTTGAACTATATAATCTTTGTGCCCTTCATTTTTCTTGTCAGTAAGATGAGAATGTGACCCGTTTCCTGGTATCAAGTGAGAACTTAAAGGGACAGTGAAGACAAGGAGTCTATAACTAGTCCAGCACCTCGAGTGTCCAATAGGTGACATTGTTATTAAAGCACATTGCCATTCTTGAGGCTTCTCCTACTTTACACCAGCTCCAACACGCTCCAGTGGAACAGGTGACTCAGGTCTGCTCCACACTGCATGCACAGTAGCTGTTTCGAATACACTTTTCCATTTATTACAAGCCCATTTCTTTGGCACACCCCATTAATTCGTGTTGTTACTTAATGTTCTCATATTTTTTCTCTACACAGGAAAATGGGCCTTATTTCGCATCTTATCCTCCATCACCAGATTTGTGACCTGCCACCTTCCCAGTGCTTCTTGGTCACAGGATTCCATTTTACCACAACTCGCCACCTATTGGAGTGATGTTCATTTTTGCTGTACAGATCCAGAGAGCTTTTGTCCCCACCTCTCTGGTATTTTTTTATTGACTATATATTTTCTGGCACATAAACAATCTAAAACTGGTGGGCCATTCTGAACTGCATACATTTTAAATTTGTATATTTGTATCAAATGGAAATGCTCATTTTTAGAGCATTAATAGAAACTGGGGATCAACTTTTGAGTGTCTTCAGTTTTCTAAAGGACGCTGGACTCTGTCACACAGGCCACCAACGTTGCTCTCATCATCTCTTACAGTGCACGCTTCCGGACTCTGTTACACAGGCCACCACCATTGTTCATAGCATCTCTTAAACAGTGCACGCTCTCTTTGTGTATTTAAGTGTTTCTCAAAATATATAGAACCAATGTATGCTGAACGGATACATTGTTCCCTCAGATCCTGGCTTTAATACCATTTACATTTTATACAGACGATCTGATTATAATATAGAATTGCCCATGGCCAAGAATATTGAAATGTGTCTGATCAAACTGTAAAAACCTTCAAGAAAACATAGAATTGGCAAATTGTTGGCACAAGGTAAGGCTGAGCTGTAAGTGCTTCTTGGATTATCTACTTTGTTCCGATCAACACTGTTCTGATTCAGAGTGTGGAGAACATGAAGACTGTATCTTCAACTCTTCTCTATAATCATGTGACTAGTCTCTTTATCAAAAGAATGTCTGTGCTACCAGCACTCCTAAGTAAAGAACATTGCCCCGGACTCCATCCCTGACCATACTGTCGTCTTCTCAGAGTCATAATGATTGTGTTGCTTCAGTCACTTGAGTCGCTACCATCACTGGTGGGAGTATGTAACAGTGCACAAATCCAAGGACCAGAAAGTTCACTTTTCACAAAACATTTGCCATTCAAGCTCTGCGTGTGCCTTAGTGAATGGAATTTAGAGTTACACAACCTACCTCAGAGGTAGCATAAAGATAGCATCTAGAAAGAACTTGACTGTTCCAGGATGCAGTGGATTGAGGGAAGTGGGGCTCGGTAGAGTGTCTTCATTTAGAGCTTAATGGGTTAATGGGAATAAATATATGTAAAGGAATTCTGTAAGGTGCTCTATGGTCTTTAGCACCTTTTGAGTGACTGAGTGGTGTTTGGGGGTGGGTCCCACACACACACAAAAAGAAATCCCATGCAGACCCTCTGACCATTTCCTGCTTTGTACAGATTTTCTTTGGCTCTCCTACAGTGCTGCCATTTAACAAGAAACATCTGTTAATCGTTTTCAAGATTTCTTCTTGAATTAAGGTCAGAGCATTATTGTTTCCATGTGGGTGTCTTTATAGTCTTTTTGGTGCCCACACCCACCCACCTCCATCCCCTTCACTGTATCATGCATGTTTGCAGCTCAGAGAAGAAAATGTAAGAACTGAAAGAGACAGTAAAACAGGGACCCAGTCCACTGCCTAAGCACTCGATGGCAAAGTTGGGCCCTGTCAGCTCTCACAGGGACCCAGTCCACTGCCTAAGAACTCTTCAGAAGAGAGAAAGATGCATGCTTCTCTTCATCTTTAAGAGGGAGCCCTCCCAGTGATCATTTTATATTGATTCATATAAACAAGAAGTGTTTCACATTTCTTGGGTCGGTGTCCTTGTTAGATATCAAAGCTACTGCTAGTTCTGTCTATCTACATCGTCAGGACTTCCTGGTATGTTCTAGGTCATCAAGGCAACCAGTCAGAGGTCAGGTGTAAACTTACTTTCATTATTCCTTTAACCCTCTCATCCTTTCAATGTCTGGTATTTTAAATTCCTCCCATACAGTAATTAGTGCGTCATTTGATCCGGGGCATTGCTTACCAGAAGCAGCTGTAGCAGTGCGCCTGCTCCACTAATGCTGGACTTAGCTACCAGTAACTGACATCTGGCCTAACCCATTGCCACTCTGTATAATAGAAACTGTAAGCTACCTTGCTATTTGGGCAGAAGAAAATTTATATGAACAATGTCTGTGTATTTTTTTCAGGCAGACTCACACTCAGGCTGGCCCCAGACTTGTGATCCTCCATCTCAATCTCTAAAATGCTAGGATTATAAATATATGCTATGATACCCAGATCTGTGCAAGTTGCAATTTATTGTATGCAATATTTTTGAAAGAATATTTTTTTCATACCTGTGAGAATCTGTATTTACTGATGTTCTAGCCTAATTGATACCATTGAAGTGTAAAGGTGGTGAAAGACTACATAGCAGTGTATGTAAGGATGACTAGAGAAAGGTAGGGGCCAGTGTGGGCTGTTCATGCTTTCATAGTTGTCTGAAGTGCCATGGATTGCTTCTTAGAGGGGAGGCAGCATGGCCTTAGTATTGAAATAAGAAAGTGACCTATCATGTGCATTCTGTCACATGTGCATTCTGTTGTGCCTGGAGAACACAAGAGGTTTTCAAGAATGTATCAGAGAATAATGGGGTGACTGGGGGGTGATCCCTAAGACCTGGTGTTAACCTAGAGCACCAACAAGTCTTTAGTCCAATTAAACCTTGGTCATTCCAAGCACTAGCTGATTTGCTAAAGACACAACCTAGAAATTACTAGCTTATTAACTGACATAGGCAAACAGGATAGAATTTGTAATGGAAGTCCATTTGCTTCAGCACATACTTTTCTGACTCACATATCCAAGATTCAGGATCATAAAATGTCCTCTTGAGAGGGGTTGAGTGTAGAGTGTAGTAGATTGTTATGGCAAGTAGCTTATTGTTAAAAGTTTCTTTACTGTGTCTCTCTGGTTTCATTATGAGAGGGTCTATAAATATAATATATATTTGCTTTTTCAGAGGACTCCATTTGTAGTATTTTTAAGAGCAATCAGGATTTTTATTTTTTATATCTAGAAAGCTCCAAGATCAAAGGAACATATATAAGGACAATGGATATAAGTGTTTGTTTGTTTGTTTTTATTAAATTTCTGAAAGTCTAAAAGGAATAGAGTATCCTTCCAAAGAAGGGTAAGTATAAATACCCTCTCAAAAGAAAAAAGAAGTCTGCCTATGTCTTCCTGGGCTTTTATTTGTTTGTTTTTATTGAAAAATAGAACTGTAGGAATGGGGTTATAGCTCCCTGGTAGAGCAGTCACGTAACACACAAGAGCCTGGATTCTACCCCAGCACCAGAAAAATAAATAAATATTGAGAAATTAATAATTTTAGTTTTTCCTTTATAACAGTTATCAGGAAAGTGAAAAAATATAGTGTTCAACACAAGCTAAAAATCATTATTTTCAAAATATGGGTGTATGCATAGTTTCAATTGGTTGGCTTATAAATACAAATTAGAATTTCAAGAGTTGGATAAAGAAAAAGTCTGGCTGTGGAACCCCTGCATTGTGGTATTAAAGACCAACTGGACTTAAGGGACTTTCCAAAATTTATACCCTCACCACTACTCCACCTCTGGTACTAGATATTGACCCCAGAGCCTTGCATGCTGGCCAAGCACTACACCACTGAACCATACAGCCAGCCTTACTGTTCTCACAGTCATCGTAAGCAACATATAGGATAATATTTTCGCTGAACCATCTCTGATGCAGCCTCCCAGCTTACAATTAGTTCTGGGTTTGTCATTGCATGAAACTTTAAGTCTGGAGACTCACTGTGGAAGTCTAGAAAGACCCAAAATCAAAACAACATACACTTTGGTTCCTGGAAAGATACTCCCCTCTCCCTGATATATCTTCATAGAGGCAAGGGAGATCATCACTCACTCTCATTGTCTTAACCTGCTCAAGTTCCACCATCGCATCCGAGATTACGGTTTTAACATATGAATTAGAGTGAGGTTCATATGTATGTATGATCTAAGTCATATTCTAAGCCCAGTGGTGATAAGGATTTCTTAATAGATTTAATAAATGTATATAAGCAGATTAATGCATATGTATGTATGCATTTATTTAGATATAGATAATCTGCTTATATATTCTTCGACTATGACTTGTGTGATTCATGTGTAAAGACAGCAATAAGAGTGTTAACGCTTTAACTTACGTTAAACAGGTAGTATCATAGTCTTGTGATATCAGTGGCTCTCATAAATATCAGTTAACTTTTTTTCTACATTTCTAAGATTAGGTGCTGGATTCAAGAAGAGAATATTCTCTACATGAATTATACTAATAAATCATAACTGTTGAATATGGTCGATAATGGCTCAAACAGTAGATAGCCTTCACATCACAAAACTTTGAGTGTACAGTTATTTCTACTGAGCCAGGGCTTGCTTATACCAGATCATTCTTGCTAAAACATCAAGAGCTTACCATATATAAATGATTTTTATTGCTGTTGTCCAAAAGATGCTTAAAACCATTTTAACAGGATCTTAAAACTTGTTTGTTGAGAATGCTACTGTGGACACTCTTTGTCTTTTTAGCCCTCACTGTGAAGTAGTTGGATCCCCCTCAGATAGGGCCTCAGTCTTTACAAATATTGCCTGTCAAGGCCAGTAGTGAAAATTTCTGTGTTTATATTGAATCAACAGGAGAACTTTGTTATTTGTTTCATTATCATCATCATTACTATTACTGTGTTCGTCTTTGTTGTAGCTTTTATTGCATTTGTGCTTTGATAGTTTCACACATGTACTAAAGTGCATTCTGGTTATTGTAGCCCAACCCCCCAATTGTTCTCCCACCCTTGTCCCACCCACCCTTGTCAGCCCCCACTCCTGACAGTTCACTTTCAAGCATTCTCTCTCTCTCTCTCTCTCTCTCTCTCTCATTCCCACCTCTGTCTATCTCACCCCCAACCCCCCAAGTTTCACTGGGGTCATCTTTGTGACCATGGATTTGGAACTATTACTGTAATCTGGTAGACTCCTTGGTAAGTATAGAACTTAAGACAATGACTGCCTCTCCCCCAGCATCTTAGCTCTTTCACTTTTTATATTTATATATCTAAATTATATTCATAAACATAAAATTAGTTACATCTCTTATGCATGGATAAAGCCAAAACAAGTTCACAGATTTGGCAGAAATATAGATATTAGTAAAGTTTTAAAATAATGTTAACAAATACGGTAGATAAGTCTTTGCCGCTGGTCATGTGACTATGGTCTATGCACAGCAAGTCATCCTGCAGGTGCTGCCACAGGTTGCGTGCGATATCATCTCCATCCCCGGATGCGTCCTTCCCCAGTATGTCAGCCTGTTTTATATAATTGAACACAGAATGATTGAAATTTTTTATTTTAAGTTTTGTTTTCTCACACATTTATTACAAAATTAGTGATGTTTTTATAGACAAGGGAATAAGTGAAGAATTGTGTGTGTATTGATACTTAAACCAAAAAAAAATCCATTTAAGGGTTGTCATGCCAGGCGGTAGTGCACTAAGGAGTTATTAGGAGCAGAGCATTCAGTCTGTACATTATTGCTCTGTTACATAGTTAGCAGCCATCTGACTCTTCTCCTGTCACTGATAAAACGCTTTGACAAAAGCAACTTAAAGGAGAAAGGGCTTTTGTAGCTCACAGTTGAGGCTGTGATCTGCACAACAAAGGAAGCAGAGCAGCAGAGCTTGAAGCAGCGGGTTGCCTCTCCATGACCAGGAAACAGAGGAATGTATACATGCTAGTGTTCATCTGGCTTTCTAATTTTTTTTATAAATAAAGCTTTTATTGAGGTTATTATGTTTAATATGCAAGGTTTTTTTTAAATTATCTTTAATCTTTTTTAATCTTTTTTACAGTCCAGTCTTTATCCCCCTCCTGTTCTGCCCTCCAATAGTTCCTTATCTCATTCCTCCTCTCCCATCTTCAAGAGGACGTCCCCACCCACCCATCCACCCCGCCAGGCCTCAAGTCTCTGGAGGGCTAGGTGCATCTTCTCTCACTGAGACCAGACCAGGCAGTCCTCTGCTGTGTATGCGTCGGAGGTCTCATACCAGCTAGTGTATGCTGCCTGGTTTGTGGATCAGTGTCTGAGAGCTCTTAGGGATCAGGGTTAGTTGAGACTGCTGGACTTCCTATGGGGTCACCTTCCTCCTCAGCTTCTTCCAGCCTTTCTCTATTTCAACCACAGGGGTCCCCGACTTCAGTTCAGTGGTTGGGTATATGTATCTGCATCTGTCTCAGCTGCTTGTTGAGCCTCTCGGGGGCAGCCATGCTAGGGTCCTCTCTGTAAGCACACCATAGCATCAGTAATAGTGTCAGGCCTTGGAGCCTCCCCTCGAGATGGATTCCAAGTTAGGCCGGTCACTGGACCTCCTTTCCCTCAGTCTCTTCTCCATTTTTGTCCCTTCAGGTCTTTTAGACAGGAACAATTCCAGGTCAGAGGTTTTGACTGTGGGATAGCAATCCCATCCTCCTCTTTCTACTGGAGGTAGATTCTACAAGTTCCCTCTCCGCACTGTTGGGCATTTTCAGCTAAGGCCCCTCCTTTGAGTCCTGAGAGTCTGTCACCTCTCGCATCTAGAGGGTCCCCCTACCTCCCAAGGTTGTCTATTTCCATTCATTCTGTTGGCTTCAGGGCTTCAGTCCTGTCGTTCTCCCCAATACCTGATCATGTTCCTCCATTCCCCTCCCTATCCCCTCTCCCACCCAGGTTCTTCCCTCCCTCTGCCCCCATGACTGCTTTCTTCTCCAAGTGGAATTGAAGCATCTTTACTTGAGCCCTAGTTCCTTTCTCCATCCACTTTCAATGTCTATTTTATTTCTTCTTTTGAGTAAGTTTCAAACATCCTCCCTTGGTCCTCCTTGTTACTTAGCTTCTTTTGAATCTGTGGACTGTAGCATGTTTATCCTATACTTTATGGCTACCCCACTTATATGTGAGTACATACCCTGCATATCTTTCTTGGTGTGGGTTACCTCACTCAGGATGATCTTTTCTAGTTCCACCCATTTGCCTACAAAATTCATGGTGTCATTGTTTTTAATAGCTGAGTAGTATTCCATTGTGCAAATGAACTGCATTTTCTTTATCCATTCTTCAGTTGAAGGACGTCTGGGTTTCTAGCTATTATGAATAATGCTGCTATAAGCATAGTTGAGAAAGTGTCTTGTAGGATGGTGGAGCATCTTTTGGGTATATACACAAGAATGGTGTAGCTGGGTCTTGAGTCACCATAAGGAAACCATTTGGCTTACAACACTAAAGTATTTACTTTCTGGCCAGTTTGCCAATTGCTGATTTAAAATATATTTTTTCTTGAAGATATACCAATACACCACTCCCAGAATTGGTAATGTAGTATACTTTAAAATGAAAAGGATCAATCGTTATGCGGTAGATATGAGACACGTTAATCTCAGCAATCAGAAGATCTAAGTTAGAGCACACAAGGTACTTGAAGTATTTCTCCTTTCATTCTCATGACAATTCTACATGCTTTCTCCATGAGAGGATTGGAACTCAGATGATGGCAAACATGTTGAGGCCAAAACACTAAAAGAAGGCTGACAACAACCTGCTTCTATTGAACATAGACCAGGACCATGTAATGGGCACTAAACAACAATCTGCTTCCATGGACCATAGACCAGGACCATGTAGTGGGCACTAAACAACAATCTGCTTCCATGGACCATAGACCAGGACCATGTAATAGGCAGAGAACTGAAGAACCAAATAGTTTAAGTAAGGCTTGTACATAGGTAGGCTTATTTCATTACACATTAACTATCATTAGTTTCTTAGTTTTTTTTACATTGTGTGTGGGGTAGGGGTGAATGTGTGGGTGTGTGCAAAAGATTAGATGGGGGAATTGTCAGTATATCTGAGCCATGGCACATATATGGAGGACAGAGAACAACTTGTGAAAGTCAGTTCTCATCTGTACCATGTGGGTTCAGGGGATTGAATAACGTAGTCAGGTAGCATACATCTTTATTCACTGAAACATCTCACTACCTGGATATTTGTGGGGTTTTTTAAAATTATTTCTCTAATATTTTAACATTTTCTTCTGTGATATATTTTATCTTCTGTAGAAGATGGATGGATATCATTATTCAGTATTACTCTACAGAAGACATTTTCTAAAGTAATCACATAACACATGTTCAAAGTCAACCTTCAGAGAGAAGAAAGTGGAGGCTTTAAGAATTCTGGAGGTATAGATGGGTCCTCAGGTAATACTATGTCCAATTTTCTGAGGAACCACCAAACTGATTTCCAGATTGGTTGTACCAGCTTGCAATCCCACCAGCAAAGGAGGAGTGTTCCTCTTTCTCCACATCCTCACCAGCAGTTGTTGTCACCTGAGTTATTTTAGCCATTCTGACTTGTGGAATCTCAGGGTTGTTTGATTTGCATTTCCCTGATGACTAAGGGTGTTGAATATTTCTTTAGGTGCTTCTCGACCATTCGAGTTTCCTCAGTTGAGACTTCTTTGTTTAGCTCTGTAACCCATTTTTAATAGGGTTATTTGATTGTCTGGAGTCTAATTTCTTGAGTTCTTTGTATATATTGGCTATTAGTCCTCTATAGGATGTAGGATTGGTAAAGGTCTTTTCCCAATCTGTTGGTTGCCATTTTGTCCTATTGACAGTGTCCTTTGCCTTACAGAAACTTTGCAATTGTATGAGCTATATCACTCCTAGGCATATACCTAAAAGATACTCCAACATATAACAAGGACACATGTTCCACTATGGTCATAGCAGCCTTATAATAGCCAGAAGCTAGAAAGAACCCAGATGTCCTTCAACAGAGGAATGGATACAGAAAATGTGGTGCATTTACTCAATGGAGTACTACTCAGCTATTAAAAACAATGAATTCATGAAATTCTTAGGCAAATGGATGGAACTAGGAAATATCATCCTGAGTGAGATAACCCAATCACAAAAGAACACACATGGTATGCACTCACTGATAAGTGGATATTAGCCCAAAAGTTTGGAATATCCAAGATACAATTCACAGACCACATAAAGTTCAAGAAGAAGGAAGACCAAAGTGTGGGTGCTTCAGTCCTTAGAAGGGGAAACAAAATACCCATGGGAGTACATACAGAGACAAAGTGTGCAGCAGAGACTGAAGGATAAGCCATCCAGAGACTGCCCCACCTGGGGATCCATCCCATATACAGTCACCAAACATAGACACCATTGTGGATGTCAAGAAGTGCATGCTGACAGGAGCCTGATATAGCTGTCTCCTGAGAGGCTGTTCCATAGCCTGACATATACAGAGGCGGATGCTTACGGCCAACCATTGAACTGGTCACGGAGTCCCCAATGGAGGAGTTAGAGAAAGGACTGAAGGAGCTGAAGGGGTTTGCAACCCCATATGAAGAACAACAATATCAACCAACCAGAGCTCCCAGGGTCTAAACCACCAACCAAGGAGTACACATGGAGGAACCCATGGCTCCAGTCATATATTTAGCAGAGGATGGACTTGTTGGGCATCAATAGGAGAAGAGGCCCTTGGTTCTGTGAAGGCTTGATGCCCCAGTATAGGGGAATGTGAAGGCTGGGAGGTGGGAGTGGGTGGGTGGGAGGGGGCACACCCTCATAGAAGCCAGAGGAGTGGGGATGGGATAGGGGACTTCTGTGGGATGGGGGGGAGGAATTGGGAAAGGAAATAACATTTGAAATGTAAATGAATAAAATATCCAATAAAAAAAAAGAATTCTGGAGGTAACCAACCCACCCAGAAAACTTTTAACCCAAAATTTCTCCTGTCAGGTACAGAGCAGAAACAGAGAGAATGGCCAACCAATAACCAGTTCAATGTGAGACCCATCCCCTGGGCAAGCACCAATCCCTGACACTATTAATGATACTCTGTTATGCTTGCAGACAGGAGTCTAGCATGGCTGTCCTCTGAGAGGCTCCACCCAGCAGCTGACTCAGACATATGCAAACACCCACATTGAAACAGTGGATAGAGCTTGGGGACTCATTTTGTTTTGTTTTTGTTTTTGTTTTTTTCTTGAGAACTGAAGATTTATTCTGTTGCTGGAGCATACATGGTGAAGATACCAAATTTTCCAATGTGGAGTCTCTGGAAAAGCCTTTTTAGAGATGCTTCAAGAGAATCTGGGCCCAACTGAGTTTCTGAAATCTTCCATCCACTAAAAGGAGTCACAGCTCCTTGTTGAATGTCCAAAACCAGGAAAACAAAATGTAAGATGATAAGCCAATATCATCACCATTATCACCACTACCACCACCACCACCACCTCCACCACCACCACCACCACCCAACAACAATAGCAACAAAACACAGCTCTCCTCAAATGGAACAAGAGATAGTATATTATGGAGTCAAATATGAGTGACTAAGGGCTGTGAGCATATTATTATTATCCCAAATGCAATTTTTCCACCATAGAAATAGATTTTTGCTTGGGGACTCTTAGTGAAGAGTAGGAGGAAGGATTGCAGTCCCTGAAGGGGATAGAAACTCCACAGGAAGACCAACAGAGTCAACTAACCTGGACCCTTGGAGCTCTCAGAGTCTGAACCACCAACCAAGTGTACACGGGCTGGACCTCCGCTTCCCCGCACATATGTAGCAGATAGGCCGCTGTAGGTCCCAAACAACTGGAGTGGGGGCTGTCCCAAAAGCTGTTGCCTGTCTGTAGGACATGTTCTTCTATCTGGGCTGCCTTGTCTGGCCTCAGTGGGAGAGGATAAGCCTAGTCTCACAGATACTTGTTATGCCAGGGTGGGGAGGATAACAAAGAGGGCCCCCACCTGCTCAGAGGCAAAAAAGGAAGGGGGATATATGTAGGGAAGGATTGTGGGAGGGGGTGACCAGAAGGGTGGCAGTAAGTGGGATATAAATAATTAAAAAAACTAAATTAACAAAAAGAATTCTGAAGGTAGTTAAATAATGGTCCCCAGACTCCCCTAAAGACATAGCTAATCAACTCTAGGCAATCAGTTACTAAAAGTGGGGAGATTATGTACCCACTGAACATGTCTGCCCTGCGGTCAGGGAAAAGGGCAGACTGTTTATGGTGTTTAAATAGAGTGTTAGCAATCCAATTCCAGAAGTCAGGTTTATTTTTAATTTAGTTTTTTGAAAAAGATTTTTATTCTTAACTGTGTGTCTGTATTTGGGTATGTACACTTCAGGGCAGGTTCCTGCAGAGGTTGGGCATCAGATCTCTTTAGAGCTTTACTTACAGGTAGTTGTATGCTTAGAACCAAACCTGGGTCACTTGCAAGAGCACCATGTGCTCTTAATCACTGCGCATCTCTCTAGTCTGAAAGATGAGTTGTTCATTGCTTCCAGACAGGACAATGTTGTCTATATACAAAGCATGGACCTTGAAGTAAAAACGCCTGAGCATGTGAAGAGAAAACTCTTCATTCAGAATCGGGACGGGCCAACAGTTGTATGTAGCTGTCAATTGTACTCTGTTTTTAATGGAACTGGAGAAAGGGAACATACAGAAGTGCTTCACTTTGCACTTTAAATTGATGATAAAGGGAAGTGTCTGGTGCAGGTTAGAGAACTTTTAGAGCGTGCAATTGCCATCACCAACCTAGCATTTTGTTCCAATGATGAATAAATGTTCTCCTCTTAACCTGTGCCAGACATTGAGGCAGTGTAACGCTGTGCCGTGCAACCATCCTGTGAAGTACATGTAGTTGTCGATAGATTTATAGAGCCCAGGCTTTTCTTGAGCATGCGTGTCCCTGACATGCAGCCCTGGTGGGGATGAATTTCTAGTCTTTTGGTCAATTAGCTCCTCATCTGCCATTCTCAACGTCCTTCTCTGACCCACTCTCCTGCCACAGTACTGGCCTCATCTCCTCAGGTACACACAGAGGTCTGCCAACGAGCACAGCATGGAGATGGAGAAGTGTTCTAAGGGAGCATATAGTGCATTCAACCAGACCTTCCAGGGAGGACGGGGAAGGGCAGGACTGCTAGTGAGTATGAACGTTTCTCTTAGGGTGTTGAAATACTTTAAAAGTGGATCGTGGTAATGGTTTACAACTATTTTGAGAATACAGAAAATAACAGATCTGTACATTTTTAATGAATGAATTTTATACATGTATCTCGATAAAGTTATTTAAAAAGCAAATATTTTTAAAAAGGATGTGCTATATACAATGGAAGTAGATATATATCATGGCAGTCTTTGTATACAAGCCTATGGAATCCCAACATCACAATGTGATGCACAATTAACTGTGAATGTAAGAGGAAAACAACTAAATAAAACTCAGATGCAGAGCAGTCCTACGTGGTGCCATTCCACGCCTTGATTTCCTGTGGAAATTTCCTAGGGATAATATGAGGCTCTAAACTGGTTTCCTAGGCTATCTTCTGTACCAGTAAGATGGATTGACAAAAAGAAGGAGGAGGAGGAGGAGGAGGCAGCAGCCTGGTAAGGTTGAGCTAAGGTTTGAAGCCCAAGGGACCCTGAAGGGATGATAGGAGCTTCACCTGCTTCCAATTCCAGGCCCCAGACACATAGCCTTAGCCCCTAAGAGATAATTGCAGCCATAAGTCAGGTAGGGGCAGCTCCCACAAGTCCCTCCTCATGAAGATGAGGCATCTCAGGCCAAGCCAATAGGAAGTACCTGCTGTCAGATCCAACCAACCCCAAACTGTATATAAGATCCTATCCAGAAGGAATAAAGGTGTGTGAGAACCACTCTGCTGTCTGAGAGCATCTGTCACAAGAGCTGTAACTGCCTGGGAGGAGATCGCTCTCCTGAAGCTTTTGCCACCAGAAGCTCCCCTGCACATCGCTTGCCAGCCAGCTTGGCTCGGTGCAGCCAGTGCAGCCTTTTGGAGCAGCAGCAGCAGCAGCAGAGGTGGCAGAGGCACTTCCCCCTCCCTACTCATGCCGCTTCCCCTCCACTTGAACCCTCCCACTGGGTGGGCAAAGGTCTCTGGGGATAGCCTCCGGTAGACAAACGGACACTTCTCTTAGCCCCTGACCCTGCACTCAGTGCCAAACAAAGAAAACCACTCTGGAGCTTGACCATGCTTCCCACTTCCCCATGACTGAGAAATGTGCTCTGTATGCAGTGTATGTGCAATTTTGTCTTAGGTGGGTACAAGTCAGAGTTCCCTCGTTATCTGTACTTTCCACCAATTCGTGATTCCAGCTAATGCCTTACTCCCATTTGAAATAAAGTGTGAATGGCCCAGAGTCGACTCTTTGAGTGAAGGCTATAATTGTTGAAGTCTTTAAATTTCCAGTTTAAAAGAATTTTGATGACTCCAAAGGACACTACCCATAACAATGATCGCATCATAATTAAACTGTCATTTTAAGAGGTAAAGGTCTACTAAACTGAGACTAGAAACTTCTATTGAAGAATCGCCAAAGCTTTGGGTAAGGGATTCAGTCTCACCTGTGATAATTCGTACACTCCTCACATAGAATGAAGAGAAACAGGGTAAGAGTATGTGCCAGACCCCCAAGATCTGGATGAATTTTCTAAAGCCTCAAGTAGAACCAAAATTTATCTTTAAATGATCATATCAAAGCAAAGAAGACGGTTACAATAAAGCAATCTGCAGAGTGGGAAACAGGCTGCTTTCTGGTTGCACTAATGTACTACATCTCTAAAGGTGCCTTTCGCCCTTTTCTGCTGACCTGTTATTGCATGTATGACTGAAACACCTTATGTAGTTGGCAGGCCTCATAGTTAAACACATTAGCTTGTTTCTGTGTATACTTCCAAGTCTATAGTGTCTAGTGTAAAGATGCGACTATACCAGGGATTATCAGGATATTCAGTGTTTGCTGACACTGGAAAAGTTTATTGTTCCTGTGCTTATCCATCTTCAGAGAACAAAGATGGAATCAGGGCCAAAACTCCTTAAGGTGACATGCCTTAGGGTGTGTGTTGAAAGAGGATGAGCTCAAGTGGCTACAGTTCAAAAGGCTGCCTCTCTCAACTGTCACTTTTCAAAAGTGCTTGGCCTGTTGGAGAAACCAATGCTTAGGTGTCAGGGGTGATTTATCATCTGGATGCATTGTCTCTAGGGACACCCCTCCATCCAGTAGCGGGCTGCCCCACCCCCACCTTACTGATAAAGTACAGACATAAGATTAGATATTAAGTCGCCTTATATCACAGAGCTCATACATGCCAGAGCCAGGATTACAATAACCTTTAAACTTTGGTAAGAACGCAAATCATCTAGGGGCCTTGGAAAAATACAGACAATTCTTAGCTCTGAGGTGGGGTCCCAGAGTCTGTAAGTAATTCCTAGTAAGTCAATGCATTGTAACTCACACGATCCAGGAAAGGCCTTCTGGATGACCCCAATCTGTTTGCTTTGGAGTTTACATACACTTTTTAACAGTGATTGTGACTACTTGGAACTGCAGTGGCTGAGAGATACTTTTCAATGGTGTTTAAGCCCTCAACTGTTTTCAGTTTGTTATAACAGCCACTGCTATTTTGCTAGTGTAGAGATCACTAGTGAGCGTTTGAGTAGGGTTGCTATATACTGTTTGCTTTGTTAGAAACAATTACAGAAGTTCTGGACTTAACATGGGCTCATGATAACTTAAGTCTCTCCAGCAAAAGCCTGTGAATTTTTTACTGAGCCTCTCCAGAAATACTGCCTACATTGATCAGGCAGCCTAAGCCTTATTCTTACAAGAAAAATCAGTCTTCTAGGGGGCAGAAGCTCATTCCATTCAGACCACCATTATCTATGTTTAATTTGGTTGCCAGTGTGCACTGAAGCATTCCCCAGCCTTAAGATGTAGTTTTAAATGTAAATCAACATGAATGACCACCTCAAAATATCCCCCCAGTTCCTTGAGAAAGTGCTAACCTTTGCTGTTAGTTCCTGATCTTTGTGGCATGCTGGGAACCTGACTGAGCATGCGCAACCTAAAAAAAATGAAAACTGCATTTTAAAAGCCTTTACTATGTGATCTAAGAGACAACAGCAAAGTCAAAAGGCTTGTGCAAACTTTTTTATCCACTAAGGGGCCCAATCCATAGGTGGCAGCCACTCTGAAGCTTCTTACGGCCTATATATTCTGGCTTTAGTCCCAACTGCCTGGGATTCCACATCTTCATCTGTAGTATGGGAGTTCAGAGATTCTCAGAAGAAAAACCATGGCTCTTTCACAGTATACCTTAATGCCCATTTCACCAATAGAAATCAGACTTAGGGACAACCTCTCTACCAATAACTTCAAAAGCCCTCAACAATTTACAATAAGCATCTCAAAATGTACATGCTCAGACACATCTAAATTAGAAAACATAATTGAAAAGAATAAGACTGGATAGTTAAGCAGCCAAAGATTAGAAACCCTTACATCCATATATACAGAATACAATACAGAATACAAGCACAGATACATGCATGAGTGTATGCACACATGTACACACACACGATAAATTTAGTTGTAATCAGTAGAGAAAAAAATATGACTCAGCTGAAGTAGCTCTGACAATTCAAATCAATCTGCAGACTGCTAAAATGTAGAGTCAGGAACTGGGCCTTATCTGTAAATGTGTTGGCAGCTAATTTCCCTCTGCTATGACAGAGGATGAGGTGGTGATGAACTGTCACAGAAAACATATACTCTACCTTGATAACTCCAACAGAGAGCAGCTTGCAGCCACTGAGCTTAAAAGACCCAGATGATGGGGGTGGAGTTGGGAGATGGGACTAGAAAGGGAATAAAATACTTTCTACAACACAACTTATTACTGTCTTGCTACTACTAGGGTAGCATCAATAGAAATTTAAAAAAATAACCTGAATTTTAAAAAATTGAGTGGCTGCTTTCCATTTCCTGTGTCTCCACTACTTTAAACATGCTTTAGCAAGAAAGAAAAGAATCTGAATTTGATAAATACTATCTCTGCTAGCAAAGATTTGTTTTCAGATCTCTTGGTATTTTCTCCTATTAACTAATTACAGAAGAAACAAAAGTGTGGTCATTTCCCCAAATTATTACTGATGTGTTTTTGAAGACCAAGAGAATAACAATTACAAGAAACTAAGGGACAGTTAAAGAAATCGACATTTTAGGCTTGGCGCAAGTGCACATTCTAGTTCATGGAATGGCATGGAGGGCGAGAACAGAGATGCTGCAGGAGAGTTCTTCCACTGAAGGTAGGACGGTCTGGGGAGACTCTCCTATTACTGCTGCGATGGTCAGTGTTGCCAACTTGACAGTAGACCCCTCTGCACATGACCGTGATGGATTATGTGACATGTGAGCTGATGTGAAACAACCCATCTCAGTTGTGAGCAGGGCTGTTCCCGGGGGTGACAGTGGGGGATTCTGGAATATAAATTTCTATAAAGTCTACGTTTATATAAAATTATTTATAAACATTCCTATAAAGATACAATGGAAAAAAGAAAGCACCTTCAATAAATAGTGCTGGTCTAACTGGCAGTCAGTATGTAGAAAAATGAAAATAGACCCATATTTGTCACCTTGCACAAAGTTCAAGTCCAAGTGGATCAAGGACCTCAGCATAAAACCAGATACACTGAACCTAATAGAAGAGAAAGTGGGAAAGAGTCTTGGACTCATTGGCACAGAGGAAATTTCCTAAACAGCTCCAATGGCTCTGGCTCTAAGATCAAGAATTGATAAATGGGACCTCATGAAACTGTAAAGCTTCTGTAAGGCAAAGGACATAGTCAATAAGACAAATCGGCAACCTACAGATTAGGGAAAAAAATCTTCAGTAACCCTGCATCTTTTAGAGGTCTAATATCCAAAATACATAAAGAACTCAAAAAGCTAACCTTCAAAAAACCAAACAACCCAATCAAAACTGGGGTATAGAACTAAACAGAGAATTCACAACAGAGGAATCTTGAATGGCTGAGAAGCACTTAAAGAAATGTTCAAAGTCCTTAGCCATCAGGAAAATGCAACAAAAATAATTTTATGGTTAAGGGTTCCCACAACATGAGGAGCTACATTAAAGGATTGCAGCATTAGGAAGGTTGAGAACCACTGCACTACAGTTTGCTAATAGCTACGAAAACACACACACACACACACACACACACACACACACACACACACACACACACAAACCTTAGTTTCTGTTAATTCACTTCTCAAAAAAATTACGTAAAAGATGATTTTATTGGACACAAGGTACTTCACAATGAGAAGCTAATAGTCACAGTCGATTTGATTAAAACCAACAAGCAGGTATTTGTCTTCAGAAGTACAGCTGTGAAGAAACATGTGCTCTTCACTGATGGAAGGCCAAGCAAGTGTGACTCCAGCACACTGAGCTGAGGAGCCCTGCTGCGTGTTGCGTGCTGCGTGCTACTGCGTGCTGCTGCTGCTGCTGCTGCTCTTCCTCTTCCTGCTGTTGCTCCACCAGCTGCTGCCTCCTTCTCCTGGTGCTCCTCCTCCTCCTGCTGCTCCTTCTCCTGCTCTTGCTGCTGCTGGTGTCTTACAGCTTCGCTCTGGCATATGTGGCCTCCCGCTAAGACAGAGACAGGTTATTAACATGCAGAGGTCACCAAGTTCAGGTGCTATGATCACGCTCTCGGGTTAGGCATCTGTTGTTTTCCTGCCTTCTTCCTTTACATCAGGACCTTGAGATCATTGTTCATTCCAAGTATTTAGGATTATGAGCACTCTGTGTTCACAGGACTCTGTACAGAATCTGCCACTTAGAAATTGTGAAGGGATTGTCCTCACCACCTACCCCTTCTCTCACTGCAGCCTGCTGAAAAGGTTCCATTCTGAAACCTCAGTGTTTTCTTTTACTGTCCTTGACAGAAGTCACTGTATTCACACTTCAGCCAAATCATGCCATTCAGTGCTTCCCCAGGATAGGCTACCAGCTTGTTCAGTCTTGTTTTTTTTTTAAGTACTGAAACACCATGACGTGGTTTGAGGATTCCTTCCATAGCCTTCTGTGCCTTTTGCTCCCTGACCTTGCTCCTCCAGGTTCTATGCATCTTTCTACCATGCAGTGTTGTCAGGGTTTGAATGAGAATAGCCCCCAAAGGTTTGTATATTTGAATACTTGGTCTCCAGTTGGTAGAACTTTTTTGGGTAGGACTAGGTGTGGCCTTGTTAGAGGAGGTGTTCTGGGGGATGGCAAGCTGTGAGGTTTCAAAAGACTCCTACCATTACCAGTGTTCTCTCTGCCTCCTACTTGTGGATCAAGATGTGAGCTCAACTTTTCATGCCACCATGCCCTTACACCACCATCATGGATCTAAACTTCCGGAGCCATTAGCCCAATTAACTTTCTTTTTTTTTATCTTTTATACGTTATTACCTGGGTCATTGTGTTATCCCAGCAATAGAAAGGTAAACTAACAAGAGCATCTACAGCATTCAAACACATCTTCCTGAACTATGCCAATGTCTGCTGATGGGTCAGTGCAAGCACTGTACCACATTGACAGCTTGTTTATCCCAATGACTAGGACATAGACTTCTTCAATAACCTCAGTGTCTCTTTGAATAGTCTTTGGCATACAATGGGCTCTTGAATGATCACTAAAAGAACAAATGAAACATGTTTGCATATTTTGCCAGGAACAGTGACTTGAATTGCAGGGCCACCTGATTGTGTATCAAGATTAGAGAAGACCCATGAACTACGTTATATGTTTATGGATAGACTTGCCAGTCTTCAGTTTTTACTATGCCAAATAATCTCTCCTTCAGTGAGTAGCCTTACTTTATGGTGTTGACCTTCATTCTTTACCTTTTTTCAGACCTGTTGTTATAAGCCAGTATTGGGTCTCAGGTCCTGAACTGCCTCAGTGACCATAGACTTGGACTGGAAAGAAATATTAGCCATCATAGACTTTAAGTCAAGAAGGTATGGAAGGCTGTCAGCTCATGAGGAACCCAGAATAACTAAACCATAATGTGGTCAGACTTCTAGTAAGAATTTACACATCTATAGTTTATATACCATTAAATTCGGGCTTGAGAGATGCTCCAGCAGATAAGAGAACTTGTTGCTCTTATAGAAGGCCCACATTTAATTCCCAGTACCCATAGCTCTCTATAATTCCAGTTTCATGGGCACTTGACACCATTTTCAGCCCACCATGGGCATCCAGCAGAGGCATGAATGTGGTGTACAGACATACACACAGCAAGACACCCATACACATAAAATCTAGTTAAAATGTTTTAAATGCCACCAGCAGTGGAGGAGAGGAACACTCCTCCACTGCTGGTGGGATTGCAAACTGGTACAACCACTCTGGAAAGCAGTCTGGCAGTTCCTCAGAAAACTAGGCATGACACTCCCGGAGGATCCTCCTATACCACTCCTGGGCATATACCCAGAGGCTTTACCTGCATGCAATAAGGACACATGCTCCACTATGTTCATAGCAGCCTTATTTATATTAGCCAGAAGCTGGAAAGAACCCAGATGTCCCTCAACGGAGGAATGGATTCAGAAGATGTGGTATATTTACACAATGGAATACTACTCTGCAATTAAAAACAATGAATTCACGAAATTCCTAGGCAAATGATCAGAACTTGAAAATATCATCCTTAGTGAGGTAATCCAATCACAAAAGAACACACATGGTATGCAGTCACTGATAAGGGGATATTAACCCAGAATCTCGGAATACCCTAGACACAATTCGCATATCAATAGATTTCCAAGAAGATGGAAGGAGAGACCCCTGGTCCTGGAAAGACTGGATGTAGGGGAATGCCAAGACAGAGAAGCGAGAGGGGATTGAATGGGGAAAAGAGGGAGGGAAGGGGGCTTATGGGACTTTCAGGGAGGGAGGAAACGGGAAAGGGGAAATGATTTGGAATGTAAATAAAAAAACTTAGAAAATAATAAAAAAAAGAAAAGAAAAACAAAAAAAATGTTTTAAATGCACAACTCAGCTCTTTTGTGCACTACTGCCTTTCTAGCAACCTAAGAGTCATTCTTCTCCAGAATTTGCCATGCTATTCTCAGTAATCTCAACACTGCCCTTTGTCCTTTTGAACTTATTAGAAGCCCATCAGGTCAACCTCAGAAGAGGAGCCACCAATACCCACTCATGTTTGTGGTTTTCCAGTCCCTGACCAGCCAACCCTCTTCCAGCAGAATGACCACATTGAGAGGCTAATCCATGGTTTCTGTAAGCCTTGGTTTTATTTAGAGCCTCTGCCTTTCATCATACTGGTCTGTAGCAGTCTTCTACTTGTATTATCCTGATGAGTGTGGGTCACCTCTTTTCTACTGGAGAATGGTTACCTCATAGGACACCACCTAATTTGTCACTATGAGCAGTTGCTCTCAGCTCAGTCTTTAAAATACAGACCCTTTAATAGCATATATATATGTATATATATATATTACTATTACCATTTTCCACCAGTTTTCTTGGGCATTTCTTATATTTGCCACTGTTTTCTGAATCTGCAAGTAGGCCTCTGGGTTATGTTATGAAATACTGTGTTTGCATTGCTGCAGTACTGAGAGTAGTTTTAGTAACTTTCCATGTGAGTTTTGATAGAGGCCATCCTCTGATCTAGATTGTACACTCCAGGAAACTAAAGTCTAGGGCATCTCTTTGAACATCATCGTAACCTCAGTGCTGACCACAGCACTGGCACGTGGTATGTATTTTAGTGTTGAATGAGTTGCTTAAAGTAAATGCAAAGGGTGGGCAAATTTTCACTACAGTGCATTATTTGATGAGAGCATGCTTGACCCAGCCTATAAAGGCTATATGGTAAGGCAGCATCTTACTAAAACATTTTCATATCCTTTATAAATCTAGACAAGCTCCTTAGCCCTGGATATTTTAAGGATTTACCAGAATTATATCATTTCAGAACAGCCTCTGTCAGCCCAAATCTAATATAACTCAAGGATGTTGCCAAGGCAAATTCCTAAGAAGAACACAGTGCTACAGAAGTGGTTCACGGAGTCCTGAGAGTCTTGGTCAGTGCTCACATCCTGTTACAGTGTTAACAAGTATTGGCAGCCAGCCGTGGTGGTGGGAGATGGAGAAGAGCGGCCATGGTGAAGTCAAGATTCCTCAAGCAGATATGTTATGGGATGCATCCTAGTCTAGGACATCGTGTTCAGTGATGAAAGCCAGAAGCATCTCTTTCTGTTTAATGAATCTCATCTTACTGAGAAGTGGTGAAACAAACACATTCCAGCCAAGAATCCCTGACCTTTGTTCGGTGTGTAATATTCTGGATGTACTCTGGGCTGAGGTGTTACACTTTGCAGCTAAATTCTTACATATGCAGTGTGATAGTAAACAGTGAACATTTGAGGTGAAGAGAACTTCATTTGAAACTGAGACTGTTCCAGGGAGATTATTTGGTAGTCACTCTTCACGGGATGACCTTATTTAGCCATGGTCAGGTGTGGCTTGGCAAAATTTTTCCACTAAGAATCAGATTTAGAGCTGAGTGGTATCAGATGCCTGCAATCCCAGGACTTGGGATACAGAGGCAGAAGAATGACATCAAGGGAGACACCAGCCTGGTCTATGGAGTGAGTTCTTTGATACCCCAAGCTATAGAGGAAAACCCTCTCTCAACCTCCACATACCCCTAAGAAAGTCAGATTTGAGAGTGTGCTGAATTTGAGTTTTCAGCGCGGCTAAAAGCTATCCTGTGCCCACCCCTAAGTTCAGTCTTTAGCTCCCTTAGCTTTGAATATGAGGACAGTACACAAGAATTAGAAATGAATTCT